>CM042691.1:97511354-98728020 GCA_023614405.1 Avena insularis
CAGAGATAACATAGTATTTTACAACTCCATAGCCATAGGCTAGTACAAGAGTTTAACTTAACAATAAAAAAATAGAAGTCTTCCTCTTCATGTGCCACAGGCAAGCATGTTGAGTGTAGACTCATAACCCCTAATCATCATCAGAGTAACCTGCAACATCACAAGTTACATCCACAGTGGCTCAATACATTGGAATAGTATTGGAAAGTGACACCTTAGTAAAATATTAAAATCTAGTTACTACATGAATTTGGCTAAGTGTAGCTTAGGCTTGCTTTGCTCAAAATAGGTTTTACCTATCAGTTGAAAAACACTAAGTTTCTGTTTGGCAAAAACTTTCCCAAGGAACCACCAATAGAAATTGGTGAACGTTCACCCTTGTTCAACCACAAGTTTTAACTTAGAAAATTGGGATGAGGAGATTCTTGATAGCCTCCATGTCTTGATGCTCAAATTGTCCAATACCAGGGACATGGCTAAGTACTTAGATTTTTCCATCTGCAGAGATTGTGCACTTTCCCCACAAGACTTGATTTTTACCAAGACAGGACCTTTCAGAAGCCTTCCCTTAGACCAAATGGACACGTTTCAACCTATCATCCCACTACCACCAACTGTCCAAATGGCTAAGTTATTGCAACCTATATGATCCAGGCAGAGCCCATAATGCCATGTGGCTGCACTAGAAGCTTCTTAACATTTGACATCTCAAATCCCTTTGTTCCTGGGTGGCTTTCCACAAGTGAGATATACAAGGTAAACCATAGAAATGGGCCTTGTGTAACCACTCAGCACAAACCATTCTTTCCATTCCACCCAGGTGTTTCATTCACTTAGTTGTTTTATTAGGCAAAAACATAAGTCAAAGACTTAACAATATTTTCCATAGCATGAATATATTCCACCTTTGGTTGCTATTAGCTAGGCTAAGCATGGTAATAACAAGTATCTTAATTTATAGGAAATTCTAACATTTCTACAACTACTAGGATTTCCCAAGCATAGCATATAGATAATTAGCAAAATATTCATGCAAGACCTTTACAAAATATTTCTAATGCATAGGAAAAAATATTGGGACATAAATATGAAGCACCACTTGCCTTGGTAGTTGGTGGAGTAGCAACAATCTTCACAACCACAATCACTATTAGCACCAAAATCTACACATAAAATAATAGCACCAAATTCACATATCAAAAATATACAAGCAAAAATATATGAATGCATGCAAATGCCATGTGATGATTTTTCCTAAATCAAACAAGACAAGTGTACAGTACTGAATTACAAACAAGACAAATACACACTAAATAAACTTTATTTAGCCTTTAAATCATTTTTCTAATAATTTCTATACTCAAAATAAGCCTATGAATGTCTCTGCAAAAATAACCAATTTTACTGAAGCAAAACATTAAAAAAATTGAATGGTTAGATAGAATTCTTTCTCCTGATTCCAATGATATAAAATTTGCAAAATTTAAACATGTGGATCAAAAGTTATGAATTTTGCAAGTTTGAACATCTAATAGATCTAAATTCTGATTTTAAATCTAAACGCAGGCCACGCGGCGTGTTCTGATTGGCTGATACCATTTCGGCTAGATCGATCAACGAGAGCCGCAGGATCTAAATTAAAACGCATGGGCCAGATCTATTCGTACCCCTTCGATAAGTGATCTATTCCTATACGTTGGATCTAGATCCAACGGTTGCCAAGCATGCGACCATGGATGGGCGGCGCTCACGACGGCGGCGCGGCGGCAACGCACTGTCAACGGTGTTCCGGCGGCTACGGAGGGGGCTGGGGTTGGTCGAGATGCTTACCAGACTCGCGAGGTCACGCTGATGCTCAACGGCTCGCTGGTGTGGACGGGGGCGTGCGGTGTTGGCCGGTGAATCTCGTCGGAAAGCTTGCAGACGTAGACGACGCTCTGGATCACCCTAGCACAAACCAAGTGTATCAGGAGGTGCGCAAGGTTACGACAAACACTACAGGGTCAAGGAGGGGCGGTCGGTTTTTACCTCAATCGCTCGTCGAAGTCGAGCGGCGGTTCTGATGTTTGCGGGCATGAACGGGGACGGCGGCCTGGGTCACGATAAGATAAACAAATGGCATCAGGAGACGCGCAAGAACATGATGGTCACGCTCATTTGAAGCAGAGGAAAAGGGGCGCTCGGAACTCACCGGAATCAGTCGCCGGAGGTCGTCGGTACCGCGGTGGTTTGAGCTCGAGTGCGCGCAGCCTGGTGGCGGAGTGAGCGAGGAAAGTAAGGGGAAATGACCGCGGTGGCGAGGTGATTAAGTAGCCAGGAGCGGGGCAAGAATTATGCGCTGATTCAATGGAATTTAAGCGAGGTTTAACGCGGCGTCACTGCGCGGTGATAACGGCGGAGCGGCGTCTGCGCGCGAGAATCTGGGGAAGACGATGCTGACGTGGAGAGGGCCCAGTGTCAGCGGCTGCGGAGTATGCTTCGTGCGGGTGAGAGAGGGTGGAGGGGGAACTGGCCTGGGTGGGCTTAGTGGGCTGGATTCTGTGCTGGGCCAAATCGGCAGCGCCGGACTTTTCTGTTTTCTTTATTCTTTTCTATTTCTATTTTGATTTTCAGGAAACATTTTCAAATGATTTTCAAACCAAAATGAATTCAAATTTGTTCTGAATTTTTTTGTAGGATGGGTCCAGCGAACATTTAGCACTATTGTCCACTCAAACTTACTTTGGTCATTTGAAATTTTAAAATAAAACAGTGCCTTTACCATTGTTTAATAAAGATTAAAATGGTTTTAAATTCATATTTTGTTTTGAATTTTTTTTCCAAGTTTTGGAAAATATCAATCAACCATAGGGTCAAATATCTTTGGTTTAAAACAAATAATCTCTTATTAGAGAATAGCATTGGGCCAATGCCTTGCTTACATAAAATAATAGACACTCAAATGCCTCCGTTTTGAAATGACATTGAATATGATCCTAAAATGATTATGAATGCATGGATGATATGCAAACTTTGAAATCATGATTTTTGGGATGTTACATGACTTGTCATGGCTAACCTAGAATAACATATCTATACAAGGGTTCAATCATGTTCTTTTCACCAATGTCACTTATACATGATATAAGCATTCAATCTTAGTGACTAAAGCATGATCATTATAATCCTTTGATCCTTTATGGTTTAGGTTTCCAGTTGGCTAATCAAGGCTTTCATCCATACAACATTACAGTTGTATTATGATTATCTTCAGTTTATCTCTATTGGACTAAGAGATATTATTCATTGACTATATCCACTTGATCCAATAGGTTTACTCCTGGTAACTATCTTCAATATTCATTCTTGTAATCCTCTTTGTTGCCATAAAAATATATATTCCAGATAACTCTTCTATTCATTCAGGAGTGAGTTAACTCCATCAATTATCATATTGATCTTACTCTCTTCCAACACTCCCATCCTATAGATGGTATTTAAATCTAGCATTACCACTTACCTTTTCTTACCTCCTTCTCTAAAGGATTTTAAGTGAATGCTATGATAAGAACAAGAGTTGATAGATAAAAAAATTATAGGTTAAGAATTGGTGAATCAATAGTGGATTACTCCACATTAATGAACAACGTATATTAGAATAGAATTCAATTGAGATGATAAGGATTGATATGGGAAGAAAGATATATGGTGAATGATCTTGACTTGGTTTCTTTCCTACTCAATATCACTAAAGAGTTAAGGTTAGGTATTACCATGACACTCATGGTATAAGTAGATGAGATTAAGATTTAGTTGTTACATTCCTTTTGCTTAAGTTATATTGATAAATTGGTATTCACGAGTTGTGTAATGAATACTAGGATATGATCACTTAAAGATTAACATCAAACATTAAGTAATATGTGGTGGTTTTATTTTATTACATTTGATCTACCCTTAGATCAAATCATGTTTACCCAAAATAAGGTTTTAGCAAAGGTCATATTGAAACTTATCGCAGTCAACTTGATGATCTACTTCCATTCTATCAAGTTGAGAGAAGCTTTAATCACTTTGACAAGTTTTGTTCAAAAGCGCGAAAATTATTCGAATTTTCTATGCATGAATGCAATGCACACATCTGGGTTCAGCTTATTTCTAAGATCTAATGCTGGGATGTTAAATTATGTCTCGCAAAAATGGTAATCTTGGGATTGCGATGTATGACATAATAGGCATCTGAGATTAAAAATACGGGTGTTGACAGGGTGCCGTGAAGAGCTTTGGATCCCTCCCGATCTAGGGATGGAGATGGCGACGGCTACGGACTTTCTTCCTTGGGGTGTTTATATAGGCTAAGGGGCAAGGTCGGTGGACGCCCGAGGGGCCCACACAATAGGGCGGCGTGGCCTATGGTGGACCCGCGCCAGTCCGAGGTGTTGCCGACTCGTGGCTCCACTTTGTCTCTCCTTCGGGCTCTGTGTTTTGTCTGGAAAAATAGGAACTTCGGCTTTTGTTTCGTACAATTCCGAGAATATTTCTTTACTAGCTTTCTGGAAACCAAAAACAGCAGAAAACAGGCAACTGACACTGTGGCATCTTGTCAATAGGTTAGTTCCAGAATATATATAGAAATGCCTTAAAGTGTAGACAAAACATAAGATAGTTGGTACAAAACAAGCATGAAGCATAAAAATTATAGATACGTTTATGACATATTAATGAACTGCGTGCAAACGGCACAGAACAACCACAGTATAATCTTAACATTGTTTCAACACTTATTGTTGCCGGAAACCTACCCGACGAGCCTAACCACACCGGCGGCATGAGCTGGACAGAAACAAAAAGAAACCAAGCTGTGCGATTGAGCTGCTACTCACTGTAGTACAGAGGATCCGTCCTTGTCGCCTCCATCCTTGCTCAGAAAGGAAAGAACCACAACTGCCTCTTTGAGTGGCGAGGAGAGCATTTCTATGATATAGCTGCGCTGCAAAAAGAACGAGGACCAATTGGGTTATTTCCTGCCAACGAGACCCTCGTTTGTGATTCTTATTTTCTACCGGGCTTGTTCGCAAAATCACAAAACCAACGTCAAAATTGTACGCATGGAGGCTCCTAGGAGACTTGTATGAACTTTGCACCTATTGGACAAGCTGGTGTACCGCGGGACAACATTCTAAAAGTTATTGTATGAAACTGCACCTACTGAACAACTTGTTGTACTGCGGATGCAAAAACCTCATATTTTCGCGATTCTGTGAAATGCTAAGTACATCCTCAAATTCTCGTATTGTCATCCATATGAAACAAAGGTAGCTCCACAGTCTCTCCTACTCTCTCTCTCTGCCTCTCACCAAAAGTAGGTGAGGGTTTCTAGGGATGGGTCGGTTGATGCATCACCCGATTCCACCATGTGCGCAGGCACGGCCTTCTTCCTGGTATGCTCGCTCCCAATAGTTTCACTCCTCTCCCACGCCCTTCAATGGGTGTTGCTTCTCCCCTGCATCCTCCTCCGCTCATCGGCTGAATCCTCCTCTGGGCCACCCCACACGTGCCATGTATGCTCATGGATGACCTTCTAACTAGACTCATCTCTGCGCTCCGAGCTTGAGCAAAATGGTATGGCCGAGAGGTGACTACAGGGTCATCGGATCTAGCTCCAGTAGTCCGACTCGTGGCCTATGAGCTTGGGACGACAAACTCATAAATGGTGGAGCTCACCTTTGGGGGAAAATTTGATGTTGTAAAGCATGTTTCAAAACACTAGAAATGACTATCTTTTTATCAATAGAAAAAACAATACGCTTGTTATTTTAGCTTGGCCCTTATCTAGACGCTATAAATGCTATAACATGATAATACTGTGCTATATTTCAAAACAGCATTATCCCAAAAATAAAGGATTTCAGCAAAAATCAAGGATATAGTGAAACATATAGGTGTTTTAGCAAAAATAGTTATGTTTAACAATCAAGATTTGCATCATGTATTCACTTACTCCACACCCTCATCGTATGCTTTCTTACTCCAGACTCACAACCGAAAAAATATCATGCTATATTTGAAATAACGCTTATGATGCTATGACGTTTTAGCGCGATACAACATGCTATTTTGCAAATAGTGTCATAGCGAGCAAACGAATAGCGTGAAATATCACGCTATTTTTTCTCATTGTTTACTTGTGTGTACCCATTAGTAAAATGCTATAATAATTTCGTGGCGTATGCTACAAACGGATTTCTCCAATTTTGTAAATATGTTTCCATGATGTTCGATGCATAGAGACGGTACATTTGTTTGGTTTGTCACAAACGGTGATTTTTTACATTTTGTTTGCAGCCAAATGGGATTTATTGCACGCTTTTTTTTGGCTAAAATGGTTTAATCAAAGTGTTGTAACTTTTTTTAACAATTGAAGAGATTATGGGAAAATGATTGCAAGCGATGTTGCATATGTAAAATCTGTCGCAGCCCGATGTAGGATTATTGCAACGATCGTGCACGTTAGATTGACCATTTATGTGGACCAAACGGTCGGTCAACGAGCCGGATTTTCCCCAAAGTAGCTGGCTGACGCTCAATGTTGGCCTAGGAAAAATACTCCTTTTAAAGTTTATATTGGCCTAAAAGTCCTAGAAAGGCTCACTCTTTGTCCAACCTAGCTAGCCCAAAATTATGGTCGGTCACTAGCAGGGAGTCCAACTGCAGATGGGGAAAGTCCAGTGGTGTAGTAGGCAACAACTATTGTCAGCTATAGGCATATGTTGAAAGGATGTGATTTACTCATAACTTGTTTTAGCAACTCTGTTTCTACACGAGATGGGAGAATGATTGATGACCCCTTTCCATATGGAACATGAGTGGAAGAAAATTAGTAGAAGTTGAAATCATATAATAGTGGCCTAGGTTAGTGTTCACCTAGGCATGTATTTCCTTGGTTAGTCTTAGAAATTCCTTCCAACTAATTTATGTGAAATATGAGTATTGTGTACATGTACGTGAGTCACACTCACCGCCACGCACGCACGCACACAGGAACCCCATCCTAACTTCTTGAGAAACAGGTGTTAACTTCCGTATGTTGCATATGTTAACTTCCGTTCTGGACCACGACAGACGTTATTTTTCACGTAAAATATTAGTTTGTGTTTAATTTTAACGGGTCGCTTGGGCTCGTATCGTGCGGGGCCGTGTCCGGGTGGTTGTTTTAACCTGGTCTGGGTGGGTGCCATAACTCCCCTTCCCAACATCTTCTCTTCCCACCTCGCACTAACCGCTCGGAGCCACGATTTTCGGCAGCCGCCGTCGCCCCGTAGAAACCGGCCACTATCTCCCCTCGCTCCATCATTGCATCACTCGTGCGTTACACCTCGCCCTCCTCCCTGTACTCGCAGGCGCTTCCGGTGCTCGGATTTTTTCAGGTGTCTAGGGTTTTTGGGCGGAGGCGGAGCAGTTATCGGGGTTTCCTCCACCGGCGCCATTGACGGCTTGTGTTTTTCGGTGGAGGACCGACATGTTGCGTATTCTCTTGCTCTTATATGGAGGCTGGTTAGTTCACCGAAACCTACTCCATATCCGCTCTATCATGATTTGGTTTTTTGGCAACGGATGCTTTACTGAGATCCCCAAATTTGATGTCTGTGTAGGGAGGAATCTCTTGCTAGTTGTGTATTAGTTGATTTCTATGGATGATTCTCGTTATCCAGGACAAGGAGGTTTGTTTAATTTTGTAGTTAATTTCGTATGTGTATGATGTTAACTCCTGCTGTTTTTCCATTATTTTTGTTTCTGGTGATGTTAAAATGATGCTAACTACAGCCTAACAATATCCTGCTAGTTGATGTTAGTTGATTTATGCTAGTTGTATGATGTTAGTTGAACCTAACTTCTGTTATAAGAGGGTGTGAACTTCCCTGTTTTGTCTGAACTTTTCCAGTTGTTTGAAGTTAACTTCTAGTATATTATGATGCTATAATAAATTATAGGGTTCATTGGCATATATCTCCTGCTATTTTTCTATTATTTTTTGTTTCTGCTGATGTTAAAATGATGCTAACTACAGCCTAAAAATATCCTGCTAGTTGATGTTAGTTGATTTATGCTAGTTGTATGATGTTAGTTGAACCTAACTTCTGTTAAAAGAGGGTGTTAACTCCCTTGTTTTGTCTGAACTTTTCTAGTTGTTTGAAGTTAACTTCTAGTATATTATGATGCTATAATAAATTATAGGGTTCATTGTCGTATATTTATTATTTTCCAATTTGATATATGTTTTGTGAGTTTAATTTTGTAAAATGAAACATTTGTGATATGTTTTTTCCTATTAGTTTCTTGTTTTTATGAATTATGTGTATTATATCTGAACTTTGTAGCTTTCAACTTTTATAGTTCCGGTTATATTAATTCTAACTTTCATATTTTAAATTTATACTACTATTGCACATTATATTGACTACTTTAATTTAACTTTGATAACTTCTAATTATAACTTCTGTCATATATTTATCTTAACTTCCTATATTTTGAATTTTTATAATTCAGTGTAACTCCCAACTTTTTTGTATCTTAACTTTTTCATTTTTTTTGCAGCTAGCTTTCCCTTTTTAAGTTATATTTTTAGTGTATCTGAACTTTCTATCTTTTATTTTTAGTTTTTTTGCAACACAATGCAGATTCTGTAATAACATCTTAGGCAGATTACTGACAAGTTAACTTCTCAAGCTCATTATGTGAACTTCACATTTATATTAGTTAATTCTTGTTGTTACATTGTGTTCTTTTTTATGTTGCATTTTTGTAATGATTTCTGTTAATTGTGTGTGTGTTTTCCCAGGATCTGGTGATGCTTGTGAGAGTTCAAACCCTATTATGGTTATTAAGAAAGCGAAATTAGTTGCCCGTGATGGAAAATTGAGTTTAGCTGCTGGCATTCCTTTACTGCTTAGTCATGCTTCTCTAGTTTCTGAATTTATCGTGCAGACGCGGGATATGGCCAAGGACGATAACCATGTGGTTGATCCTGTCGAAAAACCCGTATCTCCACCTGGTATGTTTTTATTCTTTTTCTTTGTTTAACTTGTAATTTTTTAAGTTTAATTTCCTCCTTTTTTACTCATAATTAACTCCTTGTTTTTATTATGTTGATTTGGCAGTTATATCTGTGGCAAATAATCCTAATTTGGAAGATTTATCTACTGTTGATGGAGGTTTCTTCTCTAATACTTTCAATACTTTTGTTAACTCTTTATCTTATTTTTGTTTATGTGATGCGACCTAGTTTATTTGTAAAATGAAACACCTGTTATATTTTTTCCTATTACTTATGTGTTTTAACTGTCCTATTTAAAATTGAGACTACTAGTACACATTGTCTACTTTTCAGTTTAACTCTGATAACCTCTAATTATAACTTCTATCATTCATTTATCTTAACTTCCAAGATTTTATGTGCATTTATATGTGAACTTTACATCTTTGAACTTTATAACTCAGTGTAACTCCCAACTTTTTTGTATCTTAAGTATTTAAATATTTGCATCTAACTTTCATATTTTAAATTTATACTACTAGTGCACCTTGACTTATTTAGCTTAAGTTTGATAACTTCTAATTATAACTTCTATCATATATTTATCTTAACTTCCTAGATTATGTGCATTATATCTAAAATTTATAGCTTTGTGTTTAGTTTTTTGGAACATAATGCCAATTCTGTAATAACATCTTAACCAGTTTTTGAAGGTAACTTGCATTCCTATAGTAATTGCATTAATTTTTTATCACTAATGCATTTGTTTTTGTTATACTAGATGATGAAACTATTAAGCAAACTTTGGATATGTTGAATGTTGATTATGTTGTTCCAGACCCACCTGAAGAAGTTGCTGCTGCATCTGAGCTGTGCCTGCCAGTGCTTTGGGGCCCGATGGTGTAAGAGGGTCACCCTCGTATGATGAGCATACACCTGTTTGTGGAGCTGATGTAGAGGGTTCTAGTGATAGGACAGTTGGACCTATTTTTGATAGCACACCTGGCGTGTAGGAGCAGGATGATGGTTTCCCTGTATGGCAGGACACGCTTCTCAATCTATAGATGGTACAGAGGAGGTTACACATGAACATAATGTGAAAGAGCATCTTGAATTGTATGCCAAGCAACACAATTCTAGGGTTACTGCTTACAATGAGAAGGTTAATATGTACTATAGGAAGCACCCACCAAAGTCAAAGCAACAAAATGTCGCTGTTTTAGGCATGCAAAATGATCCGCTAGCAGAGCCATGTGCTCCCACAGAATCAACCCAGAAGAATAGGGTTGCTGTTGCTAAGAGGCCGTTGTCTGCTATGACTCCTACTCGACGTAGTCCTCGTGTTGCTATGATGAGGAATGATATGATTTCTGCTCAGCAAGCATCACCTGTGAAACGTTCATCTTCTAAGAGTCTCCGTACCATGGATGAAACATATGTGCCAGACGTAGATGACGATTCTGGTGGGGAGGATGCCGCTGCATCTTGTCCCGAAAAGGTTACCATTCATCTTTGCTGCCACCTTTTTTTTGTTGTGCTAACTTCTTGTATCATCAATTTTTTCATTATATTGATATATTTTTTCTATGTTTTTAAATTTTTTTATTAGCCTACAAATAATAAGAGGGGTAGAGTTACTGTGGACACATCTCCTAAAAATGTTGGTAAGAAGATTAAAGTTGCTGTGACGAGGAAGCCGCATGGCATAAAAAAAGCTGGAAATGACGACAATGCTCGAGATCGCTTCCAATAGACTGTTCGTTGTTCATTGGGAGAAGTTCTGGAGGCTGTGAAGTTGTTGAAGGATGCTCACATAAAAAAATTCATAGAAGCAGGTTTTAGATGTGTGATTGATTGGGTGTTCGAGGGCAATGTGTCACCTGTTCTCATGTGTTTCCTGCTCAAGAAGATTGACACAACAACTATGAAAATAGATTGCGGTGCTGGAAGGATCCTGTGTGTTAACAGGGAAGCAGTGCATCACATTTTTGGGTTCCCAATGGGAGGTGAAAAAGTCCCAAGGCCCGCAGGAAGTGTCCATGATTCCTCAATGGCGAGTCTTAAGGCAGAGCTTGGTTTTGAGAGTAATGCTGCTATTGATACCAAGGATCTTCGTAAACTGCTTGCTGAGCTTGTCAAGGATGAACCAAAAGTTGACACAGTTGTTAACGTGTTCTTTGCTATCATTTTCATGAAGCTTGTATGTTCTGGATCTGCCGTTCGTCTTGGTAGAGAGGCGGCAATGCTTGTAAACATGGATTATAATAAGATGGCTTCAAGTGATTTCTGCCATTTAGTTATTGATGAGTTGAAGCGAGCAGCGGAGGAATATTAGGATCCCAATATAACACAGGACGGTCCCGAAGGGTGTGGTATTGTCTCTGTAGTGATGTATTTGGACAGCTGTCATTCAGATTAGCATTCTGTGATGCATCTCAGGACCCCTCGTGCTATTTTCTTGCACGAGAAACCATTGAAAGTCATATATTCGGAAGACATTATCAAGAATAGCAAAAGTGATTTGTCGAAGTATGTTTTTGGAAAGCTTTCGGTCAATAAACCACCCCCATGCTTTTTATGTTGTATATACGATGAGTAAACTCGTGTTCCTTATTTGTTATTTAATTCCCCTATATGTTTATTCTTACTATTACAGTTAACGACTATTATTTGAAGAATGTTTAACCTCCATTTATTCCACTGTTAACTTCCTTGTTTTATATAGTTAACTTCTTGGTTTTATATAGTTAACTTTCTTTTATTTTCAGTGTTTTTTTTTTCAGTTAACTTACTATAAGTTTTATTCCTATTTTAAGAATAGAATTCGATGTGCACTACATAAGAAATTGAGGATACATGGCTTTTTATAAGGGTTTTTACTTCGACCATAGTAAAAGTTAGCCTCCTAGTTTTTGAAAGTTTTAAGTTTTTGTTTTTTATATATGATTTTTTGTTTAGATGGTGGTAACCTCCATCATTTATAAAAGTTAATTATCGTTTTTATGAAAAGTTAACTTCCACCTTTTTTACTGTCTGGTCCTAATGTGAATTCTGATTCATTTATTTTGTCTATCCCCTTTTTTATTGATATGAAGTGGAAGGGTCGCAATGACATTGTTTATTCATACTCCATCCGCGTTGAAGATATGTACATCGATGACATTCAGTCACATGATCCTTTGGTAATATGTCAGCATCCTCATGAGCATATTGAGAGGTCTGAGCATCGCGATGAGCCTATTGAGAGGTCTCCGCACCCTGATGAGCATATCGAGAGGTCTCAGCCCGAGTTGGTGAGTGAACAGGCTCCAGTGGCTGGTGAGAGGTTTGCTGATGCATCAATGTTTTCTAGAAGTGAAAATTCTATGTCCTCTACGGCCATAAAAGATATTGGTCAGCTGCTGCAGAAAGTTAGTGATACTGTTAAAGTTGTTTCGACTACAATTGATCGTCTTGGCAGTATAGCTAGCCTTTTTCCTGCTGGGCATGGGCATACCGAAGAAGTTATGAAAGAGGCTTCTGATCTTCAAGTTAGTTTCCTTGGCGACATGGTGTCTGCTGTAAAGTTTTGGCGCAAAGGTTTAGCTAATTTTGGTAGTAAGCAAGATTTGATATGCACGCCCTACGAAAGAGAAGCTCATACTATAGCAAGACAGATGGATTTGAATGATGATGTCCCTGCTCGTGGTGGCGTTGACAAATCCACCTTCACTACAGTTCTAGGGCAATCAGCTGCTGAGGCTCAGGTATAATGTTTTCTCTCTTTTCCCATTCTTTTTGCTTAGAGGTTTTTTCATTGCCTTTTCTGTTTTTATTATTTAAAACACTTGAAAAATCTTATGTATCTTGTTTAATAACTTCTAGGATTTATGTAACTTAACTTCTAGGATCTCTGTAACTTAACTTCTTTTTTGTAATTCCTGAAAGTACATATTTTTGTATTTTATCCTTTTGTTAATTGTTAACTCCTGTTACTGTAAGAAGTTAACTACTAGGGCTATATGATGTTTTTAACTTCACTATTCTACTTTTTTGACTGGCATTGTTTTATTTACTAGACATCTTATTTTTTTAAAACAGATTTGTATCATGTTTATTTTTCGTGGTTTTGTTAACTCCTAGTTGTTAGTTTTATTTTCTTGACATCTTAACTTCTCATAGGAAGAATCTAGAGTAGCTGAGGAGAATGCTTTGCAATATATTGAAGAATTCGGTGGAGGAATGGATGAATGCATTTTGAGGAATCTAGTCCTCGTGTTAACCGTGCACCAGTTCCTGTGTCACCGCCGCAGTCCTACAATAATGAAGATGATGATGGTCTTGATAATTTTGAAGAGAAAAATGATGCTCCCCCTGATGGGGTTTCTCTAGAGGATGTTGATGTCAACAATGCAGATGATTGTCATGTTGCTAATGATGGTGGGTGCTTCTTTTGCCCGTGATATATGTTTGCTATCACTTCAGAACGCTATTTTTATTGTGTTGATGTTTTTGTCTTTAGCATATTCTGAGGCAGATAAATGTGCACTATCAGCTGAGCCGCCTACTGTGGATAATGAATTGCCTGAAAATGAAGATCAGGCTATTCGAACTTCTTTTGGTATTCATAAGTATAATTCATGGGGCAATACATTGGTCTTAAGCGAAGAGCAGATTGCCCCAGCTGATGTTGTATTGTGGGCAGGGATATTTCAGCGGACAAGAATGAAGACTCACACAATACGCCAGCTGCACATGGTGCTATGTCCTCTAGTGCTGATCCCATTGTGGCTGTTTTTGAACCTTCTGTAGATAACCATACGCAGGAGCAAGCTCGAGAAGACGCATGGGGAAGATACATGCAATGATTTTCAGAGTATATTTTTCTAATGTTCCTATGCCGCTGCTACATACCCTCGTATTTCCCCATTAGTGCTTTTGTATTTTTTTATGTTTTTACTTCTCACATCTCTGCCGTTATATATTATTACCATGATATCTACTTTTACTTTATTCTAGGTAAGCACTAGGTGGGGGGAGGCGGGTGGTAGTGGGTGAAACTTTTTTAATGTTGTAATGTAATAAGACTTCAAAATGATATATGTATTGTACAGTTTCTTTTTTTTTATGTTTTTGCATATGATATGTATCATTTTTTGTTTTTGTCCATGCGTAGTCTGAATCAACTACGCGTTTACCGGCGTGTGAACTTCCATTCTTTTTTTCTTTTTTAATAGCATCCACTATGTTCTCTACCCCGTCCACTGCTCCAGCTTTGGAGAAGATCAGAGAGGTTTATCATGAAGTGTGCAGGCTGAGGAATGACAAGAAGAAAGAGTACTTCTCTTCACATTTTTTTTTGTTATTTTTGTTTCTGTCCATCACCATATTTTTTTTAAGTGCGATTTTTCATGATTTATTTTGATGTCCGTGATATTTTTTCAGGGGCATCACACTCTTTAGGAATGATAATTGTGATTGCACAATAGGGCAAATTGCGAGGGCTTTCCAGCCAATTGGGTTTCTCTGCTCATACATAGTATCTGTCGGAACATATCTTCTTGGAAAAAAATACCAGGGATCAGAGAAGTTGATTGTACCATATATTTGTTGTGTAAGTTAATTCCTTGTATTTTTGTCTTCACTACTGTTTTTTTTGTTTTGTTATGGATGGATCCATAATATTTTGTATATTCTATTAACTCCCATAATTTTTTAAGGAAGCTAGTTTATTGGATGTATTTTAGGTTTATCTGCTCTGTCAATGGAAGTTAACTTTCATTATCATATAACTTAACTTCCTAATAAAAAACAGTAATTACCTTTTTTCTTCATGCACGGCTTCCACGAATGTTAACTTCCAGTTTTTCATTAGCTTATCTTACTGGCACCTCTTATGATTTTATATTTTTTCTTTACATGGGCTATGATGGTTTTAATCAGAGGCATATTTTCGAAGGAAACTTCCATAGCAGGTGCGTGCAGAAACTTTTCAGTGTAGTTTCGGAAGACCGTTTGGACCATAAAGATATTGTAAGTGTGAAGATTTTTGTTTAACATATTGTTTCTCTCTGTATTTTTGTTTAGGTTCATTTTTTAGTTTGTTTCATCATTATATTTGAGTTAACTCTTGATCCTTTTTTATTTCTTTTGTAGATTCTTTTTTCTACTTTCGATCCTCCTGGCCCTCCAGTCCCTAGTGTGGTGGGCCACTTTTGTGTTGTTGGTATCAACATGCACAAAAAGCGTTTTCAGTTCCTTGATTCTATGCGTGTGTAACATCTCCAAAATATTAAACTAGAATCATCAAACTCTAATCACCAAATTTAGGGTTAACAAACACTTGTCCAATTAAAATATGAAAGCATTCATATGTGTATGTATCAAAATTTGGATTCTTTTGAATTGCCATGGTTCTGTGTTTCTTTGCTTGTAAAATGATTCTTAGGTGAAATAAACATCATCTAAACAATCCCCAAACTTTTCCCAAAGACAAACAAATCAAAACAAACAAATTAAGTGAATGGTCACTTTGGCCAATTTAACTCCCATGCCTACTTTGGCGATCTCTAACTTTCAGAACTTAACAGAAACATGTATGGATCTTTGCACCCCTTTATAGTACTCATAACAAGGTACCAAGGCCCACTTTGTGATCATCCAAAAACATTCAAATGCTTAGTTTAAATGATAGTTTAAAATTGAATCTATTTCATATGGGAAGATCCCACTATTTCAAAAACCACTCAAACAAGCTCAAATTTCAAAACCCAAGCATCCACAGTATCACCAGCACAGGCCTAGCACACCCACCAAAAATCTTTTCAAAATTCAAAACTCAAGTTCTTGCGGCCATTTCATGAAACACTTTGAGAAAACATATCAAACTGGCCAAACTTCACTGTTTTGAGCAGTAATTTGGCTAAGCAAGGTTCACCATTGATCACCCTTGTCTCCCCCAGTGCCAACCAGTGCCTTGACCACCCCTAGCCCCTAACCCTTGCACCATGCCATGCCAACCCGAAGGAACCCTTGCCAGCCGACCATGGCTAGCTAGCCAGAGCAAGCACCAAGCCTAAACACCATGTCTAGGACACAGGCCACCGTCCACCGCCACCCCCTGTCCAGCACTCGAACCATTCCAGCCACTGGACCACACGCCCAAGCCAGTCCAAGCCGCTTTGAAAGCGTGCCGAGAGCGCGCCAGAGTGCCACCCTCAACACACGCCCACAGACCGCGCGCCGCCCTCGCCGCGTGCACGCATGATCACCACCATCCCAGCAACCTCGCAGACACCCCCGTTCGACGCCCCATGCCTCACAACCACCGCTCACCGTCGAAGACGCCGCCTCTGCCGCGCAGAGCACCGCGCGTTCCCGACCGTTTGCCACCGCCCTACATGCGCATTTAAACCTTAGAGCATTGCCAGGAGACCGCCCGTTGATTGCCAACCGCAGCCATGCCTCTAGCCGCCCGTAGCCGTGTCGCCACCATCGCCTGCCCATCCCTCTCGGTCTCGCCATCGAGCATATAAAAGCAGACGATCCCAGCTTGATTTCTTCACACCATCTCACTCCCCTCACCTCACTGATCGTTCCACCCCTTAGCCGGAGCAAGGCGAGCAGCGCATCGCCGGAATTTGGCCGGAGCTCGCCGCTGTAGAGGAGAAGAGGAGCCGTTGATTTCGACCACCCCAGGAGCTGCCGCGACCACCCCTGAGTTCGCCGTCGTCGACTTTGTCATTTTCCCGCCTCGCCGTTGTCACTGGAGCCCCGGTATGCCCCCTATGCACCCCCACTGAGCCGCTAGGTTTCGAGCTCGCCGGTGACCTGTTCATCGTCGACGACGACCCTCAGCCGTCGATCTTCATTCTAATCCAACGCACCACATCGCCCCGTACCGCTTCGCATTTAAAGAGCCTTGACCGAGACCCCCACATCGATTCGCCTTGTGGAGTGACACTGGGCCGGCCCATTACCCCTTCCCACGCAGCCCACTTATTTGAATTTAGCTTTTTCTATTTACATTCAAACTCAGTTCTGTACCTAGTTTCAAAAATCAACCCAGCTTGATTCAGTTAACCAAATTGAATGAAACCAATTTTTTTAAAAAGGTATTGAAATGCTTAATCCAAGCCCGTTGGATTCAAATCATTTGGATCTATAGATCAACCTTGGTAAAAATAACAAGGCAGAAGATTTTCTGCATTCAAACATTTTTCAAATTTAAACCATAATAGCTTTTGAGTGGATTCCAACTCTCAAAAATCACATTTGATCATACCTTTCAGAATATATAAAAATATATGGGTTTACTTACAGAAATAATATTCAAGTAATAAAAGAATGCCACACAGGCATTTCTAGCCACTTTAATGATTTAAAATAAAAAGGTTAAACCTTATTAAATTGTGACACCACTTTAAATCACATTCCCATGTACTGAAATATGTGGTGATGACATGTGTCAACATGATCCCATGTTTGAGTTGGAGAATATTAAATCTTAAGTAGTTTTTCAATGAGTAGAAATTACTTTTATAAAAATAAAATCAATAAGACAAATGCTTTAATCTTGTAATATTAGTGATGATGATAGATCATGTATAGAACCCTTTTGTGTGATGACTGAAAGTAGTTAAGTACTGTTTGGTGATTGTGTACCTCGTATTTATTCGTAACCGCTAGTACCGACCAAGGATACGAGGAGGAAGGAGGATACTACGAAGAAGAAGCTGAGAAGTACTTCAACCACTGCTGTGCACAAGGCATGCTAACACTTGCAAGATACTCTACTTATGCAAGCCAATACTTGCAAGCTATTAACTTAGCAAGCTTATACTGATACCTATGCAAGCAAATACTTGCTTGTTACCATGATAACTATATGCATTAAGTATATGTGATCATACCCACTTGATAACCCAATCCTAGTTTTACTTACAAGCTTCTACTTTATTTCTTTATCAAAGCTATTACTTAGAGTCTACTTAATTGATTTGTAGATTCTAGGAGGATAATTGTAGGTTGCATAAAGAGCACTAAATTTGGCCTAAGCTAGATAATCTTGATGTCATCCTAAGGCATGAGATTGAACTTAGTTAAAGTACACTTGTTTACCACCCTTCATTAGTACTCACCCCCACTTGTAGATGCTAGTGCTAAGCATAAAACTTGATCAACTTTAGATGGGAATACTTGGTGGAAAATGGTTATGAAAACCTTGGAATGATGGATCATTCTACTGAGATGTTGTGACATGTGTTTCCGAACACCAAATGATTTGGGTGATGAAAATGTTAAGGCATGAGCCTTAGCCCTTTTATAAAACTGATGGTTGTCTGGATGCGATACCATTCCAATTTTACCGTACAACCACAATACCCAAAGATTGGGTAGGGCTTGACTGGAAACTTATATACCTTAGTATGTGTTCCCTCATGGCCAAGGTCTGAGCTGAGGCTAAGTTGTGAAGATTGTCCACCTGTGCAGTACCCAAGATGACAGTTGGTCATGGTTGGGAGGCCAAACTCACAGGAGAGGTGCTTATACTAGGGCGTGTAATTGAAAGGTTAGGATTGATTATCCGCATACTGAGTATGGTGAATTCAGGATTTGTTCCTGACGGATGTATCGAATGTTGTGGTGAAAGTGTACAATCTCTGCAGAGTGTCAAACTATTCGAATAGCCGCGTCCATGATTATGGACGATTAGATGGCCATCTTTGTTCCCCCATCAGATGTTTTCAAAATGACTTGTGAAATGAATTGAGAATTTGACTTGACCACAACAGAGTTGTAATATGAAATACAAGTTCCCACTTAGGTGTTATAAAATTTCAACTAGCTTTTCATGCTTCTGAACTTAGTAGAGGTAAATCTGGCTTTTTGCAAAACAACCCTAGAGCTTAGTGTCCTACTACAAAAACACCCCTTCACTTGTTAGTATTAGTTTGCGAGTACTTAAAGAGTACTCATGGCTTTGTCCCTAGCTATTCCCGTGGCCAGACTATGAAGAGGAGTACCAGGACGAAGGACCCTAGAAAGGTTACGACAACTAGGATCATCTCCCATCGTCAGCATTGCCTGTGACCCCGAAGATGGAGCTTTGCCTACGCTAACTTTATTATTACGTATTTCCGCTGCTTGATTTGTATTAAGAACTGGATCATAAGATCCTTATTTGTGTAAGACCTTATGTATGGTTTGTAATGGATGTTGTACTATGGTATCCAATTCTGTTATGTCTCGCAAAAATGGTAATCCTGGGATTGTGATGTATGGCATAACAGGCATCTGGGATTAAAAATCCGGGTGTTGACAGCGTGGCACCGATGATCCATATGCTTAGAGGGTATTACACATGATGGTTCAAAACATCAGAAAGTTATGAAGGGAAGCTGCCAATTCCAAAGGTGAAAATTTTGATCCACCAAATATTAATAGCTAGGGGATTGACTACATCAGAGTGCCGAAACAGTCAACTCCGTAAGTTTTATTGCAATTTTTATAGTTTTCATGCTAACTTTCTCTATGCTTTCCATTATATGTCTTGTGTATTTTCAGAATTTTTTCTCTCTGTGATATTAATATTTTGCATTTTTTAATATTGATCTTCTGCTTTGTTTTTTATTTCAGTCATTGCTATGGGTTTTTCATGCTCCAATTCTTGTTAACTTTTGATGGAGACGATTTGGTGTCTTTTTGACCAAAAAGATATCTTAAATATAAGGATGACCACATTGTATAGTTGGTTGACCGCACCTGATTTTAAAATTGATTTAACAGAAATGTTTGGTATTGATCTAGGTATGCTATCTATTTTTTGCCTTTATTTTAAATATAAATATATATATGTGCACCTATTGTTTGTTTTATACCTAACTTCCAGTGTATATGATGTTAAATCCTACTTTTTTTCCATTTTTTTAAACTGTTATTTTTTGCCTGATAATAACTAGTACTGTAAAATGATGCTAAGTATAGCTTTAATGTTAATTTTTAATTCTTTATGTAATATATTATGTTTGAGTAGATACTATTAGTATACAGGAAAAATGTGCCTCTATATTTTTTTGTTTTTAACATAACTTCTTTTATAGAAGGGTGTTAACCTCCTCATTTTATCTTAACTCTTCAGCTGTTTGAAGTTAACTTCTACTATAATATGATGCTAACTACCCATGCTACACTGAACTGTTATTGTTTTTATAGTGTTGTTAACTTTTCATATGTATTTCAGGAATTCCTCTTGCCATAGAGGAAGATAACTTCGCGTTATTTGAAACTCAGTTATTCACACTAGAAGTTATAGCTTTACGAGAAGAAGAATTTCAGTTGCAAGTTGTTAGCAAGGCAAATAAGGCTATCGCAAGATTGCATGGCTATCCGGTGACAAAACCAAATACCACTAAGGCATTAGTAGATGTGAAGGAGAAGGAGAAGGTATTAGTAAATGTGGATGATGCCAACGAAGATTTTGTCTCTCCATACCCAGGAGTTGCAAAATCTGTTCGGAAAGATCGATTATCTTTTTCATTTACACCGGCGATGACTTTGTAACTCAGTTCCAAAAGTATCAACCACCTGCCCAACCTCTTGTACTTTCTAGCAAGACGCCGACCAAAGTCTCCAAGAAGATCATGAAAGATGTCCCCGAGTTTGTTCCTTACAAATTCCCATGCTTAGTCAAGGCCAAACAATTCAGAGATTTAATTTTAAGTCTGGAGTACCTGAAGGAACATGGGGAGTAAGTACCATTGCTATATTTTTCTCCCTTTTTCTGTTGTTTTACGCATGTTTTATATGTTAATTTGTTTTTTTCTAGCTGGTGTGTTACCCGAATCTGAACTTATGCTTTTTCATCATTTTTTGTCTTTTTTGCAGGTCAGCTTTGGTTATGTTCACAAACACTTACGATGATCATGTATCTATTGATGGCAATTACATGTTTAGACTTTTTGGCCATGGTCAAGAGATGGAATCTGAGATTATGGATTATATATTCTGTTTGTGGAAGGATGATCCCACTATAAAGAAATTTTTTGAGTCTGGGGAGCGTGTTTTACTTTCGCCTTATACTGTCCCTGTAAATTTCGCAAACTTATGTTCCTTTTGCTAGTATTTTTTCTCATTTGTCATTTTTGGTTTTTATTGGCTTCTTTTTTTGTGTTCAATTTGTTTTGCAGTACCTTCTTGACTTCTCACCATGGTTGTCAAAAGATGCTGATGGAAATGATATTCCAAGGAAAGCTTTTGATGTTAAGATAGCGGCTAAAAAATTCTCAGGTTTTGTGAGGGAAAGAGAAAACCTGCTGGATGCAAATCTGGTAATTTTTCTGTCCATTTTGACTTTTGTGTGTAAATTGTTTTTGCATGGTCATACTGAAGTTAACCTTCTACATATGCATCATTTAACTTCCATAGTTGTCTTTTACAAAAAGTTATTTTTGGTACATATGCATCACTTAACTTTCATAATTGTTTGCTACACAGATTCTTATCCCTTACTTCAAGAGAAATCATCACACTCTTTACGTGATGAATCGGTACACTCAGACGCTTGATATTTTTGATTCAAGGAGGTACTCTAATCTTCAGAACTTATCTAGGAGCGAATTCCACGTCGACCGTGTCAAAATTATATGCTTTTCTTTTTCTCGTCAATTTGAATTTTAAAATATGCAATATATATGTGTTTTTTATAAACTCTAATGTTTTATGTATTTTATTACCCTTGTGTTTTGTTCTAGAACACAACCAAACGGATCAAAATAATGGTTTCAATTATGAAGGAGGTTTATGGGATTTCTGCTTTCAACAAGAAAGACACAGTCCAGTGGAATGTAGCTGCAGACAGGTACACATATGTGCTAACCCCAGAGCAGGGTGTCAACGAGTGCGCATTTTACATGATGAAGATGGCTCTTGTCTACGATGGCATTAAGATTACGGAGCAGATCAAAAACAAGGATGTTAGTTTTTAAATTTTTTTCCTGAAACACTGCCACTTTTTTCTGTTTCTGATATTGCTTGAACTCCACTCTATTTTTCTCAACTTGTATTTTTTTGAAATCAGGTACGTGTTGAATACTGGAAGGCTGAATTCATGTTCCGGCTCTTGTTGCACATGAGAATGAACTAGGTCCATCAGATTGGCCAAGTGTTTTACAGAAACTTGTTGCTGAATAGGCACTTCTTTGAACCATCCACTAGCAACTGTCAATCAATTTGTTAGGGTGGTAGCAAGATGCATTGTAGTTTTGTGAAAACATGTTGTACATTGAATATGATTTGTATTACTAAATTTTCTATTGTTTCTATGTATTACCATATATTATTGGTATTTTTGTGGAAGTACCAGATTTGTGAACTATATTTGTTGTTTGTCTAGTATTTGTTGTTAGTAGCTGAAACATGTTTGTTTTATGGAAGTTAACTTCCAAGGTTTCTGGAACTTAACTTCCAGGTTTACATGAACTTAACTTCCAATCTATTTTTATAAAAGTAAACTAGTGAATGGTCAGGTTTACTTTGAATTATCTCTTATTTTATCTACAAGGGTATATTCTATTTTTCACAACAAAGAGTTTAAAGCAAGTTGAAGCCCATATTATTGTATAGTTAACCTCCATTATCTGTAATTTTAACCTTCAAATTTTTTACAAGGTAAATTTTTAATTCTTGTCCACTTTATTTACGATAAGCTTACATCTACTATTCTAAATTTTTATCTATCTTTTCTTTTTTGGCTAACGTCCATGTATATCTAATGCTAACCTACTTTATTATAAGCTAAGACGCAGGTTTTCTAATGTTAACCCCCATCTTATACAAACCCAACCTCTAAAATGTTTTTCTAATGTATACTTCAATTTTCTATATGTTAACTTCAGTACTGTGACATACTTAACTTCAATACTTATTGTAAGCTAACTTCCATGTTGTTCAAAGATAACTTCTAGTTTTTTATATATCCATACATCCACACACATGTAAATGTGCCACTATTAAACAATACTTTTTAGCTAATTAACTTACAATGTGTCAACTAGAAAGAGTCATCCCAATGACAAAACCAATAAAAATTTACAACCAAACAAATTAGAAGAATTCTACAAGGATATATAATCACTCCGGAAGTCCAACATTTTAAACGAGCAATAAAAGAACATCTATGTAAGTTTTATCTATACAACACTATGTGGTTTCTGGCTCTATTTTTTTGGACACATATATGATCTCTTCAACTTTTCATAAATCTGCTGCTCCTTCTTATTTGATTCTCCGGTTGTGTGTCATCTTTTTCCTTTTCTCCTTTCTTGTGTTGTTTTGGTGTGCTATTTGCAGATTTTTGTTCTGTATTCAATTCTAGCTGTTGTTTCCGCAGTTGTTCCTGTAGTCGCAATCTCTTGTACGTCCCTGCGTTGTGTCCTCTAATTTTACCACACTCGCCATAAGTACGTATTCCTTGTGGCTTCATCTATGTAGCTATTGTTTTGTGTGAAGCTCTCTTTTTGCAATTGTTGTGTCCTTGTTGAGCATCTACATTAGGACTTGCGTCAACTTGACTTTATGTTTCTATATGAGATTCATCATGTTCAGATCCGTTGCTATTGTCTTCATAATCTTCATCCTCATCTGTATCCAGAACAACTTCATTATTGTCTGTGATTTTCTGAGTTGCTAGCAAATTCTGGATGTATTTTTTGACTTTCTCTGTAGGGCTAGAAGTGTCGTACACTTTCTGATGTGTATCAAGTAGTTTTGCCGCGAGCTGCCTCTTCTTGCATGTTCTTGCATTGTGTCGTGCAATTTTTTTGCATATGCTGCATAGTCTCTGACCTTTGGGAACGCCATGGTTGTCGAGCTCTCGCTGTGGACGTGCAGGGGCATAATTCTTTCCCTTTTGTTCTTTATTCCGACTCTCTTTTGTTCTTGCTACTGGTGATGGCTGTAAATCTGCGAACTGGTCACCATCTTCAGTAACAGGGACATTGTTAGACGGACTAGACCCTTGCGGAACTTCTCTGTTCACTGATATCCGATTGTTACTGTCAACATCTAATTCATTGGTTTCCATTCGTGCCTTAACTTCTCTAAAATCCGCAAGAACCATCTCGAACTTTTCATCTGAGTAGCATCCTTTATTCACATTTTCATTGCCTCATTGTATAGTATAGTTCGTTTGTATTCAAGTGATGTTCCTCATGTCTTCGATGTTTTGTAATCTTTGCGGTTGAAATTTGGGTTCGTGACTGCATTTTTTGTATACCTTTGCAGTATATACTTCTTTGGAATCTTTTTCAGTCTTACGTGCTCAAAAAAAGCTAGGACATAATGGCAAAATAGCCCTGTAAAAATAGTTTTAACTTTGCATAAATTAAAAATAATCTGATTTAGCATATTTTTAAAAATACATTGATTGAGGTCAACTTCAATATGAATAAACTTAACTTCCACTGTTTAGTATGTAAAATAACTTTAGTAAAGTCAACTTCAATACATTTAACCTCCATTGTTCTATAAACTTAACTTCCATATCTTTTTATTAAATTTATTTATTTACTTGGCATATTTTTCTCCATGAATTCTAACTATTTTTTATGTATTGCTTATATTTAATCCCCTTTTTTGTTTTTGTAAAACAAATTTTGCTAGCAAAGTATTCATGTAATTTCAATAAAAAATCAAATCAATAATTTGTTCGCATGATAAGCAACATATTCTCAGTAATGTTACTCAGATAATTTATTTGTATGCTCCCATAGTTTGCACTCACACTTAAATCTGCCTTCTGTTTCATCCGCTAGCACACGAAACTCATGTCAGGAAGTGTGTTGGGTTTTCCGAAGATGTTTTAATTCTAAAAGTTGTGCTATGATATAGGCGTTTTTAAAACACCGAGTACACTGCTCCCCTGTACTCCTTTAGTGCTTGTTTCTCAAATCCATATCTAGTCAAAGGTTTTCTTGCACCCTACGCATGTAAACTAACATATCAGCCAATGCACTATGAAGTATTGTTTTACATATTTTATTACAAACCCAACCTCTACAATTTTTTCTAATGTATACTTCAATTTTCTATAAGTTAACTTCAGTAGTGTGACATACTTAACTTCAATATTTATTGTAAGATAACTTCCATGTTGTTTAAACATAACTTAAATATTTATCCTTCACTTAAAAATAAAGAAGCATGTTTGCGATTTGTACCATCGACGCAAGTGTTTCTGCGTTTTCTGCTTCTCTCCTTGTTTGTATACAACTATTTACTTGTGTCACAAATATATGGAGATTATCTTGTTCCTTCACGAATCCTTTCTTCAACACATGGTTCATGCTATCACTTCTCTGTGTTGATGTCATTCTGGCGCAAGAAACATCCTTCCAATATGCTGAGATCCATGTAGTCTCTCGTTCCATGGGTTGATCATCACATTGATATCGTGCAGCCCATACTTATCAATCAGTTCATGCCATGCTGGTTCAAATTCCAACGGTATTAGCGGATGGTTCAAAATCACTGCTGGCTGCTCTTTCAGGTCAGAAAAAGTTGGTAAAGCTTTCTCAGCGGAACTTTATGCTTTCTCATTACGTGCCATCTGCACAGCTTATGGAGAGACCGTGGGAAAATCGCCGGTATAGCCTGCTCCATAGAGGGACACTGATCTATATCCAACAGCAGTAACACTTTGTCAATTTTTTCAAAATCAATATTATATTGAAATTCATATTAATATATAATAGCTAAGTTAGCCATATCACCATGTAGTTAACTTCCCTAAAAATAGCAAGTGGACTTTCATGACAACATATAGTTAACTTCCAGATACTCAACAAGCCAGAGATTTTTTCATATTAAAATAGCTACCTAACTCCCAATAGGAAAATAAGTTGGCTTTCATAAAAACAACTAACTAACTTTGTCATTTTCCCTAATTAATATTATATTTAAATTATTCATATTAATTAATATATATCTAAGTTTGTCATAACAACAACTAGTTAATTTCCCAAATCAGAAAAATTAAACCTTAATGCAAACATATAGGTAACTTCCAGATGCAGAGGAATACACAATTTTTATCATATAAAATAGATACCTAACTACCATAGGATAACAAGTTGGCTTCCATAAAAATAGCTACCTAACTTCCATAAGTAGAGAAAGTATCATCATTTTTCTTAATAAATAGATACATAACTTCAATGGACAGAGCAAATGGACTTTCATAAAAATAGCTAGCTAATCTTTTTTCAAGGTTAATATTGACATACCTGTTAAAATACAAATTGGCTGTTTCCCGCCCATGCACTTCCAGAATGTGCTGAATACCCATTTGAATGATTCAATGCTTTCGTCGCCCATCAGCACGAGATCAAAAATGGTCGACTGCAAATGATTATTGACGCCAACAAAAACTGCAAGTGGCATGTGGTATATATTGCTCTAGTATGTTGTATCGAAGGTGATACAGTCGTCGAAATCAGGATATGCAGCTCTACAGCTAGCATTTGACCAAAAAATATTTCTAATTGTCTTTTCTGAATCAAATTGCACATCAGAATAGAAATTCTCATTTTCATCTTTCATATCAGCAAAGAACTTGAACAGTTTTTGTACATCGTCTGCATTGTCGAGGCGTGTATTACGCGCTTTCCTACAAAATTTGTAGTTTGTAAATATCAGTTATGGCTAGAGAATATGAGTTTATATGATTTTTTTTATTTTTTTTCATGTGCTGATACTTACATGTTCTTTTTATCCTTGTCATGGCATGGTAACTTGTTGCGTCCACCATTCATCCTAGATAGGAATCCCATTATGCTAGCATGTTTAACGTTGCTAAACTGGAGTCTTTAATCAAATCCTGCAGTATTGCATCAACACGTTTGTTTGAATGCAAGAACACTTGCATTGATGGAGTTAACAACAATGGGTGGTAGTGTTCTAGGATTATATCCATCACAACACAGTTACTATCATCTCCCTCTTTTAATCTCATAAATGCTTTGTAGCCAGTTTTTTTGCTCACTTTATCCCATTGCTTGTCAAATTCATCGAAACCTGTGTTGTGTGTTCCCTCGCAGAAACATCGCATATACCGCTGTCTCTTGTCACGTTGGGCTTTCTTAATTCCAAACCCAGTATGCTTTGCATATGTGTTGTAAAACTAAAAAGCCTCATCAAATGTTTCGAATTCCTGGGCAACTATAGGTATGAAACTCTCTGGGAGCTCAGGTGCCTGCATATGTTTCCCAGGCACAATATGTCAGTCACTATTAGTTTTATTATCTTTTCTAAGTAACGAAGATAAAATAAACAACATTTTTCATTTTTCACCATATCTAGAATGCTATTTTTTTGTTATTTCGTAATTAATTGAAACAATAATATTTATAGGCACTCCCATGTGTGTACGATTATAGAGGAGTTGGTGTTTATTCATGCCCTTGTTTGATGGGGCAAGGTGGCGTGACAATAGGTACATGAAGCAAAGGATCTTTCGGAGGCATATGATTTGATGAAGTCCCATTTTTATGCATGCATCATTCTTAGATTTACCATCTGGCCTCGTATCCTTTGATGATCTTACTGGCAGCTTTGATTTGATCTGTACATCTGATGTTTTCTTCTCAACTTCATTATGTGCACATCTTGACTCCCCACTATTAATTTGCATTGCCCTTCGTGGAAGACGAAAAACTGGATCTCTAAAAACAATTGGCTCATTGCAACCTACAGGTGAGCGTGGTTTTTCCGGACCAGAACACATCATGATCTCATCGTCGTTGGAGTGGCTGTCCGATGAGTCTGGAATTAACATAACTGCTTCTTGATGGAGACTTAACTGCCCAGTGTTGATTCCTGAGTAACCATAAATGTGAACAATGTCAACATTGTATACATCTACTACTTTCTGCCTCTTGTGTTGCATATGATTCCTAGCTACAACACTTGGATTGCTTGAAACACCACTTGACAGATTCACATCCACATTGTTCTGGACTGATGTAGACTTGGCAATGGGATTGGGGCATGCTCTGGTACCAGCTTGTCGTCTTGGAAGACGCATCATAGGTTCAAACGACATATAGGCTCATCACATATTGATACGTTGGAAACGTATCTATAATTTTTTATGCTCCATGCTTGTTTAGTATCTACTTTACTTTACTTTACTTGTCCATACTTTGAGGTGCTTTTTACATGTTTTCTGGTACTCACCTACTAACAAGTTGCAACAGTGCCAGATGCCTGTTTTCTGCTGTTTTTGGTTTCAGAAAAGTTAGTAAAGAAATATTCTCGGAATTGGATGGGACAAACATCAAAGTCAATTACTTTCCGCGGGGAACAAGAAGTCTAGAGGGGAGCCGGAGGGGCCAGCCAGGGGGCCAGACCCACCCCAGGCGCGGGTGGGCCCAGCCCCACGCCTGGCTAGGGTTTGAGGCCTCCTCGGCCTCCCCCTTCGCCTATAAGAAGCCCCCAATGCAGAAACCCTGAGCACCTGATCAAATATCCATGAAACCATCTGTAGTCGCCGCCACCATCGTCCCTAGATCAGGGGGATCTGAAGTTCTTCCCTGCACCCTGCCGGAGGGGAGATCGTCCCGGAGGCCTTCTCTCTGGTATGATGCGTGAGTAGTTCCACCTTGAACTATGGGTCCATGTAGTAGCTAGATGGTTGTATCTCCTCCTTTGTGCTTTCATGTATAGATCTTGTGAGCTCCGTTCATGATCAAGATCTAATCTATTTGTAATCATGCATGTTGTGTTTGCGGGGATCCGATGGATATTGACATTATTATGTTGGTTTGATTAATGGTTTTGTCTTTATGATTCTATCATGTCTGTGTTGTTTGTGATCTTTCATGCTCTCCGTTATTAGTAGCTATCTTGGCCAAGTAGTTGCTAGTGACTCCAAGAGGGGGTATTTATGCTCGATAGTGGGTTCATGCCTCTAGTTTCCAAGGGAAGTGACAGATATCTCTTCGGTTGTAAATGTGATGTTGCCACTAGGAAGAAAACAACGGTCTCTTATTCATGGAACATGTGGATTGTTTACCTTACACACTTTGCTTAAAGCAGTTGTCTGTTGCTTGCAACTTAATATTGGACGGGGTTCGGATGATAACCTGAAGGTGGACTTCTAGTAATAGATGCAGTTGGGTGGCGGTCTATGTATCTTGTTGTATTGCCCAATCGAATCTCATAGGATCTTCCTGACTAGTAATTGCATTGTTATGCCTTGCTCAATTCCTGTCAATTGCCCTGCTGTAATTTGTTTACCCTTCATGCCATGTTGTTTATCTAAGGAGAGCACCTCTAACTATGGACCCTTGGTCCAATCTTTACCATTGATTCACCTTCCACTTTTACTTGTTTACTTGCTGCAAACCACCATTACCTTCCACACCATACGTTTAGTCCTTTGTTACAGCAAACCAGTGAGCTTGACAACCTCACTGATTCGTTGGGGCAAAGTCTTGAGTTTGTGTTGCAACACTTGTGTGATGTTTCCTTCCTCCTTATGGTTCGATAACCTAGGTCTCTACTGAGGGAAGACTTGCTGTTGTGCTCATCACACCTTGCTATTGGGGTTTCCAACGAAGTGCTCCACGTCAGCACCATCAACAAGTTTTCTTGCGCCATTGCCGGGGAGGCTAAGGACGTCTTCACAAGGGGATTCCTTTACTTCCTTTCTCTTTACTTTTTTTAGTTTGCTTTGTTTATTTTTCTTGGTTTTGTTTGCCTCTTTCCAAAAAAAACCAAAAAATTTAGTCTAGTTTGGTTTCCTTTCTTTATTCAAAAATGCAAAAAAATTAGTTCCTGCTCTAGCTGCTGCAGCTATTTTTGGCTTGCCCACCTTTGCCAAAATGAACTCTGCTGAGAACACCAAGTTGTGTGGCTTCACTAGCACCAACAAGAATGATTTCCTAAGCACTCCTATTGTTCCACCTGCTCCCGATGCTACCTTTTATGAAATTAAGCCTTCTTTGTTGAATCTTGTGATGAGAGAGCAATTTTCTTGTGCTGGTTCTGATGATCCTGCTGCCCATCTCAATAGCTTTGTTGAACTTTGTGAGATGCAAAAGTATAAGAATGTACATGGAGATATTATTAAGCTCAAGCTTTTTTCCTTTCTTCTTGAGGGGAAAAGCTAAAGAATGGTTTCTTGCTTTGCCTAAAAATAGTATTGATTCTTGGACTAAGTGCAAAGATGCTTTTATTGGAAAGTACTATCCTCCTGCTAAGATTATATCTATGAGAAGTGATATTATGAAATTTCAACAACTTGATAGTGAACATGTTGCTCTATCTTGGGAAAGAATTAAATCTTTGGTTAAAAATTGCCCTATTCATGGACTCACTGCTTGGATGATTATCCAGACTTTTTATGCAGGTTTGAACTTCTCCTCAAGAAACCTGTTGGACTTAGCTGCTGGAGGTACTTTTATGGGCCTCACTTTGGGTGTTGCAAAAAGACTCCTTGATAATATGATGGTTAACTACTCTGAATGGCATGTTGAGAGAGCTCCACATGGTAAGAAGTTAAATTCTGTTGAGGAAACTTCCTCTTTGAGTGAAAAGATTGATGTTATTATGGCTATGCTTGTCAATGGGAAAGCTCCTCTAGATCCTAATAGTGCTCCCTTAGGCTCCTTGGTTGCTCAAGAAGAGCAAGTTGATGTGAAATTCATTAGAAACAACAATTTCAACAACAATGCTTATGGTAATTATAGGCCTTATCCTCCTAGTGGGAATGCTTATCATGGTAGATCTGGAATGCCTAGTGAAGAAAGGATTCTAGAAGTAGAGAGATCCACTAAGAATTTTATGCAGATGCAATATGAGCAAAATAAGATTTTCACTAAAACTATGGATGAACAGTCTATCATCTTGAAAAACATTAGCCATCACCTTGAGAATCTGAATAGAGAAATTCCTAGTCTACAGTAAAAAAAATTGAGTGCTGAGAAGAATATATCCTCCTTGTCTAAAGCTCAGTCTTCTTTGATTAATAAAATGGCTGCTAAACCTGAAACTATGAAAAACATCTTTACTACTTCTCATGCCATACAAGTTACTATTGATGAAAATGTTAGGCTGTTAGCTCAACTTCATGGTAGGTGGGAAAGGGAAGCTGAAATTGATAGAAACAATAGTGTGTGCACTATCACCACTAAACCACAAGTAGTCCCTATTCCTACTCCTACTATGCCTAAGCCTATTGAGCCTACTACTAGTGATGCTAAGTTTGATTTTGATATTGATGGTTGCAATATTTCTGAAGTGATTATGTTCTTGCAAAAGCTTGCTAGAAGTCCTGATGCTAGTGATATGCTTGTTGCTTTCACTAAACATATTACAGATGCTCTTGTGAAAATTAAGGAAGAGAAGCTAAAACACAAAGCTTCTATTCCTAGGAAAGTAGAAGATAGTTGGGAACCCATTATTAATATGCAAGTGAATGACTTTGATCTCAAAGCTTCATGTGATCTTGGTTCTAGTGTCTCTATTATCCCTAGAAAGATTTATGAAATTCTTGATTTGCCACCTTTGGAAGATTGTTATTTGGATGTCCCACTCAATGATAATGCTAAGAAGAAACTCATGGGGAGTATTAATGATGTTCTCATCATTGTTAACAATGCTTATGTCCCTGTGGATTTCTATGTTTTGGATGTTGAATACAATGCTTCTTGTCCTATTACTTTGGGAAGACCTTTTCTTAGAAAAGTTGGTGCCATCATTGATATCAAAGAAGGCACCATTAAATATCATTTTCCATTCAATAAAGGTATTGAACACTTCCCTATGAGGAGAGAGAAGTTGCTTTTTTCTCCTCCTTTGAAAGCAAGATTTTATGTTAATGCTTCTTCATTTGAAAATACTTGATTCTTCTTGCTTCTTGTGCCTAACTTAAAGGCGTTAAAGAAAAGTACTTGTTGGGAGATAACCCAAGAGTTTCCTTGAGTCTTGAAAGTTATTACTTCAGTAATGACCTCTCCTTATACTTTTTGTTTGCTTTTTGTGCCAAGAATGACCTCTAATGAGAGGGAAGTAAGATTTGGGGAGTTGCTGCCCCGAAACAGATTTCTGTCCTCCACCAAAAAAATTCGTGAGGAGGCTCTGTAAATCTGATTGAGATGACAATTTACGAATAAATCCCCCAGTATGTTAGCTAACTTTCGTTTGTTCAACACTTTTTGATTTGAGCAACATAAGATGTTCGAAAAAATCGGTTTCTACCTACTGGTCTGTTTTGATAGATTTCTGCCATTATTTAAATTTGCTTCTTATTGATTCCTTTTTGAGTTCTCTTTAGGTGAATTGAGCTTTTTGAAGGAGTTACTATAGTAGCTTGTGTTTATAGTGAAAAGCCTTGTTGTTTCAAAGCTTTTCCAGGGGTCAAATATCTTTTGAATACAGTAATGTTGCTAATGAAGATTGTGTGAAGTTTTGTATGAAGGAAAAATTTCAGGTGTAGAGAAAGAATGATGCAATGAGATGAAGAATGGACAAAAGCTCAAGCTTGGGGATGCCACCATGGTGTCACCCCAAGAAATATCCAAGAGGTACAAGCGTCAAAGCTTGGGGATACCCATGGCATCTCCTTCTTCATCAATAAAAAGCTTAGGTCTATCTAGACACTTGTTTTTTATTGTTTCATGCGCAGTTGTGTTGTTCTTGGAGCGTCTTAGTTTTCGTTTTCTTTGCTTAGTTTGTTTAGTTTTCTAAAGTAGTTTGGACCCCGTTCACGCTGTGTTGTTTTGCAAATAAGTTTGCTTGGTGTTTGTAAAGGAGTAGTAAGTTCTTGCTTGTAAGTGCAAGAGGAGCTTGCATTGACTGTGACTTAGACCTTAGCATGAGATGCTAGGTGTTGTTTTAGCCTTATGCTTAGTGATTATTGTTGTAGCATGTCTTGTTCCAAACAATTGGGATTGCTTAGTGTGCCTTGAAGAAATTATGCGTTGTTTTAGCATGCAAAAGCATAGTATTGTGGTATTATCCTTTGATGCTTTGCTTGGGTTGACTTGGCACATGCTCACACCATGTTATGACTCTCACAAGTCACCATTAGCCTCTATGATCATTTAGTCCTTGACTTGTAGTACCACTCTTTGCTTTTATTAGTATGCTTTGTTGCACTGCATGATTATGGCCATTATTGCTCTCTTACTTGGTTGCTCCTAGTCTTTTGCTAGCCTCCACTTGTATGAGTAAGTTATACTCATGCTTCCAACTCCCAAGAAACCAAGTTATTCCAAAGTGTCCACTATAAACTCCTATGCATGGTGTGTTACACCATTCCAAGTATATTCTTGTTTTCAACTATCTTCCAATTAAAAACTATTTTGTTATGTGAAAACTTAGTGATTAAAGCCCTCACGAACTTGATGGCAGACATTATTCTTTGCCCCTAATAAACTTGAACCATTGTGACAACTTTGTTTTATATGATTGCACTTATAAGTTGGAATTAGCAGAACCGTGCTGTCACGGGGAACTTTTTCAACATTGCACTTGTACTATGTACTCAGTTGATATCATGTTCTGTGTCTATGGATGTCACCGGTGTGAAATAAAGAGGGAACTTGTAAGTCCATGGAGTTTGTATCTTGTGTTAGAGAAACGCCTGGGCCGCTAGCCTAAGCCATGCCTAATCATGGTGGAAACTTGCAACATCACCATAATGAGCTATCTATGAAGCATCCTCAATAAAAATCTATGCATATGGTAAATAAAAAGATTGCTGAGAGGCTCATTGTCTGCTTGCCTTGTCATTTTGTTTATGGGAAATCTCCTATACCATGTGCAAGGGGTACCCCGTTGGCGGTTCTCAATGATATGCAAATACTTACAATGACAAGAACTTACCTGGAACCAAAGTTGAGTATGCATGACGTGTGGCCCTCATATTCAAGGGACTTGATATTGCCAACTTATACTCCGCAAGCATATACTCCAGCTTTGCCACTTTAACCTTAACCACTTCAAGATGCTTATGATATGGGCAATGAGGGCTGAAAGCTAACAAGTACCATAATTTTTGGAAGATCTTTTTGAAACTTGTAATCCCTTCTTCCTTTACAAAAAAAGGCCTTTCTTCCACCACTATTGAGTCTCCACCTTCTACCTTTAGGCACCATTCAGAGAGCATAGTTGTCATTCTGTGTGCAGTGTTCCAAAGCTTATTAATTGATGCATATTGTGTTATTACTTTCTCTTGTGCTATTTGTTTCTAGTCACCCTTGTAAACTTTGCAGGTGTCCTATGCATTATATTGCTACTCTATGAGGGACAATCTGATTGCCACTATGCTATGTTTTCTGCATGTGAAACAAACAAACATTTTTCAATGCATATTATTCATGATCTTTGTTTGTAGCTTGCCATTTTGCATGGATAGTTACTATGTCCTATTGTTAGAACTCCATCTTTCATGCACATGTTTAGAGTTCTTTGATCCCAACTTTCAATGCTTGGAAATGGTTGGATCTTTATTGTGAGGGTGCATGTCACCTCAAAAATTATTCTATTTATCACTTACCTACTCGAGGACGAGCAGGAGTTAAGCTTGGGGATGTTGATATGTTGGAAACATATCTATAAATTTTGATAATCCATGCTTGTTTAGTATCTACTTTGCTTTACTTGTCCACACTTTGAGGTGTTTTTTACATGTTTTCTGGTACTAACCTACTAACAAGTTGCAACAGTGCCAGATGCCTATTTTCTGCTGTTTTTGGTTTCAGAAAAGGTAGTAAAGAAATATTCTTAGAATTGGACAGGACAAACGTCGAAGTCAATTACTTTCCGTGGGGAACAAGAAGTCCAGAGGGGAGCCGAAGGGGCCAGACATGGGGGCCAGACCCACCCCAGGCGCGGGTGGGCCCAGCCCCACGCCTGGCTAGTGTTTGAGGCCCCTGGCCGCCTCCTTGACCTCCCCCTTCTCCTATAAGAAGCCCCCGATGCAGAAACCCTGAGCACCCATCAAATATCCACCAAACCGTCTGTAGCCGCCGCCACCATCGTCCCTAGATCAGGGGGATCTGAAGTTCTTCCCGGCACCCTGCCGGAGGGGAGATCATCCCGGAGGCCTTCTCTCCGGTATGATGCGTAAGTAGTTCCACCTTGGACTATGGGTCCATGTAGTATCTAGATGGTTGTATCTCCTCCTTTGTGATTTCATGTATAGATCTTGTGAGCTCCGTTCATGATCAAGATCTAATCTATTTGTAATCATGAATGTTGTGTTTGCGGGGATCCGATGGATATTGAGATTATTATGTTGGTTTGATTAATGGTTTTGTCTTTATGCTTCGATCATGTCTGTGTTGTTTGTGATCTTGCATGCTCTCCGTTGTTAATAGCTATCTTGGCCAAGTAGTTGCTACTGACTCCAAGAGGGGGTATTTATGCTCGATAGTGGGTTCATGCCTCTAGTTTCCAAGGGAAGTGACAGAAATCTCTTCAGTTGTAGATGTGATGTTGCCACTAGTGAGAAAACAACGGTCTCTTGTTCATGGAACATGTGGACTGTTTACCTTACACACTTTGCTTAAAGCAGTTGTCTGTTGCTTGAAACTTAATACTAGAGGGGGTTCAGATGATAACCTGAAGGTGGACTTCTAGTCATAGATTCAGTTGGATGGCGGTCTATGTATCTTGTTGTATTGCCCAATCGAATATCATAGGATCTTTCTGACTAGTAATTGCATTGTTATGCCTTGCTCAGTTCCTGTCAATTGCCCTGCTGTAATTTGTTTACCCTTCATGCCATGTTGTTTATCTAAGGAGAGCACCTCTAGTGAACTATGGACCCCCGGTCCAATCTTTACCATTGATTCATCTTCTATTGTTACTTGTTTACTTGCTACAAACCACCATTACCTTCCACACCATACATTTAATCCTTTATTACAGCAAACCGATGAGCTTGACAACCTCACTGATTCATTGTGGAAAAGTCTTGAGTTTGTGTTGTACAAGTCTCCGCATTGCTTGCAACACCTGTGTGACGTTTCCTTCCTCCTTCTGGTTCAATAACCTCGGTCTCTACTAAGGGAAGACTTGCTGTTGTGCTCATCACACCTTGCTCTTGGGGTTTCCAACGAAGTGCTCCACGTCAGCACCATCACATATCACAGGAGAATGTTTACGTTTTGGTGGGCCAAACCAGAAGTACATTTCTTCACCTCCATCTACAATATTTTCAACCATATCATTGTTTCCATGGGCCATTTTTAGATGTGTATCTGTTTCAAAAATCTGTGGAGAAAAAGACACAACATGTGTTAATTTTATGGAACACCTAACTTCCACATTCCCTAGTAGCTAACTTCCATACATGAAATTAGTTAACATCGTTTTTTTGTCATCCCTGATTAAGCACATGTTGATTTTCAACATCCCAACCTCCACAGTTTACCATTGCTAACTACCATATATGAACAGTTTTGTTCCAAAGATTTTTGGTGGTGCAACACATTTCATATTTTCACAACAACCCAAACCACCCTAGTTGAACATACTTAACTCCCATACAAACATAATTAGTGGAGTTTACATTAAAAGATTTACTCTATTTTTTTATACCTGAAATCTTTAGTCTGAGAAGCTTGATATTTATTTTTCAACATCTGTTTTACTTTCTCAATTACACAATTAGTCACTATTTCAACTTCAGCATTGAACACCCCAGTCGCAAGCAGAACCTGCAACACATGTAACCATAATTAACTTCTATCAATTTAACATCTTAACTCCCACAATTTTTTTAGGAGTAACACAGCCGCAATACCAAATATTGCTAGTTAACTTTCTATTTTTTAGAAGTCTAAGTAAACCCACACAATAGTGATAATCAACTTTAAAACACAAGTAACCATAGTTAATTTGTCATACTATAACATTGTAACTCCCAAAAAATCCTGACCTGACCGAGTAATGTTTTTTCTAAAACTACATTTGACACATTCAGTTAACTCCCAAAAAACCATCCCAAAACAAACACATTAGTTATTTTTTACAAGGTTTTATTAATTTCACAAGACAAATTTAAGTAGTTAACTAGAAGAAGTTTGTAAGGTGCTAACCTCCATCATGTGCTAACTACCATGGATGGTTTCAATTAACTTCTAAAAACACGAAACCATACACACTAGTGATTTGCAAGTTCCTCTTAGCTCACCATAATATTCTAGAAGTTAACTAGCAGAATTTATGACAGCTAACTAGCAGGATTTGTGGCAGTTAACTAGCAGGATTTTAGGCACACACCTCAGATTTGTGCAGGGACACCCCTTTCCGCCTGATAGGTGCCATGAATACCGGCGGTATATCGCCTGCACCGATGCGGCGGATGGTTGGTTCCCTCAGAGGGGAATCCGGCACCTCCTCCTCTTGTCTGCCGCTACTGCCGCTCGCTCGCCTGCGCCGGCGCACCCTGGAAGAAGGTCGTTATGTCGGGAACAAGATGGACACTCCGGCGCCTCCTCCCTCGGGTCGGCCTCCGCCACCGCTAGCTCGTCGGTGTCGGCGCATCCCAGAAGAAGGTATTTAGCTCGAGAAAAAGCGGGGAACTCCGGCGCCTACTCCCTCGTGTCGGCCTCTGCCGCTGCTAGCAACTCCGACGCCTCCTCCCTCGCGTCGGCCTCCACTGTCACTCGCTCGTCGGTGCCGGTGCAGGTAGGGTAGTATCTGGAAAATCAACGGGAGGTGTCTCCGATCGTGGGGCGGGGCTTTGAAGGAAGGGGCGTGGTCGGGGCGTTCGGGTCAGAGACGTCCGGGATGTCCGGGTCCGGGTCGTGGTCGGGATGTCCAGGTCGTGCTAGTTTTGGATAAACAAACACTTTCCAAAAAGTAGGTGGTTCCTAAATAGTTATCTAGGAACCTCTTAAGGGGGTGTTTCTGAATAGTCCTGTCGTATATATATATCATCTAGGGATAACGCTAGTGGATCTTGATGTGCAACTAACTCCACCATATAAGAAACACAGGATTCTTGTTCTCAAGGTAATTGGTTTCTCCTTACACAAAAATTGCATTATGCCGAATAGGTAAATATACCTAGATGACTTTTACTGGAGTGACGCGTCTATCACTAGTTGGAAAATGAAAAAAATAGTAGTGTTCCCGTATTTCTACTAGTAGCGTGTATGGTGAACGCAATTGGTAACGCGCCACTGATAATTTTTACTAGAGTGTGGGGTGGCACACTACCATTATATGACACTCTACCAGTATGTTAAAAAAATCCTGATGCGGTTGCTGAATTAGCAGCAATAATATACATTATCATCCACATGCAATAAATTCATAAAAATATCATATTATTCAAGTTCATCGACTAGATAGTATATAGCTTATTAAAGTTCTTGACATAGTAGTAGCAAGAGCTAGCGACCAATGATTGGCATTATATACTAACTAGATTAGCAGATGATTGTTGACCTCAACAATCCTAATGGAATTTGTAGGGACGTTTTCATGTCAATGAGTCACGGTCTAAATAGTCTCCACCAGAGTCGTATGAGTTGTCGTGGGCCTTGTAATGAATGTAGGTCATTTCATCACTATTGAGAAAGAAGACACACCTCTCCCCGACGTCAATTCTGTAGTCATTGATCAACTCAGTCCATATAGATCCACTAAAATATGTATGGTTTGTCTCGTTGGTGATTTGAACCATGTAACGAGATGAGGGTTGTTTTAGATAGTCCAAGACGGTCTCAGACTCTCCCTGCTGATGAATTTATTTATGGACATGCTCCATGAAATCACGTATTGACCCGCAAGGATGTCCTAATTAAAATCATAAGAAAACAACATTTAGTTTTCATTGTCATCTCACATATTAGTTTTAGATTGCACATATAGATACATATATAGTAAAGAAAACATAACGTTTGAATTTCACAGTTCTCAGCGAGTACTATGAAAAACTTTATGTCCATACTTCTCGAGTGACCATAATTGCCGCATAAAGGTGATGTCCATGCATCTCAAGTAGCCACAATTTCCGCACGCCGAAAACTACAAACGATCAGTATGAACATAGAATAAAGTCTAGCTCTAGTTGCATAAACATAAACTTGGCACATCAGTTGCACACTAAACAAGAACCTGGCACATTGGTTGCACACTAAAAAGAACTTGACACATGAGTCTAGATAGCATAATAAAGTCGAGCATGATAAGTAGCACATCCTAATTAAACATCCTCATAAAGCATCATAACTATCACAAACTAAGTCATTCATACCTATCACTAAACATCCTCTATATGTTAAGAAGCCATTCTTGCAACAAAAATAGATTCTCTCTAGAAAAACAACAACGGCAAAATGTAATTATTTTGACCACTTAACCATGTCAGGATTTCTTGCCATTTTTTGCATATAGAGGATTAAAAGTTGTAACTAAATTAGAAATTTGACACCAATGAGAGCTACCTAACATCATAGAAAATTGTTCTTGTGAAAAGCAGCACACAAGAATCTATAGCTCCACATATGTGTTATCAACATTAACATCCAAATGGGTAAAAATTGATACTTTATTTTTGGGAAAATGTGAACTTAAACTAAATAAATTATTCTAATAGAGAAGAAAACTTCAAAACCAAAAATCCACAAGAAGCAAAAAGAACCAATAAAGAATCAAGAGAAACAAACAAAAAAGGAAAATATTTATGTTGTTTTCGTTTTATCAAAAAGGCAAAAATAAGAAGGAAACAAGAACCAAATAAAGAAACAAATACTATTTTGGTATTTTGCTTTTATAAATAAGATTCAAAATAAAAAAACAAATAAAACAAAAGGAAAATAAAAACATGGTCCCTAAAAACATACAAAAGAAAACACGAAGGTAAAACTAAAACATGAGTTCAAAATGATATTACTTGAAATTTCTTGAAAGTACAGGGATGAATGGAACCCCCAAGCTTGTGGTTTTGCTATTTCTTGTCATATACTCCTTTATAATCATATCATGTCTCATCTCAAACAAAAAATTCATCTCCATGATACTTTAATGCCTACAAAATGGTTAGCTCTCCAAAACAGAAAATAGTTTCAACTAAGATGAAAATTCTAGTATTTATTGGGAAACCATTTTATTAAAGAAAGAAATATGGAAAATAAAACACTCTATTTATTTTTTATGGGATTTTAATGATATATAATTTGCAATGTTTCCATTGACATGAACGACACATGCTAAAGGTCGACCCTAACTTCCCCATTGCTCATCATTCTCATTTACTTTCCCAAATTTTAATTTTAGTTAAAATCCTAAAAAAATTAAGAGGAAACAACATCCAAAGTTATTTTACATGTTAAAAGGATACAAAGGTGTGCTCAAACTAAATAGTATTGGAAAGCATATAGTGCACGCCACAAAACATAAAACAATTAACCTTTTATTATATTTTTCTTCATATGCATTGGCATTTTGTATATGAATAAATAGCAGAAAAATTGTGGTAGCTAATGCATATAATTATCACTAGCTTGAATTTTAAATAAAGTGGCAACATAAAGAGGGGTCTTATCTCTTCCTATTTCATAATATTTGCAAGCATTAAAGGTAAACTCAACCATATAGTTTTGGGATTTCTATTTTCGTGCCCCTAGTTCGTTAGCTCTACTAACTTTTTCCCAGCCGCTTAGTTTTTCCTTACTTTTTTCTTGATCCTATTATGGAACTCTCACATCGGTCTGAAACTCGCTCTCCGTCGGGTCCCGTTAGTACACCCTCGCCGTTACGTGCTGACAAGTGTGACCGCATTTAGGTGGGTCCCGTAGTGGACCCTCGCTGTTACATGCTGACAAGTAGGACCCACCCCCATTACATGATGACAGGTGGGTCGATATTCAGTCGGGTCCCGTAGTAGGACCCCCCATGGTGTGGGACCGTCTTGTTGGGAACGCGTTTTGGGGGATGTGGTGTGGGACCATGTGGGGCACGTATGGTAGTTACATGCGCCCTATCGCCTAAATTGGAAGATTTATTTTTTGTTATTTTTATGATTGGACTTTTTAAGAGCGCCTTTTCCCCTTTATGTCGCTAACAATTGTTATTTTTGCCCCAAAAGATAGCGAATCTAGAGTAGTTTCTCTCTTCATTCATGGTTCCTTTTGGCCCTCGTATTTTCCCAATTTGGCAGCAAATCTAACCAGCACCATAAATATGTAGATGAACAGAGCAGATATAGATAAAGCAGCTAATAAAGGATTATATAGTATGATACTTAAACCAGGTTCGACAGCTTACAAGTTCAACACAGACAACAAAACAAAAGAAGCTGCTTTACAGCAGTAGCACAGGATCAGTGGCGCCTCATGGCCTATGTAGGAGGGCTTCCGCCTCCTCCCTGTGGCGCTTCCTCCACTTCCTGCTGCCCAGTCCCTTGACCTTGGGAGCCTTGGGCTTGATCGGGGGCATGCGAACCTCCTCGATGGCCACCTTCTAGAGGTTGCGAAGGTGAAAACCGAGCGCCTTGTGCGGGGCTCTGAAGGCGTTGGTGTTCTTTGACGGGCCATAGGTATTCACGTCCTTGGAATGCATCACGAGTTAGTTGAAGTCGATGGCGAGGCTCCTGGTGCAGAAGGGGCACCTATAGATGTCGCCGGCGAAGAAGCCGTTGAACTGGCCGGACTTCATTATCTCAGCACCTGACGAGTCTTGGTGTCCATGGAGTCGTCGTCGCTGCAGACGTCGCTGCTATACCTATTACAAAAATCAGTAGCGTGCAATAAGGACATGATTGAGATACCGTGATTATCAGGATTGATTACTTGCATAAATTAACCGATTGAGATCCCCTGATTATTCCCCAATCCCCAAATCTCAAACCAAATCGAATACTGATCCCAACTATAGATCGGTGCTAGTACTGATCCCAACTACATATCAGTGCTAGTACCAATCCCAACTATAGATCGGTGCTAGTACTGATCCCAACTAGGGGAATTCATCGAAGTATGAGATCTAACACAAGAGGATTAGCTACTGTAAAAATACCTAGCATCCACCGATTAGCTAAGCCCTAATAACACACGATCTAGCATCCAACAATGAGAATGGGGGAAGAACAAAGGAAGTGGAGAAAACCCTAGTTACCTCTGACCATGTGTCTGCTAAGCTGGTGTGGAAGGGGTCCCAGCTGCGCGGGATCTGCCGGAGAATGGCGGGGGCCTCCTCACCGGCGGCTATGGTGGAAGCAGGTACGGGGGTCTGGACGGGGATGGCGGCTGCCTTCAATGCCTCGACGGGGGCCAGTACAGGGACGGGGGCCTCCTTGTCGGCCGCCTTGGAGGTGACGATGGCCACCGCGCCGTTCTTCTCCATCGCTGGCGTGGTTGGGGTTTTCTTGGGGGTTTGTAGAAGGTGATGGGACAATGGATATGGTTGCGTGAGTGAGTGAGCGAGTGAGTGACGAGTGAGAGTGAGGAGTCCTCTATAAAGATGAAGGGAGGAGATGTTTCATTGCACCACTGCAGCAGCGTAATCAAGACATGCGCTCGCACTGCACGGCCACATCGCTGCCGCGCATCATGCCATGCACCGCGACACGAGTACCATGCGTCACGTTTTTCCCCTCGTGTCTATCCTTGGCCACTTAGTTGTGCTCAGTTATACCCTCAAGTGTAGCACTGGAAGTTTGGTTGGTCTTAGTTTTCCCTCCAGTACTAACACTACCTTGTGCAATATACTCACTTTTACCCTCCGATGTCTGGTCAACAGAGAGTCAACGAATGGGTTTTAGCTAGGTAATTGAGTCATTTTATGCACAACAAATTCAAAAACATCAAAACATAGTGGCATCTACCCAGGGAGTCTTATTATGTGACCTGCCACCATAAGAAATGTATATAAATAAAGTTTTAACCTAAATCACCACTTCTCAAATCACCTACTATCTATGAAGGTTTATGGCTTTCTACTCAAGCCTCTCCCCAAAACATCCCTCCCAAAACATAATTTGTCTGAATGAGGCAATAATTGTCAAATTGATATATATTTGAATTGCAAATAGTTTGATGTATGCCAATATGTATTTTATTGTATAAAAGAAGCATTTTCCATTTTTTAAATATATATTTGTTTTATATTTGAACCCTCTTGTCAGTTTTGCCCTTGGTTTTTAAGTTCTACTCAGTTTTCCCGTCCCTCTTAGTGACAAACTCCCACACTTGTGCTCATCTTGGCTGCTACGCTCCGACTGGTCGTGACAGTTGTCACGCGGATCGTACCCACCAACCGTTGATCCTCTGATTGATCCTCTGTGATCTAGCGGACAGGATAACCCTGTATCTTTCGCGGGGCACCCTCTATCCATGCAAATAATGAGTTTGCCACCTATGTTTTAACTCCATAAACAAATGATTTCGAATATAATTTGAAGAGAAAGTGTTCAAAGGTGTATAATTTTTGCATTATATTTCACTCCATGTCCTAAGTGCGATTTCAAAGAGTTCAAAGGAGTATAATTTTTTCCATATGCAAGTTTATGCATTACATCATTATCACATATTAAGTGCGATTTCATAGTGTTCAAATGTTTATAAATTTCGTATATGCAAGTTTAGGGATCACTTTTCACACTATAAAAATAGTAAACACCCTTTTTCTTTACATTAAGAGTTGTATAATTTTTCAATTTGAAAGTGTTCATGAGTAATGTTAACTATAAAAACTCTTTTACATTAAGAGTTGTATAATTTTTCAATTTGAAAGTGTTCAAGAGTAGTGTCAATTATAAACACTCTTTTACATTAAGAGTTGTATAATTTTTCAATTTGAAAGTGTTCAAGAGTAGTGTCAATTATAAACACTCTTTTACATTAAGAGTTGTATTTTTTTTTTAATTTGAAAGTGTTCAAGAGTAGTGTCAATTATAAACAATCTTTTACATTAAGAGTTCTATATTTTTTTAATTTGAAAGTGTTCAAGAGTAGTGTAAATTATAAACACTCTTTTACATTAAGAGTGTATAATTTTCCTAAATTTGAATGTGTTCAAGAGTTATGTCAATTATAAACACTCTTGTACATTAAGAGTTGTATATATATTTTTAATTTGATAGTGTTCAAGAGTAGTACCAATTATGAATACTCTTGTAAATTAAGAGTTGTATAATTTTTTTAATTTGAAAGTGAATCACTAGCCATGCGAGAGTTATCTCAAATATAGTTTCATACCGCGCGAGAGTTTCATAATTATAAACACTCTTGCAAACCAACTGAATAGCCACTTCTCCAAGGGAATTTACAATAGATTTTACGGAGATTTTATCTATCTCTGAGAGTTATGGAGGTTGGAACCACCGCTGGGAAGTAAAATCCAGAGAGATATTGTTCACAACCACGAATTAAGCCAGCACTAGATCAATCCTATTCGAAAAGCAAGGCAGTTAGTTGAACACCAGCGATTCGTGTTCAAATACTGCCAATAATCAACCCACAAAAGGGAAACGATGCTTACCCAGATGGAATCCAAGAATTAGATCCCTGCGATTCCACCCAATCTTCTCCGTGCTCGACGGGGATGGACGGTGCACCTGCCGGTGTTGCATACTATTCCGCGAAAGGGGTAGATCTAGCAAGGGTGGGAGCAGAGCCGGAGGTGGAGTGGGCTCCATGTCTAGGGGGAGGGGGAGGCTCTAGGGCCGAGGACAACATAAGGTAGGAGGGCACAACGGCGGGGCATCGGAGCGGCGATGTAGGAGCTGTTCCAGGCTCGGGGGAAGCGAATGCTTTGGGTGAGCGAGAATGGCCGGTCCGACGTGTCTCCATGCGGCCCCACTCTCCACCACGTATGCAAGACCCGTCCCAACGCATCCCCACCCTTCATCACGTATGAAGGACCTGTACCAACGCGGCCTCACCGGTCAGGCATGTAACGGTCGAGGCCTCGTAACGTAACTCTCAACGCCCGACCCGTCCTAACACAGTCCCACCAGTCAGCATGTAACGGTCAAGCCTTTGACCTGACGGCATCCCTCCGTCCGAGCGCCTACGAGCGCCGGCGAGGGTTTCTTAACATGGCGACGGGAAAAGTGAGGAAAAGTTAAGCGGCTAGGGTAAACCGAGTACAACTAACGAACCAAGGGCACGAAAATAGAAATCCCTATCATTTTTAATAGAATCACCACATAAAGACTTGTCATCTAATGAGCATAATGGATCATCGAACTCAATTATGTCACTCTCATACTCCCATATATTAGACACAATTGTTCCACATAAAGGGATATCAGGAAATAAAGGACCATCATATATAGCACTATCAAAGCTAAACTCCTTTTATTCATTTTTAATAGGAGGTCTAGCACTAATAGAATATTTTTTATCCTTTACAAATATATTTTCTACCCAACTATCATATGATTTTCCATAGAATGGATTTACAACAAAAGATTCATCAAGTATGGGATTATCAGAATATAGATCATATTACACAAAATAGTTCAGAAAGGGTGTTCATGGGAATTTGTGTGTTACCATTGTTGGGAGTAGAAGATGGGTAGCTACCCCATATTTTCTCCACTTTTCTTCATTGTCCTCCTTCTTTTGATCTTCCTTGGCACTTTCAACATTATTTCTCACATTCAAAACATTAGTACACAAGGGAATATTCAAGCTTTTAACATATTTGAATATCATATCATTCCTATGTTTGTGAGCCTTACAATAGGGATCCAGAGCATCTTCCATTATCTAATTTTTTTGGTTTCTAGTTTTATATGTTAGTTGCTGAAAGTAAACTAAAATGCAATGTACACAAGAATAGAAACTTAGCACTAAACTCCCCAGCAACGGTGCTAAAAAATTACTTGATAATCCCCAAGAGCAGAGAATCACTTTAGAACAATTCTATAAGTATTTGATGTTGGGATTACGCTCTAGAGGCAATAATTATAACGATTATTATATAATCCCATGTCCAATATATAGGTTCATTGAACTATGCTAGAACTGCTATGAACCTTGATTGTGAGAATCAAAGGTAGCATCACAGGTGTAGTAAAGATGAGCCACCAAGATGTTCCTAGCACAACCTCTCGGACTAGCGCATGTCGTTCAGTGATGATCAAGTTTCATGATCACAGGTAAAGAGTATACCACCAACTATGAGAGTACATTGTCTGGAGAGACAAGGGTATGGAACAAATCCACACGATGATTTACTATGAGATGTAATCATTAATGTTAACGGTCAATCACCATCATTATCTTATGCCTAATCCTAAGACCATGAAAATATAAAGTACCCCCATACCGGAAGGCTTGTCTTTGGTTTTGTCCCTATCCCACCTAAAATGGTGGCCATATGAAAACTCTAGGATAAGAACACAAGTATATCTATGACAAATAGTTCAAGACTAGGATTCTTCTCCTCCTAACGATGGAGATATATATTCTGGGCCCACTCGGTATTACAATGTCACCCATTGTCTGCGAGGAAAAGTTATGATGTTGATAATAAGGACATTGGAATATGTATGAGTAAATGAGAGTGAACACAATGAGGATAATATATCAAATGATCAAGAGTTACATCACGAGGATACTAACATCTCGCCTCGGTGTTGTCACATATTGTGAAGTAGAAGGATTAGGACTTGTATAATGAAACATGTTCACTCGTTGATTCATGTAATATAAAGGAAGAATCGTGGGCATTCAGGTTCCCCTATTGGTTATTGATCCGGAAGAGTTTCTGGAGTCATTTTTGCATATTACCGAACCTAATAGGATCATATGCTTAAGGCCAAACAATAAAGTTGTGATAATAGTATTTGTGGTTAAGAGAGTCGTCTAGAATATGTTTTATAGACACAAAAATAGTATTCGGAATGACTGAGAGAAATCGAAATTGTTCCAGTGACATATCTATTTCTGGAAGGTAGGTCATAGGTAATGATTCGAGGTTCATCGTAATCATTTTGAGAGAGTGATTATGTCAAAAAGTATTCAGGGATTTTATGGAATTTATATAGGTTTGCATAAATGAGATGTACCGGTCTTTATTTAAAAGGAACAGGAGAGAAAAAGCACCAGAAGGGTTTCAGAGGGGGAGAAATGATCCGGGGTGAAGCCCACATGTGTATTGAACATGGCCCTCCCGGGAGTCCCACCATGCATTTCGCATGGGCCTATGTGGGATACACCCGGACCTTACATATACAGATCCCATATATTAAGGGAGTTAATATGTGGGAATAGTGTGGAAAATCACTACCTAGGGGGTGTAGCTATGCATCTGGTAGCTGCCGTTAGATTTGCGAGGTGCTAGCTGGCATGTTGATCGGTATCTTATAATCATTTGTTAACCTGCCCGCTAAATTTTGGCGCGTGATGTTAGGTTCTTCGCACGAGACAGTGGAAGGTAAGTTTTGCTGATTTTTGGTACATAAAGACAAAAATGATGGAATATATGATACCTTCGATTTGGATTACGGATGTAGTATATATCTTTTTCCCTAGCATACCTAGGTTTATCGAATCCTCGGGAAGCAGAAATCAAAGTGAGATTACTTAAACAGACCTTCGAGAGTTTTCGAATTCCTATTCCGTTTTCACCGAACCAAGAGTTTGTGATCTTGTTGTTGTTGTTATTATTTTTGTTGTTGTTGTTGTTGTTTTTGTTGTTGTTGTTGTTGTTGTTGTTATTGTTGTTGTTGTTGTTGTTGTTGTTGACAATCGAGAGAGAGATAGGGCCTAGGTCCTTCGGTTTTTACCAGTAGCTGTGCAAAACATCTGATGAGAATAATAGATAATAATAAAGTAATCATGTAATTGTTAGAGAAAGATAATTATATGTGGGCAGTGCATCCATAAATGTTATCGCCTCCGCAACTGCTTATAGAAATAACCTATCAGTCTCATCCATAGAAGAATAGAACTAATGATAAGCAACGTGATGTCACTGTTAATCCCAAGGAAGTTCCTCATATACAGCCATACTACCCTTTCTGTCACTGGGGTTCCTATCTTGCAGATCAGTCGTTACTCACACTCCCTTTACCTGGATCAATCCTCGGGGTCTTGGGTACCTGACAAGTACTTACATTGAGGCAAGATAGGGTACTACAATCATCATGTCATACAAACTAATACATGATCCCATCTATGATAAATAACATGCACAGAAGTGATGATACTCGACGTGGCACTTCGTTGGTAACCACAAGCGCAGGGTGTGAAGAGCAAGCAGCAAGTTTTCTCTCAGTTGAGACCGAGGTTATCGAACCAGAAGGAGGAAGGAAATGTCACACAGGTGTTGCAAGCAACACGGAGACATGCACAACACAAACTTAAAACTTTGCCCTAACGAATCAGTGAGGTTGTCAAGCTCACCGGTTTGCTGTAACAAAGGATTAAACGTATGGTGTGGAAGGTAATGGTTTGCAGCAAGTAAACAGGTAACAGTGGAAGACGTATCAATGGTAAAGATTGGACCGGGGTCCACAGTTCACTAGATGTTCTCTCCTCAACATGGCATGAAGGGTAAACAAATTACAGCAAGGCAATTGATAGGAACTGAGCAAGGCATAACAATGCAATTACTAGTCAAAAAGATCCTATGAGATTCGATTGGGAAATACAACAAGATACACAGACCGCCATCCAACTGCATCTATGACTATAAGTCCATCTTCAGATTATCATCCGAACCCCCTCCAGTATTAAGTTGCAAGCAACAGAAAACTGCTTTAAGCAAAGTGTGTAAGGTAAACAGTCCACATGTCCCATGAACAAGAGACCGTTCTTTTCTCCCTAGTAGAAACAACACATCTACAACCGAAGAGATTATTGTCACTTCCCTTGGAAACTAGAGGCATGAACCCACTACCGAGCATAAATACCCCCTCTTGGAGTCACTAGCAACTACTTGGCCAAGATTGCTACTAACAACAGAGAGCATGCAAGATCACAAACAACACAGACATGATAGAATCATAAAGAAAAAACCATTAATCAAACCAACATAATAATCTTAATATCCATCGGATCCCCACAAACAAAACATGCATGATTACAAATAGATTAGATCTTGATCATGAACGGAGCTCACAAGATCTATACATGAAAGCACAAAGGAGGAGATACAACCATCTAGTTACTACATGGACCCATAGTCCAAGGTGGAACTACTCACACATCATACCAGAGAGAAGGCCGCCAGGATGATCTCCCCTCCGGCAGGGTGCCGGGAAGAACTTCAGATCCCCCCGATCTAGGGACGATGGTGGCGGTGGCTACAGAAGGTTTTGTGGATATTTGATCGTGTCCTTAGGGTTTCTGCATCGGGGGCTTCTTATAGGCTAAGGGGGAGGCCGAGGCAGTGTCCAGAGGGGCCACGCCCCTCGCAGGCGCGGGGCAGGGCCCACATGCGCCTAGGGTGGGTCTGGCCGCCCTGGCTTGCCTCTTCGGCTCCCCTTTGGACTTCTTGTTCCCCATGAAAAGTAATTGACTTTGACGTTTGTCCCGTCCAATTCCGAGAATATTTCTTTACTAACTTTTCTGAAACCAAAAACAGCAGAAAACATGCATCTGGCACTGTTGCAACTTGTTAATAGGTTAGTACCAGAAAACATGTAAAAAGCACCTCAAAGTGTAGACAAGTAAAGCAAAGTAGATACTAAACAAGCATGGAGCATCAAAAATTATAGATACGTTTCTGACGTATCAACATCCCAAGCTTAATTCTTGCTCGTCCTCGAGTAGGTAAGTTATTAAAGAATAATTTTTGAGGTGACATGCAACCTCGCAATAAAGATCCAACCATTTGCAAGCATTGAAAGTTGGGATCAAAGAAATATAAACATGTGCATGAAAGATGGAGATCTAGCAACATGACATAGTAACTATGCATGAAACATGAAAGGCTAAAAACAAAGATCATGAATAACATGCATTTAAAAACGTTTGTTTGTTTCACATACAGAAAACATAGCATAGTGGCAATCAGCTTGTCCCTCATAGAGTAGAAATATAGATGCATAGGACACCTTCAAAGTTCACAAGGGTGACTAGAAACAAATAGCACAAGAACAAGTAATATGACAATATGCATCAATCAATAAGCTTTGGAACACTGCACACAGAACGACAACTATGCTCTCTTAATGGTGCCTAAAGGTAGAAGGTGGAGACTCAATAATGGTGGAAGAAAGGCCTTTTCGTAAATTTTGGGACAATGCACATAGAACTAATAATGGCAACTATGCTCTCTTAATTGGTGCCTAAGGATATAAGGTGTAGACTCAATATAATGGTGGAAGAAAGGCCCTTCATAAAAGGGAAGCATGGATTTCAAGTTTCAAAAAGAGGTTCCAAAAATTATGGTACTTGTTAGCTTTCAGCCCTCATTGCCCCTATCATAAGCATCTTCAAGTGATTAAGGTTAAAGTGGAAAAGATGGAGTATATGCTTGACAAAGTATAAGTTGGCAATCTCAAGTCCCTTGTATACGAGGGCCACACCTCATGCATACTCAACTTTGGGCCCAGGTAAGTTCTAGTCATTGTAAGTATTTGCATATCATTGAGAACCGCCAACAGGGTACCCCTTGCACATGATACAAGAGCTTTCCCATAACCAAAATGACAAGGCAAGCAGACAATGAGCATCTCAGCAATCTTCTTGTGTACCATGGGAATATGGTGCTTTTTTCTCTCTTTCCTCTTTTCTCAATGTGTCTCTTTTTTTATAAGAAGAATGCTTCATAGATGTCACTATGGTGATGCTGATAGTTTCCACCATGATTAGGCATGGCTTAGGCTAGCGGCCCAGGCGTTTCTCTAACACATAATACAAACTCCATGGACTTACAAGTTCCCTCTTTATTTCACACCGGTAACATCCATAGACAAAAGAGCATGATATCAACTGAGTACAAAGTACAAGTGCAATGTTGAAAGCGTTCCCCATGACAGCACACGGTTCTGCTAATTCCAACGTATAAGTGCAAGCATATACAAAAATGTTGTCACAATGGTTCAAGTTTATTAGGGGCCACGAATATAAAGTGTGCCATCAAGTTTGTGAGGGATTTAATCACTAAGTTTTCACATAAAAAATAGTTTTTAATTGGAAGATAGCTGAAAACAAGAATATACTTGGAATGGTGTAACACACCATGCATAGGAATTTATAGTGGACACTTTGGAATAACTTGGTTTCTTGGGAGTTGGAAGAGTGAGTAGAACTTACTCATACAAGTGGAGGATAGAAAAATACTGGGAGCAACCAACTAAGAGAGCAATAATGGCCATAATCATGCAGTGCAACAAAGCATACTAATCAAATCAAAGAGTGGTACTACAAGTCAAGGACTAAATGATCATAGAGGCTAATGGTGACTTGTCATAGTCATAACATGGTGTGAGCATGTGCCAAGTCAACCCAAGCAAAGCATCAAAGGAGAATACCACAATACTATACTTTTGCATGCTGAAACAACGCATAATTTCTTCAAGGCACACTAACCAATCCCAACTGTTTGGAAAAAGACATTCTACAGCAATAATCACTAAGCATAAGGTCAAAACAACACCTAGAATGTCATGCTAAAGTCTAAGTCACAGTCAATGCAAGATCCTCTTGCACTTCAAGCAAGAACTTACTACTCCTTTCCAACACCAAGCAACTTATTTGCAAAACAACGCAGCGAGAACAGGGGTCCAAACTACTTTATGCAAGCAAACTAAACAAACTAAGCAAAGCAAACGAAACTAATAATCTCCAAGAATAACACAAATGTGCATGAAACAATAAAAACGAAGTGTCTAGATAGACCTGAGATTTTTATTGATGAAGAAGGGGATGCCTTGGGCATCCCCAAGCTTTGACGCTTGTACCTCTTGGATATTTCTTAGGGTGACACCATGGTGGGATCCCCATGCTTGAGATTTTGTCCATTATTCATCTCATTGCATCATTCTCTCCCTACATCTGAAGTTTTTCCTTCATACAAAACTTCACACAATCTTCAGTAGCAACATTAGTGTATTCAAAAGATATTAGATCTCTGGCAAAGATTTGGAACAGCAAGGATTTTCACTAAAAACACAAGCTACTGTAGTAACTCCTTCAAAAAGCTCAATTCACCTAAAGATAACTCAAAAATAAATCAATAAGAAGCAAATGCAAATAATGGCAGAAATTTTTCAAAACAGACCAGAAGGTAGAAACCGATTTTTTCGAACATCTTCTGTTGCTCAAATAAAAATTGTTGAACTAACTAAAGTTAGCTAACATAATGGGGGATTTATTCATAAATTGTTTGCTCAATCCGAGTTACAGAGACTCCTCACGAGTTTTTTTGGTGGAGGACAGAAATCTTTTTCGGGATAGCAACTCCCCAAATCTTACTTCCCTCTCATTAGAGGTCATTCTTGGCACAAAAAAACAAACAAAAAGGATAAGGAGAGTTCATTACAGAAGTAATAACTTCCAATACTCAAGGAAACTCTTGGGTTATCTCCCAACAAGTACTTTTCTTTAACGCCTTTAAGTTAGGCACAAGAAGCAAGAAGAATCAAGTATTTTCAAATGAAGAAGCATTAACATCCATACTTGCAAAATATTCAACTATGAAAGGTATCTCATTGTAACATCCCTAAAATCATGATTTCAAAGATTGCATATCATTCTTGCATGCATATAGAATTGAGATCAATTTCAAAACTCATTTCAGAAAAACAAAGCACATAGTGCTATCATTTTATGTGAGCAAGCTAAAAATCAAATGGCCATCCCCATTTGAGAGTTTGAATGTTTTAAACCTAGATTGCATGTCTCCTTTGTTGAATGGATTGAGTGTGGAAATTTGAACCAAGTTTTACAAAATGGAAATGGTTCAAAAACCATTTTTCAAACATTTGCAAATCTTGTGCAAAGCTCCTGAAATTTTGTTTCTCCAAGAGTGACCAAGCCTTTGCAAGTAGCCACATGGTTTTAGGCCTATTTTTGAAACTTTTGCACACTGCAAAAACCCCAGAAAGATTTGAATTCAAAAAGAGTTTGAATTCATATCAAAACCATTCCTGAAAATCAAAACAGAAAAAGAAAAGGACAAAAGAAAAGAAAAGGGCCAGGCCAGATTCTAGCCCAAAGAACATAATCGCCCAACTAGCCCACCCGGCCTTTCTCTCTCTCTCTCTCGCACGCGCAAGCACACCCAAGCAGTCGCTGACAACCAGACCCCACCTCCTCTCTGCGCGTTTCGCTGACGAGCGGGCCCTCTCCACGTCAGCGTCGTCTTCCCCAAATCCCGCGCACGAACTCCGCCGCTGCCTGTTGCTGCCTTGATTTCGCGAGGTAAATTGCATTGATGCAGCAAGCGTTTCTTTTCGAGCCTCTGGCTATATAATCCCCACACCCTCGCGACCATTTCCCCCCAAACAATTTCTCTTTCACGCCACCAGGCTGCCCACAACTTGCTCGACGCCGCCGCTGTTCCGACGACCGCGCCGACGAATTCCGGTGAGCCCCGTGTTCCCCTCTGTCTCTGAATCATGCTATCAAGTTCAGCAAGTCTTTGCGCACCTACTGACACTCCCCATTTGTCCTCGCATGATCCGTAGCTCCAGCAACGACTCCGACTGACCGCCACCGTTCTCTGCACGAACTCCGGCGACCTCTCTCCGTAAGTAGCGGCCACCCCTTACCCTCTGACTGATACGCCTAGAATCCCCATCGTCTTGCACATCTAACAGTGCCTCTATTTTGGCTTAGCGCGACGAGGAACCTCGCCAACGTCGACGACTGACCGTGTCTGACGCGTTCGCAAACTACGGCGAGGAATCTCTGACGACCACGTGCGCCCCTTCCTAAGACATCGCCACCTTGAGCATCAGCAGCCTCCTGCGGTTCTGGTAAGCATCTCCTCTCTTCCCCGGGCGACCTAGAACGCCAGCACCGCCGCTGACTGACACGCCGCCGCCAGCCGCCGCCGCTAGCGCCGCTCGAATTTGGTTAGATGATTTATAGCCGTCAGACCCAGATCCAGCGCGTAGAATTAGTCCACTTAGCGAAGCGGTATGGTTAGATCTGAATCGTGCATCCTTAGTTAGATCCTACGGCTCGCGAGCGTGATCCGAAGCGAATCGGTACGCGCCAGTAGGAACATGACGCGTGGCTAGGGTTAGATTCAAAAACAGATTTGAAATCAGATTTTGATCCAAAATTGAAATAGCTATAACTTTTGATTCCCACGTTAGATTTTTGCAAATTTTATACCGTTGGAATCAGGGAGACAAGCCCTTTCTGAATCTGCAATGTGTTTAGTAAAAAGTTTCTGTTAAAATGACTTTAATTGCAGTAACTTGTTTAAGACCATTTTGAGTATAGAATTTGTTTAGTAAATTGTTTTAGTGCTAAATAAGTTTAGTCAGCAAGTTTTTGACTTGGTTTTGTTTCTGTATCATGCACTTGGTTGGTTGAGTTTTAAAAATCATCACTTTGCATTCTTGCATGCATGCATATATATTTTTGTTTGTATATGAATTGTGTGTAATTTTGTGCTACAAATTTTTGTGTAGACTTTGGTGCTACTGACTGTGATTGTGAAGAGTGCTACTCTCCTCATTACCAAGGCAAGTGGTACTTCATGAATATTTCATCCCTATATTTTGTACTAGCATTAGAAATATTTTGCTAAGTCTTGCATGTTACTTTTGCCAAATGCTATGTTGGGAAATCCTAAGTAGTGTAGCATTACTAGGAAATTTCCTAAGTTAAATTACTATGCCATGCTTAGCCTAGCTAGTAGCAAACAAGGGTTGGTAAAGTATTTACATGCTATGATGAAAATATTCTAAGTCTTTGGACTTATGTTTTTCTTAATAAAACAACTAAGTCAATGAACCTCCTGGGTGGAATGGGACTTGAATGGTGGTTTTTGGTTGAGTGGTTACACAAGGCCCATGGACATGGTTTACCTTGTGTATCTCACTTGTGGTATGCCACCCAGGCACAAAGGGATTTTAGAGGCCAAGTGTTGAGAAGCTTATAGTGCAACCACTTGGCAATATGGGCTCTGCCTGGATCATATAAGTTGCTTGAACTTAGCCATTTGGACAGTTGGTGGTAGTGGGAATGATAGGTTGGAGCGCGTCCATTTGGTCTAAGGAAAGGCTTCTGAAAGATCCTGTCTTGGGAAACCAAGTCTGGTGGGGAATTTAACATCCCTAAAATCATAATTTCAAAGTTTGCATATCATCCATGCATGCATATAGATTTGAGATCAATTTCAAACTCATTTCAGAAAAACAGAAGCACATAGTGCTATGATTTTATGTGAACAAACTTAAATCAAATGGCCATCCCCATTTGAAAGTTTGATTGTTTATGAACCAAGTTTGTTGCCTTCTATGAGGAAAGGTTTGAGTGAAGAATTTAAACCAAGATTTACAAATTGGGAATAGTTTCAAAAACCCTTTTTCAAATTTTTGCAAACCAAGTGCCAAGTCTCTGATATCTTGTTCTCCAAGCTTGACCAAGCCTCTGCAAAGCAACCACATGATCTTATGCCTATATTTGAGACTACTGCTCACTGCAAAAATCCCAAGAAGTTTTGAATTCAAATGGAACTTGAATTCATTTGAAAACCTATTCAGAAAATCGAAACAGAAAAAGAAAAGGAGTAAACAAATGAAAAGGGCCGGGCGCCAGGATTCTAGCCCAGCAACAGAACAAGCCCAACTAGCCCACCCGCGCCATTCCTCTCTCTTCGCGCTTAGCATCTTGCAAAGTGACGACCAAACCCCACCTCCCCTTCGCGCGTTTCGCTGACGAGCGGGCCCTCTCCACGTCGCCCTCATCTTCCCCAAACCGCGCCCGCGACCACGTCGCCGCTGCTGTCAAGGCCGGTAATGGCGCGGCGTAATTAGCCTTAATGCCACAGCGCTTCGTCGCGCTGGCCTATTTAATCCCTCCGCATGAGCATTTTCCCCCACTCTCCTCGCTCACTCCACCACCAGGCTGCGCGCATTTGCTCTCGAAGCCCCGCAGTACCGACGACTCCGGCGATCGATTCCGGCGAGCCTCGACCGGCCCCCCCTCTCTGGTTCAAACGATGATGCCTAGCTTGATCTTGCGCATACGCTAACGCCTTTCTTTTGCCTGCTCGTGACCCAGGATGTCGTTTCCTTTCACGACCGCAACCACCTGCGCCGCCGCTTGACTCCGGCGACGAATTGAGGTAAAACCCGAGCGCCCCTTGCCCCCTCTTTCATACGAGATTGTTCGCCTGCGTCTTGTGCACCCCCTGACCCCACTGGTTCGTGCTAGGGCGACGCCAAACCTCGCCAGTGACCTCATCTGCAAGCAACAGACACCGTCGCAACTCCGACGAGCCCCTGAGACCGTGCCAGCGTGCCCCTTCGCAAACCAATGCCACGTCGAGCTTCAGCACGCCACCGCGGTTCTGGTAAGCCACTTCCCCTACTCCCGCGCGACCTAGAATGCTAGAATGTTAGCGCCACATCGACGCCGCTGCCGTACGCCGCTAGCGCCGCTCGAGTTTGGTTAGTTGATTTGTAGCCGTCAGATCTGGATCCAACGCGTGGAATTAGATAAGCTAGCGAACCGTTATGGGCAGATCTGAGCCGTGGGTTTTAATTAGATCCAACGGCGCGGGAGGGTGATCCTGAACGAATCGGTATCAGCCAATAGGATTAAGACGCGTGGCTAGGGTTAGATTCAAAAACAGAATTCAAATCAGATTTAGAACCAAATTTCAAATGGCTATAACTTTTGATTCCCACGTTAGATTTTTGCAAACTTTATACCGTTGGAATCAGGGAGACAAGCCCTTTCTGAATCTGCAATGTGTTTAACAAAAAGTTTCTGTTAAAATGACTTTATTTGCAGTAACTTGTTTAGGGCTATTTTGAATATAGAATTTGTTTAGTAATTTGTTTTAGTGCTAAATAAGTTTAGTTAGCAAGTTTTTGACTTGATTATGTTTCTGTATCATGCACTTGCTTGGTGGAGTTTTCAAAAATCATCACTTAGAATTTTCTTGCATGCATGCATTCATATTTTTGTTTGTATATGAATTGTGTGTAATTTTGTGCTACAAATTTTTGTGTAGATTTTCCTAGTGACTGTGATTGTGAAGAGTGCTACTCTCCCCATTACCAAGGCAAGTGGTACTTCATGACTATTTTCATCCCTATATTTTTGTATAAGCATTAGAAATATTTTGCTAAGTCTTGCATGTTGTTATTTTTGCCAAATGCTATGTTGGGAAATCCTAAGTAGTTGTAGAATTGTAGAATTGCTAGGAAATTTCCTAAGTTAAGTTACTATGCCATGCTTAGCCTAGCTAGTAGCAAACAAGGGTTGGTAAAGTATATACATGCTATGATGAAAATATTTCTAAGTCTTTGGACTTATGTTTTCCTAATAAAATAACTAAGTCAATGAACCTCCTGGGTGGAATGGGACTTGAATGGTGGTTTTTGGTTGAGTGGTTACACAAGGCCCATGGATATGGTTTACCTTGTGTATCTCACTTGTGGTATGCCACCCAGGCACAAAGGGATTTGGAGGCCAAGTGTTGAGAAGCTTATAGTGCAGCCACTTGGCAATATGGGCTCTGCCTTGATCATATAGGTTGCTAGAACTTAGTCATTTGGACAGTTGGTGGTAGTGGGATGATAGGTTGGAACGCGTCCATTTGGCTAAGGGAAGGCTTCTGAAAGGTCCTGTCTTGGGAAACCAAGTCTGGTGGGGAAAGTGCACAACCTCTGCAGATGGAAAATCTAAGTACTTAGCCAAGTCCATGGCAATGGACAATTTGAGCATCAAGACATGGAAGCTATCAAGAATCTCATCACTCCAACTTCTAAGTAAAACTTGTGGGTGAACAAGGGTAAAGGACCCCAATGTCTATTGGTGGTTTCTTGGGAAAGTTTTGACAAAGAAAAACTTAGTGATTTCAACTAATAGGAAAAACCTATTTTGAGCAAAGCAAGCCAAGCTACACTTAGCCAAAATACATATAGTAATATAGTCCACTTAAAAATTTTACTAAGGTATCACTTGCCAATAATATTCCAAAGTATTGACCCACTGTGGCTGTAACTTGTGATGTTGCAGGTTACTCCGATGATGATTAGGTGTCATGAGTCTACACTCAACATGCTTGCCTGTGGCACATGAAGATGAAGACTTATGTTTATTTATTTATTCCAAAACTCTTGTATTAGGCCTGTGGCCTTGAGTTGTAAAAGACTATGTTTTATCTCTGGAATGGATGTAATAAATGACCTTTGTATCTGTGTACTTCATCTTAAAATGTGGATGCTAGCAATGATCCAGGGACTAGCATTGCAATCACAGGGATCCTTTTCCTTTACAAAGGAGGGATCTTACAGGAAAGTGCACAACCTCTGCAGATGGAAAATCTAAGTACTTAGCCAAGTCCATGGCAATGGACAATTTGAGCATCAAGACATGGAAGCTATCAAGAATCTCATCACTCCAACTTCTAAGTAAAACTTGTGGGTGAACAAGGGTAAAGGACCCCAATGTCTATTGGTGGTTTCTTGGGAAAGTTTTGACAAAGAAAAACTTAGTGATTTCAACTAATAGGAAAAACCTATTTTGAGCAAAGCAAGCCAAGCTACACTTAGCCAAAATACATATAGTAATATAGTCCACTTAAAAATTTTACTAAGGTATCACTTGCCAATACTATTCCAAAGTATTGACCCACTGTGGCTGTAACTTGTGATGTTGCAGGTTACTCCGATGATGATTAGGTGTCATGATTCTACACTCAACATGCTTGCCTGTGGCACATGAAGATGAAGACTTATGTTTATTTATTTATTCCAAAACTCTTGTATTAGGCCTGTGGCCTTGAGTTGTAAAAGACTATGTTTTATCTCTGGAATGGATGTAATAAATGACCTTTGTATCTGTGTACTTCATCTTAAAATGTGGATGCTAGCAATGATCCAGGGACTAGCATTGCAATCACAGGGATCCTTTTCCTTTACAAAGGAGGGATCTTACAGGAAAGTGCACAACCTCTGCAGATGGAAAATCTAAGTACTTAGCCAAGTCCATGGCAATGGACAACTTGAGCATCAATACATGGAAGCTATCAAGAATCTCATCACTCCAACTTCTAAGTAAAAATTTGTGGGTGAACAAGGGTGAAGGACCCCAATGTCTATTGGTGGTTTCTTGGGAAGTTTTTGACAAAGAAAACTTAGTGATTTCAAATAATAGGAAAAACCTATTTTGAGCAAAGCAAGCCAATCTACACTTAGCCAAAATGCATATAGTAATATAGTCCACTTAAATTTTTTACTAAGGTATCACTTGCCAATATTATTCCAAAGTATTGACCCACTGTGGCTGTAACTTATGATGTTGCAGGTTACTCCGATGATGATTAGGTGTCATGAGTCTACACTCAACATGCTTGCCTGTGGCACATGAAGATGAAGACTTATGTTTATTTATTTATTCCAAAACTCTTGTATTAGGCCTGTGGCCTTGAGTTGTAAAAGACTATGTTTTATCTTTGGAATGGATGTAATAAATGACCTTTGTATCTGTGTACTTCATCTTAAACTGTGGATGCTAGCAATGATCCAGGGACTAGCATTGCAATCACAGGGATCCTTTTCCTTTACAAAGGAGGGATCTTACATATGGTATCAGAGCACTGTGTTGCCTGTAGGATTATGACCCTAGGTTTGGAAACCACTAAGGAAAAATATTCAACTACTTCTACACTTGTCTATTCTTCTCGTAAACTTTTCTAATCTTCTCATTCTCATCTCTATTTGTAGATGAACTCCATCAACGAAGCCGTGAAGAAAGGACCACTCATGACCATGACCTTGGAGTGTGAGACTGAGTTTCGCAAAATTCTCAAGGACCTCATGGTGGCAATGGAAATACATGGTGCAGCTGTGTATAAAGGCTTTCCAGTGATGGATGAAGGAGTTGAGTACTGGTGGGTGCAACTTCACTTGTACAAAAGCAAGGAAGACAACCACAAAGAAAGAGGATTCTGCATGTACACCAACACTGTGGTGCACACCACATTCTTTGAGTCAGCAAGAGAAGCAGCTTGGAGGACTATCAAAGAACTTAGTGCTAGAGTCAAGTGCAGAATACTCAACCTCCAAAAAGACTTGGAGAAAGAATAGGAACATACCCAAGAGTTGGAAGCCACCAACCAAACCTTAAGGGGAGATATTATAGACTTAGTGATGGAATCATGTGAGCAAGATAGGCTGATTGCCTCTAGGAACATTGTGTTAGCCAACAGATCCAGTGAGATAGGATTGTAAACGCACTTCGTTAGTTGGACCACCACCTATCACCTTATTTTCCAAATGATACCTTAAATAAGTTTGGACCTTGGTTGATGTAATGGATTCATGTATGCATGACTTGTGTGATTTTGTGTTCCAAGGATGTGTATGTGTTGTTTGTCTTTGTTTTATCTTAATTTGTGTTGTTCTAACTTTCTATCTTATAAATAGATGCCTATTACCATCAGCACTGTTGAGGAGTTCCAGGTTACCCGCTTTGGTCCTCGTATCGTTGAGCTTACCACTTTGCTCAATCTCCCTCTTCCCACCATCATGGTGCATCCACTCACCAAGTTCGAGAGGAAGGACCTCTGGGGCTTCAAGGTGAACCAGCCCGGACACCAGACAGAGCCTACTACGGAGGCCATCGTCTTCAAGATGATGCACGACGACAGGGAGAGCGGCATGGAGGTAGTCATGCAGGACCTGATAGGACGTCTGCTAGGCCGTCACTCCCGACAGGTTAGAGGCACCCACATCCACGTCTTCGGAAGACGTGATGATGATGGAGAGTCCATCGACTTCGAGGACGACTCGAGGGATGCAGCAGAGCCGATACATCTCTATCTCCAGGACTTAGAGTCTCTCATTAGGCACGTGGACACGGACAGGACCAATGTCATGCTCAGTAATGACGAGCTCCAGGTGCAGCTTCGCGAGAAGGACAAGCTTTTCGCGCAGCAGGACGAGATAGTCAAGGAAATGGAGGCGAAGTTCGAGACCCAGGACCGGATGTTCAAGAGTCAGGAGAAACGCGTCCAGGATAGGAACAAGAAGATCCGGGACATGACTGAAGAACTGAAGTCCAAGGATTTCGAGCTAGAGGAGCAGCAGATGGTGATTGAGAGGCTTCGTTCCCAGAAGAGGGCTCTCAAGGCCAAGATCGAGTCCTTGACCACTACCATTGAGGAGAACAAGACCGTGATGGAGAACGTAGGTCTTACCTTTGTCGAGGAGGAGATTGATGCTGATGAGTAGACTTGACTACTCGTTTATCTTTTATTATCGCACGTTATGCACCAGATGAGGTTGACACAGATGCCAAGAGAAAGGAAAAATTTCTGGAAGGCTTGAATGATGAGCTGAATCTGCAGCTGGCTGTGGCATATGTTCCCACTTATCAGTCGCTCTGTGACAAGGCTGCTATATTGGAGAACAAAATGAAGCAAGTCGAGAGTAGAAAGAGAAAGCACTCCGACAAGCACAGCTCGGGATCGTCTCACAAACGATCTCACTATGATGACAGTGGAAGCTCAGGATCCCACAAGCATGGGAAATTCAACAAGCACCACAACCACAACCGTCATGACAACAAGCATCATCGCAGTCATGACAATGACAAGTACAAGAACCACAAGAGTGGACATAAGAGCCACCACAGTGGTAATGGAAGTGGAAGTGGAAGTCAGCCTGCTAAGAGAGACATCAGTCAGGTTGAATGCTTCAAATGCAAGAAGATGGGACACTATGCAAATGAGTGCCCCGAAAAGAAAGTTGAAGGACCTGTCAAGCCCAATCCTTTCCAGAAAGGACAGGTGAACCACATTAATGTGGAGGAGGTCTATGAAGAGCCTGATGCTATTGCTGGTAAGTTCAGACTCAATTCTATTCCAGCATTTGTTCTTTTTGATACGGGAGCATCGCATTCATTCATATCAAAAGCATTTGTTGATAGAAATGGGTTTCCATCTGAAAATATTGGTTGTCCAATAAAAGTTAGCTCTCCGGGTGGAGAAATGATAGTAAGTCTTGGATGCCGGGATCTAGTAATAGAATTTGGAAAACATAAGTTTCCAGTGAGTCTGATAATCCTAGATTCCCAAGGACTGGACGTAATATTGGGAATGGATTGGATGGCTAAGTATGAAGGAGTACTAGATTGTGCTAATCGTACTGTTGCACTCACAACCCCGGAAAGAAAAAGGATTAAATTCAAGTCAAACTTTGAATCCAAAGGTAGTAAGCTAAATTCTCTTAAGGGGGTTAGCATGGACAGTGTGCCAATTGTGTGTGAGTATCCGGATGTATTTCCGGAAGAATTACCAGGAATGCCACCGGATAGAGATGTGGAATTTCTGAAAGATTTGGTACCAGGCTCTGGACCAATAGCAAAGAGACCATATAAAATGTCAGTTGATGAACTGAAGGAGCTCAAGAAGCAACTAGGAGAACAGTTGCAGAAAGGATTCATTCAACCAAGTTCTTCATCTTGGGGAGCCCCAGTTTTGTTTGTTGAGAAGAAGGATAGGAGCCAAAGGTTGTGCATAGATTACCGTTCACTCAACGAAGTGACTATCAAAAACAAATATCCTTTGCCTAGAATCAATGACTTATTTGATCAGCTTGAAGGAGCCTGTGTGTTATCAAAGATTGATCTAAGGTCAGGCTATTTTCAACTCAAGATAAGAGAGCAAGACATACCTAAAACAGCATTCACCACAAGGTATGGATTGTATGAGTATACCGTAATGCCTTTTGGCTTAACCAATGCTCCAGCATATTTCATGAATATGATGAACAAAGTGTTCATGGAATTCCTCGACAAGTTTGTTGTCGTTTTCATCGATGACATCTTAGTCTACTCCAAGAGCAAAGAAGAGCATGAAGGACACTTGCGTTTGATACTCGAGAAGTTGAGAGAGCATAAAATTTATGCCAAATTTAGCAAATGTGAGTTCTAGTTGGAAGAAGTTGGTTTTCTTGGTCATGTTATGACAAAGGATGGTGTAGCAGTTGATCCTGCTAAGGTTTCAGCTGTGACTGAATGGGAATCTCCCAAGAACGTGAAAGAAGTTCGCAGTTTTCTTGGCTTAGCAGGTTACTACAGAAGGTTCATTGAAAATTTCTCAAAGGTTGCTAAACCAATGACTGAATTATTAAAGAAAGACAAGAAGTTTGCTTGGTCTGAAGGTTGTGAAATCAGCTTTCAGGAGTTGAAGAAGAGACTTGTAACAGCACCAGTTCTATGTCTGCCAGATTTGGAAAAGGATTTCCAAGTATATTGTGATGCGTCTCATCAAGGTTTGGGTGCCGTACTTATGCAAGACGGTAAAGTTGTAGCTTATGCCTCCAGACAACTCAAAACTCATGAGGTAAACTACCCTACTCATGATTTGGAGTTAGCCTCTGTCGTCCATGCACTCAAAACATGGAGACATTACCTTTTGGGAAAGCGTTGCGAAGTGTTCACGGACCACAAAAGTTTGAAGTATATCTTCACCCAAAAGGAAATCAATATGAGACAAAGAAGATGGTTAGAGCTTATCAAGGATTATGACTTAAGTTTGCAATACCACCCCGGTAAAGCAAATGTTGTAGCAGATGCTCTAAGTCGTAAGGTATTTGTGAATGGCCTTACCAAACAAGAATTGCCAGATGATTTTTGTACCCAATTCAGAAAACTCAAATTAGAGATTGTGCCTGAAGGACATCTCATGTCTTTGGATGTTCAACCCACTTTGTTGGACAAGATCCGAGAAGCTCAGAAGACCGATAAGGAAATTGAAGAGATTAAGGAAAAGATTGGCCAAGGGAAAGCTAAAAATTTCCATGAAGACGAACAGGGTACTTTATGGCATGGGAAACGTATCTGTGTTCCACAAAATCCGGAGTTACGAAAACTGATTTTGCAGGAAGCACACAACTCTCCGTATTCTATTCACCCGAGTAACACCAAAATGTACATGGACATGAAAGAAAGATTTTGGTGGAACAATCTCAAGAGAGACATCGCCGAACATATTGCTTTGTGTGATGTGTGTAGTAGAGTAAAAGCGGAGCATCAGAAACAAGCAGGTTTGCTTCAACCACTACCTATTCCTGATTGGAAGTGGGACAAGATTGATATGGATTTTATTACCGGATTACCAAGGACCAGATCAGGATATGATTCCATATGGGTAGTAGTGGATCGCCTAACTAAAGTGGATCATTTCATACTCGTGAAGACAACTTATACAAGTGCCAAGTTAGCCAAAATCTACATGAGTAGAATTGTATGTCTGCATGGTGTGCCCAAGAGTATTGTGTCTGATAGAGGAACTCAGTTCACTTCTTATTTTTGGAGACAGCTTCATGAATCATTAGGAACGAGGTTGGAATTCAGCACTGCTTTTCATCCTCAAACCGATGGACAAACAGAAAGGCCTAATCAAATTCTGGAAGACATGTTGAGAGCATGTGCCCTAGACTATGGAGCAAGTTGGGATGAAAGTCTGCCTTACGCAGAATTTTCTTATAACAACAACTATCAAGCCAGCATTGAAATGGCACCGTTTGAGTTTCTCTACGGAAGAAAATGTACCACCCCATTGTTATGGAATGGTGTGGGAGAAAGAAGTTTATTTGGGCCAGATCTTATCAAAGAAGCCGAACAGAAGGTCAAATTGGTTAAGGACAGGTTGAAGATAGCATAGTCCCGACAGAAAAGCTACGCAGATCCTAAGCGTAGAGAAGTTACCTACGAAGTTGGTGATAGAGCCTATCTTAGAGTATCACCACTCCGTGGAGTGAAAAGATTCGGAGTCAAAGGAAAGTTGGCACCAAGATATGTTGGGCCATTCAAGATTCTGAGTCGCAAAGGAGAAGTTGCTTATGAAATAGAACTACCAGAATCTCTATCAGCTGTCCATAATGTGTTTCATGTGAGTCAACTTAAGAAATGTCACCCAGAAATGGAAGAAACTTCTTTGAAGGATACTATACCTTTGGAAGAGGTTCAACTAGAAAGTGACCTCACATATGAGGAGAAGCCTATCAAGATTCTTGGGACTGCAGAAAGAGTCACAAGGACAAAGACTATCAAGTTTTGCAAAGTGCAATGGAATCATCATTCCGAAGAGGAAGCAACATGGGAAAGAGAAGATGACCTTCGGAAAAAACACCCTCACCTATTTGCTAGCCAATCCGAATCTCGAGGGCGAGATTCACCTTAAGGGGGTTAGATTTGTAACATCCCTAAAATCATGATTTCAAAGATTGCATATCATTCATGTATGCATATAGAATTGAGATCAATTTCAAAACTCATTTCAGAAAAACAAAGCACATAGTGCTATCATTTTATGTGAGCAAGCTAAAAATCAAATGGCCATCCCCATTTGAGAGTTTGAATGTTTTAAACCTTGATTGCTTGTCTCCTTTGTTGAATGGATTGAGTGTGGAAATTTGAACCAAGTTTTACAAAATGGAAATGGTTCAAAAACCATTTTTCAAACATTTGCAAATCTTGTGCAAAGCTCCTGAAATTTTGTTTCTCCAAGAGTGACCAAGCCTTTGCAAGTAGCCACATGGTTTTAGGCCTATTTTTGAAACTTTTGCACACTGCAAAAACCCCAGAAAGATTTGAATTCAAAAAGAGTTTGAATTCATATCAAAACCATTCCTGAAAATCAAAACAGAAAAAGAAAAGGATAAAAGAAAAGAAAAGGGCCAGGCGCCAGGATTCTAGCCCAGCAACAGAACTGGCCCAACTAGCCCACCCGGCCTTTCTCTCTCTCTCTCTCGCAGCACACCCCAAGCGATGACTACAGACCCCACCTCCTCTGCGTGTTTATTTGACGGCAGCCCTCCCCACGTCAGCGTCGTCTTCCCCAAATCCCGCGCACGAACTCCGCCGCTACCCGTTGCTGCCTTGATTTCGCGAGGTAAATTGCATTGATGCAGGAAGCGTTTCTTGTCGAGCCTCTGGCTATATAATCCCCACACCCTCGCGACCATTCCCCCCCAAACAATTTCTCTTTCACGCCACCAGGCTGCCCACAACTCGCTCGCCTTGCCATTGTTCCGACGATCGCCGACGAATTCCAGATGAGCCCCGTGTTCCTCTCGCTCAATCATGCTATCAAGTTCAGCAAGTCTTTGCGCACCCTCGACACTCCCATTTGTCCTCGCATGATCCGTAGTTTAGCAACGACTCGATGACCGCCACCGTTCTCGCCGAACTCCGCGACCTCTCTCCGTAAGTAGTAGCCGCCACCTTTACCTCCGATCGACACGCCTAGAATCCCCATCGCCTTGCGCATCTAATAAAGGTTTCTATTTTGGCTTAGCGTGACGAGGAACCTCGCCAACGTCGACGACTGACCGTGCCTGACGCGTTCGCAAACTACGGCGAGGAATCTCCGACGACCCCGTGCGCCCCTTCCCAAGCCATCGCCACCTTGAGCATCAGCAGCCTCCTGCGGTTCTGGTAAGCATCTCCTCTCTTCCCCGGGCGACCTAGAATGCCAGCACCGCTGCTGACTGATGCGCCGCCGCCAGCCACCGCCGCTAGCGCCGCTCGAATTTGGTTAGATGATTTATAGCCGTCAGATCCAGATCCAGCGCGTAGAATTAGTCCACTTAGCGAAGCGGTATGGTTAGATCTGAACCGTGCATCGTTAGTTAGAACCTACGGCTCGCGAGCGTGATCCGGAGCGAATCGGTACGCGCCAGTAGGAACATGACGCGTGGCTAGGGTTAGATTCAAAAACAGATTTGAAATCATATTTTGATCCAAAATTGAAATAGCTATAACTTTTGATTCCCACGTTAGATTTTTGCAAATTTTATACCGTTGGAATCAGGGAGACAAGCCCTTTCTGAATCTGCAATGTGTTTAGTTAAAAGTTTCTGTTAAAATGACTTTAATTGCAGTAACTTGTTTAAGACCATTTTGATTATAGAATTTGTTTAGTAAATTGTTTTAGTGCTAAATAAGTTTAGTCAGCAAGTTTTTTACTTGGCTTTGTTTCTGTATCATGCACTTGGTTGGTTGAGTTTTAAAAATCATCACTTTGCATTCTTGCATGCATGCATATATATTTTTGTTTGTATATGAATTGTGTGTAATTTTGTGCTACAAATTTTTGTGTAGACTTTGGTGCTAGTGACTATGATTGTAAAGAGTGCTACTCTCCCCATTACCAAGGCAAGTGGTACTTCATGAATATTTCATCCCTATATTTTGTACTAGCATTAGAAATATTTTGCTAAGTCTTGCATGTTACTTTTGCCAAATGCTATGTTGGGAAATCCTAAGTAGTGTAGCATTACTAGGAAATTTCCTAAGTTAAATTACTATGCCATGCTTAGCCTAGCTAGTAGCAAACAAGGGTTGGTAAAGTATTTACATGCTATGATGAAAATATTCTAAGTCTTTGGACTTATGTTTTTCTTAATAAAACAACTAAGTCAATGAACCTCCTGGGTGGAATGGGACTTGAATGGTGGTTTTTGGTTGAGTGGTTACACAAGGCCCATGGACATGGTTTACCTTGTGTATCTCACTTGTGGTATGCCACCCAGGCACAAAGGGATTTTAGAGGCCAAGTGTTGAGAAGCTTATAGTGCAACCACTTGGCAATATGGGCTCTGCCTGGATCATATAAGTTGCTTGAACTTAGCCATTTGGACAGTTGGTAGTAGTGGGAATGATAGGTTGGAGCGCGTCCATTTGGTCTAAGGAAAGGCTTCTAAAAGATCCTGTCTTGGGAAACCAAGTCTGGTGGGGAAAGTGCACAACCTCTGCAGATGGAAAATCTAAGTACTTAGCCAAGTCCATGGCAATGGACAACTTGAGCATCAATACATGGAAGCTATCAAGAATCTCATCACTCCAACTTCTAAGTAAAAATTTGTGGGTGAACAAGGGTGAAGGACCCCAATGTCTATTGGTGGTTTCTTGGGAAGTTTTTGACAAAGAAAACTTTGTGATTTCAACTAATAGGAAAAACCTATTTTGAGCAAAGCAAGCCAAGCTACACTTAGCCAAAATGCATATAGTAATATAGTCCACTTAAAATTTTACTAAGGTATCACTTGCCAATACTATTCCAAAGTATTGACCCACTGTGGCTGTAACTTGTGATGTTGCAGGTTACTCCGATGATGATTAGGTGTCATGAGTCTACACTCAACATGCTTTCCTGTGGCACATGAAGATGAAGACTTATGTTTATTTACTTATTCCAAAACTCTTGTATTAGGCCTGTGGCCCTGAGTTGTAAAAGACTATGTTTTATCTCTGGAATGGATGTAATAAATGACCTTTGTATCTGTGTACTTCATCTTAAACTGTGGATGCTAGCAATGATCCAGGGACTAGCATTGCAATCACAGGGATCCTTTTCCTTTACAAAGGAGGGATCTTACACTCATCCAAATGGGTTTTGGAGGATCCCTTCTCATCTCTCTTTGGTCTACTACTTTCATCAAAAAGATTTTTAGGAGCAATCCAATCAAAATTCTTTTCAAAGGCTTCATGCATTCCAACAAGCTTAAAGGGTATGGGTATCTTAAATTCTTCTCTAGTCTTAGTTTTATCAGTAATACCCACAACATCTACACTTGAGCCTAGCATATTGAAACGATCAAATACCTTTTTGGCTTCCCAAGCAACATCATGGAATTCTTTTGATAAAGTTTCAAGGATGAATTCCCTCTTTTCAGCATTCTTCTCTTCTTTTAGTTTTAGGAACAAAAATTGTATGAAGGGGTTAAGGCTAACAAAACTAGCCTCCAACATATGAACTAAAGAAGCTACAACAATCTCATAATTAGGAGCAAGCTCTACTATATATTTATCCTCAATATCCTCATGCTTGCTAACATAATTAAAGAATTCTTCAATATTATCTTTCCCAATTATAGAGCCACTACCCATTTCAAGATCTCAGGGCGTACTTGGGGAGCAACATGGTGATATAGAGAAAGGTGGCAACTAGAGCAGGAACTAATTTTTTGTGTTTTTGAATAAAGAAAGCAAACCAAACTAGACTAATTTTTTTTGGGTTTTTTGAAAAGAGAAAAACAAAACCAAGCAAAAGAACACAAAGCAAACTAAAATCAAAGTAAAGAGGAAGGAAGTGAAGGACTCCCCTTGTGAAGACGTCCTTAGCCTCCCCAGGAATGGCGCCAGAATACTTGTTGATGGCACCTCGTTGACGTGGGAGTTTCTTCTTCTTCGTTCCCGGCAACGGTGCAAGAAAAGCCTTGATGATGCTCGACGTGGCACTTCGTTGGTAACCCCAAGCGCAGGGTGTGAAGAGCAAGCAGCAAGTTTTCCATCAGTTGAGACCGAGGTTATCTAACCAGAAGGAGGAAGGAAACGTCACACAGGTGTTGCAAGCAACGCGAAGACCTGCACAACACAAACTCAAGACTTTGCCCTAATAAATCAGTGAGGTTGTCAAGCTCACCGGTTTGCTGTAAAAAAGGATTAAACGTATGGTGTGGAAGGTAATGGTTTGCAGCAAGTAAACAGGTAACATCGGAAGATGTATCAATGGTAAAGATTGGACCGGGGTCATGGACATCACTAGAGGTTCTCTTCTTAGATAAATAACATGGCATGAAGGGTAAACAAATTACAGCAGGGAAATTGACAGGAACTGAGCAAGGTATAACAATTCAATTACTAGTCAAAAAGATCCGATGAGATTCGATTGGGCAATACAACAAGATACAAAGACCGCCATCGAACTGCATCTATGACTAGAAGTCCACCTTCAGGTTATCATCCGAACCCCCTCTAGTATTAAGTTGTAAGCAACAGACAACTGCTATAAGCAAAGTGTGTAAGGTAAACAGTCCACATGTTCCATGAACAAGAGACTGTTGTTTTCTCCCTAGTAGCAACATCACATCTACAACCAAAGAGATTATTGTCACTTCCCTTGGAAACTAGAGGCATGAACCCACTATCGATCATAAATACCCCCTCTTGGAGTCACTAGCAACTACTTGGACAAGATAGCTACTAACAACGGAGAGCATGCAAGGTCACAACCAACACATACGTGATATAATTATAAATACCAAACCATTAATCAAACCAACATAATAATCTCAATATCCATCTGATCCCCGCAAACAAAACATGCATGATTACAAATAGATTAGATCTTGATCATGAACGGAGCTCACAAGATCTATACATGAAAGAACAAAGGAGGAGATACAACCATCTAGATACTACATGGACCCATAGTCCAAGGTGGAACTACTCATGCATCATACCGGAGAGAAAGCCTCCGGGATGATCTCCCCTCCAGCAGGGTGCCGGGAAGAACTTCAGACCCCCCGATATAGGGACGATGGTGGCGGCGGCTATAGACGGTTTCGTGGATATTTGATCGGGTCCTTAGGGTTTCTGCATCGGGGGATTCTTATAGGCGAAGTGGGAGGCCGAGGCAGCGGCCAGAGGGGCCACACCCCTCCCAGGTGCGGGGCAGGGCCCACCCGCTCCTAAGGTGGGTCTAGCCGCCCTGGCTAGCCTCTCCGGCTCCCCTCTGGACTTCTTGTTCCCCACAGAAAGTAATTGACTTTGACGTTTGTACCGTCCAATTCCGAAAATATTTCTTTACTATCTTTTCTGAAACCAAAAACAGCAGAAAACATGCATCTGGCACTGTTGCAACTTGTTAATATGTTAGTACCAGAAAACATGTAAAAAGCACCTCAAAGTGTAGACAAGTAAAGCAAAGTAGATACTAAACAAGCATGGAGCATCAAAAATTATAGATACATTTCCGACGTATCAAAAAGATACTTGGATAGGCTGAAGCCCTTAGCCCAAAGAGGATTACTCACACATAGATATGAAATCGACAATCATAAACATTATAATAGAGATCATAAGGTTAATAGAAAATAGTCTTACAATGTCGCCAATTGGAGATGAGATATACTATTACAAGTGGTGGAAGATGGCTATGGTGGTGGAGAAGTGTTTAGAGGTTTTGATCTAGATATATTCCTCTGGCGTGGTGGCAGGGAGAGTTGAGGTCGAAAAAAAGTGAGATTGTGTAGTCGGGGGCTTGTTTCTCGTTGCTTGAAGCCTCTTTATATAGGGGGTCCCTTCACGAAAGTTGTTCTGTTTGACCTAATGAGGTTGGTGCAAACAATACGACGGCAACAATACGGCAGCGGGCCTTATAGTTGGTCATTAATATTGCAGTAATCTCTTCATGGCTCCTGGTTTCTTTGGCGTGTTTAAAATCTCGTATCTTTGGCATTTATGTAGTGATTCCCATCGTCATACGTCATTATCTGCGCAAGCAAAAATAGCAAGAAAAGATTGCATACCCCTTTGATCATTAGACATTAGTCGCAGGTTTTAGAGAGATATCTTATCAAATATATGATAATATCTAGTTTAAATGCGGACGTGGATGGCTATATTTCACAACCATCAATATTCCACTCATTCTATTCTTCCCGTGAGTGCTCTCTGCTAGCTAGATTTTGTCAGAACAGGTCATGCATCACGCTCATAAGCATATACGCTTGTCGTATATCTTTTTACTAGATTCTCTCTTATGACTCTTATAGACTACATGGGATTATATTGAGTGAGGAAGTCCAGCAAAGCTTTTATTTTTTGCTACATGTAATAGGATCGCATATTCACATAGAATAAAGAACTTACTCCATCAAGATGTGCTTTCTTGGACAAATATGATGTTGTAGATTGTAGTGTGCTTAGATGACTTAGTAACAAAATAAGAACCACGAATTGGATGGAAGGAGAAAGATTCTCTAAAACAAAATTAAAAGAATATGTCTCACTAAACATAGTGCCAAGCTTTGATGCTTGTCTAGAAAGACCTAAGCTTTTTATTGATGAAGAAGGGAATGCCTTGGGCATCCCCTAGATTTGACGCCTGTACCTCTAGGATATTCCTTGGGGTGAAACCGGGGTGGCATCCCCAAGCTTGAACTTTTGTCCATTCTTCATCTCATTACATCATTTTCTCTATACACCTGAAATTTTTCCTTCATACAAAACTTCACACAATCTTCATTAGCAACATTAGTGTATTCAAAAGATAATAGACCTTTGGGTTTAGCTTTAGAACAGAAAAACTTTTCACTAAAAACAAAAGCTACTCTAGCAACTCCTTCAAAAATCTCAATTCTCCAAAAGAGAACTCAAAAAGGAATCAATAAGAAGCAAATGCAAATAATGGCAGAAATCTGTCAAAACAGACCAGCAGGTAGAAACCAATATTTTCGAAGACCTTCTGTTTCTCAAATCAAAAAGTGTTGAACGAACGATAGTTATCTGACATATTGGGGGATTTATTCACAAAATATCAGGTCAATCGGACTTACAGAGATTCCTCACGAATTTTTATGTTAGAGCACAAAAATCTGTTTCGGGATAGCAACTCCCCAAATCTTACTTCCCTCTCATTAGAGGTCATTCTTGGCACAAAAAGGAAACAAAAAGGATAAAGAGAGGTTATTACAGAAGTAATAACTTCCAAGACTCAATAAAACTATTGGAGTTATCTCCCAGAAGTACTTTTCTTCAATGCCTTTAAGTTAGGCTTGATAATTTGAGAAGATGCTCTCATAAGAAATGTGAATTGAAGTAAAAGAGAGCATCAAGAAGCAAATTCAAAACATATTTAAATATAACCCACTTCCTATGCATAGGAATCTTGTAAATAAACAAGTCATGAAAGCACAAAGAAACAAGCATACTAAAGCAAAACAAGTGCAACTTCAAGACTTTCAACATAAAGAGGGGAAACTTAATATTGTTGAGATACATAAGACCATGTTTCCCTCTCTCATAATAACTTTTAGTAGCATCATAAATAAATTAAACAATATAACTATCACATAAAACATTCTTATCATGAGCCACATGCATATAATAATTATTACTCTCCACATAAGAATAGTCATTCTTATTAATTGTAGTGGGAGCAAATTCAACAAAGTAGCTACCATTATTATTCTCATCACCATAATCATCAAATATAGGAGGCATATTGTAATCATAATTAATTTTCTCCTCAATAGTAGCTGGACTGAAAATATCATAATCATCACTGTAATCATCATAAATTGGAGGTAAAGTATCATCACAGGCAATGGAATTTCCAGAAGTGGTACCAAAGAGATTTTCAATATCAAAAGTAGTGTGTTTTTCCCAATCATGATCACTACTATAATTAATATGCGTAGGAACATCATCACAAGTTTTACCCATAGTAGATATTTCAAAATAATCCACAGGAGTATAACATTCATCCTCCTCTTTTTCATCTAATGAGCTTCCTGTTTCAGCAATTTCTTCTTCCATAGGCTCCTGCAGGGTATTAGTCTCTTCCGTTTGTGAAAATCACTTATTAAAATATTCAAGAATATAGCCATTTTCTTCCTTATAATGCTCAACAAAATTTAAGTATCTCATAAACCTCATATTTGTAAGGTGCATCATCAGTATTTTCAAGAAAACTGGCAAGTTCAAATGCACCCTTGAAAGCAATAAATTCTTCAATTTGTTCCACATCATAAAGGTCATAATTTCCTTTAACATAAGAGGATATGGTAACATTATCATTATACTCACATTGAAAAGTGAGGTGCTTATACCTCCTATAGCAACAAGCTTATCAAAGAAATAAGTAACATTATAAGTAGAGCACACCTCTCTAGCAATAGTATTCAATTTATCAATTTGTGCCCATAAGTGTTTCGCTTTTTGTGACAAATGGTGTTCCTTATAACAGTACTTTTGTTCTGCCGTGAACCCACCTTTCCAATAAGAACTAGTTTCAAAGAAACCATCCATTGATAGGAAGCATGACAAAGCAAGGCAATAACACACCAGTAACTAGAGTATGAACTAATTTTTTTTGGTTTTTGATAAAAAGAGAAAGCAAACCAAACTAAACTATTTTTTTTTTGATTTTTTGATAAAAAGAGGCAAACAAAACCAATAAAAAGAAATTAAGAAAACTAAAAAAAGTAAAGAGAAAGGTTGAGGAGGACTCCCCTTGTGAAGACGTCCTTAGCCTCCCCGGCAACAATGCCAGAAAACTTGATGGTGCTCGGTGTTGACATGGGAGCGCTTCGTTGGAAACCCCAAGAGCAAGGTGTGAAGAGCACAGCAGCATGTCTTCCCTCAGTAAGAAACCGAGGTTATTGAACCAGTAGGAGGAAGGAAACGTCTCAAAGGTGTTGCAAGCAACGTGGAAACCTACACAACACAAACTCAAGACTTTGCCCCAATGAACAATGAGATTGTCAAGCTCACTAGTTTGCTGTAACGAAGGATTAAATCTATGGTGTGGAAGGTGATGATGGATTGCAGCAAGTAAACAGTAACAGTGGAAGATGTATCAATGGTAAAGATTGGACCGGGGTCCATAGTTCACTAGTGGTGCTCTCCTTAGATAAACAAACATGGCATGCAGGGTAAACAAATTACAGCAGGGCTATTGGCAGGACTGATCAAGGCATAACAATGCAATACTAGACAAGAAGATCCTATGAGATTCGATTGGGCAATACAACAATATACATAGACCTCCATCCAAATGCATCTATGACTAGAAGTCCATCTTCAGGTTATCATCCGAACCCCCTCTAGTATTAAGTTCCAAGCAACAGACAACTGCTTTAAGCAAAGTGTGTAAGGTAAACAATCCACTTGTTCCATGAACAAGAGACCGTTGTTTTCTCCCTAGTGGCAACAGCACATCTACTACCATAGAGATTTCTGTCACTTCCCTTGATAAGTAGAGGCATGAACCCACTATCGAGCATAAATACCCCCTCTTGGAGTCACTAGCAACTACTTGGGCAAGATAACTATTAACAACAGATAGCATGCAAGATCACAAACAACACAGACATGATAGAATCAATAAGACAAAACCATTAATCAATCTGACATAGTAATCTCAATATCCATCAGATCCCTGCAAACACAACATGCATGATTACAAATAGATTAGATCTTGATCATGAATGGATCTCACAAGATCTATACATGAAAGCACAAGGAGGATATACAACCATCTAGCTACTACATGGACCCATAGTCCAAGGTCAAACTACTCACGCTTCATAACGGAGGCTGGCATGATGAAGAAGAAGGCCTCCAGGATGATCTCCCCTCTGGTAGGGTGCTGGGAAGAGCTTCATATCCCCCTGATCTAGGGACGATGGTGGCGGCGGCTAAGACGGTTTCGTGGAATTTTGATCGGGTTCTTAGGGTTTTGGCATCAGGGGCTTCTTATAGGCGAAGAGGCGAGGCTGGGAGGCGGCCAGGGGGTCCACACCCTACCCAGGCACGGGCCCACCTTAGGCCGTGCCTGGGGGGTGTGGCCACCCTGTGGTGCCCCCCGTCTCTCCTTTGGACTCCTTGTTCTTCTCGATGAAATATTGACTTTGGCTTTTGTCCCGTCCAATTCCGAGAATATTTCCTTACTAGCTTTTCTGGAACCGAAAACAACAGAAAACAGGCAACTGGCACTATGGCAACTTGTTAATAGGTTAGTACCAGAAAACATATAAAAAGAACCTCAAAGTGTGGACAAAGCATGGCAAAGTAGATACTAAGCAAGCATGGAACATCAAAAATTATAGATACGTTTTCGACGTGTCAGTGATAAAACTATTGGGCCACATAGAGATAAAACAAAACTTTTTACTCTAACGTGGTGATACCAAGATCTAGCTGAGGTAGAAGGCCACGAGGATTACCACTAGACGCGCAGTTGCAGATTATTGATGAAGCGCGTAAGTTGAATGTAGTGTAGTCCTCAAGATCCGATCCGATTGCTATCGTCCTAGTGTTGATCGTACAACACCTCTGTTGGTATCCACACGTTCAAGGAGGAGCACCGGCGGCGAACTACTAGGTTTGATACGACGGCTATACTGCTATGGAGCTAGGGTTTCCAACGCATGGAATGACCTAACCGATCAACCCTCCTGGGTTTCTATGCCCCACTATACATAGGGAGTGAACATGGGGTCCACTCACTCGTGGCCCATTCACTATAGCCCATATATTATTAGTCACTGTGAGTCCGACTCACTGACTCAGTCCAAATCCGGCTCGGGTCCAACCCAACCAGATTTCTGGTTCAGATCCAATCCGAACTTGATCCCGCTCTTAAGTGTGTGACCCCACAGGATCATGGTTGCTTGGACATGATTGGAGTCCGACTCTCAATTGATCAGTCGGTAGTGTCTCCTAGCAGAACATTCTGAATCCCAAGTACCAAAGAGTCATGACGACTTTTGTCAACACCCGGATTTTTAATCACAAATGCCTAATATGCCATACATCGCAATCCCAGGATTACCATTTTTGCGAGACATAACAGATTTGGATATCACAGTACATCATCCATTACAAACCATACATAAGGTCTTACACAAATAAGGATCTCATGATCCAGTTCTTAATACAACTCAAGTAGCGGAATAACGTAATAATAAAGGTAGCATAGGCGAAGCTCCATCTTCGGGGTCACAGGCAATGCTGACGATGGGAGATGATCCTAGTTGTCGTAACCTTCCTGGGGTCCTTCATCCTGGTACTCCTCTTCATAGTCTGGCCATGGGAATAGCCAGGGACAAAGCCATGAGTACTCTTTAAGTACTCGCAAACTAATACTAACAAGTGAAGGAGGTTTTTGTTGTAGGACACTAAGCTCTAGGATTGTTTTGCAAAAATCCAGATTTACCTCTACTAAGTTCAGAAGCAAGAAAAGCTAGTTGAAATTTTATAACACCTAAGTGGGAACTTGAATTTCATATCACAACTCTGTTGTGGTCAAGTCAAATTCTCAATTCATTTTATAAGTCATTTTGAAAACATCTGACGGGGGAACAGTATGGCCACTCCAACTTTCGATAACCATGGACGCGGCTATTCGAATAGTTTGACACTCTGCAGAGATTGTACACTTTCACCACAACATTCGATACATCCGTCAGGAACAAATCCTGAATTCACCATACTCGGTATGCAGATAATCAATCCAAACCTTTCAATTACACGCCTTAGTATAGGCACCTCTCCTGTGAGTTTGGCCTCCCAACCATGACCAACTGTCATCTTGGGTACTGCACAGGTGGACAATCTTCACAAGGTAGCCCCAGCTCAGACCTTGGCCGTGAGGGAACCCATACTAAGGTATGTAAGTTTCTAGTCAAGCCCTACCCAATTTTCGGTTATTGTGGTTGTACGGTAAAATTGGAATGGTATCGCATCGAGACAACCATCAGTTTTATAAAGGGCTAAGGCTCATGCCTCAACATTTTCATCATCAAAATCATCTAGTGTTCAGAAACACATGTCAAAACATATCAGTAGAATGACTCATCATTCTAAGGTTTTCATAACCATTTTCACCAAGTATTCCCATCTAAAGTTGATCAAGTTTTATGCTTAGCACTAGCATCTAAAAGTGTGGTAAGTACTAATGAGGGGTGGTAAACAAGTGGTGATTAATTAAGTTCAATCTCATGCCTTAGGATGACATCAAGATTATCTGGCTTAGGCAAAATTTAATGCTCTTTATGCAACCTTCAATTATCTTCCTAGAATCTACAAGTCACTTAAGTAAACTCTAGAGAAAGCGTTGATAAAGAATTAAAGTAATAAGCTTGCAAGTAAAACTAGGATTGGGTATCATCAAATGTGTCTAACCAAGCATGCTTAGTGCATTGCATAGGTTATCTAACTTTCATAATTGCAAGTGTTAGCTTGCCTTGTGCAGAGCAGTGGTTGAAGTTCTCCTCGGCTTCTTCTTCGTAGTATCCTCCTTCCTCCTCGTATTCTTGGTCGGTACTAGCGTCTATAAATAAATATGAGGTACACAATCACCAAACAATACTTAACTATTTTCAATCATCACACAAATGTGCACTATAGATGATCTAGCATCATCGCCTATATTACAAGATTAAAGCATTTGCCTTATTTATTTTAATTTGAGTAAAGTAATTTCTACCCATTCAAAAACTATTTAAGATTTAATATTCTCCAACTCAAACATGGGATCATGTTGACACATGTCATCACCATATATTTCAGTACATGAGAATGTGATTTAAAGTGGTGTCAGAATTTAATAAGGTTTAACCTTTTTATTTTAAATAATTAAAGTGACTAGAAATGCCTATGTGGCATTATTTTATTACTTGAACATTATTTGTGTAAGTAAACACAAATGTTTTTATATATTCTGATAGGTATGATCAAATATGATTTTTGTGAGTTGGAATCAACTCAAAAGCTATTATGGTTGAAATTTGAAAAATGTTTGAATGCAGAAAAGCTTCTGCCTTGTAATTTTTACCAAGGTTGATCTACATATCCAAATGATTTGAATCCAACGGTCTTGCATTAAGCATTTCAGTACCTTTCTAACAAAATTGGTTTCATGCAATTTGGTTCAATGAATCGAGCTGGGTTGATTTTTAAAACTAGGTACAGAACTATGTTTGAATAAAAATAGAAAAAGCTAAAATCAAACGGTTGGGCTGAGCGGGAAGGGTTAATGGGCCGGCCCAGTGTCACTCCGCAGCGCGGGGCTCAACTGACAGGGGGGTCTACCGGTCAGTGGCTCATAACACACGAAGCGGAACGTTACGATTTGGTTCGTTGGATTAGAAGTGAGATCAACGGCTGAGGGTCGTCGTCGACGATGAACATGTCACCAGCGAGCTCGAACCCTAGCGGCTCGGTGGGGGGTGCATAGGGGGCATACCGGGGCTCCAGTGACGACGGCGAGGCGGGCAAATGACGAAGTCTACGACGGCAAACTCAGGGATTGTCGCGGCAGCTCCGGGGGTGGTCGAAATCAACGGCTCCCTTCTTCTCTAGAGGCGGCCTGCTCCGGCGCAATTCCGGAGAGCTGCTGCTCCTCGTGCTCTGGCTAAGGGGTGGAAGGATCAGTGAGGTGAGCGGAGTGAGATGGTGTGAAGAAATCAAGCGGGGGTCATCTCCTTTTATAGGCTCGACGCCGAGATCGAGAGGGATGGGCAGGCGACGGTGGCGACACGGCTACGGGCGGCTAGAGGCATGGCCGAGGTTGGCGATCGACGGGCGGTCTCCTGGCGATGCTCTAGAGCTTAAATCGCGTGTAGGGGCGGTGGAAATTGGTCGGGAACGTGCGATGATATGCGAGGCAGAGGCGGCGAACTCCTCGGCGAGCGGTGGCTATGGGGTACGGGCGGTGAAACAAACATGTCTGGAGGTCTCCTGGGACGGTGGGGTGCATGTTGGCGGGCAGCAAGGGCTCGAGGTGGTCAGGTTGCGTGGGAACGGCGCGTGCTCTACGGTGCGCGTCGGCATGGTCGATAGCGGCGCGGGCGTGGCGTTCCTGGCGGTTCCGGTCGCTGTCTTCGAGCTAGGGATGGTCGAGAGGGGGTGGTGAGGCATGGGCTGCATGCTATACAAGGTTGGCACGGCTAGTTCTTCTCCTAGCATGTTGTCCACGCTGGGGTGACATGGTGAGGCTCGGCCTGCTCACCATTGATGGCATTGGCAAGCTCACAGTGGTGCTAGTGGTTAGTTAAGGGTGCTAGATGATCTACTAAGGCTAGAGGTAACCAGAGAGGGAACAAGGTTGGCCAAAAACAAGGGATGGGCAGGCGACGGTGGCGACACGGCTACGGGCGGCTAGAGGCATGGCCGAGGTTGGCGATCAATGGCCGGTCTCCTGGCGATGCTCTAGAGCTTAAATGCGCGTGTAGGGGAGGTGGCAATTGGTCGGGAACGTGCGATGCTCTGCGAGGCAGAGGCGGCAAACTCCACGGCGAGCGGTGGCTACGGGGTACAGTCGGTGAAACAAACATGTCTGGTGGTCTCCTGGGACGGTGGGGTGCATGCTGGCGGGCGGCAAGGGCTCGAGGTGGTCGGGTTGCGTGGGAACGCCGCGTTCTCTGCGGTGCGCATCAGCATGGTCGATAGCGGCGCGGGAGCGGCGTTCCTGGCGGTTCTGGTCGTTGTCTTCGAGCTAGGGCTGGTCGAGAGGGGGCGGTGAGGCATGGGCTGCATGCTAGACAAGGTTGGCATGGCTAGTTCTTCTCCTAGCTTGATGTTCACACTGGGGTGACATGGTGAGGCTCGGCCTGCTCACCAATGATGGCATTGGCAAGCTCACAGTGGTGCTAGTGGTTAGTTAAGGGTGCTAGATGATCTACTAAGGCCAGTGGTAACCAGAGAGGGAACAAGGTTGCCCCAAAAGACTGCTCAACATAGTGTTTTTGATTTTGTAGATTTGAATCTACAACCTGTTTGATGAAATGGCCGCATGAACTTGAGTTTTGAATTTTGAAAAGATTTTTGGTGGGTGTGCTAGTCATGTGTTGAGGATTCTGTGGGTGCTTGGGTTTTTAAATTGAGCTTGTTTGAGTGGTTTTTGAAATAGTGGGATCTTCCCATATGAGATAGATTCAATTTTAAACTGTCATTTAAACTAATCATTTAAATGTTTTTGGATGATCACAAAGTGGGCCTTGGTACCTTATTATGAGTACTATCAAGGGGTGCAAAGATCCATACATGTTTGTGTTAAGTTCTAAAAGTTAGGGATAGCCAAAGTAGGCATGGGAGTTAATTTGGCAAAAATGACCATTCACTTCATTTGCTTATTTTGAGTTGTTTGTCTTTGGGAAAAGTTTGGGGATTGTTTAGATGATGTTTATTTCACCTATGAATCATTTTACAAGCAAAGAAACATAGAACCATGGCAATTCAAAAGAATCCAAATTTTAATACACACACATGAATGCTTTCATACTTTTAATTCGAAAAGTTTTTGTTAACCCTAATTTTGATGATTAGAGTTTGATGATCCAAGTTTAGTATTTTTGGGATGTTACAAACCTTCCCCCCTTAAACAAAATCTCGTCCCGAGATTTGAAAAAGGACGAAAAAAATTACCTAGGATTTGAAGAGATCGGGAAACTCCGTCCTGATGTGATCTTCGCGCTCCCAGGTAGCTTCCTCTTCTGTGTGGTTGCTCCACTGAATCTTGAGAAACTTGATGCTTCGGGTTCTGGTAGTTCTGAAAGCTTCTTCCAAAATACGGATGGGTACTTCGGGGTAGGTCGGGTCATCGTTGATTTCTATGGTCTAGTGATCAATATTCTTGAACACTTCAGTCTTCTCCGGAACTTCGAGGCACTTGCGAAGTAATGAGATATGGAACACATTGTGCACGGCTGACATCTCTTCGGGCAGTTCCAATTGATACGACACTTCTCCTCGACGGTTCAGAATCTTGAAGGGGCTGATATATCTAGGGGCTAACTTTCCTTTCAGTAGGAAACGCTGCATTCCCTTCAATGGAGACACTTTCAGATACACAAAATCTCCTATGTTGAAGGCGAGGTCTCGACGTCTCTTGTCGGTATAACTCTTCTGTCTGGACTGGGCGGTCTTGAGGTGCTCACGAATCTTGTGAACCTTCTCTTCTGCTTCTCGTAGGATGTCGGGTCCGAAAATCTGACTCTCTCCTACTTCTGACCAGTTCAAAGGTGTGCGACAGTTTCTTCCATACATGAATTCAAATGGGGCCATTTACAAACTAGCTTGATAACTGTTGTTGTATGAAAATTCTGCATGTCTCATTTTGATCCATACTCTAACACACATTCTCTCAACATGTCTTCGAGTATTTGATTTACTCGCTCCGTTTGTCCGTCGGTCTGAGGGTGATAAGCTGTGCTGAAATCTAGTCGGGTTCCTAAACCTTCTTGGACTTTCTTCTAGAATCTCGAGGTAAACTGATTTCCTCGATCAGATACGATGTTCTTGGGGACTCCGTGCAAACTGGCAATTCTAACGATGTATAACTCCGCTAGCTTCGAACTCTGATATGTGGTCTTGACTGGTAAGAAATGGGCGACTTTGGACAATCTGTCCACTATGACCCAGATAGATTCATTTACCCTACTAGAAGTAGGTAAGCCGGTGATAAAGTCCATTCCAACGGAATCCCATTTCCATTCCAGAATCTGCAATGGTTGCAACAATCCTGCGGATCTTTGATGTCCCGCCTTGACTCGCTGACATATATCACACTTGGCGATATAGCTTCCGATTTCTCTCTTCATCTTATGCCACCAAAATTGCTCCTTCAAATCTTGATACATCTTCGTTCCTCCGGGGTGGATAGAATAAAGAGTATCATGAGCTTCCTTCAGAATAACTTCTTTCAACTCAGAATCTGCTGGTACACAAAGGCGTCCTTTGTACCACAGAACTCCTTCGTCTTCGTTGAATCCGGGTACTTTTCCTGTACCGATACGATGCTTGATTCCGTCGATACTAGCATTTCCTTTCTGCGCCTCTTTGATCTGACTGATCAAAGTGGGTTGAAGTTCTATGCTAGCCAAAAATCCTTCACTCACTAATTCCATTCAGAAATCTTCCATCTCTGTGTGCAAACTTGGTTGCTCCTTCAAAATCATGGAGTTCAAGCGGCACGGCAATCTGCTAAGGGCATCTGCTACCACGTTGGCTTTACCAGGGTGATAGTGAATGTCCAGATCGTAATCTTTGATTAGCTCAATACATCTTCTCTGTCTCATATTCAGCTCCTTTTGAGTGAATATATACTTCAGGCTCTTGTGATACGAATAAATCTCACAACGGTTTCCCATCAGATAATGCCTCCATGTTTTTATGGCTAGAACTACGGCTGCGAGATCGAGGTCATGGGTTGGATAGTTCTGCTCATGTTGTTTCAGTTGTCGGGATAGATAAGATATAACTTTGCCCTCTTGCATTAGCACACATCCGAGAGCGATCTTGGATGCATCACAATACACGTCAAAGGGCTTCGTGATATCCGACATGATTAAGATTGGGGCTGAAATCAATCTCCTCTTGAGTTCTTGAAAACTCGCTTCACATTTGACTGTCCATTCAAACTTCTTGTCCTTCTTCAGCAATTGGGTCATGGGTCTAGCGATACTCGAGAATCCTTCTACGAACTTGCGGTAATACCCCGCCAATCCGGGAAATGCACGAACTTGGGTTTGAGTGGTTGGGGATTGCCAATCTTCGACATCTTTCACCTTTGCAGGGTCAACGGCAATTCCTCCGGCTGATACAATGTGGCCGAGGAATCCTACCTCCTGTAACCAGAATTCACATTCGCTAAACTTGGCATACAACTGATGCTCTCTAAGGGTTCCAAGAATGGTCATTAGGTGTAGCTCATGTTCTTCTTCTGATTTGGAATAAATCAGAATGTCATCAATGAAAACAACGAAAAACTAATCCAGGAAGTCCATCAAAATCTTATTCATGAGATTCATGAAATAAGAGGGGGCATTGGTTAATCCAAAGGGCATGATAGTATACTCGTATAATCCATATCTGGTGGTAAAGGCAGTCTTTGGAATATCCTCTACGCGAATCTTGAGTTGATGATAGCCTGTTCTAAGATCAATCTTAGAAAACACTTTGGCACCGGTCAACTGATCAAACAAATCTTCTATCTTGGGCAATGGGTACTTGTTGATAGTGACATCATTCAACTTCCGGTAATCCGTACACAAATGGTTACCTCCATCCTTCTTGTCCACGAACAAGATAGGTGATCTCCATGGTGACGCACTTGGTTGAATCAATCCAATTTCCATCATGGCAACCAGTTGAGATTGAGAGAGTTCCCTGGGGCAAACCTTCTTCCGGGCTGGACACGACGCTACTGCTGAGCTGGGGCATTGGCATTGGGGGATGTGGCATTCTTCTTGGGGCACTCATTGGAGTAGTGACCCTTATTTCCACAGTCATAACAAGTCACTTGCGACTTGTCCTTTGCTGCAACAGGCACAACATTGCTTCAAGTCCTCGGGGAAGTGTTGGTGTTGGCGGTAGCATTGTTGCTGTTGAACTTGGGTGGTGCACGGTTGAAATTGTTAGAGTTGTCGGGGTTGTTGTGATTTCCTCCGGGCCTTGGGTTTCCACGGTTGGGATAGGTAGGACGGTTCATCGGGGGTCTGTTGGTTCTCGGGGAAAATCCTGGAGATGGGTTAGGGCGATACTTTGGGGTATGATGGATTCCTGGCTGATGCATCATGCGGCGCTTGCGGTTCTCATTGGCTTGGTTGATCTTTCCTTCCATCTGGATGACAGAGTCAACAAGGGCTTCAATATCAGCCAAGGGGATATTGACCAACACCGTCTGCATCTCATCATGCAGACCATTCAAGAATCTTTCTTTCTTCTTGGCTTCGGTGTCGATCTCATCTGGGGCATACCTAGCTAATGACAACAATTTCTCATGGTATTCCACTACGGTCATCCTTCCTTGCTTCAGTTCTCTGAACTCATCTCTCATTCTCTTGATCAAACCCGGTGGCACATGGGTTCTGCTGAACTTGACCTTGAATTCCTCCCGGGTCATCATCTGTCCTCCGGTCATTGCACGAACACTGTTCCACCATGCGTGTTAGAGGGATGGGCAGGCGACGGTGGCGACACGGCTACGGGCGGCTAGAGGCATGGCCGAGGTTGGCGATCAATGGCCGGTCTCCTGGCGATGCTCTAGAGCTTAAATGCGCGTGTAGGGGAGGTGGCAATTGGTCGGGAACGTGCGATGCTCTGCGAGGCAGAGGCGGCAAACTCCACGGCGAGCGGTGGCTACGGGGTACAGTCGGTGAAACAAACATGTCTGGTGGTCTCCTGGGACGGTGGGGTGCATGCTGGCGGGCGGCAAGGGCTCGAGGTGGTCGGGTTGCGTGGGAACGCCGCGTTCTTTGCGGTGCGCATCAGCATGGTCGACAGAGGCGCGGGAGCGGCGTTCCTGGCGGTTCTGGTCGCTGTCTTCGAGCTAGGGCTGGTCGAGAGGGGGCGGTGAGGCATGGGCTGCATGCTAGACAAGGTTGGCATGGCTAGTTCTTCTCCTAGCTTGATGTTCACACTGGGGTGACATGGTGAGGCTCGGCCTGCTCACCAATGATGGCATTGGCAAGCTCACAGTGGTGCTAGTGGTTAGTTAAGGGTGCTAGATGATCTACTAAGGCTAGTGGTAACCAGAGAGGGAACAAGGTTGCCCCAAAAGACTGCTCAACATAGTGTTTTTGATTTTGTAGATTTGAATCTACAACCTGTTTGATGAAATGGCCGCATGAACTTGAGTTTTGAATTTTGAAAAGATTTTTGGTGGGTGTGCTAGTCATGTGTTGAGGATTCTGTGGGTGCTTGGGTTTTTAAATTGAGCTTGTTTGAGTGGTTTTTGAAATAGTGGGATCTTCCCATATGAGATAGATTCAATTTTAAACTGTCATTTAAACTAAGCATTTAAATGTTTTTGGATGATCACAAAGTGGGCCTTGGTACCTTATTATGAGTACTATCAAGGGGTGCAAAGATCCATAAATGTTTCTGTTAATTTTTGAAAGTTAGGGATATCCAAAGTAGGCATGGGAGTTAATTTGGCAAAAATGACCATTCACTTCATTTGCTTATTTTGAGTTGTTTGTCTTTGGGAAAAGTTTGGGGATTGTTTAGATGATGTTTATTTCACCTAAGAATCATTTTACAAGCAAAGAAACACAGAACCATGGGAATTCAAAAGAATCCAAATTTTAATACACGCACACATGAATGATTTCATACTTTTAATTGGAAAAGTTTTTGTTAACCCTAATTTTGATGATTAGAGTTTGATGATCCAAGATTAGTATTTTTGGGATGTTACAACTTTCCTTTTTCCTCACGATATACCTTGTCAGACTATAGGCGAATATTTGTCATTCCTTAAATAGTACGACTATCTTCTCGATCCGAGATTAGTGATTCATCCGACTAACTCTTAGTCGATTGCCTCGGTTAATACTTAACCGAGTCGTGCATGGCCATGATTTTTGAATCATATCATCCAAGAGGGCCCAGAGAATATCTCTCCAACTAGAGCGGCAAAATCCCATCTTGGTTATTCACATCACACAGCTTGATCCTCAGTCGACCCAAACTCTGCCTTTATAACTGCCCATTTACGGAAGCGTTTGACGAAAACTAAGTCGGCGATTCTCAACTCGGACTATGCAACAACCTCAGGTCTAAGGATTACATTGATTGAGATATACAAATGAAAACTTGTTCGTTATACCTCAATATGGGTTAATCCGACTCGCTAAACTCTTTAGCTGAATCTGTGTAAGTAGGAATAGTATCTCCATGCCCATGACAAATGAAACCGAGTCATCAGCCAACTTTCACATTGGTCTAAGTTGTGTGTCTAGAACAACCTCGACGACCAAGGATATTTAGTACAAACAACATGAATGTATAGTTCCACAACCGAATCACATATTCAATGATACACATCAGATGTTTATACAAGGACAACTTAATATATTTATGAATACAATGGGAAATATCATCATACATAATTGCCTCTAGGGCATGTTCCCAACAAAATCTAGAACATACGTTCAAGAAAATGGAACCTGATATTACTTGAAAGAAGAGGGGGATGCAAGGGCTTCCCCAAGATTGTGGTTTGGCTAGATCTTCTCCTCTACTCCTTTATTTTCATCTAATGTTTCATCTCAAGAAAACGAATATGTTCATCTCCATGATTCTTTTGGTGCCTGAAAAATGGTTAGATCTCCAAAAGAGATGACCTAACAATTTATTCAAGATGAAAATATATACAAATAAAGCACTCTTTTTTATTTTATTTTGTTATGCGAAAAGTTTTTATGATATAGACTTTTCAATGGTTCCATTGGCATGAACAACGCTCAAGGTCGACCCCAACTTCTTCATTGCTCATCCTTCTCATTTACTTCCCCAAATTTTGTTTTTAGTTGAACTCCTAAACTAATTATTAGAAAAAGTACCTAAAGTTATTTTATCTGTCATCAGGGTGATGCTTTGATTCATATAGGAACTATGCTCCGCTGGATTTCTCGGAGAGGTTTGATGTTCCAGGAGCCCACCGATCTGGTGAGGGGGCTGATGTGCATTTTCCGAGTGGAAGAACGGGGGCACTATTTTACCTGTTGTAAAACCCTCTGGCTGGTAGAACGCCAAGATCTTCGGCCAATGCGCACACTCGCAAGGCATCTCCACATGTGCGGCCGTCTATTGCCAATGTGATGCCATGCCAGACAAATCCGAGAAGGTCGAGCGAGATGGTTGGGACCAAGAGGTGCTGGATGTGGTGGTGTTGGCGCGCCTCCCTGGATCCCGGCCTCCGATGGTGGCGAAAATCCCCCATCACGCCATTCCACAAGAACTGGTCGTGCGACGGCGAGGCGCAGCAGGAAGGGAAGCTGGCAAGGACCCCAGGCTGGCGCAGATGCCCAGGAAGGCGCTAGCATGGAGGTGGCCGGAGTTGGTGTAGGGGTTGGAATGCGCGGAGAAAGAAGCACGCGGTGACCATCCACGAGAGAGACAGGTAGCTTGAGGAGAGGGAGAATGCCGGAGAAGACCTTCGTGGAGACTCCTAATCCTATCTTAGTGACGATGATGACTTTCTAGAGGATTAGGCCATGGACTTCTTCACCGATGAGGATGACTTCGACTTCATTGATGATGATGATGATGCGGACACCGACTCCAAGGAGTAGTAGCACTTGAGAACTAGCGTTAGTGAGTTGTATCTGGTCCCACTGTATCGTAGTTTCCCTGAATGGTTCTTAAAACCATCTGTTTTCCTTTGTTGTGGTGTGTGTATTTGTATTGTGTGCTATGAATGAATGAATGAAGCAAGTTTCTAGAAAAATCTGAGTCAAACTTTGAAAACTTTTCAAACACAAAACCCTGAACCTTAGAAATTTCCCTCTTTTCTCATGATTTATCTCAATCTTCTGATGCCTCGCGGAGGAAGCAATTCATCCCCGGAACCGATGCTGCAAATCTTGCAAATGTTGGTTTCGGACCGTGAAGCTGAAAGAGCCGAACGTCAAGCCAACTTAGCCACCCTTCAGCACATCGCTCAGATGGCCAACAACAACAACCAAGGCCATGGAAATCAGGACAACCATGGATCTAAGCTCAAGAATTTCCAGAACACCAATCCACCCATTTTCACTAAGTATGAAGAGCCCCTAGATGCTGATGATTGGCTTTAAACCATGGAAAACAACCTAGAAGTTGCAGGAGTGGAAGCTAACAAGAAGGTACAGTTTTCCACCCACTACCTGGACGGAGATGCAAGAGCATGGTGGAACAGTGTTCGTGCCATGAATGGAGGTCAAATGATGTCTTGGGAGAGTTAAAAATCAAGTTTAGCAGAACCCATGTGCCACCGGGTTTGATCAAGAGGATGAGAGATGAATTCAGAGAGCTAAAGCAAGGCAGGATGACCGTAGTTGTGTACCGTGACAATTTTTTGTCACTGGCTAGGTATGCACCGGATGAGATAGATACTGAAGCCAAGAAGAAGGAAAGGTTCTTGAATGGTCTGCACGATGAGATGTAGAAAGTGTTAGTCAATATCCCATTTGATGATATCGAAGCCTTAGTGGACTCTGCCATTCAGATGGAAGGCAAGATCAACCAAGCTAATGAGAACCGCAAGCGTCGCATGATGCATCAACCAGAAACCCACCATACACCAAAGTATTGCCCCAACCCATCTCCAGGATTTGCCCCAAGAACCAACAGACCCCCGATGAACTGTCCGACCTATCCCAACCATGGAAACCCAAGGCCTGGAGGAAATCACAACAACAACCTTGGCAACCCCAGCAATTTCAACCGTGCCCCGTCGAAGTTCAACAACAACAATGCCGCACCCAACACTAACAATGCCCCGAGGACTGGAAGCAATGTTGTGCCTGTTGCAGCAAAGGACAAGTCTCAGGTGACTTGTTATGAATGTGGAACCAAGGGTCACTATTCCAATGAGTGCCCAAAGAAGATTGCCGCAGCCCCCAATGCAAATTCCCCAGCTCAGCAGCACCATCATGTTCAGCCTGGAAGAAGGTTTGCCCCAGGGAACTCGCTTAACCGCAACGGTCGTCTCTCTCTCATGCATGCTAAAGAAACCCAAGAAGTGCCAGATGTCGTGCAGGGTATGTTTTCTGTTAACTCAGTACTTGCCAGAGTATTGTTTTATTCAGGAGCATCGCACTCGTTTGTAACTGAAGAAATTTGCATGCACTAGTAAGATTCAACCAACCAAATTGAAGCATGTTATGATAGTTCAAATACCTGGTTCAACCACCAAATCTAGACAAATTTGCAAGGCCTATCTAAATCCATGGAATAGATTTTTATGCTAATATAATAGTACTTGGAACTAAAGGTTTGGAAGTAGTACTAGGAATGGATTGGAAGTCCAAACATAAAGGATTAATTGACTGTGCCATGAAATCCATAACCATGACAGTACAGCTGGAATATCATTCGAGCATGTATCTGAAACCTTGCCCCGCCAATTCAAGTGCAACAAGAGTCTAGCCCAGCCAACCATTGACCAAGTCCGGATAGTCTATGAATACCCCAATGTATTTCCAGATGTTTTGCCCGATATGCCCCTAGATCGGGATATCAAGTTTATCATCGAACTAATCCCTGGAACCGCACCCATAGCCCCGAGACCATATAGTATGAACCCGTCTGAATTAGTGGAGCTGAAGAAGCAACTGGATGCCTGATGACCCACAAGTATAGGGGGTGTATCGTAGTACTTTCGATAAATAGGAGTGTCGATCCCAACGAGGATCAGAAGGTGCTGAACAGTGGTATGGATCAGGAAATCCTTGTGAATACTTAGCAAACGGATTTTTAGTGGTTTTCTGACAAGGCAACAAAACAAAGAACAAGTAACAAAAGTAATGAACAAACAGAGAAAGTTGCTGAATCCTTTCTTAGCAAAGGACAAGCCGTTGGAAATACTCATAAGGACCAAACGTTCTCGAGGACACATGGGAATTCTGTCAAGTGATTTCGCTTCAAATAGCGGATTACTCTTCTCTCGTGTTTGCAAGTGTTGTGTGGGTGAACCTATGCTAACATACCGCCCTTCCTAGGACTAATACATACTTGTGATTAAACCCCCTGCAAACATCCATAACTACAAGAAAGTAATTAAGATATAAATCTAACCACAGCCTTAAACTCTGAGATCCTACGCTCCCTTGTGCAAAGGTTTCCTAACGGGGGTTCAGGTTTCTGTCACTCCGGCAACCCCACAATTAGTAGCCAAATACACAATGCATTCCCCTAGGCCCATAAATGGTGAAGTGTCATGTAGTCGACTTTCACATGACACCACTAGAAGAATAGCACCACAACTTAAATACTAAACCATTGAATAATATCTCATCACAGATTCACTACTAACAACATGACTTCTCCCATGTCCTCAAGAACTAAACGAACTACTCACAAGACATCATATGGATAAAGATCAAAGATGATATGATAATGGACAACAATCTGAACATAAACAATAATCCAATGGTTCCACTCACAAGCATCAACTACAATAGTAATCAACACCTGGAAAGTTTCCCCTAAGAACTAAAGCAATATACAACACATTTTTTACAGCGGGACGGAGTGGTGATGATGGTTCTGGTGGATATGATGGTGTGGATGATGATGATCCTGATGAAGCCTAGCTTGACGATGATGTTGATGGCGACGGTCTCACCTCTCCGGGAAGGAATTCCCCTAGCAGAAATCTGTCTGCTAGAGAGATCTTTCTCTCTCGCTGTTTTCCGCCCCCAGAGGCGGCGGAAATCTATATGTGGTCACTCCCCGAGCCTTAGGGTTTCATAGGGAAGATATAGGCGAAGGGGCAGCGTCGGGAGCCGGGCAGGTGGGCCACACCTACCCTAGGCGTGGCCAGGGTGGGCCCGCGCCTAGGGGGTGTGAGCCCCCTGAGGCCCCTCTTCGTGCCTCTTGGCTTCCTTCGTCTTCTAGTAAAATAATATTTTTCTGGTATTTTTCTGATCTTTGCGAAATTGCACCGAAACACCTTCTTTTCCATTAGAATCCAGACTCCAGCAGTCCATCCTCCAAGAATCATCCAACATGGATAAACAGATGAAAAGCCATAAGTAATACCTCATAATAAGACAAATATCAATGAATAGAGGTAAATTATGATATATAAAGGTGATGCAAATTGGGCGTATCAACTACCCCAAGCTTAGACTTTGCTTGTCCCCAAGCGAAAACTAAGCTCAGTAAACATGTCCACAGGTTTATGGAGTGAAGTGTCGATAAAAGAATACGAACAAGAAGCATCACACTTACCATTGCACAACTCATAGAAGAAGGCAACTCACCATTATATAACTTAGCTTGCAACCAAGTACAGTAGTCACAATAGAGATGCATAAAGATAAATCATAATTGGAATTGGCAAACTTGTTCTTGGTCAGAGAACACTTGGTAAACAGTTTCACAAAAGCTTTTTGTAGAAGTTTCAAAACAGGAGCACTCTTTGCTCAAAAAGGTTTTTCACAGGTGAAGGCGTTCAAAGTAATACTCAATAGATAAGAGTTTTGTGCAAACAAGGAAGATAAAGAACATGATTGAATATATCACCATATGAATGCTTGAAACACAACAACTCAAAAGCTTGCTGGAGATAAAGAGGAAGTAGGTTTATTGACTCAACTTGGAAGTGGGAGAAAGGTCCCTTCATAGAGGGAAGCAGGGATTACAAGTCATAAAGAGCTTCCAAAAGATTATGGTACTTACTAGCTTTGAGCCTTCATTGCCCCTATCATAAGCATCTTGAGATGATTAAGGTTAAAGTGAACAAAGATGGAGTATATGCTTGACGAAATATAAGTTGGCAATCTCATGTCCCTTGAATATGAGGGCCACTCCTCATGTATACTCAACTTTGGGCCCAGGTAAGTTCTTGTCATTGTAAGTATTTGCATATCATTGAGAACCGCCAACGGGGTACCCCTTGCACATGGTACAGGAGATTTCCCATAACCAAATGACAAGGCAAGCAGACAATGAGCATCTCAGCGATCTTTTTATTTACTATGTGCATAGCTTTTTATTGAGGATGCTTCATAGATGGCTCACTATGGTGATGCTGCAAGTTTCCACCATGATTAAGAATGGCTTAGGCTAGCGGCCCAGGCGTTTCTCTAACACAGGATACAAACTCCATGGACTTACAAGTTTGCTCTTTATTTCACACCATTGACATCCATAGACAAAAGAGCAGGATATCAACTGTGTATAGAGTACAAGTGCAATGTTGAAAATGTTCCCCGTGATAGCACGGTTCTACTAATTCCAACGTATAGATGCAAGCATATAGAACTTGGATGTTCACAATGGTTCAAGTCTATTAGGGGCAAGTAAATAAGGTGTGCCATCAAGTTCGTGAGAGCTTTACTAACTAGTTTTCACATAACAAAATACTTTTTAATTCGAAAGGTAGATGAGGCTTGAGAATTTTCTTGGAATAGCAAAAGCTACTAGGTATATATGGTGGACACAAGTGGCAAAATTTTTGGTTCAAAGGATTTTGGAAACATGAGAAGTCTTCCTTCTCAAAACAGGTTTTTGGCTAGCAAGGCTGGGTAGCAAGAAAGAGAGTTGAAAGAAACAAGAAAACATACAAGTAATAAACCCAAACATGCAATCTTCCTTGAAGACACAATAGAATCTTAAATAAAGAATACTAAGCTTATGAGCCAGCAAGAAAGAAGACAAATGATACAAAATACCTGGAAGCTTTTTCTTTCTTTCTTTTTCTTTCAAACTAATGCCACTGACCAGAACTCGGTTTGCCAAAACCAATTTAGATCCACTTGATGATCCCAAAGTGGTGCCAATACTGATCAACAAGATCCATCATATAATAGAGATTGCAAACTAAAATAAGAAGTGCAAAAAAGTAAAAGATGAGACTTGTCATTAATATTCAAATAACGGCACTCACACCAAGGAATACATAGATAAGCAACTAAAGGAGAGATACTTCCACATGCAAACCAAACTATAAAATAACCTCTCTACCATAGATATGAATCCACTAAAAAGTTAAAAGATAAAAGATAATGGTGGTGATACCGCGGCACTCCCCCAAGCTTGGAACAAGCCAAGGGAATGCCAAACCTGATGATGAATTACTCCTTCGGTGGTGGTGGTGTTCTCTTGATAAGCTCTTCAATAAGTTTCTTCAAATTCTCCATATCAAAGGTCAGAGTACGAATTATCTCCGAATTATGCTCAATGCAGCCCATGATCAACTTGGACCAAGGATCCCTGTCCTTGTTATTATTTCTCCATTCTTCCAAATTAGAGTGTTTCTTTCCTGCACGGTTAGAACAAGGGTTACTAGGAGGAAGTGTGCGCAGAGCGAGGATATGACGCGAAGTTCTCCCTCCTGTAGACATCCGTGCTTTCCTCCTAAGCTGGGTAGGTTGTGCCACCAAACCAATGCTTGCAACGGTAGAGCGGGTGTCCGGATGCTCGTCCTCCTCCATGTCTCCTTCATAACGTACCAAAATCTCTTCCTCCTTGGGGACTCGAGGTTCTTCTTCCTCGGGCTTCATGCCTTTGTCGTTGGCGGAGACCATGGTGCTCTAAACTTGAGAAGATTTCTTGACAGAAACAGATCGAAACGAAAATACGACGATAACACGATGCACGAATCTCGGGGGATCCGGGGGTTATATATTATGAAGTTTCAATGCATAAGGAAGGTTTTTACACGGAAACGAGGAGGAGACGGAGTTCGAGGGGGGAACACCCCCCTCAGGTGCGGCCAGGCTGGGCCCGCTCCTGGGGTGGGTTTGTCCACCCCGGGCTCTGTTTCCTCTTTAGGTTCATCTCGTAACTTCCCTTATGTATTAAAAACCTCAAAAATATAAAAAGATTGGGGTTTCATGAGCCTTCTGTTTAGACCACTTTTACATATTCAAGGAGGAACTCTGCAGATTCCTTTCCTCTTTCTCCTAGGAATTTCCTTCATACAAAACTTTTGCACAAACTCAATGACAACATTAGTGTAAGTAAAAACAATAAACCTTTGGTACACACTTCAACTGAAAACCCATCAAAACAAAAGCTTCTGTAAGAGGCAAATGCAAATAATGGCTGAAATCTATCAAAACACACCAGCAGGTAAAGATTGATTTTTTTGAAGACCTTCTATTGCTCAAATCAAAAAGTGCAGAACTGATGAAAGTTGGGTAACAACTTGGAGAAAAAGCTCAGAAAAATTCATCTCCATACGAAGTACTGAGCTTCCTCACGAATTTTATAATGCAGCACAAGAATCTGTCCTAGGACAGCCACTTTTCACAACTCCTCTACTTCACAAAAGTAGTTGAACTTGACACAAAAACGAAAACAAAAAGGATAAGGAGCGGTTATTACTGAGGTTATTACTGAGGTAATAACTTCCAAGACTCGACAAAACTCTTGGGTTATCTCCCAACAAGTACTTTTCTTTAATGCCTTTAAGTTAGGCTTGAAACTTTCAAAGATGCTCACATAGGGTATATATATTTGAAGTGAAAGAGAGCATCAAGAAGCAAATAACCAACACATTTGAGTATAAACCACTTCCTATGCCTGGGAGTACCATGAGAAAATGAATTGTTGAAACAAAATTCCACAAGCATAGGAAGACAAAATAGATGCAACTTTAAAGCTTTCAACATAAAACAGGGAAACTTAACATCATTGAGATGCATAAAACCATGTTTCCCTCTCTCAAAATAACTTTTGGTAGCACTTTGAATAAAGTTGACAATATAACTGTCACTGGAAACAACTTTATCATCAGAATAAGCATACTTACAGTCATCAAAAAGAGGTCCAAGTTCATAGACTGGATCAATAGAAGCAAGTTGTTCCATCCTGAAATCTTTATTAGGCAAGCTATTTTCACAAGGAGCTTTAGCAAATTTGGAAAAGTTAAACTCATAAGAATCTCCATCAAACTTAGTTAAAAAAATTCCTTCTTACAATCAATAATAGCTCCACAAGTTTTCAAGAAAGGTCTACCAAAAATTATGGGACAAGTTTTGCTAGCTGCTGAATTAAGCACTAGAAAATCAGCAGGATACTTAATCTTACCACAGAGAACCTCCACATCTCTTACAATGCCAATGAGGCAGATGGTTTCCTTGTTAGCGAGGTGAATAACCACATCAATGTTCTCAAGCTCACAAGGACCAATATCATGCATAATTTCCTTGTAAAGCTCATAAGGAATAGCACTAGAACTAGCACCAATATCACATAAACCATAGTAGCAATGATCACCAATTTTAACAGAAAGCACAGGAACACTAGATTTTCTAGCCTTACTAGGATGAGAGATAATATTAGAAACATCTTCACAGAAGACAATGTGCTCATCCTCCATATTTCTAGTGACAGTGTCTTTCACAATAGCTACCACATGTTCATCACTCAAATGCTTACCAGGCTCCCAGTTTTCATTGTACCTTTGTTATTTGCACTAATAATCATAGAATACTCCTTTACCTTAGCTGGAAAAGGCATTTTCTCAACATGAGGTTCAGGCACAATGTAACATCCCAATTTCAGCAACCCTGAATTGTTGGCCAAAAGGCAAAAATCAGGGGGAAGAAAAACTTTTTCTGGTTACATGTGCAACGTGTGTATATTTGCTTGCTTGTGTTCTTACAACTGGTTGTGTATGAGATGCTATACCTCTTATCTCAACACTAGTTGACAAAAGCTATTTTACAAAAGGGATGTCCTGGCTCATCCTTCATATTCTCAAATGTTCTGGCATTTCCAAAACCTGAGCCAAGATGAGTTTAACAAAACAAAAATATTTTTACTAGTTCTATTAACAAAACTATGGAGAACTAAAATAAAATCTCCTTATGTCTTCAAGACATAACTCTTAACTACTCTTACCCCTAGGTTTTCCAAAACCTCTCCATTCTAATCTTGGTAGAAATACCAAGAGGTACTTATCTTACTTCAAAACATAACCTTTCCAAAATACCCATCCCTACCTCAAGCTAGGCTTGATGGTAACCCTAGTACAAGATGGATCCGTAATAAGATGAATTGCCTTGATCTGCTATTTGCCTTGTTTGTTTAGGAACTAGAGTGAGCTAATATAGTAGCTCATCCCTTAGGATCCAATCCTTGCTTGTGATCATCAAGCCCCTATCAGGAATCTAAGTCCGGATCTATTCTAAACCACTAAGGTGATCATCTCCCCTCCTAATCAGATCAACCCAGGGATAATCCCTTCTAATAGTTCCAACTCAATGTAGAACCAATCTAAGCTTGGATACTGGATACTTAGTTACCACTCAAATATCATCTCCTTGATCATGAGTTTGGAACTTAGCACCCTCTCAAAATCATCTACTCTAGTACTCTAGTCCAAAATCCTAATTCTGTCAAAATGGCTAAGTCTGGATTTCTTATCTAGATTCTATTTTTTGAGTCCTACCCTTTCCAACCCTTGTGCATTATTGAGAATGCATTTGAACCATCTTGTAGTACATCTTTAGTACCAAGGCCCACTCTTTCCCTTGACTAAGACATTCTAATTCCCACTCACCCTTGATGGTTTTGTAGGCAAGATAATAATCTTTTCTGCCAATCTTATCATCTTGCCTACTTTGGCAGAAGCTCACATCTATATGCCACCACCCCTCGACCAACTCTTTGATGGTTTAGGAGGCTAACTGAGGTGTCTGTTATGGCAGCCTTATTTTCAACAAAGTTTGCCATCCCGTCTAGATCACCTCAATTGCAACCAACCCTAACTCTTGGTTCCATGATCATCTATATTACATGGTATATCCATCCATATACCCCTTGTACCAAGGTGAGCTCTGAGCTCCCTAATCCAACCCTGTTTAGATGGCATCAGAATAACAAAACCCTAGATCCTCCCTGAATCTAGTTTCCATCATATTCACCACTTTTCTTCCAAACCAAGGTGAACCTTGATGCCTACAGAAAGTTTACACCATCTAACTTGTATATAAGCATCCCCAAATAATTCTCCCAAATTATTTGGATTATTAAATTATTTTATTTCCTTATCTTGCAAACTCCTCAAAATCCTTGTCTCTAAGGCAAGTTTGTTTTTCTCCAAACCACTTTGCCAAATCAATGTATATTTGAGTTCTCCATATCATATTCCACCCTTCCAACTCAAAAAGAAATACTTTTGAGATTCTTTATTATTTCTTTTTGCCATTTTTCTTAAATGGCAGAAACAAGAAATAATTCCCTAAAAATACTTTTTCACCTCAATAAATTCCAAATAAATTCTCCAGTGTGTAATATGGTTGTCAGAACCATTTCACATAAAAAACCAACCTTTCTTATGTAAAAATATTAAATTAGCTTCCAAAATCCATTTTTGCACTTTTTGAATAAACAAGTTTAAATGAACTTTTAATCATTAGATAAATCCCAAATAAATCTTGGAGGTCTACAATACCTATACCTATCTACCAGAACCATTTCCCCACCTAGCCATATGCAAATTTCTCAACTTACTTCACAAGGACCAAAATGACCAAGTTTGCAAAATCAATTAAACCTTGCCTCAAACCAAATCCAACCATCCCTCAAGCTTGTCCAGCACTTCACTACAAGATTTCAAGACTCTGGTCGTGGCAATCAGAGATCTACAGTGCCCAAACTCCCTCTTTATCTCATAGTGCTTGTCAACCAAGAATTTAAGAGGGAGACCAGCTTGTCTTGCACCCTCAACTCATTGCAGCAGCTACCCTCTCTCCTCTCTGTCCCCTACCACGACCAGAGACCCCTCTCTCACCTCTCCACCGCCTTGGCTATCCAATACCTGGCCAACACCCCTCCCCCCCTTTTTCCCTAGTGGACAAGGTGCACCATGGACCCTTGCCCGTTGGGATAAATAGGCCTGAGGCCATCCTAGTGCCTCCGGCGATCCCACTCCACTCATCTCCCTCCCATCTACCACCCCCAGGCCCCCCTCTCCATCCTCTACTCTGCCCTGCCCGAGAGAAGAAGAAGAAGGTCTCTCGGCCCCCTCCACAAATCAGAGCATAGCTCCACCTCCCCTACCCCCCTCTCTCTGCATGTGACTTATTCTACACCCCCAGGTCTCTCTGCTTCTAACCCTACCCTCCATCTTTGCTTGGTATGCCGCATGTACCAATCGCCGACGAGCTCCGACAAGGATCTCTCCGTCCGCTTCGCGTGAGACCTTCCCCGACATAGGAACCCACCTTGTCGCCCACCCCTAGACTTCTCTCGGTACGCTGAGTCTCCCTGGACCTTCCACGGCCCCCGCCAACGCCCCGGTGAGCCTCCTTCCTCCCTCTCTGCCCTCTGCTAGGGTTCCTGCTGCCTCCCTGTGTCCTGAGAAGGACGACGACGGGCGGCCGTCCATCGTCTCCCAATCGGACGACCACCAACTGTCGGTACCGCTTCGCCACTTTCATGCACTGACCGGCGGTCCCTCCCCCGACAGTTTGAGCGTGGCTGCGCGCGTGCTCTCCCTAGCGCAACTGGCCCGGCCACCCCGATGCGGCCCATTTGCCCTTATATATTCGGCCCCTTTTTCCCTCTGTCCTTTTATTTTTATTTTTAGACCCCAAATCTGAAACCGGCAGTTTGATTTAAATCAAGTTGAAGATGTAAAATGACCCCATTCGACTAGATACAAATTTTCCTAGATGCCCACAACATTTCTACAATAGGCAGTGCATGTACTTTGACCCAAAATAATTTGTACCTTTTTTGAGAATTAATTTACTAGCACCTATCCATTTCAATAAATAATATAATTAGATGATTATACACATCCAAATGGTTTGAGCCAATATTCATCAGATGGGTATTTGCATTACCCATTTTTTAGCTTTGGTCCCATACCAAGTTGAACTATAGTTTGACTGTAGAAAAAATAACAAAAACAAGCCATTTCTACCTTTAGGAAATTCACTAGGTCAAAGAAAATTTAGTTTTGACCTAATTCCAACTCCCAATAAACCTCTATAACCCTAAGTTCCAAAACCCAGGAGCCCAATATTTATTGAGTCTTTATTGAATTATGGTGAATTAAACAATTATATGCATAGTTTATTCACTATTTAAATCACCAAAATAGTTCTGTAACTCCAAAAAGGGTGATTACAATTTCTACAGAAAGATACTCTTGGTATCTAACCTTTGTCCCTTGAATCACATCAAAATAATCTGTAGATTAAGTCTGGTGAAAAGACAAATCCCATCCAGTACTGTATTTGGGAATTTCTCAAGGGAATTTTGTTAATTGTTTTGAGCTGATTACAACTGCTCTTGTTTTAGTCCATCAAATACTACTTAATCCCCCAAGGAAATAATTTTTAGAACTCTAGAGAAGTTCCGGTGAATTATTTCCTAATTCTAGACTTTTATCCACTATAAAACCCTTTAGAAATAAAGGGAAATTGATAAAATAGTGAAACCACTTTTGTTGGTTTCATTTTATCAATACCTATCTGATGGTATGATTTTCATACAATGGTATCATACATATCAGGTCCTTGGTCAAAAAACCCTCCCTTAGGTAGTTCCTAGACTCTAACTCCAAAGACATCTTTGCCCTAATACCTTCAAATCTCCTTCCAATCCAATCCCATCAATCCTCCTACATCCTACTGATGTATATATTATAGATATCCTTTACCTGCTGTATGGTTTGATGCTTGTATGCATGGTATTGATTGGTGTATTGTTTGTTTGCATGTATGCTCGATAACGACGATAGTTGTGATTGTGTGACGCCGAGATGAAGGAAGCATCAGGGTTATCTTATTATTGTTATTATTGGTATTCTGGTTATCTAACACCGTCAAGAGACATCTCGCTGGTCACAGGCAAGCCACCTTCTTCCTCATATGCCTTGTCCTATTATTTTACTATGCATATTTTATCTACCCTTTTATGCAAATTGCATTGTTTACTATATTATAATAAGTGGGGAATGTTTGGCTCCTCCAAACTATTAACCCTTAGTACCATTTGGTACAACCCACCTGGATGATACCTACCTGCCCCTAGCATGATAGATGGTTAACACCATAACCCATTGGAGACCCTGTTTTAGCCTAATTAAAAGTATATGATGGGAAGACCCCGGGAAAGGTTTTATGAAAATGTTTTACGAGAAAAACCTTGGTGAGGCTTGGCCTACCAAGTGGTTTGAAAAATGAGAAAGGTTTTGGTTTTACAAAATGGTCCAGCAACGGATGGAGGGACAAGGTTTACGAAAACACACTGGGTTGTACAGTTTACTATGCTGGAACAATTAACCCGTGCAACTACATTACTCTGGAATGGGACGGGGCTAGGATGGAAGTTTGTCTAATCCGATATAGGTGTCTCAAACTACTACGGAGAAGAACAAATTCCCGGAGGCTGGGCTTTCCCTTGTAAAGGCCCATGTGAAACATCGGTCTGGGGAAGGTAAATACCGTCTAATGGCGGCAGACGATACTATGAACCACTCATTGAAAGCGCACACCCTACGGGGTGCAAAACGCGCTCCGGTTGGCATGTGACTATATAGGGCATCCCGGTTTTGAGGGGATTAACTTCATAGTTTAGTCACTTGTATCGGAGAGGGCATTCGGAAGGTCTTGACCGGTTATTCGACCCACGATCGATGTAGATCTGGGACGGGTAATCGGATGGTGTGGGTACAATGTACAACCTCTACAGAGTGTAAATCTATTCGAATAGCCGAGTCCTCGGTCATGGACGGTTGTGCTAGCGGTTGTACGAAGGGTGATGGTTTTGATTTCAAAAAGGACTTCGGAAAAGCAATGGCTTGAAAATGTTTTGACCATGGGATGGTCGGAAAAATGGAGGAAGGAGTTTGGTCATGAGATGACCTAAAGGAAAAACAAATGGGTGACCCAATCCTAGTGATTTCCTAAAACTTTTCAAACAGGTTTCCAAAATGTCTTACAGAAGTTTTCAACAAAGATATAGAGACATGCTATATCTACAAGAGAAACTAATTTACAAAAGAACTTCTTATGGAGCCATCCTACCACAACCATACTGCATATCCTTTACTTATTGTTACCTTAAGGTGGTTTGCGAGTACATTCAAAGTACTCACCGGCATTGTCCCTGGCTATTTACTTGGCCAGACTTTCAGATGATCGAGAGAAAAGATGGAGATGCTGACGTCTATGGGAGCTAGGACGCCTTCCTAGTCAGTCGCCTGTAGGTTAAGGCATGACATGGGCTCTACGCTTGAAGACTTCTGCTATTGTTGTTGTATCGCCCTAATGGTAATTAATGTAAGTACTTGTATTCATTAATTATGGATGTTGTAATCATACTAGTCGGTTATGCTCACGGCTCACTGATCATCGGAACGTGATTTGCATGCATAACGGGTATTCTCGGATCATAAATCCGGGGTGCCACAGACATGGTATCAGAGCCATCCTGACTGTAGGAGAACTTAGTTAGCATGGACGTTAGACAGGACAACCCCTATTCCTAAAAACACCGGCTTTCGAAAACTATTTCCAAAAGCTTTCTGAAAGATTTCTTATCTCACCTTCTCTGACTTAAACTGTTTGAAAATGGGTTACTCTATATCTCATCTACTTCCAAATGTCCCGTTTTCAAAAACAAAGTCTGACTCGGAAACTATGAAGACGGAGATCTCAGATTGAAGAGACCCCAAGACAAGCAAAACAAAGGAGCTACCTACGAAGAAAGACACTACAAGACCGCCCTACCAACGGAGTCCTTCATCGCCCCAAATTGATCAAGTACGACACCGACAAAAACAAATGGCAATATAAAAGTCAAGACCCCTGTAACTTCTGTACTTAGGATGAGCATCCCCAACGTAGGATTCCCCTTATGGCGTGTAGTCACCCCTTAGTACCGATGGTGTGCCTTGTTTGCTTTTCATGTGTATGAGGCTTGGAATGTGTTGCTTGTCTGCCTAGGACCCTCTGATCCCATTAGTACGATCACTTTGTTGATGTATCCCGACGCTAACCCTCGCAACCCCATAGCTGAAAACCTCTCCTCAACTGGATGGCCACATAAAGAAATCCCCGACAACTCCTACTCTTACCTTAGTTCTAATATCCCCTAAAGGAGTTACAATCCTAATAAACCCTCCGCTGAACCAACATGAAGTCTTCGCCAAGAAGCCGGAAGATAAGAAGGCCCGAAGGCAACGAGTCTACTCCGTCAATAAACCAAAGCAACACCAAGAGTTCAAGTGAAGACAACCCATCTGAAGCCAAAATTGCCTCCACCCCGACTAAGGATGAATAAGAAGCATCACTAACCGCTAAAACTAACCCGAGATAACCTACGACTCCATTAGGGAATCATCATAGGAAGGTAGTCGCAATAAGGCATCACTCGAAGATCTCAAATCAAGTGTCATGCCAATGTTCCAAGACAAAGGATCTACCCCAACCTCGACGACCCCAAGTAAATCTCTAAGGTGGAAAGACTGCGTCTTTCCACTCAAAGCCAGAAGACCGCCTAAGAGAAGACCATACAGGAAGTTCTCCAATCCAAGAACCTGCCTCAAGCACCACCTCGAGAGTCATCAGAGGAACAGAAAACAGACATCATCCACAATCGGCAGAAGACTACTCGATCCTCCCAACACCCGAGACGTTCCGAGTTAACAAGACAAGACTACCCGGTGCCACCAATACTACTCTCTCAGGGATTAGAAAGCAACCCAAAGCCTCGAGTTCCTCCGAAGACATCACAAATTCCCTTGTCTTCTATCTCCGCTAACCTCTCTCCTAAAAGAGCCCCGACTCTGCTAACCCCGAGGAACTACATTAACCAAAGTTGATATCCAACCCAAGGATGGTGTCAAGATGCAAGGCCCCAGCTTGAAAGTGTGCTAGTTTGAGGTTCCCTCATTCATGTTTTACCCACGACGTTGCATCAGACCGAACCCGAAACACCCCCCCTAACTAAAGAACCGCGTTCCGAGACCGCCAAAAGCCAACCGCAATCTCCAACCCATTGTACCCCTAACTAGCTCAGAACTAACTACCTGGAAGCTAGTTAAACGGCCCTCTCGCTACGACTACTCCTTCAATAAGTGGTATCAACGCCTCCCACGAAGCGGAATATACAAGACCGACAGAAGATAACCACCTCCGGACGAAAGGTGCAGCACCATCCCCCAGCATTAGTATACGACTCCAACCAAGAAAGTCGGCAACTCCACCAAGAACCCCTAGTGTCACTCTAAGGGGGAAAGACTGCGTCTTTCCCGCCCGAAAACCCGATAGAACCTGGGGTCAAACACTAGTTACCTTTAAGTAAGGACCACCCCTCTATATCCAAAATCATCAACCCTGCAAGAAGGACAGAAATCGGCACTTCTCTAGAATCAAAAGGTACTTCAGGAAAGTTTTCCATCACAGAGTCGAGAACCTAGCCACCACTTCCGACATTTCAAGACCTCGAAGAGAGAAAGGTCGACCATGAAGCGAAGGAATAAGGAAGATTCAACTCGTCGTCTCGCCTCAAGAAGGAAGTACCCCGTCGACGCCAAACCGACCTAGACTTGTCCTAAGGGGAAAAGACAGCGTATTTTCCCACTCGCTTAATCTAAACGCCCCAAACCCGAAGCCGATCAGCTCGGAACCGTAGCTAACCCTACCTGCTTTCTGAAGACCTACTAACACCCTATACTTTCCTCCCCTGAAATTGTTAAGCGGATGTTATCACCCTAACCCTACTCCTCCCTAATCTCGGGACGAGATTATTTTAAGGGGGAAAGGTCTGTAACATCCCAATTTCAGCAACCCTGAATTGTTGGCCAAAAGGCAAAAATCAGGGGGAACAAAAACTTTTTATGGTTACATGTGCAATGTCTGTATATTTGCTTGCTTGTGTTCTTACAACTGGTTGTGTATGATATGCTATACCTCTTATCTCAACACTAGTTGACAAAAGCTATTTTACATAAGAGATGTCCTGGCTCATCCTTCATATTCTCAAATGTTCTGGCATTTCCAAAACCTGAGCCAAGATGACTTTAACAAAACAAAAATATTTTTACTAGTTCTATTAACAAAACTATGGAGAACTAAAATATAATCTCCTTATGTCTTCAAGATAGAACTCTTAACTACTCTTACCCCTAGGTTTTCCAAAACCTCTCCATTCTAATCTTGGTAGAAATACCAACAGGTACTTATCTTACTTCAAAACATAACATTTCCAAAATACCCATCCCTACCCCAAGCTAGGCTTGATGTTAACCCTAGTACAAGATGGATCCGTAATAAGATGAATTGCCTTGATCTGCTGGTTGATGAATTGCCTTGATCTGCTATTTGCCTTGTTTGTTTAGGAACTAGAGTGAGCTAATATAGTAGCTCATCCCTTAGGATCCAATCCTTGCTTGTGATCATCAAGCCCCTATCAGGAATCTAAGTCTGGATCTATTCTAAACCACTAAGGTGATCATCTCCCCTCCTAATCAGATCAACCTAGGGATAATCCCTTCTAATAGTTCCAACTCAATGTAGACCCAATCTAAGCTTGGATCCTGGATACTTAGTTACCACTCCAATATCATCTCCTTGATCATGAGTTCGGAACTTAGCATCCTCTCAAAATCATCTACTCTAGTACTCTAGTCCAAAATCCTAATTCTGTCAAAATGGCTAAGTCTGGATTTCTTATCTAGATTCTATTTTTGGAGCCCTACCCTTTCCAAACCCTGTGCATTATTGAGAATGCATTTGAACAATCTTGTAGTACATCTTTAGTACTACCAAGGCCCACTCTTTCCCTTGACTAAGAAATTCTAATTCCCACTCACCCTTGATGGTTTTGTAGGCAAGATAATAATCTTTTCTGCCAATCTTATATTCTTGCCTACTTTGGCAGAAGCTCACATCTATATGCCACCACCCCTCGACCAAATCTTTGCATGGTTATGATATACTAACCATGGACTATCAACTCCCACTTCACTTGTTTCCATTAGAGCCTTGTGCTTCTTAAACCCACATGGTTTAGCAGGCTAACTATGGTGTCTGTTATGGCAGCCTTATTTTCAACAAAGTTTGCCATCCCATCTAGATCACCTCTGTAAGATCCCCCCTTTATAAAATAAAAGGATCCCTGTGATTGCAATGCTAGTCCCTGGATCAATGCTAGCATCCACAGTTTAAGATGAAGTACACAGATATAAAGGTCATTTATTACAGCCATTCCAGAGATAAACATAGTCTTTACAACTCCAAGGCCACAGGCCTAATACAAGAGTTTGAATAAGTAAATAAATAAAAGTCTTTATCTTCATGTGCCACAGGAAAACATGTTGAGTGTAGACTCATGACACCTAATCCTCATCAGAGTAACCTGCAACATCACAAGTTACAGCCACAGTGGGTCAATACTTTGGAATAGTATTGGCAAGTGATACCTTAGTAAATTTTAAGTGGACTAGATACTATATGCAATTAGGCTAAGTGTAGCTTAGGCTTGCTTTGCTCAAAAATAGGTTTTGCCTATTAGTTGAAAACACTAAGTTTTTCTTTGTCAAAAACTTTTCCCAAGGAACCACCAATAGACATTGGGGTCCTTCACCCTTGTTCAACCACAAATTTTACTTAGAAATTGGGATGAGGAGATTCTTGATAGCTTCCATGTCTTGATGCTCAAGCTGTCCATTACCATGGACTTGGCTAAGTACTTAGATTTTTCCATCTGCAGAGGTTGTGCACTTTCCCCACCAGACTTGGTTTCACCAAGACAGGACCTTTCAAAAGCCTTCCCTTAGACCAAATGGACGCGCTCCAACCTACAATTCCCACTACCACCAACTGTCCAAATGGCTAAGTTCTAGCAACTTATGTGATCCAGGCAGAGCCCATAATGCCAAGTGGCTGCACTAGAAGCTTCTTAACACTTGGCCTCTAAAATCTCTTTGTTCCTAGGTGGCTTACCACAAGTGAGATACACAAGGTAAACCATAGAAATGGGCCTTGTGTAACCACTCAACATAAACCAATCCTTCCATTCCACCCAGGTGTTTCATTAACTTAGTTGTTTTATTAGGCAAAACACAAGTCCAAAGACTTAGAAATATTTTCATCATAGCATGTATATTTCACCAACCCTTGTTTGCTACTAGCTAGGCTAAGCATGGCATAGGTAATAACTTAACTTAGAGATTCCCTAGCCATTCTACAACTACTTAGGATTTCCCAACATGGCATATAAGCAAAATAATGACATGCAAGACTTAGAAAAATAATTCTAATGCTTAGTATAAAACATAGGGATAGATATATTCATGAAGTACCACTTGCCTTGGTATTTTGGAGAGTAGTTACACTCTTCACAATCACAATCACTAGCACCAAAATCTACACAAAGAATTGTAGAAACAAATTACACACAAAACATATACAATCAAAAATATATGCATGCATGCAAGATTTTATGTGATGATTTTTAAAATTCAACAAAGCAAGAAAACAGTATTGATTCAATAACAAGTTAAAAACTTGCCAAACAACCATTATTTAAACCCTAAATTATTTCCTAAACATTTCATATACTCAATTTAGTCCTACACAAGTTTCTGCAAATAAAACCTTCTTAACAGAAGCAAAACATTAAACACATTGCATATTTAGAAAGAGCTTGCTCTCCTGATTCCAACGGTATAAAATTTGTCAAATTCTAAAGTGGGGATCAAAAGTTATAGCCAAATCAAATTCAATCTTTAATCAGATTCAAATCCTGTTTTAAATCTAAACTCCAGCCACGCGGCAGCGTCTGATTGGACGGTACCGCTTCGCACCGGATCACGCTCGGCTACCGTTGGATCTAACTAAACACGCACGGCTCAGATCTAAACTTACCGCTTCGTCACAGATCTAATCTCACACGTTAGATCTAAATCCTACGGCCCTAACCTAACTGACCACAGACGGCGCTAGGCGCGCTCATGGCGGCGGCGAAGCTCGCCACGGCTACGGCGCGCTACAGGTCGTCCTAGGGTCGTCGGAGGGGCTTACCAGAACCGTGGCGAGGTGCTGATGCTCAACCTGGCGGCGGCTTGGCAAGGGGCGCACGAAGTGGGCTGCTGGAGCTCGTCGGAGTTGCGGGCGGCGTCAGGTTCGAGTAGACGGCGACGCTGGCGACGCTCCTGGTCCACTAGCACAAACAAGAGGCACCAGATGATGCACAAGACAGTGGCGAACAACTTCGTGTGAGTCAGAGGCGAATGGGCGCAAAGGGCTTACGGAATTTGGTCGCTGAAGTCGAGGTTGTCGTCGGGAGCTTGCGGTGTCGAACGGAACCAACGACCTGGGGCAGTACAGGACAAACCAGTGGGGTCAGGAGGTGTGCAAAGAAGCGGTGAAGCATCTCGTATGAACCAGAGGGGAAGGGCGCACGGGGCTCACCGGAATCGATCGCCGGAGTGAGCTCTGTCTGCGGCGGTGTGAGGATGATTGCGGGCAGCCTGGTGGCGGAGAGGTAGTGCTAAGTGAGGGGAAATGGTCGCAGAGAGGTGGGGGTTAATTAGGCGGAGCAGGGGCGAGAATCTCGCGAGCAATCAACGCCAATTAAGCGCATTTGCGTCGGGGAAGAAACGGCCACGGCGAGCAGGTATCCAGCGCGAGATTGACGATGAGCATGACGTGGCAGTGGGTCTACCTGTCAGCGAACAAAACAGAGAGGGGGTGGGGTCCAAGCGCCGCCTCTCGGGTTTCTCTGAGTGAGAAGGAGAAAGGGAGAACCCAGGTGGGCTTGGTGGGCTGCGCCTGTTGCTGGGCTCAATTGCTGGCGCCGGCCCTTTTCTCTTTCTTTTATCTTTTTCCTTTTTCTAAATCGATTTTCTGGTATGATTTTCAATCAAATTCAAAGGCATTTGAATTTCAAATCTTTTCTGGATTTTTGTAAAGTGTAACTATCATACTTTTGGGCATAAAATCATGTGGCCTCTCTATACTTGCTTGGTCCCTTTGAATAATCAAAATAAATAGTGCTATAGCACTTGATTGAAAAATGTTTTGAAGATGGTTTTGAAACCATATTTGTATTGTAAATTTTTGTCCAACTCTACATTCAATTTAAACAATAAGGAAGCAAACAAGGCTTGGTTCAAAACACTTATGTTCTCAATTGAGAGTAGCATTTGATAAATGTTTGCTCACATAAAATAATAGCACCAATTGCTGCTGTTTTCTTGAAATGAGTTGGAAAATGATCCCTAAATTACATGCATGCATGTATGATATGCAATCTTTGAAATCATGATTTTAGGGATGTTACAAATCTAACCCCCTTAAGGTGAATCTCGCCCTCGACATTCGGATTGGTTAGCAAATAGGTGAGGGCGGTCTTTCCGAAGATCATCTTCTCTTTCCCATGTTGCTTCTTCTTCGGAATGATGGTTCCATTGGACTTTGCAAAACTTGATAGTCTTGGTCCGTGTGAGTCTTTCTGCAGTCTCAAGAATCTTGATAGGTTTCTCTTCATAGGTGAGATCACTCTCCAACTGAACCTCCTCCAAAAGTATAGTATCTTTCAAAGAAGTTTCTTCCATTTCTGGATGACATTTCTTAAGTTGACTCACATGAAACACATTATGGACAGCTGACAGATATTCTGGCAGTTCAATTTCATAGGCAACTTCTCCTTTACGACTCAGAATCTTGAATGGTCCAACATATCTTGGTGCCAATTTTCCTTTGACTCCGAACCTCTTCACTCCACGAAGTGGTGACACTCTAAGATAAGCTCCTTCACCGACTTCGTAGGTGACTTCTCTACGCTTAGGATCCGCGTAGCTTTTCTGTCGGGACTGTGCTATCTTCAACCTGTCCTTAACTAACTTGACTTTCTCTTCGGCTTCTTTGATGAGATCTGGTCCGAATAAACTTCTTTCTCCCACACCATTCCATAACAATGGGTTGGTGCACTTTCTTCCGTAGAGAAACTCAAATGGTGCCATCTCAATGCTGGCTTGATAGCTGTTGTTATAAGAGAATTCTGCGTAAGGCAGACTTTCATCCCAACTGGCTCCATAGTCTAGGGCACATGCCCTTAACATGCCTTCAAGAATCTGATTGGTCCTTTCTGTTTGTCCATCAGTTTGAGGATGAAAAGCAGTACTGAATTCCAACCTCGTTCCCAATGACTGATGTAACTGTCTCTAAAAATGAGAAGTGAATTGAGTTCCCCTATCAGACACAATACTCTTGGGCACTCCATGTAGACATACAATTCTACTCATATAGATTTTGGCTAACTTAGCACTTGTGTAGGTTGTCTTCACGGGTATGAAATGAGCCACTTTAGTTAGGTGATCCACTACTACCCAAATAGAGTCGTATCCTGATCGGGTCCTTGGTAATCCGGTAATGAAATCCATACCAATCTTGTCCCACTTCCAATCAGGAATAGGTAGTGGTTGAAGCAAACCTGTTGGTTTCTGATGTTCCGCTTTCACTCTACTACACACATCACACAAGGCAATACGTTCGGCGATGTCTTTCTTGAGATTATTCCACCAAAATCTTTCCTTCATGTCCATGTACATTTTGGTGTTACCCGGATGAATGGAATACGGTGAGTTGTGTGCTTCTTGCAAAATCAGTTTCCGAAGCTCTGGATCTTGTGGAACACAGATACGTTTCCCATGCCATAAAGTACCATGTTCGTCTTCATGGAACCCTTTGGCTTTTCCTTTGCCAATCTTTTCTTTAATCTCTTCGATTTCCTTATCAATCTTCTGGGCTTCTTTGATCTTGTCCAACAAAGTGGGTTGAACATCCAAAGTCATGAGATGTCCTTCAGGCACAATCTCGAATCTGAGTTTTCTAAATTGGGCACACAAATCATCTGGCAATTCTCCTTTGGTAAGGCCATTCACAAAAACCTTACGACTTAGAGCATCTGCTACAACATTTGCTTTACCGGGGTGGTATTGCAAACTTAAGTCATAGTCCTTGATAAGTTCTAGCCATCTTCTTTGTCTCATATTAATTTCCTTCTGGGTGAAGATATACTTCAAACTCTTGTGATTTGTGAACACTTCACAACGCTTTCCCAAAAGATAGTGCCTCCATGTTTTGAGTGCATGGACAACAGAGGCTAACTCTAAATCATGAGTAGGATAGTTCACTTCATGAGTTTTGAGTTGTCTCGAGGCATACGCCACAACTTTTCCTTCTTGCATAAGTACTGCACCCAATCCATGATGAGATGCATCACAATATACTTGGAAATATTTTTCCAAGTCTGGCAAACACAAGACTGGTGCTGTCACAAGTCTCTTCTTCAACTCCTGAAAGCTGAGTTCACAACCTTCCGTCCAAGCGAATTCCTTGTCTTTCTTTAGCAATTCAGTCATGGGTTTAGCTTCCTTGGAGAAATTTTCAATGAACCTTCTGTAGTAACCTGCCAAGCCAAGGAAACTACGAACTTCTTTTACTGACTTGGGAGATTCCCATTCCGTCACAGCTGAAACTTTAGCAGGATCAACTGCTACACCATCCTTTGTCATAACATGTCCAAGAAATCCAACTTCATTCAACCAGAATTCACACTTGCTGAATTTGGCATAAAGTTTATGCTCTCTTAACTTCTCAAGTATCAAACGCAAATGTCCTTCATGCTCTTCTTTGCTCTTGGAGTAGACTAAAATGTCATCGATGAAAACGACAACAAACTTGTCAAGGAATTCCATGAACACCTTGTTCATCATATTCATGAAGTATGCTGGAGCATTGGTCAAACCAAATGGCATCACGGTATACTCATATAATCTATACCTTGTGGTGAAAGCTGTCTTAGGTATGTCTTGTTCTCTTATCTTGAGTTGAAAATAACCAGACCGGAGATCAATCTTTGAGAACACACAAGCTCCTTCTAGCTGATCAAACAAGTCATTGATTCTAGGCAAAGGGTATTTGTTCTTAATAGTCACCTCATTAAGTGAACGGTAATCTATGCATAACCTTTGACTTCTATCTTTCTTTTCCACGAACAAAACTGGGGCTCCCCAAGATGAAGAACTTGGTTGAATAAATCATTTCTGCAACTGTTCTCCAAGTTGTTTCTTGAGTTCTTTCAGTTCATCAACTGACATCTTATATGGTCTCTTTGCTATTGGTCCAGACCCTGGTACCAAATCTATAAGAAACTCCACATCTCTATCTAGTGGCATTCCTGGCAATTCTTCCGGAAACACATCCGGATACTCACTCACGATTGGCACATTGTCTATGCTAACCCCCTTAAGAGAATTTTGCTTGCTCCCTTTTGGCTCACAATTAGACTTGAATTTAATCCGTTTTCTTTCCGGGGTTGTGAGTGCAACAGTACGATTAGCACAAGCTAGTACTCCTTCATACTTAGCCATCCAATCCATTCCCAATATTACGTCCAGTCCTTGGGAATCTAGGATTATCAGACTCACTGGAAATTTATGCTTTCCAAACTCTATTACTAGATCCCGGCATCCAAGACTTACTATCATATCTCCACCCGAAGAACTAACTTTTATTGGACACCCAATGTTTTCAGTTGGAAACCCATTTCTATCAACAAATGCTTTTGATATGAATGAATGCGATGCTCCGGTATCAAAAAGAACAAATGTTGGAATAGAATTGAGTCTGAACTTACCAGCAACAGCATCAGGCTCCTCATAGACTTCCTCCACATTGATGTGGTTAACCTGTCCCTTCTGAAAAGGGTTGGGCTTGTTGGGTCCTTCAACTTTCTTTTCTGGGCATTCATTTGCATAATGCCCCATCTTCTTGCACTTGAAGCATTCAACCTGACTAATGTCCTTCTTGACAGGCTGATTTCCACTTCCACTTCCATTACCACTGTGGTGGCTCTTGTATCCACCCTTGTGGTTTTTGTACTTGTCATTGTCATGACTACAGTGATGCTTGTTGTCATGACGGTTGTGGTTGTGGTGCTTGTTGAATTTTCCATGCTTGTGGGATCCTGAGCTTCCACTGTCATCATAATGGGATCGTTTGTGTGACGATCCCGAGCTGTGCTTGTCAGAGTGTTTCCTCTTCCTGCTTTCAACTTGGTTTATTTTGTTCTCCAAAATAGCAGCCTTGTCACAGAGAGACTGATAAGTGGGAACATAGGCCACAGCCAATTGCAGGTTCAGCTCATCATTCAACCCTTCGAGGAACTTTTCTTTCCTCTTAGCATCAGTGTCAACTTCATCCGGTGCATATCGCGCCAGATTGTTGAACTCCTCAATATATTCAGCCACGCTGCGGTGGCCGCTTGTGTTATGAAACTCCTTCTTTTTCAGACTCATCACTCCAGATGAGATATGAGCAGTACGAAAGCCATCCTCAAAGATAGCCCATGTCACATCTTCTATGGGAGTGGTGATCTGGAAGTTATCCCACCAAGTGGCGGCTGGTCCCTCCAGCAAATGTGCTGCAAATCTGACTTTTTCAGCATCAGTACAGCCCACAGTTACCAAGTCCTTGTTCACGGAGCGTAGCCAATCATTGGCCACCATGGGATCAGTTGTTCCTGAGAACTTTGCTGGCCTCAATCTCAAGGACCTGGTAAGCATGTCAAAACCCGGTGGGTTGTTGTTGTTGTTATTGTTGTTGTTTTGGTTCTGGATGAACGTCGTCATCATCTGCATCAGCTGAGTTTGAGCGGTCATCATTTGCTGCATTTCTGGAGTGATGTTGTTGTTATTGTTAGGGTTGGGGTTTGCACGACGGGGAGGCATCTGTGGTTTGTTCAATAGAGATAAGAATGAGATACCCATAGATGCTTTCATGCACAATACATTACATAAACAATCACAAAGCATGCAACACAATGATAAAGATTCAACAACGAGATAATAAGTTCACAAAGTAAAACACACACGAATAACAAGCCATCCACATGTCGGATGGTCAAATAACAAGTTCTCAATGACAAGTATGATAATAAATGATAAATGAGTAGTCAAATCTACTCCTCGGCATCAACCTCCTCCTCGACAAAGGTAAGACCAGCATTCTCCATCGCGGTCTTGTATTCCTCGACACTAGTGGTCAAGGTCTCTATCTGGGCTTTGAGAGCCCTCTTCTGGGAACGAAGCCTCTCAATCACCGTCTGCTGATGCTCGAGCTCGAAGTCCTTGGCCTGCAGTTCTTCAGTCATGTCCCGGATCTTCTTGTTCCTATCCTGGACTTGCTTCTCCTGACTCTTGAACTTCCTGTCCTGGCTCTCGAACTTCGCCTCCATCTCCTTGACTATCTCATCTTGCTCCGCGAAGAGCTTGTCCTTCTTGCAAAGCTGCACCTGGAGTTCGTCATTGTTGAGCATGACGTTGGTCCTATCAGTGTCCACGTGACTAATGAGAGACTCTAAGTCCTGGAGGTATAGACGAATCGGCTCTGCTGTGTCCCTCGAATCGTCCTCAAAGTCGATGGACTCTCCATCCTCATCACGTCTACCGAAGACGTGGAAGTGAGTACCTCTAACCTGTCGGGAGTGTCTCCCTAGTAGACGTCCTATCAGATCCTGCATAACTACCTCAAGGCCTCTCTCCTTGTCGTCATGCATGAGCTTGAAAACGATGGCCTCTGTGGTAGGCTCTGTCTGGCGTCTGGGCTGGTTGACCTTGAAGCCCCAAAGGTCTTTCCTCTAAAACTTGGTGAGGGGAAGCACCATGATGGTAGGAAGAGGGAGATTGAGCAAAGTAGTAAGCTCAACAATACGAGGACCAAAGCGAGTTCCCTGGAACTCCTCAACAGTGCTAAAGGTAACAGTAGGCATCTATTTATAAGATAGAAAAAGTTAGAACTACACAATTCAAGATAAAATACAAGGCAAAACATCACATACAAATCCTTGGAATTCAAAACACACAAGTCATGGCACACATGGATCCACTACAGTAACCAAAGTTCAACTTATTTTAAAGCATCATTTGGAAAATAAGGTGATAAGTGGTGGTCCAACTAACGAAGTACGCTTACAATCCTATCTCACTGGATCTGTTGGCTAACACAATGTTTCTAGAAGCAATCAGCCTATCTTGCTCACATGACTCCATCACTAAGTCTATAATGTCTCCTCTTAAGGTTTGGTTGGTGGCTTCCAACTCATGGGTATGTTTCTTCTCTTCCTTTAGATCATTTTGGAGGTTGAGCATTCTGCACTTGACTCTATCACCAAGTTCTTTGATGGTCTTCCAAGCTGCATCCCTTGCTGATTCAAAGAATGTAGTGTGCACCACTGAATTGGTGAACATGCAGAATCCTTTTTCCTGGTGGTTGTCTTCCTTGTTTTTATACAAGTGAAGTTGCACCCACCAGCATTCCACTCCTTCATCCATCACAGGAAAACCCTTGTACACAGCCGCACCTTGTATCTCTAATGCAACCATGAGGTCCTTGAGAGCCTTGGGGAATTCTGTCTCACACTCCAAAGTCATTGTCATGAGTGGTCCTTTCCTTACGGCTTCGTTGATGGAGTTCATGTACAAATAGAGATGAGAGAGAAGATTAGAAAAGTTTTACGAGAAGAATAGACAAGTGTAGAAGTTGCTGAAATTTTTTCCTTAGTGGTTTCCAATCCTAGGGTCATAATCCTACAGGAAACACAGTGCTCTGATACCATCTGTAAGATCCCCCCTTTATAAAGGAAAAGGATCCCTGTGATTGCAATGCTAGTCCCTGGATCAATGCTAGCATCCACAGTTTAAGATGAAGTACACAGATACAAAGGTCATTTATTACAGCCATTCCAGAGATAAACATAGTCTTTACAACTCCAAGGCCACGGGCCTAATACAAGAGTTTGAATAAGTAAATAAATAAAAGTCTTCATCTTCATGTGCCACAGGCAAACATGTTGAGTGTAGACTCATGACACCTAATCCTCATCAGAGTAACCTGCAACATCACAAGTTACAGCCATAGTGGGTCAATACTTTGGAATAGTATTGGCAAGTGATACCTTAGTAAATTTTAAGTGGACTAGATACTATATGCAATTTGGCTAAGTGTAGCTTAGGCTTGCTTTGCTCAAAAATAGGTTTTGCCTATTAGTTGAAAACACTAAGTTTTTCTTTGTCAAAAACTTTTCCCAAGGAACCACCAATAGACATTGGGGTCCTTCACCCTTGTTCAACCACAAATTTTACTTAGAAATTGGGATGAGGAGATTCTTGATAGCTTCCATGTCTTGATGCTCAAGCTGTCCATTACCATGGACTTGGCTAAGTACTTAGATTTTTCCATCTACAGAGGTTGTGCACTTTCCCCACCAGACTTGGTTTCACCAAGACAGGACCTTTCAGAAGCCTTCCCTTAGACCAAATGGACGCGCTCCAACCTACCATTCCCACTACCACCAACTGTCCAAATGGCTAAGTTCTAGCAACTTATGTGATCCAGGCAGAGCCCATAATGCCAAGTGGCTGCACTAGAAGCTTCTTAACACTTGGCCTCTAAAATCTCTTTGTTCCTGGGTGGCTTACCACAAGTGAGATACACAAGGTAAACCATAGAAATGGGCCTTGTGTAACCACTCAACATAAACCAATCCTTCCATTCCACCCAGGTGTTTCATTAACTTAGTTGTTTTATTAGGCAAAACACAAGTCCAAAGACTTAGAAATATTTTCATCATAGCATGTATATTTCACCAACCCTTGTTTGCTACTAGCTAGGCTAAGCATGGCATAGGTAGTAACTTAACTTAGAGATTCCCTAGCCATTCTACAACTACTTAGGATTTCCCAACATGGCATATAAGCAAAATAATGGCATGCAAGACTTAGCAAAATAGTTCTAATGCTTAGTATAAAACATAGGGATAGATATATTCATGAAGTACCACTTGCCTTGGTATTTTGGAGAGTAGTTACACTCTTCACAATCACAATCACTAGCACCAAAATCTACACAAAGAATTGTAGAAACAAATTACACACAAAACATATACAATCAAAAATATATGCATGCATGCAAGATGTTATGTGATGATTTTTAAAACTCAACAAAGCAAGAAAACAGTACTGATTCAATAACAAGTTAAAAACTTGCCAACAACAATTATTTAAACCCTAAATTATTTCCTAAACATTTCATATACTCAATTTAGTCCTACACAAGTTTCTGCAAATAAAACCTTTTTAACAGAAGCAAAACATTAAACACATTGCATATTTAGAAAGAGCTTGCTCTCCTGATTCCAACGGTATAAAATTTGTCAAATTCTAAAGTGGGGATCAAAAGTTATAGCCAAATCAAATTCAATCTTTAATCAGATTCAAATCCTGTTTTAAATCTAAACTCCAGCCACGCGGCAGCTTCTGATTGGACGGTACCGCTTTGCACCGGATCACGCTCGGCTACCGTTGGATCTAACTAAACACGCACGGCTCAGATCTAAACTTACCTCTTCGTCACAGATCTAATCTCACACGTTAGATCTAAATCCTACGGCCCTAATCTAACTGACCACAGACGGGCGGCGCTAGCGGCGGCTACTGGCGGCGGCGAGCTCTGCCTACGGCGGCGCGGCGCTACAGGTCGTCCTAGGGTCGTCGGAGGGGCTTACCAGAACCGTGGCGACATGCTGATGCTCAACCTGGCGGCGGCTTGGCAAGGGGCGCACGAAGTGGGCTGCTGGAGCTCGTCGGAGTTGCGGGCGGCGTCGGGTTCGAGTAGACGGCGACGCTGGCGACGCTCCTGGTCTCCCTAGCACAAACAAGCGGCACCAGATGATGCACAAGACAGTGGCGAACAACTTCGTGTGAGTCAGAGGCGAAGGGGCGCAAAGGGCTTACGGAATTTGGTCGCCGGAGTCGAGGTTGTCGTCGGGAGCTTGCGGTGTCGAACGGAACCAACGACCTGGGGCAGTACAGGACAAACCAGTGGGGTCAGGAGGTGTGCAAAGAAGCGGTGAAGCATCTCGTATGAACCAGAGGGGAAGGGGCGCACGGGGCTCACCGGAATCGATCGCCAGAGTGAGCTCTGTCTGCGGCGGTGTGAGAATGATTGCGGGCAGCCTGGTGGCGGAGAGGTAGTGCTAAGTGAGGGGAAATGGTCGCACAGAGGTGGGGGTTTAAGTAGGCGGAGCAGGGGCGAGAATCTCGCGAGCAATAAACGCCAATTAAGCGCATTTGCGTCGGGGAAGAAACGGCCACGACGAGCAGGTATCTAGCGCGAGATTGACGATGAGCATGACGTGGAAGTGGGTCTACCTGTCAGCGAACAAAACAGAGAGGGGGTGGGGTCCTAGCGTCAGTCTCTCAGCGGGTTCGTCTGCGAGTGAGAAGGAGAGAGGGAGAACCCGGGTGGGCTTGGTGGGCTGCGCCTGTTGCTGGGCTCAATTGCTGGCGCCGGCCCTTTTCTCTTTCTTTTCTCTTTTTCCTTTTTCTAAATCGATTTTCTGGTATGATTTTCAATCAAATTCAAAGGCATTTGAATTTCAAATCTTTTCTGGATTTTTGTAAAGTGTAACTATCATACTTTTTGGCATAAAATCATGTGGCCTCTCTATACTTGCTTGGTCCCTTTGAATAATCAAAATAAATAGTGCTATAGCACTTGATTGAAAAATGTTTTGAAGATCGTTTTGAAACCATATTTGTATTGTAAATTTTTGTCCAACTCTACATTCAATCTAAACAATAAGGAAGCAAACAAGGCTTGGTTCAAAACACTTATGTTCTCAATTCAGAGTAGCATTTGATAAATGTTTACTCACATAAAATAATAGCACCAAGTGCTGCTGTTTTCTTGAAATGAGTTGGAAAATGATCCCTAAATTACATGCATGCATGTATCATATGCAATCTTTTAAATCATGATTTTAGGGATGTTACAACCTCTATTGCAACCAATCCTAACTCTTTCTTCCATGATCATCTATATTACATAGTATATCCATCCATATACCCCTTGTACCAAGGTGAGCTCTGAGCTCCCTAATCCAACCTTGTTTAGATGGCATCAGAATAACAAAACCCTAGATCCTCCCCGAATCTAGTTTCCATCATATTCACCACTTTTCTTCCAAACCAAGGTGAACCTTGATGCCTACAGAAAGTTTACACCATCTACCTTGTATATAAGCATCCCCAAATAATACTCCCAAATTATTTGGATTATTAAATTATTTTATTTCCTTATCTTGCAAACTCCTCAAAATCCTTGTCTTTAAAGGAAAGTTTTTTTTTCTCCAAACCACTTTGACAACTCAATGTATATTTGAGTTATCCATATCATATTACACCCTTCCAACTCAAAAAGAAATACTTTTGAGATTCTTTATTATTTCTTTTTGCCTTTTTTCTTAAATGGCAGAAACAAGAAATAATTCCCTAAAAATACTTTTTCACCTCAATAAATTCCAAATAAATTCTCCAATGTGTAATATGGTTTTCAGAACCAACCTTGCTTAATGTAAAAATATTACATTAGCTTGCAAAATCCATTTCTGCCCTTTTTGAATAAACAAGTTTATATGAACTTTTAATCATTAGATAAATCCCAAATAAATCTTGGAGGTGTATAATACCTATACCTATCTACTAGAACCATTTCCCCACCTAGCCATATGCAAATTTCTCAACTTCCTTCACAATGACCAAAATGATCAAGTTTGCAAAATCAATCAAACCTTGCCTCAAACCAAATCCAACCATGCCTCAAGCTTGTCCAGCACTTCACTCTAGTACTCAACACTCCCTTGGTCGTGGCACTGTAGATCTACAGTGCCCAAACTCCCTCTTTGTCTCATAGTGCTTGTCAACCAAGAATTTAAGAGGGCGGCCAGCTTGCCTTGCCCCCTCAACTCATTGCAGCAGCTACCCTCTCTCCTCTCTATCCCCTACCACGACTAGAGACCCCTCTATCACCTCTCCACCGCCCTGGCTGCCCAATACCTGGCCAGCACCCCTCCCCCCTTTTTGCCCTAGTGGACAAGGTCCACCATGGACCCTTGCTCCTTGCGATAAATATGCATGAGGCCACCCTAGTGCCTATGGCCCTCACATTCCACTCATCTCCCTCCCATCTACCACCTCCGGGCTCCCCTCTCCATCCTCTGCTCCGCCCTGCCCGAGAGAAGAAGAACAAGGTCTCTCGACCCCCTCCACAAATCAGCATAGCTCCACCTCCCCTACCCCCCTCTCTCTACATGTGACTTATTCTACACCCCCAGGTCTCTCTGCTTCTAACCCTACCCTACATCTTCGCTTGGTATGCAGCAGGTACCAATCGTCGACGAGCTCCGGCAAGGATCTCTCGGTCCGCTTCACGTGAGACCTTCCCCGACGTAGGAACCCACCTTGCCGCCTACCCCTAGACTTCTCTCGGTACACTGAGTCACCCTGGACCTTCCACGGCCCCCGCCAATGCCCCGGTAAGCCTCCTTCCTCCCTCTCTGCCCTCTTCTAGGGTTCCTGCTGCCTCCCTGTGTCCTGAGAAGGACGGCGACGGGCGGCCGTCCATCGTCTCCCAATCGGACGGCCACCAACTGCCGGTACCGCTTCGCCACTTGCAGGCACTGACCAGTGGGCCCTCCCCCAGTAGTTTGAGCGTGGCTGCGCGCGTGCTCTCCCTAGCGTAGCTGGTCCGGCCACCCCAATACAGCCCATTTACCCTTATAATTCGGCCCCTTTTTCCCTCTGTCCTTTTCTTTTTATTTTTAGACCCCAGATCTGAAACCGGCAGTTTGATTTAAATCAAGTTGAAGATGTAAAATGACCCCATTCGACTAGATCCAAATTTTCCTAGATGCCCACAACATTTCTACAATAGGCAGTGCATGTACTTTGACCCGAAAAAATTTGTACCTTTTTTGAGAATTAATTTACTAGCACCTATCCATTTCAATAAATAAAATAATCAGATCATTATACACATCCAAATGGTTCGAGCCAATATTCATCAGATGGGTATTTGCAATACCCATTTTTGAGCTTTGGTCCCATACCAAGTTGAACTATAGTTTGACTGTAGAAAAAATAACAAAAACAAGCCATTTCTACCTTTAGGAAATTCACTAGGTCAAAGAAAATTTAGTTTTGACCTAATTCCAACTCCCAGTAAACCTCTATAACCCTAAGTACCAAAACCCAGGAGCCCAATATTTATTGAGCCATTATTGAATTATGGTGAATTAAACAATTATGTGCATAGTTTATTCACTATTTAAACCACCAAAATAGTTCTGTAACTCCAAAAAGGGTGATTCCAATTTCTATAGAAATATACTCTCAGTATCTAACCAGTGTCCCTTGAATCACATCAAAATAATCTTTTGATTAAGTATGGTGAAAAATACAAATCCCATCCAGTACTGTATTTGGGAATTTCTTAAGGGCATTCTGTTAATTGTTTTAGGTGATTCCAAAGGCTCTTGTTTTAGTCCATCAAATACTACTTAATCCCCCAAGTAAATAATTTTTGGAACTCCAGAGAAGTTCCGGTGAATTATTTCCTAAATCTAGACTTTTATCCACTATAAAACCCTTTATAAATAAAGGGAAATTGATAAAATAGTGAAACCACTTTTTTGGTTTCATTTTATCAATACCTATCTGATGGTATCATTTTCATACAATGGTATCATACATATCAGGTCCTTGGTCAAAAACCTCTCCCTTAGGTATTTCCTAGACTCTAACTCCAAAGACATCTTTTCCCTAATACCTTTAAATCTCCGTCCAATCCAATCCCATCAAACCTCCAACATCCTACTGATGTATATCTTGTAGTCATCCTTTACCTGTTGTATGGTTTGATGCTTGTATGCCTGGTATTGATTGGTGTATTGTTTTTTGGCATGTATGCTCGATAACGGCGATAGTTGCGATTGTGTGACGCCGAGAAGAAGGAAGCATCAGGGTTATCTTATTATCGTTATTATTGGTATTCTGGTTATCTAACGCCATCAAGAGACATCTCGCTGGTCACATGCAAGACACTTTCTTGCTCATATGCCTTGTCCTATTATTTTATCTATGCATATTTTATCTACCCTTTTATGCAAATTGCATCGTTTAATATATTATAATAAGTGAGGAATGTTTGGCTCCTCCAAACTATTAACCCTTAGTACCATTTGGTACAAACCACTTGATGATACCTACCTGCCCCTAGCACGATAGATGGTGACTTAACACCATAACCCCTTGGAGACCCTATTTTAGCCTAAGCAAAAGTATAGGATGGGAAGACCCCGGGAAAGGTTTTACAAAAATGTTTTATGAGAAAAACCTTGGTGAGGCTTGGCCTACCAAGTGGTTTGGAAAATGAGAAAGTTTTTGGTTTTACAAAATGGTCCGGCAACGGATGGAGGAAAAATGTTTAACCCGTGCAACCACATTACTCTGGAATGGTACGGGGCTAGGCTGGAAGTTTGTCTAATCCTTTATAGGTGTCTCAAACTACTACGGGGAAGATCAAATTCCCGGAGGCTGGGCTTTCCCCTATAAAGGCCCATGTAAAACATCGGTCTGGGGAAGGTAAATACCGTCTAATGGCGGCCAGACGATACTATAAACCACTCATTGAAAGCACAAACCCTGCGGGGTGCAAAACACGCTCTGGTTGGCTTGGGACTATATAGGGTGTCCTAGTTTTGAGGGGATTAACTTCATAGGGTAGTCACTTGTATCGGAGAGGGCATTCGGAAGGTCTTGACCGGTTATTCGACCCACTATCGATGTAGATTAGGGACGGGTAATCGGATGGTGTGGGTACAGTGTACAACCTCTGCAAAGTGTAAATCTATTCGAATAGCCGAGTCCTCGGTCATGGACGGTTGTGCTGGTGGCTGTACGTCGCGTGATGGTTTTGATTTCAAAAAGGACTTCGGAAAAGCAATGGCTTGAAAATGTTTTGACCATGAGATGGTCGAAAAATGGAGAAAGGAGTTTGGTCATGAGATGACCTGAAGGAAAAACAAATGGGTGACCCAATCCTAGTGATTTCCTAAAACTTTTCAAAAAGGTTTCCAAAATGTCTTACAAAAGTTTTCAACAAAGATATAGAGACATGCTATATCTACAAGAGAAACTATTTTACAAAAGAACTTCCTATGGAGCCATCCTACCACAGCCATACTGCATATCCTTCACTTATTGTTACCTTAAGGTGGTTTGCGAGTACATTCAAAGTACTCACCGGCATTGTCCCTAGCTATTTAATTGGCCAGACTTTCAGATGATCGAGAGAAAAGATGGAGATAATGACGTCTATGCGAGCTAGGCCGCCTTCCCAGTCAGTCGCCTGTAGGTTAAGGCATGACATGGACTCTGCGCTTGAAGACTTCTGCTATTTTTGTTGTATCTCCTTAATGGCAATTAATGTAAGTACTTGTATTCATTAATTATGGATGTTGTAATGATACTAGTCGGTTATGCTCACGGCTCACTGATCATGGGAACGTGATTTGCATGCATAACGGGTATTCTCGGATCATGAATCCACACACAATATGATTAGTAGTACAAACTTGAGTACTTCTAACTGGAACATGATTAACAATATCTTTATAAGGAGCATGCTACTTGTTCCACTTCTTCTCGGGAATTTCAATGTAAGAGGCAAAGGCTTTAAAATAGTTGGCAATACTTTGGGAATCAAGACCAAACTCATTACTAATATCACGAAAGTCATCAGTTCCCATATAAGATTTAACGCATTCATATGTGTGATTCTCCCAAGCTTTAGTGTTCTCTTGAATACGGTCTAGAAGATCCCATTTAGCTTCTTCCTTCATACGTGTGAATGATCCAGCACAAGAAGCATCTAGTAAATCTTTATCATGAAGAGAAAGGCTAGCATAAAAGTTATTGAGAATAATATTGTTAGGGAGTTCATGAATAGGACATTTAAGCATTAGTAACTTCAATCTCTCCCAAGCTTGAGATGCACTCTCTCCATCAAGAGGCCAAAAGTTATATATAAGATTTCTATCCTTATGAATCTCACTGTGAGGATAAAATTTAGAGTAAAAGGGAGATGCCATCTCCTCCCATTCCATGGATTGTCCATTCTTTAGCAGCTTATACCATTCTTCAGCTCTCCCTTTCAAGGATATGGATAGTAACTTGTTCTTCACCTGTTCAGTTGTGATACCTACACTTAATCAACCCGCCTAATCCATGGATAAAAAGAAAGCGATCACCGGGATGGACAGTTCCATGCCCAAAATAATAATTATCCACAACACGATTAACAATACTTGTAGGTATCTTAAAAGGATCTATCTCAACAGGAGGTGGTTCATCTACTACCCTAGCAGTGGTAGTAGTTTTCCCAAACAGAAAACCAAGTGGGTTATCCATATTGGAAACAAAGTAACAAACAGTAAAAAAAGCAATACTCACAGTAATAGTTTCCTTTACAAGTTCCACTCTTAAATAGCACTTCAGTCCCCGGCAACGGCGCCAGAAAATAGTTTTGATGACCCACAAGTATAGGGGGTGTATCGTAGTACTTTTGATAAATAGGAGTGTCGATCCCAACAAGGAGCAGAAGGGGCTGCACAGTAGTATGTAGTAGGAAATCCCTGTTAATACTTAGCAAACGGATTTTTAGTGGTTTTCTGACAAGGCAACAAAACAAAGAGAAAGTAACAAAAGTATCGAACAAACAGAGGAAGTGGCCCAATCCTTTCTTAGCAAAGGGCAAGCCGTGGAAATACTTATAAGGACCAAACGTTCTCGAGGACACATGGGAATTCTGTCAAGTGCTTTTGCTTCAAATAGCTGAGTACTCTTCTCTGGTGTTTGTAAGTGTTGTCTGGGTGAACCTGTGCTAACATACCGCCCTTACTAGGACTAGTACATACTTGTGATTAAACCCCCTACAAACATCCGTAACTACATGAAAGTAATTAAGATATAAATCTAACCACAGCCTTAAACTCTAAGATCCTATGCTCCCTTGTGCAAAGGTGTCCTAACGGGGGTTCAGGTTTCTGTCACTCCGGCAACCCCACAATTAGTAGCCAAATACACAATGCATTTCCCTAGGCCCATAAATGGTGAAGTGTCATGTAGTCGACTTTCACATGACACCACTAGAAGAATAACACCACAACTTAAATACAAAACCATTGAATAATATCTCATCACAGATTCACTACTAACAACATGACTTCTCCCATGTCCTCAAGAACTAAACGAACTACTCACAAGACATCATATGGATCAAGATCAAAGATGATATGATAATGGATAACAATCTGAACATAAACAATAATCCAATGATTCGACTCACAAGCATCAACTACAATAGTAATTAACACCGAGAAAGTTTACCCTAAGAACTAAAGCAATATCCAACACAATTGTTACAGCAGGACGGAGTGGTAATGATGGTGCTGGTGGAGATTATGGTGTGGATGATGATGATTATCCCGATGAATCCTAGCTTGACGATGATGTTGATGGCGACGGTCTCCCCTCTCCGGGAAGGAATTCCCCTGGCAGAAACCTGTCTAACGGAGAGATCTTTCTCTCTCGGTGTTTTCCGCCCCCCAGAGGTGGCAGAAATCTATCTGTGGTCGCTCCCCAAGCCTTAGGGTTTCGTAGGGAAGATATAGGCGAAGGGGAGGAGTCGGGAGCCGGGAAGGTGGGCCACACCTGCCCTAGGCGTGGCCCATGGTGGGCCCACGCCTAGGGGGTGTGGGCCCCATGAGGCCCCTCTTCGTCCCTCCTTCTGGCTTCCTTCGTCCCTCCCAAGAATCATCCAACATGCATAAACAGATGAAAAACCATAAGTAATACCTCATAAAAGACAAATATCAATGAATAGAGGTAAATTATGATATATAAAGGTGATGCAAATTGGGCGTATCAATGCCATGTTGGAAATAGGATTGATCCAACCAAGTGCGTCACCATGGAGATCACCTCTGTTGTTTGTAGACAAGAAGGATGGAGGTAACCGTTTGTGTACGGATTATCGGAAGTTGAATGATGTCACCATAAAGAACAAGTACCCCCTGCCAAAGATAGAAGACCTGTTTGACCAGTTGACTAGTGCCAAAGTGTTTTCTAAGATTGACCTTATAATTGGCTATCATCAACTCAAGAATCATGCAGAGGATATTCCAAAAACTTCCTTTACCATCAAATATAGATTATACGAGTACACTATCATGTCTTTTGGATTAACCAATGCCCCCACTTATTTCATGAACCTCATGGATAAGATTTTTATGGACTTCCTGGATAAGTTTGTCGTTGTTTTTATCGATGACATTCTGATCTATTCCAAATCAGAAGAAGAACATGATCTACACCTAAGGACCATCCTTGGAACCCTTAGGAAACATCATTTGTATGCCAAGTTTAGCAAATGTGAATTCTGGTTATAGGAGGTAGGATTCCTCGGACATATTGTATCAGCCGGAGGAATTGCCGTTGACCCTACAAAGGTGAAGGATGTTGAAGATTGGCAAGCCCCGACCTCCCAAACCCAAGTTTGTGCATTTCTCGGATTAGCGAGATATTACCGCAAGTTCGTAGAAGGATTCTTGAGTATCGCCAGACCCATGACCCAATTGCTGAAGAAGGATAAGAAGTTTGAATGGACGGACAAATGTGAAGCGAGTTTTCAAGAACTCAAGAGGAGATTGATTTTAGCCCCAATATTGATAATGCCAGAAGCCTTTTGATGTGTATTGTGACACATCCAAGATCGGTCTCAGATGTGTGTTGATGCAAGAAGGCAAAGTAATATATTATCTATCCCGACAACTGAAGAAGCATGAACAGAACTATCCTACCCATGACCTTGAACTAGCAACTGTAGTTCTAGCCCTGAAGACATGGAGGCATTACCTCATGGGAAACCGTTGTGAGATTTATTCGAATCATAAGAGCCTGAAATATATATTCACTCAGAAGGAGCTGAATATGAGGCAGAGAATATGGATAGAGCTAATCAAGGACTATGATCTGGACATTCACTATCACCTCGGTAAAGCCAATGTGGTAGCAGATGCCCTTAGCAGATTGCCGTGCCGCTTGAACTCCATGATTCTGAAGGAGCAACCAAGTTTGCACAAGGAGATGGAAGATTTCAGAATGGAATTAGTAAGTGAAGGATTTTTGGATAGCATAGAACTTAAACCCACTTTGATCAGTCAGATCAAGGAGGCGCAGAAAGGAAATTCTAGTATCGACGGAATCAAACGTCGTATTGGTACAGGCAAAGTACCCGGATTCACCGAGGATGAAGAAGGATTTCTGTGGTACAAAGGACGTCTCTGTGTACCGGCAGACTCAGAATTGAAGCAGGATATTTTGAAAGAGGCCCATGATACTCTTTATTCCATCCACCCCGGAGGAATGAATATTGTATCAGGATTTGAAGGAACAATTTTGGTGGCATAAGATGAAGAGAGAAATCGGAAGCTACATCGCCAAGTGTGATATTTGCCAGAGATTCAAGGAGGGACATCAGAGACCCGTAGGACTGTTGCAACCACTGCAGATTCCGGAATGGAAATGGGATTCCGTAGGAATGGACTTTATCACCAGATTGCCTACTTCTAGTAGGGGAAATGACTCTATTTGGGTCATAGTTGATAGATTGTCCAAAGTCGCTCATTTTTTACCAGTCAAGACCACCTACCATAGTTCGAAGTTAGCTGAGTTGTACATTGCTAGAATCGTCAGTTTGCACGGAGTCCCCAAGAACATCGTATCAGATCGAGGAACTCAGTTTACCTCGAGATTTTTGAAGAATGTCCAAGAAGGATTAGGAACCCAACTAGATTTTAGCACAACGTATCACCCTCAGACAGATGGACAAATGGAGCGAGTAAATCAAATACTCGAAGATATATTGAGAGCCTGTGTTTAGAGTATGGATCTAAATGGGAAGACTATCTGTCGTTCGCAGAATTTTCTTACAACAACAGTTATCAAGCTAGTTTGAAAATGGCCCCATTTGAATTCATGTACGGAAGAAAGTGTCGCACCCCTTTGAATTGGTCGGAAGTAGGAGAGAGTCAGATTTCCGGACCCGGCATCCTACGAGAAGGAGAAGAGAAAGTTCACAAGATCCATGAGCACCTCAAGACCGCCCAATCAAGACAGAAGAGTTGCCGACAAGATACGTCGAGACCTTGCTTTCAATATCGGAGATTTTGTGTATCTCAAAGTGTCGCCTTTGAAGGGAATGTAGCGTTTCCAGCTCAAAGGAAAGTTAGCCCCCAGATATATCGGACCTTTCAGGATTCTGAATTGTCGAGGAGAAGTATCGCATCAACTGGAGCTGCCAGAAGAGATGTCAGCAGTGCATAATGTGTTCCATATATCGTTACTTTGCAAATGCCTTGAAGTCCCGGAGAAGACTGAAGTTTTCAAGAACATTGATCACCAGAACATAGAGATCAATGATGACCTGACGTATCCTGAAGTACCCATCCGTATTTTGGAGGAAGCTTTCAGGACCACCAGAACCCGATGCATCAAGTTTCTCAAGATTCAGTGGAGTAACCACACTGAAGAAGAAGCTACCTAGGAGCGAGAAGATCACATCAAGACGGAGTTTCCCAATCTTTTTAAATCCTAGTTATCTTCTTTCTTCTTTCTCAAATCTCGGGACAAGATTTTGTTTAAGGAGGGAAGGTTTTTAACATCCCAAAAATATTGAACAAGGATTATCAAATTCCAATCACCAAAATTAGGGTTAACAAAAACTTTTGTTAATCAAATCAATATGAATGCATGTGTGAATGTGATGATTGTATGAATACGTGAATGGACTTGTGTGATTGATCTAAATATCAAGGAATGGTTTAAAGATGGAAACAACATCATCTAAAACATTTCCAAGCAGAAACAAATCAAGAGAAAATCAAAAACAAATCAAATAAAGAAAATGGTGACTTTTGCCAATCTTGTTCACTAGACCACTTTGGGTGTTTCTAGTACAAGATTTCAAATAGAAACTTTTCCATTTCTTTTCACCCTTGCTATACCAAGTAAAAGTGAATCAAAGACCACCTTTCAAACTTGTAGAAAATTTTGGAAACTTGATTCAAACGACAATTCAAAACTGAATCTAGTTCATATGTGAAGATCACCCAATTCTCAAAAACCAACCAAACCAATTCCACTTGACCTTTCCAACTAACCAGAGACTCCCTAGTATGTAACCAACACAGCCACCAAGTTTGAATCAAAAATTCAAATTTGAATCTCTTTCGGCCATTTCATCAAACACCTTGTAAACACCAAACCAACAAACATCAAACACTATTAGGAGTAGTGATTTTGGCCTAACTTGTTCCCTCTCTGGTTCACAGCAAGCTATTAGTAGATCATCTAGCCAAATTAACAAGCTCTAGCACCACTGTGAGCTTGGAATTGCCATCAATGGTGAGCATGCCGAGCTCAACTTGCCACCCTCAGTCGACAGCAAGCTAGGAGAAGCACCAAGCCTAGAAACCATGTCTGGGACACTCTCCACCGTCCACCGCCACCCCAGTCCAAGCCTCGAGCACTGCCAGCCCCTGGACCACACAGCCTGAGCGTGCCCGGCCTCTCTGTGAGCGTTCCGAGAGTGCGCCAGAGCGCCACCCGTGACACATGCCCACAGACCGCGCGCTGCCCTCGCCGTGTGCAAGCAGGATCGCCACCATCCCAGGAACACCTCAGACATGCCTGTTCGTCGCCGCGCGACCAGGAGAACCCGTGCACCATTAAAACCACCGTCGGACCCGCCTAGAGCGCTGTGATGTTCCGACCGTTTCGCATCGCCCCATGCTGCGTGAACATGCCGTTGAGCTTCGCCAGGGAGCACAGCACCGCCCCCTATCGTCTCCCATGCCTTTAGCTCGCTGTGCCGACAACCATGACGATCTCAGCCCACGCCCATCTGTCCCCTTCTGGCACTATAAATAGAGGCCACCCCCGCTCGATTTCTTCACACCAACTCACTCCCCTCTCTCTCAGAAGCACCCCACCTCACCCCCGGAGCAAGGCGAGAAACACATCGCCGGAATTTGGCCAGAGTCTACCGCAGAGGAGGAAGAAAGGAGTCGTTGATTGGAGCCGCCCCAGGAGGAGCTGCCGGTACCAGGAGGATCGCTGTCGTCAACTTTGTTGTTCGCCCCCATCGCCTACCCTCGCCTGAGCCCCGGTGAGCCTCCCACGACCCCTACTGGTCGCGCTAGGGTTCTGTCTCACCGGCGTTGCCTGACATGGACGATGAACCGCAGCCGTTCGATTAGAGTTTGATCGCACGACCTATATCCCCCCATACCGCTTCGCACCCCCTGTCTGGCTGACTGGTGGGGTCATTCACTTAAACCCACCCGCGCATGTGCTGTGCCTCGTGGGCTGGCCCAGTTAGCATCCCGCGCGACCTAGTAATTCAAATTTAGGTTTATTCTTTTAGTTCAAACCCAGTTCTATACCTAGATTCAAAAATCAACCCAGCTCGATTCACTGAACCAAAATGCATGAAACTAATCTTGTTAGAAAGGTACTGGAATCCTTAATCCAAGCCCGTTTGATTCAATTCATTTGGAATTGTAGATCACTTGTAGTAAAAATAACAAGGAAGAAGCTTTTCTGCATTCAAGCATTTTTCAAAATTCAACCACAAAAGCTTTTGAGTTGATTCCAACTCTCAAAAATCACATTTAACCAGACCTTTCTAAATATATAAAAATATCAAAGGTCCACTTGCAGAAATAATGGTCAAGCAATAAAAGAATGCCGCATAGGCCATTCTAGTCACTTTAATTAATTAAAATAAAAAGGTTAAACCTTATTAAATTGTGACACCACTTTAAATCACATTCCCTTGTACTAAAATATGTGGTGATGACATGTGTCAACATGATCCCATGTTTTAGTTGGAGAATATTAAATCTTCAATGAGTAGAAATTACTTTTCCAAAAATAAAATAAATAAGACAAGTGCTTTGATGATTGTAATGTTCGTGGTGATGCTAGATCATCTAGATAAAACCTTGGTGTGATAAATAAAAGTAGTTAAGTATTGTTTGGTGATTGTGTACCTCGTATTTATTTATAGACGCTAGTACCGACCAAGGATACGAGGAGGAAGGAGGATACTACGAAGAGGAAGCCGAGGAGAACTTCAACCACTGCTCTGCACAAGGCAAGCTACTATCTAAGCAAGCTATTGACTTTGCAAGTTAACCCTTGCATGACAACTATGCAAACTAGATACCTTAAGCATATGTGATTATACCCCTTGATGATACCAAATCCTAGTTTTACTTGCAAGCTTAGTGTTTGATTTCTTTATCAAAGCATTCTTTTAGAGTTTACTTAGTGATTTGTAGAGTTTAGAGAGATTGTTTAAAGGTAGCATAAAGAGCATAAAACTTAACCTAAGTTAGATAAATCTTGATGTCATCCTGAGGCATGAGATTGAACTTAGCTAGTTTACATTAGTTTACCACCACTCATTAGTGTTTATCGCCCACTTGTAGATGCTAGTGCTAAGCATAAAACTTCATCACTTTAGATGGGAATACTTGATGAAAATGGTTATGAAAACCTTAGAATGATGAGTCATTCTACTGAAATGTTTTGACATGTGTTTCCGAACATCGGATGATTTTGATGATGAAAATGTTAAGGCATGAGCCTTATCCCTTTATAAAACTGATGGTTGTCTGGATGCGATACCATTCCAATTTTACCGTACAACCACAATACCCGAAAATTGGGTAGGGCTTGACTGGAAATTTATATACCTTAGTATGGCTTCCCTTGCGGCCAAGGTTTGAGCTGAGGCTACCTTGTGAAGATTGTCCACCTGTGCAGTTCCCAAGATGACAGTTGGTCATGGTTGGGAGGCCAAACTCACAGGAGAGGTGCCTATACTAGGGCGTGTAATTGAAAGGTTAGGATTGATTATCCCCATACTGAGTATGGTAAATTCAGGATTTGTTCCTGACAGATGTATTGAATGTTCTGGTGAAAGTGTACCACCTCTGCAGAGTGTCAAACTTTTCAAATAGCCGTGTCCGCGGTTATGTACAGTTGGAGTGGCCATACTTTTCTGTCATTAGATGCTTTCAAAATGACTTGTGAAATGATTCATGACTTTGACTTGACCACAACAGGGTTGTGATAGGAAATTCAAGTTCCCACTTAGGTGTCCTAAAACTTTCAACTAGCTTTCTTTGCTTATAAACTCAGTAGAGATAAATCTGGCTTTTTGCCAAACAACCTAGAGCCTAGTACTTCCTATTCAAAACCACTTCACTTGCTAGTATTAGTTTGCGAGTACTTAAAGAGTACTCATGGCTTTGTCCCTGGCTATTCCCGTGGCCAGACTATGAAGAGGACTATCAGGAGGACGGACAACAGAAAGGTTATGACAAGTAGGATCATCTCCCATCGTCAGCATTGCCTGTGACCATGAAGATGGAGTTTCGCCTACGCTATCATTACTATTACGTTATTCCGTTGCTTGAATTGTACTAAGATCCTTTATTTGTTGTAAGACCTTATGTATGGTTTGTAATGGATGATGTACTGTGATATCCAAATCTGTTATGTCACGCAAAAATGGTAATCCTGGGATTGCAATGTATGGCATAACATGCATCTGGGATTAAAAATCCGGGTGTTGACAAGACTCCTTGTTGGGTAGTACCTTCCAATGATGGTTACAATACCATCTATGTGGCTAATATTTTGGAACATTGATCTTGGAAATTTCAACTTATTTAGCATGACATTAAGTATAATCTTCTCTGGAATTCCAATGACGTCCATATTGTGCACCTAGTACAAATGGAGGAAGATAGTATGTAAGGCAAGAAAAATCAGACAGCAGTTAGATAACAAATGGAGTTAGATAGTATGTAAGGAAAAAGTATTATGGAGTTGTGCTCTATACATGCTCGAACAAACCTACAACCTCTAGTCAAAAATGAGCAGGAGTTGTAATATTATAGTTCACAAGCAGGCAACATGATCATATCTATCTAAGAGATCCTTCTAACTTGGTCTCACTTGTTCCTTCAGCATTTGGGCGGCTGCATTTATGTTTGAAAAAGATGTCTTTGCGTCATCATGTGTAACTTCATGTGCCCAAAGGTAACCGAGAATTGCCATGTTATGAAAATAGGCAACAAAGGACCATATGATAGCAGCATATATAATTTTTTTGTTGGTTTAAATGTTTCTGTACCGAATCTTATGAGTGGCATGTATCTACATTATTCTAATTCGACATCAACCACCATACCATCAAACTCTATAGACTATTACTACTAAAGAAGAAGAGTGTTCTTACTTTTTAATCTAAAAGCAAGCATCAATTTCCTTATCCTGGACTATTTTAACAATATCAGGCGCCCTGATTCTGCAACATCATCCTCCACCTCTCGTCAAACATCTCGTCCCGTAACACGGCATGCGTCTTAGCATCTACCATGCACTTCTCGATCAAAGCTTGGATATTTTTGGTGGGTGGACCCTTGGCCTTCATTTCGCTGAGCTCAAGCCGACCTTCGGACGATGGCAACACCGTATCATCTATCTTGTACATGGTGTCCTTTCCTCTGACAAGATACATGCGCACATCCCTGCACTTCTGGCACCCCGAGATCCGGGAGTAGACGTGGAGGAACTTGAGGTCCTAGACATTGTTTTCATCGTGGTATAGGCTAAAGCCGCGGTTCATATGCAATCAGATCGGCGAGGTTGGGCTAAGGTTGTGCCAATCTTGGATGAAAGTAGGCAACAAGCAGGGAGTTTACCTTGCTTTAGAAGTTAGCGCCGCTCTCCGGGTGATTCTCGATCTCCTCTTGTATTCCATGCCATTTTCTACAGGCTTGTTGGATTGAGTACCCAATGGGTGGACATGGCCTTCTCGCCGCACTTCATCTAAATCTTATTGAATTGAGGATCACAAAGTTTCCGTTCATCGAAGGAAAACTTGTTCCTCTTCCAATAGGTGTCAGAGTTTTGGCTTGGGTCGGTGATGGGGTCGACGGAGATGGCCTTCCATTATTCGGTGAGGCACTCCTCCTCCTTCGCCGCCCACTTGATGCGGGCTTCGCCTCACGTTGCTGACGCACCCTTCTTCTTCCTCCCATTGCAGCTCGCCAAAACCTCCTCCAGGCTGGCCTTGGCCTTGGACTCTTCTTCCTCATCATCTTCGTCTTCTTCGGTGCTGAAATATTGCGTGTCAAGGCTGCTTCGGCGGCTGTGCGGGCTTCCTCCTAGGTGAAGTACCCTGGAACCAAAGCTGCGGCGGACGAACCAGAAACTATCATGTCGTGCATGATAGATTCGCCCGGCATTTCATTGAACAAGATGTCGGTGCTGGCAGAACTGGCGCCAAACTGGTGAAGAGGCCCGCAGCGAAGTGCATGGGACATCCCGGGGAAAACAGTGTTGGGGTTGAAGCCGCCTAGCTCATCGCCCTCTTACTCATGCGGTGAGAACCTTGTGCGCAGCGTGGCATGGGCGCTAGCTTCCTGGAACATGGCCTGGGGAGAGGACGTGTAGTGCGCCAAGGAGACGCTCAACTGGCTGCCCCAAACTCTGCCAAGGAAGAACTGGTCGCTCCGATGTGGCGGATACATGCCATCAGCGTCTGACGATGATAAATCCATTTTGCATCACTATTCTATATCATAATTTACTGTTATTCATTGATATATTTCATATTAAGAGGTGATACATATGTTATTTCATCTATTTTTGCATGTTGGATGACTTTTGGAGGATGAACTGTCGGAGTCAAGATTCTGATGAAAAAAGCGGTGTCCAGATACAATATTCGCGAAGATCAGAAAATTCTAGAAAATACACAAAAATCCTATTTTTCGAGAAGACGAAGGAAGCCAGAAGGGGGAGGCAGAGATGGGCCACAGGGGGCACACACCCCCCAGGCGCGGCCCACCCTGGGCCGCACCACCAGGGGGTGTGGCCACTCTGGCCCACCTCCTGCTTCGCCCTTTCGCCTATATCTTCTCCTCAAAACCCTAAGACGAGGGGCAGCGACCACAGAAAGATTCCGTTGCCTCTCCAGGCGGAAACTACAGAGAGAAAGGGCTCTCCGACAGGCAGATATCCGCCAGGAAAATTCCTTCCCGGAGAGGGGAGATCGTCGCCATCAACACCGTCATCAAGCTAGACTTCATCGGGATCATCATCATCCTCACCACCATCTCCACCAGCACCATCATCACCACTCCATCCCTCTGTAACAATTGGGTTGAATCTTGCATAGTTCTTAGGGAAACTTTCCCGATGTTGATTACTTTTGTAGTTGATTCTATTGAGTGGAACCATTGAACTATTGTCTATGTTCAGATTGTTATTCATCATTATATCATCTCTGATCTTGATCCATATGATGTCCCGTGAGTAGTTCTTTTAGTTCTTAAGGACATGGGACAAGTCATTTTGTTAGTACTGGAATTGTGTTGAGTAATATTCAATGGTTTGATATTTAAGTTGTGGGGCTATTCTTCTAGTGGTGTCATGTGAACGTCGACTACATGATACTTCACCATGTATGGTCCTAGGAGAAGGCATTATGTATTTGGCTACTAATTGTGGGGTTGCCGGAGTGATAGAAACCTGAACACCCATTAGGAAACCTTGGCACAAGGGAGTGTAGGATCTCAGAGTTTAATATTGTGGTTAGGTTTTTATCTTAATTACTTTCTTGTAGTTGCGGATGTTTGTAAAGGGTTTAATCACAAGTATGTATTAGTCCAAGTAAGGTCGGTACATTAGCATAGTTTCACCCACACAACACTTATCCAACCAAAGAAGATTATTCAACTATATGAAGCGAAAGCACTTGACAGTATTCCGACGTGTCCTCGAGAATGTTTGGTCCTCATAAGTAATACAACCGGCTTGTCCTTTGCTGAAGAAAGGATTAGGCCACTTGCTGCAATTATTATTGTTGTCTTTATTCACTTGAACTTTATTTCTTTGCATTATCAAAAACCCATAAAAATCTGTTTGCTAAGTATTTATAGAGAATTCCTGATCCAAACCACTAGTCAACACCTTTTGTTCCTCGTTGGGATTGACACTCCTATTTATCGGAAATACTACAATACACCCCCTATACTTGTGGGTCATCAGCCGACACCTTCGCCTAAGATTCCTCCTCCGTCCGCCCCTGTGTCTCCTGCTTCACCTTGAATTTCTTCTCTCTGTCTTGGCGACTGTCGTTCTCCACCTTCCTCTAGGCCACAAGTTTCACCCAATCGGTGTTGCTCATGTCTTCGGGCTTTTCCTTGGGCTTCTTTGGATTTATGGCGTCGACGGCGACAGCGACGGTGCATCGGGTCTCGGGCCGTTTAATCTCTTTGGTGGCATGGCAGTGGCGCGGATGTGCACGAGGTGGCAAGGAGAAGGTGGGGAAAATGGAGGGAAGTGGGGAGATGGCGGGAGTTGGTGGGACCTCGCCATCGGGTGGGGGGAAGGAGGGAAAAGGAAAAAAGGAGGGAAATCATCTTATGTCGCCGACAGCCCGCGCCCGCTCGGATTTTCTCTCCATTCGGTGCTCTCAGGCGAACCCTAGAGAGCTGAGTTTGCCGGATAGATTTTGAGCCTAATCTAGCAATTTTGGGCTCCTGAGGGTGTGGCTGGGAGAATTTTCATGGGAGGGGGGGGGCGAAAATAGGCCTAGGGGTATCCATGGGGGGCTCAGTGAAGATGCTCTTAGGATGAAAGAAGAAAAGTTTTTCCAACTTCGGGTAATTCAGAATTTGAAAATCTGATTAACGCTGCATCAAGCCATAATGTTAACGAAGAACAATGCTATTTATACGAAGCGTCAAACTTTTTCAGTAACTAGCGCCATGAAAATATTGTACGAACAGATGAATTACATCTCTTTCAGCACAGGTGATCGTCATCAAATCATTCACCACACACAAAACAGTAGACTTCCTGGAAATAAGAGCATCTACAGACCAAGTACTTCCTCCGTTTCAAAATATAAGATGTTTTAGCTTTATGAATCAAATGCATCTAGACTACTTTTAGTGTGTAGGTTCACTCATGTTTGTACACATTAAAAATAGTCTAGATTCATTTACTTCACAAAGCTTATATTTTGAAATGGAGGGAGTAGAAACTAAAACACGTACGCAACTGGGATATGATACAACCCTAGCAGTCAGACGAACACAAAGTCAGCAGAGCAAATGTTGCTGACATATACAACGGATCGCCTAGGGTTACTTGATGACAAATAGGCACCAGCTAGTACCGGTAAGTCGTACCATACCCGCCAAGACCCGACGAAGAATATACGCTAGCATCCATGCTAGAATAAGATGGCAGGGACGATGACTGATAAGTTGTACTGCCATACTGCATGTAGCTCAACCTATATAATGGATCTAATCCTGTATATATAGCTGCTCCTCACAGGTTCTCTGTGTGCATCCAAGGAGTCCTGAATGAAGAGGACAAGATTTCAAGATCAAAATTAGAACATATAGAAACCAAGTAGATATAAACGACAAATTTTATTTAAAAATGTATGATGTGCTATTACCTGGATGAGCTGTTGGGAAGCTTGTACTTGGGACGACATCCCCTTTATTTCAAGAGTTATATCATCAGGGCTTCCCAAAATATCTTGAATTATGACAATAGCAGCACTGTTAGCCCACATATATGCAATGTTTTCTCCTTTCACTCCTATGATATCTTCAAAGTGGGATTTGAATGGTTTGGGTTATCTGCATGCCATTTATTCTTATCAACAACAATTCGATGTAAACAAATATCAAGGTCTGCTTGCAAACAACTATTATGTTATCTTTAAAAAGATTGGTGGATGGGATGCATATTCAACAGTAATTGAAGATATACATAACGACTTGGGAAAAGCAAGCCCATAGATTGTTTTTAGAACCAGAAATCTTATGGAGAGAAGAGGATACATGGAAAAAAACAGGGAAGACATACCTGTGCAAGTAGAGGGCCAGCAACATGCATTCTAGAAGGTCGTAATGTTGGCCCAGCACCAAACGCCGAGTGCAGTCCGGCGTGACGACGACAAAGACTTCCGGCGAGAGTCGCGTGCACGTATAAGAACCAGTTAACAACGATCAGCAAGCTAGCTATCTAGCCTGATCAAAAGAACTAGCTCTCTCAACTCACACGAGTACGTACGGGAAAAATAATGTTGATGGCTACAGGGCCCTCTCGGTCCTGTTGTTTGTATTGAATCTCACGGTTGTCTTACAAGGCTACTATATGGGTGTATATATACCCGGCAAGACGATGCAACGTCAATACGAATAGGTGTTGGACTACTAGTCCTACTCGGAACACACACACGCACACGACACCGTTCCGTGTCCTATCGGGATTATTATTCCTAACAATCACCCCCCTAAGCACGATGTGCCTAACTTCACAGCTTGGACGCCGATCCTTCCTCGCATCTTCGCAAACTTCACTCGTCCCAAAGATTTAGTTAGGATATCCGAAAGCTGATCATCGGTGCAAACATAGTTGACTTCAATCTTGCTCTCCTCTACACACTGCCGTATGTAGTGATACTTCGTATCAATGTGCTTACTCCTGTCATGATGCACCGGATTCTTGCACAATGAAATTGCAGACTTGTTGTCAATATTAAGCACCACTTGTTCCGCCTCCCGATTAGTGAGATCACCAAGTAGACTCCTTAGCCACACACCTTGACACGCCGCAGTTGCAGCCGCAATATATTCAGCTTCACAGGATGACTGTGCCATCACTTTTTGCTTTTGTGATAGCCAACTTACTATGCTTCTTCCCAAGAAATATGCCACGCCCGAGGTACTCTTACGGTCGTCAATATCTCCTGCCATGTCGCTATCACTATAGCCAAGTAGCTTCACCTCCTCCTTCTCTTTCAAGTAGACAATACCAAAGTTTGTAGTACCTTTGATATACCTGAGTATATGCTTCACGGCTGTCCAATGCTCCATTGTGGGTGCTTCCATGAAGAGACTCACATAGCCAACGGAATAGGCCAAGTCGGGTCTTGTGTTAATGAGATACCTCAAACTTCCGACAACGCTCCTATACTCCGTTGCATCAACCGCAGGTGCTTCACTCATTTTGCTCAGTTTAAGACGAGGTTCCATCGGAACATGAGTTGGATTGCATTCTTCCATGCCACACTTCTCGAGTATCTTCTTTGCATATGCCTCTTGGCATAGCGTGATCTCACCCAGCTTTTGATGTACCTCGATCCCAAGGTAGTAGCTCAACAAGCCTAGATCACTCATCTTGAATAACTCCTTCATCTGTAGCTTGAACTTTGCAATCTCCTTCTCATCCGCTCCAGTTATCAATAGATCATCAACATAGATGCCAACTAGTAGATGATCCCTTCCTTTACCTCGCTTATACATCGCATGCTCCAGTGGGCTCTTCTCGAATCCGAGAGAGATCAATGTACGATCAAGCTTGATGTTCCATGCCCGAGGGGCTTGCCGTAGCCCATACAGCGCCTTGTGTAGCTTCAAAACCTTGTGTTCTTCTCCCTCTTTTATGTATCCCGGTGGTTACTTCACATAAACTTCTTCTTCTAACTTCCCATTCAAAAATGCGGATTTCACATCCATGTGATGCAATTTCCAAGATTCTTGAGCTGCGAGAGCGATAAGTAATCTCACCGATTTCATCCTTGCAACGGGAGCAAACACTTCTTAGAAATCCACACCTTGCTCTTGCACGTATCCCTTGTCCACTAGCCGAGCTTTGTGTTTCACCAACTTCCCTTCGGCATCCTTCTTGATCTTGTACACCCACTTGAGCCCTATGGCCCTGTGATTGTTGGGTAGATCGACAAGCTCCCATGTATCGTTGTCTTTGATTGATCCCAACTCCTCATCCATAGCACGACGCCAACACTCCTCCGTATTAGCATCCTCGAATTTCGTCGGCTCCTCGGTGAGTAAACACCGACCTTGTCCTCTCCCTCGCGCACGCGCTGTACGAAGGGTCTCCGGCAGATACAACTCCAGTACACTTCGGAATTTTTCTGGAGTAGGTGGCCGTCTCCTTTCTTCCCGTGCACTTGGAGGAGACGTGGAAGCTGACGTAGTACTTGTTTCAGCGTCTACTGAATTTCCTACAGTTTCTGTCGGTGTACTGCATGTTGGCGACGTGACATCGTCGCCCGCGTCCACTTCTCGACTGCCGCTAGTCCCTCCTGGACGGGAGTGTGCAGCTGATGGGCCACTTGCGCCAGGCCTCTCGTCCGCGCGTGGACTGGATGGCGACGCTGAGCCTCCAGGTGCAGCGCGTGAGCTGCTGCTCGTGCCGGGACTCCCACGCGGAGATACCTCTCCAGGCGTAGCGCTGCTGCTCACTTCCGGACTTCCATCTTCTGAACCAGCGTCTAAATCTGTAACGCCACGGGACGCCATTTCTTGATCATCTGCATGCGAATCACTGTAGACTACAGTAAATATTTCATCAGAAATTGATTGTACCGGTTCCGCAGAGCCCCAATTCCATGATTTCTCCTCCTCGAAGACGACGTCACGTGTCACCACCAACTTTTTGTTCACTGGATTGTACGCGCGATACGCCTTCGAACCGTATTCATAGCCGATCATGACCATTGGAGTACTTCGATCTGCCAACTTGCTAGTATGCCCGGTCACCGTCTTCACATGCGCCACGCACCCGAAAGTGCGAAGATGATCAACCGAGGGCTTGCGCCCGTACCATGCTTCGTACGGCGTCATACCAACTACACTCTTAGTTGGCGCCCTATTCAGCAAATAGACAGCTGTACTAACTGCCTCACCCCAAAACCTGCCTGGCATGCCTTTGCTCTTCATCATGCTGCGTGCCATGGCCACCACGGTTTGATTCCTTCTTTCCACAACACCGTTTTGCTGCGGTGAATATGGTGCGGTGAGATACCGCCGGATCCCATGAGCTTCGCAAAACTCCTTGAATTCATTGGATTTGAACTCCCCACCCCGATCGGTACGGAGGGCCTTCAACTTTGCCTCGGACTCCACCTCGGCTGCCATCTTCACAATCCTGAACGCTTGCAAAGCTTGATCCTTACTCTTCAGCAACACAACCCACATGTATCTACTGAAGTCGTCGACGATGAGCAAAAAGTACTTGTTCCCGGCGGGGGTCGCCGGCGTGATTGGTCCGCATAAGTCTCCATGCACCAACTCAAGAACCTTACTTGCTCGATATTGTCCCTCCCTTGGAAAAGGGGCTCGCCTTTGCTTCCCAATGAGACAACCGTCGCACACCTGCTCAACATGATCAACACACGGTAAGCCAAGTACCATCTCCTTCTGTCCAAGTTGTCGTAGAGCTTGGAAATTTAGATGTCCGTAGCGTGCATGCCACTTCCACGCCGAGTCTTCCATGCTTGTCATCAAACATACTGGATCCGCCCGATTGAGATTGAGGATGTAGAGTCTATTCTTTGACCTCTCCACCTTCATGATGAGCTGCCTTTGGCGGTCATATCCCCATAGGAACTCGTCCTCCAACACGATCTTGCATCCACGCTCCACGAGCTGACCAAGACTGATAATGTTGGTCTTAAGCTTGGGAATATAGTACACGTCAGTGAGTACCTTGTGACCTCCATCCTTCAACTCAAACAGGACAGTGCCTCGTCCTGCAATCTCCACCTTCGACCCATCGTCGAATCGAATGGAGCCTCCAACCATGAGGTTCAACTCAGAAAACTGGGCCTTGTCGCCGGTCATGTGGTTGCTAGCGCCTGTGTCGAGGTACCAAACGTCGTGAGCCGTCTGCATCCTCCGCGGGAAGACCTTCTCTTCCACGAGCGTGACGATCTCCGTAGCGGACTCCTGAGGAGTTGATTCCTTGGTGGTCATTAACTCGCAAGCTTCGAGCATGAGCATCATCGATCCATCATCTCCTTCCTTCGCCATGAGAGCCTTCTCCTTTGAACGGTTAGGACACTCCGATTTAAAGTGCCCGAGCTGATTGCACTTATGGCAGCGAAGATTCTTCTTGTCGAATTTCTTCTTTGGCTTCTTCGGCTTGCTGTCCGACTTCTTCACCGGGACCGAACCATCGCCACTGCCAGATGCTTTATCGCTCCTCTCCTTGGCGACCATTGCCTACCACTGGGCACGTGTAAGCATGAGGTGCTCATCTTGATTCGCGTCGCCGTAGGTGATCTTCATCCGCTCGTCATGCGCCTTGAACCGTCCAACCAGGTCATCCATCGTGAGGGTGGTGAGATCAACGCATTGCTCGATTGCCGACACCACAGATATGTACCGCGGCGCGCCTTGAAGGAAACGACACGACTGAGATATCTTCCAGCTTCTCACCTTGCGCGCGAATCCCGTTGACAATTGTGGCTACCCTCGATGCAAAAGCGTCCAGCGTCTCATCTCCTTCCATCTCCAGGTTCTCGTACTTCTTCTGTAAAGTTTGTAGGGTCGCCCTGCGGACGCGCTCGTGCCCAAGATTCAACGTCTTGAGTGTCTCCCACGCCGCCTTTGCAGAATCCTTCGAGATCAGGTGCTGCGTCACGTCCGCCGGCACCATGGAGCCGATGGCCGTGAGTGCCTGTCCTGTCCCATGGTACTTCGACGCCGCCTTCTTGAACTCGCCGGGATCGACAGCCTCCCAGATGTCGTTGCCCTCCATGGCCCACTCCATCCGTTTCGCCCACGTCGTGTAGTTGCCGCGATCATACCGCGGGTACTGCGACGACACCGATGCACCCGCAGCCGCACCGGAGTACTCGCCTTGCTCCTTGCCCGTCATGACCTCCCGTTACTAGGAGATCCTCCCCGAGGCTCTGATACCAATTGTTGGCCCAGCCCAAACGCCGAGTGCAGTCTGGCGTGACGACGACAAAGACTTCCGGCGAGAGTCGCGTGCACGTATAAGAACCAGCTAACAACGATCAGCAAGCTAGCTATCTAGCCTGATCAAAAGAACTAGCTCTCTCAACTCACACGAGTACGTACGGGAAAAACAATGTTGATGGCTACAGGGCCCTCTCGGTCCTGTTGTTTGTATTGAATCTCACGGTTGTCTTATAAGGCTACTATATGGGTGTATATATACCCGGCAAGACGATGCAACGTCAATACGAATAGGTGTTGGACTATTAGTCCTACTCGAAACACACACGCACACGACACCGTTCCGTGTCCTATCGGGATTATTATTCCTAACACGTAATGCTGACAGGGCAGGATCTCGCCCATATAGTGACACACCTGCGCGGTGAACGTTATGTTCTACCAGCGGTTCTATTTAAGATACAAATGGTCCCTTTTCAAAAGTAGTCAATTCTAATCATCAACTTGTTAGGATCTCTTTGTACTCCCTCTGTATCAAAATATAAGACGTTAAATGTTCCGACCATGTGAAAAACCTGCGAAAAGACAACGATAACCCTGTTTAAAATTCGAATCTCCATCTAATCGCGTTCGCTCCAGCGTCGTCCTTCCGTCGTTCTCAAATGCAGTCGGAATCGATCATCCTCCTCCAGCCAGCTCCTCCTTCCCTAGCCAGAATCGATCCTCCCCATTCAGGCGAGCATGTGAATCAGCTCGCCGCTAAAATCGATCGGTGCAAGTAGCACGATAGGGATCAGCACGCGTGGCCCAGCTCGCCAGCAGTTGCACGTCAACCAGCTGCACTTCCCGGAAGCCGGCCGCCGGCCCCAAGGAGCAGCACCATGCCAGCCCCTAGCTAGTACCTTCCCGGCATCCACGCACGCCCAGCACCCACCCAGCAGACCGCTGGCCAGCACCTCCAGGTCTTTCCTCGCTAGTCGTCGCGTCCAGGCTCCTGGCCGCCGCTCCCAGACTCACCATAGTGCACCTCCAGGCTTGGCACACACCTCCGGCTTCCTTGCCGGCAAAGTCGCCCTTCTCGCCAGCAGCTCCTTTTCATCTTCTCGACAACGCCGCCTTCTCGACCAACAACTCTGTCTCAACTCGCCGGAAACTCCGCCCGCTCACAAGGTCAACGAGGCACCCGAACCAGTCCCGAATGAACAATGGTGCTTCCAGATCTTAACTGTAGTCCACCTAAAGAACAAGAAGAGGATGTCAATAATCCACTTGAAGATCAAAATCGATGTACTGCACACTGTCCCATGAAACTGCAAGAAGCAATTATGAATGCTTGGCAAAGACCATGCTGAGAATTGTACTTGTTCAATATAACACTTAGTACCAGCAAACAATATTTCTTCATAGTATATTTCTTGATAATACCAGGAGACAATATTTCTATATAGTACCCAGAAATGCGAAGGTAAAATGCTCATTGGACAATATGGATGTCAGTCTATACTTGTTTCTTCATTAACCAGAATACAAGAATACAACGATTTCCACTTAAATGGTCGTATGATTTTTAGAATTAGTGCAAAGAATAACTGATCTTGTAGCAATTCATAAATACATCCTTGTATTCTAGTAGAAAGAAGATACTGAATATACTATACAAGTGTGCTTGAATGTACATGTTAGAGTATATAGTCTCTCTTTATATTTGCCCATTGTATAAGGACACTTTGCATATTTGCCTTTTCCACACCTGTACATGTATTGGCCTTTGGCCCATGCACTACGGGAAAAAATGTCGCTGCCGTCGCCCCTCTCCTTTGCCGTGTGCCAAAAGGCCCGAAAGCTCTTTGCCGTGTGTAAAACAAGAAGAACACGGCAAAGGACAGGTGCACGGCAAACAGCAGACAAAGAACACGGCAAAGAAACAAACACGACAATGGACCTACAAGAACACACGGCAAAGAAATGAATCACGGCAAAGGTTTCCTCACGGCAAAGAAGTAGGCCCCGTGGCCTCGCAGGGTCACCCGCCGGCAGGGGATGACGGCAGAATCTTTGCCGTGTGCCCTCGCCGTCAGGCACACGTCAAAGAATTTTTTTCACCTTTTTCTTTTTTTTTAATTAGCAAGGCTTTTATTACATATATGTTAGGTGATATTATTTCATAGGATCATGAGAGCACACGTATGATCATAGGTTATTGTGGTCTTGATCACTATATACATGCACCCCCTGATTCCGACGTTCTCGTGGACTTCCTCCGTGAAACTCGATGATCTACGGCCTCGGATCGCCTACCCCTAGACATTCTTCCGAGGGGTAGCCCGGCGTAGCTCTCTCTTGTTTTGTGTTTGATTATGTCATGGGATGATGTGAAACCATATTGGTTCACAAGTTGGGGCACTATACTACCCGGTTTCACCGTAACGGGGAGATTCCTCCTTATATGTGTCCGTAACCTTCGCTTAGGTTAGAGCGCATGCATGCGAGGGGGCCACATGCAATCACATATACCAACCTTGCACCACACTCACACACATATGCTAGGGACGATGCAAGTTTTCAGATGATTCCACGCTCGTGGACTTCCTCCGTGAAACCTCGATGATCTACTTGCCCTGGATCATCTACCCTCCTAGACATTCTTCTGACAGGGGTAGCCCGGCGTAGCTCTCTCTTGTTTTGTGTTTGATTATGTCATGGGATGATGTGAAACCATATTGGTTCACAAGTTGGGGCACTATCCTATCCGGTTTCACCTGAACGGGGAGATTCCCCCTTATACAGGTCCAGAACCTTCGCTTCTAGGTTAGAGCGCATGCATGCGAGGGGGGACACATGCAAGCACCTATACCAACCTTGCACCACACTCACACACATATGCCAGGGACACATGCAAGTTTTCATCTCATTCCGACGTTCTCGTGGTCTTCCTCCGGCGAAACCCTGATGATCTACGGGCCTCGGATCGTCTACCCCCCTAGACATTCTTCTGACAGGGGTAGCCCGGCGTAGCTCTCTCTTGCACTACTAGGAAAACGGCCTTTAGTGGCGCACCTGAAAACATCATCTGTGGCGCACTAGCAGTGCGCCACGTGCCTTGCGCTACGGCTATCTCTCAGCCGTGGCGCACTGCCTAGTGCGCCACGGTTGTGTAGAGACAGGCGTAGCACACATGCTAGTGCGCCATAGATGTTTGGGCAGGTGCACTACCCCTAGGATCTTCTATGGCGCACTACCTAGTGCGCCACTAAGCTTCTATAGTGCGCTTTAGGTGTAGTGCGCCACGGAAGGTAGATCATGTGCGCCACATATGTGTTTTTTGTTTTTTTTAATTTCCGAGCCAGATTATATACAATACAGATTATATACAATATTACAGCAGATATACACACAGAGATACAAGATATACAATTATATATATAAATACACAATATGAAAAACAAGATTGAAACAAATACATATAGATAAGTCTCATACATGAATACATAGTATAAGTTATATTGTTTCGATCAAGTTACAAAGTAGTAGTTGGTGACATGCGAATACATGTGTCGATCGAACAAGTTAGAGCTCGGAAGCTCGCCTAGACATCTAAACTAGCTAGACACAAACGCGGGATAAACAACCAAACAAGATAAGCATGATCACCGCCGCGACGAAGGTGTAGGTCTTCATCCGGTTCCTTGTCCTAACTCCCGCTAGATAGCGCGTGTATCTAGCTTCCGCCTCCGCCATAGTGTTTTACCCTTTGTAGCTATTGCCGCTGAAACGGTGCACCTGTCTTCGACAGTCTTCCCAATCATCGTAGACTCCGGGAACCCGTCCCTTGTACACGACGTACCACGTCATCTATAAGTTGACAATAATAATTAACCGGTGATTGAAAAAAAACATATATAATTAAAGTCGCATATGAAGATACACATATAGAAAGTACTCCTAAATCAAAAAGACCAAACTCAAAAAGCATGCCTCATATATAACTAGGTTGTTCGACACAGGAATATGCTACGATGGAACTGTTCGCCAAGTAGGATGCACAACACCTGGACCTGTGCATAGCACAAGGCAAACAATCCCATCGCAGCATATTCACATATAGTGTGCCACGACATTTCAATCATCGGCATTATTCTCGAAAAAGACCAAAGTAACTCAAAAAGCATGCCTCATATATATACATAGGTCGTTGGACACAGGAATATGCTACGATGGAACCGTACGCCAAGTAGGATGCACAACACCTGGACTTGTGCATAGAACAAGGCGTACAATCCCATCGTAGCACATTCACATATATAGTGTGCCACGACATTTCAATCATCGGCATTATTCTCGAAAAAGACCAAAGTAGCTCGAAAAGAATGCCTCATATATAACTAGCTAAGTCGTTGACATTAGAATATGCTATGATGTAACAGTTAGCCAAGTAGGATGCACAATTCCTGGACTTGTGCATATCACAAGGTTAACTATCCGCCATAGCACATTCACATATATATTGTGCCACGACATTTCAATCATCGGCATATTCTCGAAAAAGACAAAAATAACTCGAAAAGAATGCCTCATATATATACATAGGTCGTTGGACACAGGAATATGCTACGACGGAACAGTCAGCCAAGTAGGATGCACAATTCCTGGACTTGTGCATATCACAAGGCTAAATATCCCGTTGTAGCACATTCACATATATATTGTGCCACGACATTTCAATCATCGGCATTATTCTCGAAAAAGACAAAAATAACTCGAAAAGAATGCCTCATATATATACATAGATCGTTGGACACAGGTACGATGGAACGGTGAGCCAAGTAGGATGCACAAGACCTAGAATTGTGCATATCACAAGGCTCACAATCCCATCGTAGCACATTCACATATATAGTGTGCCACGACATTTCAATCATCGGCATTATTATCGAAAAAAGAGTAAGGAAAAAAAGAAGGACCAAAGTGAGCAAAGGACCAAAGAGTAAGCAAAAAAACCAAGCATTGATTGATATATAATAATAATAAGCAAAATAAGTAAGCGATGATTCATAAACCTAATAAGATAAGTACACTTGTCCACACACATACAAAGGTCATCTATAGTTTGTAACTACAACTAGGCCAACGTCAAGCCTTCTGGCTCGGCTTAGGGAACGGGAGGACGTCTTGTCTCGTCATGAACTTCCTATAGTCACCCTGCATCTCTAGGCGATCTTCTATGTCACGGTTATTCGGGATATTCCCTCCGTAGAAGATCCCCCCCGAAGTCATGACATCACGAAAGATGATTGTCCCAAACTTCTCCTGGATGCGATACATCTCTTGTCTAATATCCGAATCATTGATCTTGGCCTTTGCTTCGGCCCACTGTTTGAGATGATCTGGCAGCGTAGAATTCTGCTGGTCAAGTAGGAACGCCCTCATGTGATGTAGTGCGTAGTAGGCTTCCTTCTTACTGTTTTCCGGCTGCTTCACACAGGGGAACTCCGTTACGTGGTTGAAGACGTGCCTGCCGAACTTGACCTTCGTACGCACGAAGGTGGTGCCTTCCGTCGAGGCAAAGCCAGTGAGAGCATCATCCAGAACTTGATCTTGTCGTAGTTTTTCTTCTTTTCTAGACTCCCCGAGTCGAAATACGTGGCGTGGGAATGCTTCGGCGATAAGGAGATGAGCGTGCAGTGTTCATCTCTGCGCAAAAAATTCAAATGGAATGTGTTGTAAAAAGAATGATGATGATCTAATAAAGCCAATCGACGGTGGCGAGTGAATAACGACTTACTCGGAAAAGTAAGGCACGAGAATGTATTCCTTTGTCTTGTTCGCCACGAAGATTCTTTTTAGGTACGAGGCCACGATACGTCGTTCGGCGGGGGAACCCAAGCAGCCGTCACGCATGTAGTAGGGGTCCACTATATCGATGTCCGGTGTGTTCTCTCTAATGATCTGCATGGCCAGGCTGAGAGAAAAGAGACGGACCATGGTATAGTGCAGCGGGTATAGGTGGAACATATTGAAGATGTCGTCGAACCGCAGGAAGAACAGATACGCAGGGGCATTGTCGACGAAGCCCAAGCCTGGTGGCACCTTAACCACGAATACCGGGTGCGAGGGATCTTTCTCCGATAGAAGGCGTCTCTATCGCCAAGACGTCATGCACACTCGCAGTTCCAATCTGGCGAGCTTCCGCAAATTCTTAGGTAGCATGGGCTCACCCGCCACATGAATCCTCGACATAATACCCTCGGGTCTTGGTGGCCCGTCCCGAAACCTGATCGGATTCGCAGCTGTTGACGCCACCGGCTGGCTCGAGCTGCTAGATTCTCTTTTCCTGCCCTTTTTTCCTTTTGGAGAGCGGTCAGGCACCGCAATCTGAGCACCGTCCCTATGTAGTGTGTCAGGCTTAGAATAAAGGGCGTTGGTTGTATCAGCTGGCTCAGAAGGCGCAAGCTGAGGCGTCTCCTCGAGAACCAAACAGACGCTTGGTGATAGTGGCTTTCTCGTGGGGCCACCAGCTAGGTCTTCTTCGCCAAACCGAAAGTGCTGAAGAAGTGATCATTCCAGTCTTCATCGCCCTCGGCGGATCTCGCGCCATGTGCATATCATCAACATGATCATCCGACCCACCGCGTGAGGTGACGGCGAGGGCGGTAGGTTTTGCCACCGCTTGTCGCTGGCACGACAAAGCGGTGTTGTTCGTCTGGCGTGATGGCCCCCGCCGTCCCCAAACGGATCATGCTCTTTGGCCATAGCAAGAATAAGCCGAAGCAAGTTCTGAGGACAAACGGCTCTTCTTCATCCGCTCCTGGGGGTTGAATGGGAGGTTCCAGGTCGTCGCAGCCCCTTAGCACCCGACTAATTTTAACCCTGTGCACGCTATCTAACATCGGCCTTGAGTGGAACGTGCGCTGCAAGGGTTGAACGATGGTACCCTTGGCAACATCCCTCAGCTCGTTGTTCACGTAGCATAAGAGAGTGCAAGGAACATCCGTCTGCGGAAAACATGTACGACGTCGTCAGAGATGCCATAAGAGTTAGATGGCATGAAAGGCGGTAATTAAAGCAATTTGTTTACCGTGATGGCGTCGAGATCGAATAATGTCGACGCACCGCATACGGCTACGGGCGTGCAAGAGACGGAAGGACTGCTTGATGGCACGGTGCTGGCCGCCGGTATATTCTCCCTACCGATGGGTGCTTGGATCTCCAGTGCCGCCGCGACGATGGCAGGGGGGCACCAACATGCACTCCGGCGCCACGGTGATGGCAGGGGGAGTCACCAACACTTGCGGCGCCGCGGTGCTAGCGGGCGGAGTCACGAACACGTAGTTCACCTGATTCGTCGGCGCCGCGTTGTTCGAGTGGCTGCTTACCATGCTTGGAATCGGGCATGGCCCTACTCGACCACCCGCACTCCAGTTTGCTATTGACTCCACCAAGGTAGGCAGGAAGGACGTGAGGGTGATTTCCAGGTTGTCTTGGACGATCTGCGGGATCCGCGCCACTTGTGCCTTAAGTTCTTGAACCTCGCGGTTTTCCTCCTCGCTCCTTCCCGACGGCGCCACATGCGTCCTCGGCGGTGGACCAAAATGATCCACCCAATCTACCCCGAGGCCGGGCCAGACAGCCAACGACAGCTTCTTCAGAATCGCTCTATTTTCTTGGCCCGGTTCATCGCCCTGTTAAAAGGGTTATCCCACCGGGTGGCCGCCGTCGACCCCTGGGATGAGGAACCCTGGGATCCATGACTAGCAACAATTTCCTCCTCCCGAAGAAGTAACATGAATCGCTTAGATCATCGTTAGATTGCAATCGAGTTGATCCATGTAATTAGATTATACTTACCAAAATTTCTCGAATTCCTTCACCGCAGATCCGCGGTGAGTTGTTTGATTTTGGGTCCACATGGTAACGGGCCCTCGATGAACTTCGAACCTGCCCGGTTCGAATTTAGCAAAGGGTTTTCTATCCCTTGATCTATACTCTTCGTCCTCCTTATTCCATTTGGCCTCCGCTCAGTTACGTATCCACTAGATCCGAGATGGTGATAACCTATATTCATCGCCGCAGACCTTTCCCGATTACTATTGGCCAAGGCTCTTTCGGATTCACACCTCTCCTTGAACTCCCGGAACTGATCTTCGGTGATCTGCGGGTCAATCTTCTGGATCTCCTCGAGACTTTTGCCTTCTTTATAGATCTTCTTCTTTATCCGGGTTCTCCAGCTGGCCAGGGCGGTGCTCATCTTTGTGAGGGCGGATTTGTTTACTTCGTTCCTATGATAATTTGTGTTCTGATACTTAGCGGGGAACTTGTATCTTGCGTGCAGCTTCTCGAAGAGGAGTGTGCGCAAGTGGCCATTATCTTTATGCCGGAGATTCTCAGTGTTGATCGAGATGGTTGTCCGGGTAATCGCCGCCACTTGCCCACCATACCCTTTGACGACAAGGGCGGGCTCCAAAGGAACCCCTGATGGGCTCACTTCGGTAATTTCCTCCCTGACCATGCCGACCGTGTTCGGGTGTCGGTCCTTCGGCTTCTTCTTCTTCTTCTTAGGAGGATTGGTACCACTCCCTGTGCCCTCGCCGCCATCAGTGGTTTCATCGTCCGCCGTTCCTTCAGCTTCTTCCTCCGCGTCTTCCATCTCATCATCCTCGCTCTCCGAAGGATGGTATTCTTCATCGTCTTCTAGCCGCTGGGCCGCCTCCCAGAATGCCAATTGTGTATTCGGAGGTCTGAGTTCTCCTTCAGCGCTGATGTGCTTAGAACATCCAGCCTCGTTGTTATCACACATCTTCACACTAATAAAAAACAAATAATTGGTTAAATGCACGGAAAAATCCGGCATGACCTTTGCTAATTTTCTTAAACTAGGAGTGCCCAATTTCTGCCGAAACGGAAGTTAATCAACATTCCGGCAAAAATCGGGACTCATTTCATACAAGAACCTGCATACACACATAATAAAGTTCTTCATATACAAGCACAAGCACAATTTCAAGGTGCTGTTGTCCCAGCACAGATAGTAGCAAAACCAACACTACTCTATTTTTCCTTCCAAACCATTTCACAACCACATCCATCCAGTCCCAGCACAGTGCCACAACCATATATACTTTTGTTATCAATTTAAGCATAGTCATATTGCTGTCATTTGTATTATTTCAGTTCTGTGAACAAATGACAACAAATGACCAAGTGACAGCAAGCGAATGACCAAGTGATGACAACAAGCAAATAAACACATATAGACTATTCAAAAAGAACAAGTTCCATTCCTGGTTTTCCATAAGGACCAAACCACAGAAGAGAATGGCTTTGTGTTATTTCTTGCTATTCTGATGTTGATCAAGTTAGTCAGTCGACCTATCTTTGCATATTTGTCAGCAAGCAAGCTGTGCATGTATGTCTCCAGTCACCAAGTCTTTTGAGTTACACATTGGTATTTAGTTTTAACTAGCGAGTTGCCGAGTTCTCACTTACTGCATTTGAAATAACCACACCTGTAACTAAAAACCATTCCTTGCATGATCATATGTTCCTTTTTACTGTTCTGAATTTATGATGTTGATCAAGTTATTGTGAGGTGTAACTACTTTTGCATATTTTTCTCACTTGTGAGATAATAACTTCTGAACATAAGTACACGGGCATTATATGTACACAAACCCCTCTCCTTTCTAGTAAGAATATAAGTGCATTGCGTGCCATACATAATTGTTTCATACTATTCATATAACAGTTTCACTATATATAAGCATTGCCATGACTTGAGTGTATGCCACAGAAAAAAACATTGCTCTTGCACGTAATTGTCTATTCTACTTCCACTTACTAATACAGCTGTAAATATTAGTTAATCAAAATTCAGTGGCAATGCCCATTTTTTGTATTGAGATATAAACACTAACACTGGTTGATGGGGATGATCTGGATGCTTCAGATTTAGAGGGACTTGAAGCAGTAGGATCCTTCCATATGACCCTCAAATCCCTCTTAAACCTGAATCAACCAAACCTCGTCAGAAGTCATGTGCTAAGTCTTCACATCTTAACAACCAAAGTCTGGATATTTTGTTTTCATATACCATCGAGTTGCTTATATTAAGACTGTTATATTCCCATTGATTATTTTCTTGTGTTGGAGATATGCCCAAGAGGCAATAATAAAGTGGTTATTATCATATCTTCATACTTATGATAAATGTTTACATACCATGCTATAATTGTATTAACAGGAAACATTAATACTTGTGTGATTTGAAAACATAAAAGAGTCCCTAGTAAAGCCTCTTGTTAAACTAGCTTGTTGGTTAATATATGATCATGGTTTCCTGATCATGAACATAGAGATGTTATTAACAACATGGTCATATCATTAGGAGAATGATGTGATGGACATACTCCTATAGTTAAGCGTAGCATAAAGATCAAGTCATTTAATATAGTTCATTTGCTATAAGCTTTCTGATACATAGTAACCTAATTCCTTCGACCAGGAGATCATGTTAATCACCATCACCGGAAGGATGCTTTGATGACATCAAACACCACACCGTAACTGGGTGGCTATAAAGGTGGCATTGAGTGTTTGGAAAGTATGGGTTGAGGCACATGGATCAAGAGTGGGATTTGTCCATCCATATGATGGATAGATATACTCTGGGCCCTCTCGGTGGAATGTCATCCAATTAGCTTGCAAGCATGTGACTGGCTCACAAGGGATCACATATCACGGGAACGAGAAAAGAGTACTTATCGGTAACGAGGTTGAACTAGGTATGCAGAGATACTGACGATCATAACCTCGGATAAGTAAACTATCGTGAGACAAAGGGAAATTGGTATCGTATGTAAGTGGTTCATTCGATCGCAAAGTAATCGTAGAAATATGTGGGAGCCATATGAATTTCCAGATTCCTCTATTGGTTATTGATCGGAGAAGTGTCTCGATCATGTCCGCATAATTCACGAACCGTAGGGAGACACACTTAAGGATTCGATGTTGTTGAGTAGTTGTGGAATGATGAGTAAGAGACCGAATGTTGTTCGGAGTCTCAGATGGGATCCGGGATATCATGAGGAGATCCGAAATGGTCCGGAGAATAAGATTCATATAAGGAAAGTCCTGTTTCGGGGTTGGAGAATGGTTCCGGTGTTTTCATCGGGAATGTTCTAGAAGGTTCCGGAATGTCTGGCACTCCGGAGGGGAAGGGTACATGAATGTGTCATAACAAGTTGGAATGGTTGCATCATGTACTAGGTGTCATCGCTGAACAAAATAAAGGGTTTAATCAAATCCTAGTTTGAAAAGTCAAACGCCAATTTGAAAAAGTCAAACGGCTATTTTGTGAGGTGGAGGGAGAGAAGGAAACCTGGGAAGAGAAGGTTTCCCTTCTCTCCTCCAAACCGCTGGCCAGCAAGGGAGTTGGGGGAGGACTCGGCTAGCCCTAGCCGCCCCTCCCACCAATAAAAGAAAGGGAGGGGGCGCCCCTCTCCCTACACCTTGTCCCTTAGCCGGCGCCCCTCTAAACCCTAGGCCAGCCGCCGCCCCCCCCCCCTTCTAGATGCGGCTGCCCTAGATCTCCTCTAAACCGCCGTCTAGCTAATCCCTAGCTGCTGGTTGCTCTAAACCCCTTGGTGCCTCTAAACCCTAGATCGCCAAGGCCTCTCTCATAGTCCACCATACTCGCTCCGGCTTAAGGCGAAGCCCTGCGAGATCTCCCCTCTACTTCCGGTACCACGCTGTCGTGCTGCCGGAATCGCGAGGAGAGTGCTACAGCCTCCGCTGCCTTCTGGAACAAGGGAGAGGAAGGTCTTCATCGAGTACCGAACATGTGACCGACTGCGGAAGCGCTGCCGGAACGCAGCGTCGGAAGGATCGTCTACACGATCTTGAGATCGGAAGTGTACGACTACATCACCCACGAGAATCTGCTCTCGTTAACCGCTTTGGAATCTTCGAGGGTGAGTTCCTCTATCGACTCGTTGCTACAATCTAGTAGATAGATCTTGGCTTGTTTGTTTGTATGCGGTAGAAATTTTTTGTTTTCCATGCTACGAACCCCAACAGTGGTATCAGAGCCGTGTCTATATGTAGATCTGTTGCACGAGTAGAACACAATGGTCATTGTGGGCATTGATGCTTTTGTTGTCGATTGCTTCTTGTGTACTTTGCATCTTGCGGGATGGTGGGATGAAGGCGGCTAACCTTACATGACATCGTTCATGAGACTTGCTCCACGCTTGACATGCAACTTGTATTGCATAAGTGGCTTTGTGGGTGCCTATTTCTCCCAACATAGTTAAGATTCAATTTACAACGGGTGATTGACAATACTAGTATCAATGTTGTGGTTCTTGTTCGTAAGTTAGATCGACACTTATTGAAAGCCCCAAACCACGTAAAACATGCAAAGAAAATTAGAGGCGTCTAACTTTGTTTTGCAGGGGTGTGCTGTGATGTGATATGGCCATGATTGTGATTATATATGATGTATGCAATGTTCCTTATTGTAAGTTGGCAACCGGCAGGATCCATATGGTTGTTTCCATTAAGTCCTGCGTGTCTATTATTCAAAGTAGTTGTAATAGTTGATGCTGGTGGAAGACAACCATGAAGCGGCGCCATTGACCTTGACGCCACACCGGTGATGATGGAGATCATGTTTGTGCTTGAAGATGGAGATCGGAAGCACAAGAAGAAAGGCCATATCATATCACATATTATGAATTGCATGTGATGTTAATCCTTTTATGCATCTTGTATTGCTTAGTTCACGATGGTAGCATTATAAGATGATCCCTCAAGCACACAAATTTCAAGTTTTAAAGTGTTCATCCTTAGTAAGCACCGTTGCTAAAGCTCGTTGTTTTGAAGAACCACGTGATGATCGGGTGTGTTAGATTATGCGAGTGTATACAATGTGAGCAAGCCAGATTTGCTCATGCAGAAGCTAAGGTTTGATCTTGACGAGCCTAGCATGTACAGACATGGTCTCGGAACACAGATCACCGAAAGGTAAAGCATGAGTCATATAGTAGATATGATGAACATGTTGATTGTTCGCCATTGAAGCTACATCAACTCTCGTGATGATCGGTTTTGATGTGGTGGATTTGGTTCGTGTGATCACTAAAACAATGTGAGGGATATTGTTTTGAGTGGGAGTTCAACGGCAATATGATTAAAAGTTGAACACTATTTATCATAAATTAAATCAAAGTGAATTTGCATAATTGTTGTAGTCATTGGCATCCGTTTACCACCTTGCGCTTAGTTATAATTGAGATGATAGAACTATAGAATTCTGGTTAGTTACTTTACGAACTGGTATCGTATTGTTTTTGAAGTGTTAATCTAAAGTTTAAAAGTCCCATTGCAAACTTTCAGTAAGTTCCGGTTACTCCATGAAGTTTAATAGTTGGTATTAAATCAAGAGTAACAATTCCAGTGTTAGTATATAAGTATCATGTTTATCTCCATGATTCTTGATATTCAAAGGATTGTCTTAATATCAAGGTTATCTAAAGTTTGGAGACATTGTGATATTGTGTGGAAGATATTGTGATATCTGAAATGAAGTTTTGGTTGCAACATGATAGAGTATAATATGGCAAAATTCATGTTTTCATATTTGATGAGAATTTGCAAAAGGTTGGAGACACTAGTTGTCCTAATCCTCCAAAAGGTATTGGAAAGCAACATTATACTCGCGATTCACCGTTATAAGCTAAAGTAGCTTGATCATGAATAATTCCATAAGAAGGGTGAATATTTGATGTAGGCAAAATGTTTACTACACCAAGATATTACTAAAGAAAGGAATTTGAAAGAACACCAAACATTTGATGATGGTGATCTACTTCAAAGTGCAAGTCCAAAGACATTGGTATTTAACTATACACGCTTTGGACTATGTGTCATGTTTATGGCTCCACTATTGATGTTGATAGATTCTTTCAAACAGGAAAAGAAATACTGAAAGAGAATCTCATAAATATATGGTAGAAAAGAAAAGACTAGAATTGTTCAGTTTAAGTATATAGATGATATACATGTTATGGCTATATTCTTTGCTTATTAAACAATGTGGTTCTTAAGTATTTGATACTGAATTTGTTGGTGTGAATCGTCATACGAAACAACACAATTCATGAACTACAATGGCCTAAGTAACTAGCAAAAGAATATGTGATGATGTTCATCGAGAACAAATAAAGGGTTATTGTGTTGCTCGTTAAACATCAAAGCTTGCCTTCAAGATTTGTTTTATCAGGTATTATGAGAACAAAAGGGTTGTTCAAATAATTGCCGTAATCCATAAAAGATGGATGATTCACAAATCTCGTTGGAGAAATCACATCCATAAAACTAGTGCTAAAATTGTCGAAAGATAGATTGATTGAAAGATCACTTAGGAAGTGACATCGCCGTTTAAATTATATTGGAAGAAAACATGAAGAAACTCCATGTGGATGGAATTTTGGAGTCTTTTGATTTTTGATCACATTGTGAAACTTTCCTAGAGATAATTAAAACTTCATTCATAGGCCAAAAGGGAACGAATGACTAGCTTATTGGAACTTGTACATATTGTTGTATGAATTCCATTATGCGTAGTCGAGAGCGATGGATTTCAACTACATATGCTTTCTCCGAAAATTTGAGTGAATATATGAATATTTACTTAATAAGGATGAAGTATGAAACATTTGAAAAGTTCAAAGACTTTCAAGATGAAGTGCAAAATCATTGTAAGAAGAATATAAATAGTTTATGATAAGATCATAAAGGAAGATATTTGAGTTACAAGTTTAGCATAATACCTAAGATTTAAGGAATCGTTCCGTGAATTTGCATGTCCCGAAACACCATAAGAGTATGGAGCGTTCGAGATATGTAATTAAACCTTGTTTGACATGGTAAGATCGAAGGTGTAATTCATAAAACTGTCATTATATTTTAAAGATTAAAAGCTTTAGAGACTACTGTTTTTTCCACTGAAAAGAGCTCCATCATAATCTGTTGAAATGACACCATATAAAGTTATGGTTTGGGATAAAACCCAAGTTGTCCTTTCTTAAACATTGGTATGCTATGCATAAGAAAGATGTTTGCAACCAAAGTCGGATGAACCTGTCTTTGTATGTTATTTTGAATAACTGTTAAGTAATCCTCCATAACATCGGAGACAAAAGTGTTTGTCACTTAGAACGTCAAGTTTCTTTGAGAAGGAATTTTTCGTGAAAAGATAAGTGGGAGGACAATAGAATTTTGATAAGGTTAAAAGAACCTTAGCTATATGTGCAAAGTTGCGTAGCACCGAAAAGTGTTCCGGAGGCAGCAACAATGCTCATGGCTCACGTGCCTCAAAGGTTGTGGTTACGAAGGTCAAAATTTCTACTGAACCAAGTAGGTCGAGTAAACAATCAAATACCAAGATTTGAGGGTTGAATCATTATTTGAGAATAATGAACGTACTACATGCAAAGAAGCGATGATGGGCCCTGACTCCGTAAAATGGCTTGAAGCCATAAAATCCGTGATAGTTCCATACACGAAAAATCAAGTTTTGAACTTGAAGGACCCTCGAGAAAGGTGTAAGACCTTACAGTTGTGTTTGGATCTATAAAGAAATAGACATGGATGTTTCGCATCTATGAAATGGTCGACATGTTGGGAAAGAGTTCACAACAATGTTCAAAGGTTGACTATGACAAGATTTGATCTTTCATTGCGATATTTAGTCTAGACGGATTAATGTAGCAACCACGACATATAATTTTGTTATGTGTTGGATAAACAAAACAAGTTCTTCTAATAGAAGGGTTACCTAGGACGTGTGCATGACACGGTCCAAAGGGTTTTGTTAATTCAAAGTATGCTAAATGCGTATGCAAACTTCAATGGTTGAAGTAAGCATTGCGGAGTTGGAATCTTCACTATGATGAAACTGTTAAAGGAGTTTAAATTCGTCGGAGACGATGAAGATGCTTGCATTTGCAAGAAATTAAGTGGGAGCGCTAAGACATGTTTCTAATAAATTATGTGGAAGACATATTGTTGATTAGAAATGATGTATCTTTTATTAACATATGTTAAGAATTTCACCCCGATGAAAGATTTAGGCAAAACCCAAATATTTGGCATCAATATCTATTTAGATAGATTGAGACACTAATATGGTTGTGCCGAAAGTACATAGATGATATATTGAATGAGTTCAATATATAAACTACAAGAAAGGTTCTTGTCGCACAGAAAGGATTGAATGAGTTCAATATTGATGATATATTCAAGTGTATTGACACTGGGTAAGTGAAACAAAGATTCAAGTATAGATTGATACTTGATGTATGAAATCACAAAGAGTATTTATATCAATCATACTGTGAAATGTACAAATCCAGATATGTCCTATACTCTAAATGTTATGAGCATATACCAGAATGATTCATAAGTTGATCATTGGACAATAGTAAGGATGTTCTTATGATCTTTTGGAAGAACTAAGAGTATATTATTTGTAGAAGTGACAAATAGATGGTTAGTTCATTGTAAAAGTACTACATTGATACTAGTTTTGTCACAAAGTACAAATTAAGTTTATCTCAATCTAAACTAAGGGTGGCACAATATGATGGAAAGTAAGTTCCATAATGAATTTGGATGAGTTCCAAAGTTAAGACATTGTGACAGATACTACAACAAAAGGCTAAGTATATGACTGCTATAATAGCAGCTAAAGAGGGCATTTGTGTCAAGTAGTTTGTTATCAAACTAGGTGTAGTTCACAGCGGGATAATACTATGAAGATATATTGTACAACAATATTATCAACATGTTTTAACCCCAAAGAACTAAAGGTCTCACCAAAGGACCAAAATTATACAAAGCCATCTCATTAGAGAATGAGTGATGCGTAGAGACGCAAAGACATGCAATTACACACGGACCTGGAAGTGTCAGATCCGGAGATCAGTTGACCACTAGCAATCGTGTACATACGACACAAGAAAGCCATAGGTGTTGAATACACAAAGGTTTGAAACTAGATTATTGACTCTAGTGCGAGTGGGAGACTGTTGGAGATATGCCCAAGAGGCAATAATAAAGTGGTTATTATCATATCTTCATACTTATGATAAATGTTTACATACCATGCTATAATTGTATTAACAGGAAACATTAATACTTGTGTGATTTGTAAACATAAAAGAGTCCCTAGTAAAGCCTCTTGTTAAACTAGCTTGTTGGTTAATATATGATCATGGTTTCCTGATCATGAACATAGAGATGTTATTAACAACAGGGTCATATCATTAGGAGAATGATGTGATGGACATACTCCTATACTTAACCGTAGCATAAAGATCAAGTCATTTAATATAGTTCATTTGTTATAAGCTTTCTGATACATAGTAACCTAATTCCTTCGACCATGAGATCATGTTAATCACCATCACCGGAAGGATGCTTTGATGACATCAAACACCACACCGTAACTGGGTGGCTATAAAGGTGGCATTGAGTGTTTGGAAAGTATGGGTTGAGGCAGATGGATCAAGAGTGGGATTTGTCCATCCATATGATGGATAGATATACTCTAGGCCCTCTCGGTGGAATGTCATCCAATTAGCTTGCAAGCATGTGACTGGCTCACAAGGGATCACATATCACGGGAACGAGAAAAGAGTACTTATCGGTAACGAGGTTGAACTAGGTATGCATAGATACCGACGATCATAACCTCGGATAAGTAAACTATCGTGAGACAAAGGGAAATTGGTATCGTATGTAAGTGGTTCATTCGATCACAAAGTAATCGTAGAAATATGTGGGAGCCATATGAATTTCCAGATTCCTCTATTGGTTATTGATCGGAGAAGTGTCTCGATCATGTCCGCATAATTCACGAACCGTAGGGAGACACACTTAAGGATTCGATGTTGTTGAGTAGTTACGGAATGATGAGTAAGAGACCGAATGTTGTTCGGTGTCTCGGATGGGATCCGGGATATCACGAGGAGATCCGGAATGGTCCGGAGAATAAGATTCATATAAGGAAAGTCCTGTTTCGGGGTTGGAGAATGGTTCCGGTGTTTTCATCGGGAATGTTCTAGAAGGTTCCAGAATGTCTGGCACTCCGGAGGGGGAGGGTACATGAATGTGTCATAACAAGTTGGAATGATTGCATCATGTACTAGGTGTCATCGCTGAACAAAATAAAGGGTTTAATCAAATCCTAGTTTGAAAAGTCAAACGCCAATTTGAAAAAGTCAAACGGCTATTTTGTGAGGTGGAGGGAGAGAAGGAAACCTGGGAAGAGAAGGTTTCCCTTCTCTCCTCCAAAACGCCGGCTAGCAAGGGAGTTGGGGGAGGACTCGGCTCCCAGCCCTCCCACCTATAAAAGAAAGGGAGGGGCGCCCCCTCTCCGTACACCTTGTCCTTAGCCGGCGCCCCTCTAAACCCTAGGCCAGCCGCCGCCCCCCTTCTAGATGCGGCTGCCCTAGATCTCCTCTAAACCGCCGTCTAGCTAATCCCTAGCTGCTGGTTGCTCTAAACCCCTTGGTGCCTCTAAACTCTAGATCGCTAAGGCCTCTCTCATAGTCCACCATACTGCCCGCTTAAGGCGGCCTCATGAGATCTCCTCTACTCGGTACCACGCCCGTCGGTCGGAATCGCGAGGAGAGTGCTACAGCCTCCGCTGCCTGGAACAAGGAGAGGAAGGTCTTCATCGAAAATCAACATGTGACCGATTATGGAGCGCTGCCGGAACGCAGCGCCGGAAGGATCGTCTACGCGATCTTGAGATCGGAAGTGTACGACTACATCACCCACGAGAATCTGCTCTCGTTAACCGCTTTGGAATCTTCGAGGGTGAGTTCCTCTATCGACTCGTTGCTACAATCTAGTAGATAGATCTTGGCTTGTTTGTTTATATGCGGTAGAAATTTTTTGTTTTCCATGCTACGAACCCCAACATCTTGGCCTCTGCATCTCTTGATCTTATTTGTGCTTGAAGATTGACTTCTATTTGTATCGTGCATTGTGTTCTGGCTAGGTCAAGCGAGATCATAGTAGCTATTGGCTACTGGATTATTGTGTTGTTTTATCTTATGCACTGAATGCTGAACACCATTGAGCTGCTTATTATATTCAAAATAATTTGTATGGTTTCATGCCGACGTAGTTGTTTTCTTCTGTGTTGATATTTGCACATGGTTCTAAAATGATGGAATATTATCAGTTTACCATGCCTTTCACTAGTTGCTTGTTAAGGTGCTTACTAGCAGGTCTAGTATGTTACTGGAAGATATGAGAGAGAGATAGTGAAGCATTAGATTGATGTGCAACAAGCTGGGAACCATTTTAGCAGGCTAGCAGCGGTAGATCAAAGGTCCAAATCTCTCATCTGAACATGAAACCATGCTGAACACGAGTGCAGGGACAGAGGGAGAGAGAGGGAGAGAGAGGGACAGAGGGAGAGAGAGGGAAAGAGAGGGAGAGAGAGGGAGAGAGGGAGAGACAGGGGAGGGCGACGCTCACCTCTGACGGGCGGACGACGGGCGGACAACGGCGGCCTCCACCTCCTCGAGCGGCGCGAGATACTCCTCCTCCACAAGCGGCGCGGGCCTCCTCCTCCTCCACGGATCGGCAGCGGAGCGGTCCTCCTCCTCCTCGAGAGCGCAGCGCGGCGGTGGCGGATCGAGAGAAAGCAGCGGCGGTGGCGGTGTGGTGCTGTGAGATGGGGATGAGAGAGGCGGACGTGGCACGCGCGGTTGACTTGTCCAACCCACATAGGCGTAGCGCACCCTGGCCAAGTGCGCTACGGTTGGACTATCAGATAAGAGGGCGGCCACCCCACTAGTTAACACTAGTACTGTCTTATCCCACTGGTTCTACCCACTACTCTATTCTAAACTATGAGCACCCAGGTTCGAATCCTGGTGCCCCACTTTTTTATTTTTATTTTAAAAATACTTTTAAATGTTCCAAAAAATGCCCAAATGTGGTGATTTATGCCATACAAGTTTTGTTTTGTTTTTAAAATACTTTTAAATATTCCAAAAATGCCCAAAAGTGATAATATATGTCATAAAAGTGTTACAAATATGATTCAAAGTATAACTAAATTTCATAATAATTTGTCCATGAATATTACAATCTTTTTCAACCACGCGTTTTACAATATTTTTTGAGCTAGCGTTTTACAATCTTTTTTCCCTTCTTTGTCGCGGTTGAATAATTTTGCCCCGGCACTTTAATGTTTCTTCTTTCGAACGGGCTACCTTTTTTGGGTAGGGTTGTCCTTTTTCTTCTTGTGATGTATGTTGCTGCATCATAGTCGTCGTCATCTTCAATCTTTGGATCGCCCTTTGGTCAAGTCTTGCTCATTGGCGACTCCATCCATTCGATGATGTTTCTTTTCCTCTCCTCACGACAACACCGCTAGGCTTTGTCGGTCGGTAATGAAAAACATTGGTCCACTTTGGTAGCCAGTACCACGGTTCATTTTTGTGGCCACGTTTGCAATGACCTTGGATTTGGCTGCCGGGTATAACCATGGTTGTGAAATACGGTCTTCTCTTCGATGCTCTTTGCCCATCCGACACGGAACATCGGCACCTTTTCTCCAAGAGTCGAGCTCCTAGATCTCCTCGATTCTTCCATAGAATCTTTCCTTCACGTTGTCATCGATTAGAATTCGACGTTACCTGAGTTCTGATAATCACACTTGTTGTCCTTTTCCTCCGTGTAGAATGTGTAGCCATGATATCATACCGATAGGTCACCAGGTTTTGCATCGGTCCCGTGACAAGGTGAATATGATCTTTCAGTGTCGGAAGAATGCGATCGCTGGGATTATCAAGGAGCGTCTGCCTAAACCAACGCGTGAAATCTGAGTTGTGCTCTTTGATTATTTCTCCCTGCGTCCTCTGTATGCCCCGGTCACTGTACTTCTTCTCGATTAACCTTTTGTGCTTCTGCGAATTGGGCTTTAATGAGTTCTAATATGCAGCGCCAAGCAGTTCCCCTTTCTCGGTCCGAAAAGTGCATTGTTGGAACTGGATTGGAACACCAAACAGCTCTAGATTCGAGGGTTTTCGTTATAGCCGAACGCGAGGGAAAGATCGTTTCTATTGATAGGATCGACCAGTTCTAAATGCTGTAGCGCGACGAGGTTTGCTCGATCAAAGTCTGCGCGTCGAAAATCGAAGTCTGCATGCAGTATGCGACGACCCTCTCGGTGACCAGATCCGTCGAGCTTGTCAAGGTGCCTGTTGACGGGAAGACCGACAGGGTTCTCGATGTCTAGATAATTCATGCAGAAAGAGATGCACTCTTCGGCCAGAAAGCCCTTGGCTATGCTTCCATCTGGACGGTACCTGTTGCGAATGTATCCTTTGATGTGTCCGTTCATCCTTTCGAACGCCATCATGCTGCGGAGGAACATCGGTCCGAGTTGTACGATGTCCTCCATGACATGGACCAGCAGATGCACCATAATGTCGAAGAATGCGGGTGGGAAGTAGACCTCAAGCTCACATAGTATCACCACAATCTCCTCCTATAGCCTCCCGAGCTGATTCACGCCAATCGACTTCCTAGAGATGACGTCAAAAAACTTGCATAGGCCAAATAACGTTTCACGGACGTGCTCGTCCATTATCCCTCTTAGTGCGACCGGAAGTACCTGCGTCATTAGCACGGCACATCGTGAGACTTCATGCCACTGAACTGCGCTTCGCCTCGTCTAGGTATCTGCTTATCTTGCCAGCGTGCGTAAGGAAATTTGACTCCTAGAAGGCACTTGAAAAACTGTTTGATCTCATCCTGGCTTAGAGTGAAGCAAGAAGGAGGGCAGTAATATTCGTTCTTCTTGAACTTTTTACCCTTCCGACGACCTTGTGTCGTCTCCGACTCATGATCATCGTCATCTTCCTGATCATCAGTAGTAGTGCGTCCTCCATGAAGCTCCTTCCGGATACCCAAGCATATCAGGTCATGCCTTGCTTTCGGACCATCTTTCGTCCTATCTGGCATGTTGATTATGGTGGTGACCAGACTCTCGCACACGTTTTTCGTGATATGCATGATGTCGAGGCTATGAGGCGTGCGGAGAAACTTCTAGTATGGCAACTCCCAGAAAACAGACCTTGTTTTCCATACCTTCATCAGCGGCTTGTCTTGTTGCTGCCTCTTTCGCTTCTTTCCAGGCTTAGGACAATCTTTCCAGTTTTTCAGCAACTCTTCTACTTCTTCGCTACTCCTACGCTCTAGGATTCCTCGGGTCTCTGATTTGCCATCGAACAGGTATCCACGTTTTCTCCATGGATCATTCTTGCCGAGCCACCTCCGGTGCGCCATGAACACGGTTTTCGATGACCATGGATCTTTCTCTAGTTGGAGATAGCTTGTGTTATCCATGCACCTAACGCATGCGCAGAATCCTTGGATAACCTGCCCCGAGATATACCCGCAACCTGGATAGTCTTGCACCGTAGTGACCAACGCGGCTCTCATAGTGAAATAATCTTCTGTGACGGCATCATAAGTATTGGCTCTAGATTCCCATAATGTGGCTAGCTCCTCTTTCAACATCCCGAGATACAGATTGATGTCGGTACCAGGTTGTTTCGGCCCTTGAATTAGCATACTCATTTGTATGTACTTCTTCTTCATGCACAACCATGGAGGGAGGTTGTACATCCATACAAACACGGGCCAAGTGCTGTGCGTGCTGCTCTGGCTACCGAACGGATTGAGTCCATCGGTGCTCGCACCAAGCCTGATGTTCCTCGAATCTCCACCGAATTCTGGGAATTCGAGGTCCAATGCTTTCCACTGGCTAGCATCTGAAGGGTGCGTCAGCAGCTCATCCTTTTCGGGGTCATCATCATCTCCTGGCTTCTTCCTTTACGCATGCAATCGCATGAGCTTCGCTTCCTTAGGGTCCGCGAAATAGCGCTGCAGATGAGGAGTGATAGGAAAGTACCATACCACTTTTCGAGGTGCTTTCTTCCCTTTCTTGTATCGACTCACGCCGCACACCGGACATGTGGTTTTCTCCGTGTCCTCGCCCCGATAAATGATGCAATTGTTGATGCATACGTGATATCTAACGTGCGGTAGATCGAGAGGACAGACGATTTTCTTGGCGTCCTCTATACTAGTTGGACATGTGTTCCCCTCCGGGAGACGATCGTTCCAGAATGCCATCATATTGTCGAAGCTTGCGTCGCTCAATTTGTGTTTTTGCCTTCATGTCCATAGCCTTGAGCATTACATTCAACCGGGTATCATCGGGCCTACATCTTTCATACAATGGAGTAACCGCGTCTTTCTCAAGTTGCGCAAGCTTGGCTTTCTCTCTAGCGGCAGCCCTGGCGTTACTCGTCTGCTTGAGAAGCAGCTCTTGCACATAAGGGTTCCGCAACCAGCCTGACGTTGTTCCATCGTTGTCTGCTCCTCCGGCATCTAGATCATCATCATCCCGGTCTGCTTCCGCACCTTCACCATCTCCAGGAGAATCTTCATCATCTCGCCCGTTCTCGCCGTGATGATGATCATCGTCATGTTGGCCACCTTCACCGTCTCCATCGTCTACGTCATCGCTTATCCAACGAGTGTATCCATCCATGAAACCATGGCGGAGCAGGTGCGCCTGCAGATTCCCGGAATCTGGGTCGATCACCCAGTTGAGTTTGCATCTTCTGCACGGACATCTTATATCCGTCTTGTTATTTCGTATCATGTCGATCGTCGCACATTTCAAAAATCTAGCCACAAGGCCTTCGCTCATTATGCGGACCATTTTTTCCTACACGGTGTACACGGTACAATTAGAAGTCTACTAAAACCACATAATGAATGCATGCATGCAATGGTCGATAGAAAATTTCGGCATGACCTATCCTAAAATTAGGACCTTTGCGAAATGCCAAAGTCTTGCCAAAATGGAAATGAATCAACATTTTGGCAAAACAAATGGCAACTTGTTCACATACAAACACAAGAGAGAGAGAGAGAGAGACCGATCCATACACACATGAACATATCATTATCCTCTCCATACACACATGCATGAGCATCATCGATACTCTCCATATACACACACATATGACCATCGATCGATCCTCTCCATACACACATCATGAGCATCGATCATCTACATACATATGAGCATATCATCCATATACACATGAACACATCCTTACATGGACAACTTACCGAGATGAGAGACCGATCGCGAGAAAGATGGAAAGGAGAGGTGCGCGCGTTGACCGGAGAAGGAGATGAGAGACCGGAGACCTTCCTCTATTACTTATGTAACATCCAAAGCAAGTTCTACATGCTAAAAATGGTGAATGGGTGGAGAAATTGAGGTGGGAAGGAGAAGATCTCGACTAGATCTAAGGAGGAAGATGAAGGGGAAAGTGAAGTGTGGGGTGGTGGATGTGGTCACATATGTGCACATAAAGTGTTGTCAAAAAAATCGACACATCCGTGGCGCACTCTGCCCTAGTGCGCCACAGATGTTTCTGGACGTTTCACAGCAGAGGGGGGCATGCGCTTAGGCGTAGCGCACCCCCCCATGTGCGCCACGGTTGACACTAACAATCATGGCGCACATGACTATAGTGCGCTACAGATGTTTGGCGTGCGGCCAACAGGGCCCTGGCCCACACATATATGTGGCGCACTATAGTCATGTGCGCCACGGTTGTTCTAGTTACTAGTAGGGAACTGCCCATAGGTGAGCCACGCCTGTTTTAGCCGTGGGGCACTTCAACCATGTGAGCCACGGATGTGCTGATTACCAATAGCCATTTTCCTAGCAGTGTTGTTTTGTGTTTGACTAGGTCATGGGATGATGTGAAACCATGTTGGTTCACAAGTTGGGGCACTATCCTACCCGGTTTCACCTGAACAGGGAGATTCCCCCTTATACAGGTCCAGAACCTTCGCTTTTAGGTTAGAGCACATGCATGCGAGGGGGGACACATGCAAGCACCCGCAGACTAGTAGTTAATTTTTGTATGTTCCAACATAGCACCACACTTTTCATGCATGTGCTAGGGCACATGCATGCATGTCGTTGAGGTACTCAAAATTGAGAACAATCTATAAAGGATGTCAAACAACAAATTTCAGACTTTGTCGTGAAATCCTCTCATCTTGGTGTTTTGATTGACCCAAAGAGTGACCTTGAAAGATTCAAAAGTAGTGCAACAGCTTGCTTGGTTTTGTTGGTCAGCTCTACCGTGAGGGGAAATTCTACTCTTGACGATTGGTTGAGGATTGTTTCTCAAAGTTTGTGACTAGGCACCCACCTAATGGAAATGAAGTTCAGCATCCTCTAGAAGCTTATGGTCTAGTGCAAAGTTCATATTTCCATGGTCTCAATCCTTATGAAGAGCTGGTACATGCTATATCTACAAGAGAAACTATCGTCCGCTCCTCAAGAGGGTTGACAAAAACAGTGGCGGGAGTTTCCACGTATATATCAAGGATTTTACTAAGTATTAACGCATGTCCACAAAGGGGATCACACTTGGGACTTATAGATGGGACCTACCAACCTTTCACCACACTCACACACATATTCTAGGGACACATGCAAGTTTTCAGATGATTCTGACGTTCTCGTGGTCTTCCTCCGGCGAAACCCTGATCTGCGGGCATCGGATCGTCTACCCCCCTAGACATTCTTCTGACAGGGGTAGCCCGGCGTAGCTCTCTCTTGTTTTGTGTTTGATTATGTCATGGGATGATGTGAAACCATGTTGGTTCACAAGTTGGGGCACTATCCTACCCGGTTTCACCGTAACGGGGAGATTCACCCTTATACAGGTCCAGAACCTTCGCTTCTAGGTTAGAGCGCATGCATGCGAGGGGGGACACATGCAAGGACCTATACCAATCTTGCACCACACTCACACACATATGCCAGGGACACATGCAAGTTTTCAGATGATTCCGACGTTCTCGTGGACTTCCTCCGGCGAAACCCTGATGATCTACGGGCCTCGGATCGTCTACCCCCTAGACATTCTTCTGACAGGGGTAGCCCGGCGTAGCTATCTCTTGTTTTGTGTTTGATTATGTCATGGGATGATGTGAAACCATGTTGGTTCACAAGTTGGGGCACTATCCTACCCGGTTTCACCGTAACGGGGAGATTCACCCTTATACAGGTCCAGAACCTTCGCTTCTAGGTTAGAGCGCATGCATGTGACGGGGGACACATGCAAGTACCTATACCAACCTTGCACCACACTCACACACATATGCCAGGGACACATGCAAGTTTTCAGATGATTCCGACGTTCTCGTGGACTTCCTCCGGCGAAACCCTGATGATCTACGGGCCTTGGATCGTCTACCCCCTAGACATTCTTCTGACAGGGGTAGCCTGGCGTAGCTCTCTCTTGTTTTGTGTTTGATTATGTCATGGGATGAGGTGAAACCAAGTTGGTTCACAAGTTGGGGCACTATACTACCCGGTTTCACCGTAACAGGGAGATTCACCCTTATACGGGGCCAGAACCTTTGCTTCTAGGTTAGAGCGCATGCATGCGAGGGGGGACACATGCAAGCACATATACCAACCTTGCACCACACTCACACACATATGCTAGGGACACATGAAAGTTTTCAGATGATTCCGATGTTCTCGTGGACTTCCTCCGGCGAAACCCTGATGATCTGCGGGCATCGGATCGTCTACCCCCTAGACATTCTTCTGACAGGGGTATCCCGGCGTAGCTCTCTCTTGTTTTTTGTTTGATAATGTCATGGCATGATGTGAAACCATATTGGTTCACAAGTTGGGGCACTATCCTACCCGGTTTCACCTGAACGAGGAGATTCCCCCTTATACAGGTCCAGAACCTTCGCTTCTAGGTTAGAGCGCATGCATGCGAGGGTGGACACATGCAAGCTCCTATACCAACCTTGCACCACACTCACACACTTATGCCAGGGACACATGCAAGTTTTCATCTTATTCCGACGTTCTCGTGGTCTTCCTCCGGCGAAACCCTGATGATCTACGGGCCTCGGATCGTCTACCCCCCTAGACATTCTTCTGACAGGGGTAGCCCGGCGTAGCTCTCTCTTGTTTTGTGTTTGACTAGGTCATGGGATGATGTGAAACCATGTTGGTTCACAAGTTGGGGCACTATCCTACCCGGTTTCACCTGAACGGGGAGATTCCCCCTTATACAGGTCCAGAACCTTTGCTTCTAGGTTAGAGCGCATGCATGCGAGGGGGGACACATGCAAGCACCCGCAGACTAGTAGTTAATTTTTGTATGTTCCAACATAGCACCACACTTTTCATGCATGTGCTAGGGCACATGCATGCATGTCCTTGAGGTACTCAAAATTGAGAACAATCTATAAAGGATGCCAAACAACAAATTTCAGACTTTGTCGTGAAATCCTCTGATCTTGGTGTTTTGATTGACCCAAAGAGTGACCTTGAAAGATTCAAAAGTAGTCCAACAGCTTGCTTGGTTTTGTTGGTCAGCTCTACCGTGAGGGGAAATTCTACTCTTGACGATTGGTTGAGGATTGTTTCTCAAAGTTTGTGACTAGGCACCCACCTAATGGAAATGAAGTTCAGCATCCTCCAGAAGCTTATGGTCTAGTGCAAAGTTCATATTTCCATGGTCTCAATCCTTATGAAGAGATGGTACATGCCATATCTACAAGAGAAACTATCGTCCGCTCCTCAAGAGGGTTGACAAAACTAGTGGCGGGAGTTTACACGTATATATCCAGGATTTTACAAAGTATTAACACATGTCTACAAAGGGGATCACACTTGGGGCTTACAGATGGGACCTACCAACCTTGCACCACACTAACAGACATATGCTAGGGACACATGCAGGTTTTCAGATGATTCCGACTTCTCGTGGTCTTCCTCCGGCGAAACCCTGATCTGCGGGCATCGGATCGTCTACCCCCCTAGACATTCTTCTGACAAGGGTATCCCGGCGTAGCTCTCTCTTGTTTTGTGTTTGATTATGTCATGGGATGATGTGAAACCATGTTGGTTCACAAGTTGGGGCACTATACTACCCGGTTTCACCGTAACGGGGAGATTCACCCTTATACAGGTCCAGAACCTTCGCTTCTAGGTTAGAGCGCATGCATGCGAGGGGGGACACATGCAAGCACATATACCAACCTTGCACCACACTCACACACATATTCTAGGGACACATGCAAGTTTTCAGATGATTCCGACGTTCTCGTGGACTTCCTCCGGCGAAACCCTGATGATCTACGGGACTCGGGTCGTCTACCCCCCTAGACATTCTTCTGACAGGGTAGCCCGGCGTAGCTCTCTCTTGTTTTGTGTTTGATTATGTCATGGGATGATGTGAAACCATATTGGTTCACAAGTTGGGGCACTATCCTACCCGGTTTCACCTGAACGGGGAGATTCCCCCTTATACAGGTCCAGAACCTTCGCTTCTAGGCTACAGCGCATGCATGCGAGGGTGGACACATGCAAGCACCTATACCAACCTTGCAGCACACTCACACACATATGCCAGGGACACATGCAAGTTTTCATCTCATTCCGACGTTCTCGTGGTCTTCCTCCGTGAAACCACGATGATCTACGGGCCTCAGATCGTCTACCCCCCTAGACATTCTTCTGACAGGGGTAGCCCGGCGTAGCTCTCTCTTGTTTTGTGTTTGACTAGGTCATGGGATGATGTGAAACCATTTTGGTTCACAAGTTGGGGCACTATCTTACCCGGTTTCACCTGAACGGGGAGATTCCCCCTTATACAGGTCCAGAACCTTCACATCTAGGTTAGAGCGCATGCATGCGAGGGGGACACATGCAAGCACATATACCAACCTTGCACCACACTCACACACATATGCTAGGGACACATGCAAGTTTTCAGATGATTCCGACGTTCTCGTGGACTTCCTCCCATGAAACTCGATGATCTACGCCTTGGATCGCCTACCCCTAGACATTCTTCTCGAGGGTAGCCAGTAGCTCTCTCTTGTTTTGTGTTTGATTATGTCATGGGATGATGTGAAACCATATTGGTTCACACGTTGGGGCACTATCCTACCCGGTTTCACCTGAACGGGGAGATTCCCCTTATCTGTGTCCGTAACCTTCGCTTCTAGGTTAGAGCGCATGCATGCCAGGGTGGACACATGCAAGCACCTATACCAACCTTGCAGCACACTCACACACATATGCGAGGGACACATGCAAGTTTTCATCTCATTCCGACGTTCTTGTGGTCTTCCACCGGCGAATCCCTGATGATCTACGGGCCTCGGATCGTCTACCCCCTAGACATTCTTCTGACAGGGGTAGCCCGGCGTAGCTCTCTCTTGTTTTGTGTTTGACTAGGTCATGGGATGATGTGAAACCATGTTGGTTCACAAGTTGGGGCACTATCCTACCCGTTTTCACCTGAACGGGGAGATTCCCCCTTATACAGGTCCAGAACCTTCGCTTCTAGGTTAGAGCGCATGCATGCGAGGGGGGACACATGCAAGCACCCGCAGACTAGTAGTTAATTTTTGTATGTTCCAACATAGCACCACACTTTTCATGCATGTGCTAGGACACATGCATGCATGTCCTTGAGGTACTCAAAATTGAGAACAATCTATAAAGGATGTCAAACAACAAATTTCAGACTTTGTCGTGAAATCCACTCATCTTGGTGTTTTGATTGACCCAAAGAGTGACCTTGAAAGATTCAAAAGTAGTCCAACAACTTGCTTGGTTTTGTTGGTCAGCTCTACCGTGAGGGGAAATTCTACTCTTGACGATTGGTTGAGGATTGTTTCTCAAAGTTTGTGACTAGGCACCCACCTAATGGAAATGAAATTCAGCATCCTCCAGAAGCTTATGGTCTAGTGCAAAGTTCATATTTCCATGGTCTCAATCCTTATGAAGAGTTGGTACATGCTATATCTACAAGAGAAACTATCGTCCGCTCCTCAAGAGGGTTGACAAAACCAGTGGCGGGAGTTTCCACGTATATATCCAGGATTTTACTAAGTATTAACGCATGTCTACAAAGGGGATTACACTTGGGACTTACAGATGGGACCTACCAACCTTGCACCACACTCACACACATATGCTAGGGACACATGCAAGTTTTCAGATGATTCCGACGTTCTCGTGGTCTTCCTCCGGCGAAACCCTGATCTGCGGGCCTCGGATCGTCTACCCCCTAGACATTCTTCTGACAGGGGTAGCCCGGCATAGCTCTCTCTTGTTTTGTGTTTGATTATGTCATGGGATGATGTGAAACCATGTTGGTTCACAAGTTGGGGCACTATACTACCCGGTTTCACCGTAACGGGGAGATTCCCCCTTATACAGGTCCAGAACCTTCGCTTCTAGGTTAGAGCGCATGCATGCGAGGGGGGACACATGCAAGCACCTATACCAACCTTGCACCACACTCACACACATATGCCAGGGACACATGCAAGTTTTCAGATGATTCCGACGTTCTCGTGGACTTCCTCCGGCGAAACCCTGATGATCTACGGGCCTCGGATCGTCTACCCCCTAGACATTCTTCTGACAGGGGTAGCCCGGCGTATCTCTCTCTTGTTTTGTGTTTGATTATGTCATGGGATGATGTGAAACCTTATTGGTTCACAAGTTGGGGCACTATCCTACCCGGTTTCACCTGAATGGGGAGATTCCCCCTTATACAGGTCCAGAACCTTCGCTTCTAGGTTAGAGCGCATGCATGCGAGGGTGGACACATGCAAGCACCTATACCAACCTTGCACCACACTCACACACATATGCCAGGGACACATGCAACTTTTCATCTCATTCCGATGTTCTCGTGGTCTTCCTCCGGCGAAACCCTAATGATCTACAGGCCTCGGATCGTCTACCCCCTAGACATTCTTCTGACAGGGGTAGCCCGGCGTAGCTCTCTCTTGTTTTGTGTTTGACTAGGTCATGGGATGATGTGAAACCATGTTGGTTCACAAGTTGGGGCACTATCCTAGCCTGTTTCACCTGAACGGGGAGATTCCCCCTTATACAGGTCCAGAACCTTCACTTCTAGGTTAGAGCGCATGCATGCGAGGGGGGACACATGAAAGCACCCGCAGACTAGTAGTTAATTTTTGTATGTTCCAACATAGCACCACACTTTTCATGCATGTGCTAGGGCACATGCATGCATGTCCTTGAGGTACTCAAAATTGAGAACAATCTATAAAGGATGCCAAACAACAAATTTCAGACTTTGTCGTGAAATCCTCTCATCTTGGTGTTTTGATTGACCCAAAGAGTGACCTTGAAAGATTCAAAAGTAGTCCAACAGCTTGCTTGGTTTTGTTGGTCAGCTCTACCGTGGGGGGAAATTCTACTCTTGAAGATTGGTTGAGGATTGTTTCTCAAAGTTTGTGACTAGGCACCCACCTAATGGAAATGAAGTTCAGCATCCTCCAGAAGCTTATGGTCTAGTGCAAAGTTCATATTTCCATGGTCTCAATCCTTATGAAGAGCTGGTACATGCTATATCTACAAGAGAAACTATCGTACGCTCCTCAAGAGGGTTGACAAAACCAGTGGCGGGAGTTTCCACGTATATATCCAGGATTTTACTAAGTATTAACGCATGTCTACAAAGGGGATCACACTTGGGACATACAGATGGGACCTACCAACCTTGCACCACACTCACACACATATGCTAGGGACACATGCAGGTTTTCAGATGATTCCGACGTTCTCGTGGTCTTCCTCCGGCGAAACCCTGATCTGCGGGCATCGGATCGTATACCCCCTAGACATTCTTCTGACAGGGGTAGCCCGGCGTAGCTCTCTCTTGTTTTGTGGTTGATTATGTCATGGGATGATGTGAAACCATGTTGGTTCACAAGTTGGGGCACTATACTACCCGGTTTCACCGTAACGGGGAGATTCACCCTTATATGTGTCCGTAACCTTCGCTTCTAGGTTAGAGCGCATGCATGCAAGGGGGGACACATGCAATCACATATACCAACCTTGCACCACACTCACACACATATGCTAGGGACACATGCAAGTTTTCAGATGATTCCGACGTTCTCGTGGACTTCCTCCGGCGAAACCCTGATGATCTACGGGCCTCGGATCGTCTACCCCCCTAGACATTCTTCTGACAGGGGTAGCCCGGCGTAGCTCTCTCTTGTTTTGTGTTTGATTATGTCATGGGATGATGTGAAACCATATTGGTTCACAAGTTGGGGCACTATCCTACCCGGTTTCACCTGAACGGGGAGATTCCCCCTTATACTGTGTCCGTAACCTTCGCTTCTAGGTTAGAGCGCATGCATGCGAGGGTGGACACATGCAAGAACCTATACCAACCTTGCAGCACACTCACACACATATGCCAGGGACACATGCAAGTTTTCATCTCATTCCGACGTTCTCGTGGTCTTCCTCCGGCGAAACCCTGATGATCTACGGGCCTCGGATCGTCTACCCCCCTAGACATTCTTCTGACAGGGGTAGCCCGGCGTAGCTCTCTCTTGTTTTGTGTTTGACTAGGTCATGGGATGATGTGAAACCATGTTGGTTCACAAGTTGGGGCACTATCCTACCCGGTTTCACCTGAACGGGGAGATTCCCCCTTATACAGGTCCAGAACCTTCGCTTCTAGGTTAGAGCGCATGCATGCGAGGGGGACACATGCAAGCACATATACCAACCTTGCACCACACTCACACACATATGCTAGGGACACATGCAAGTTTTCAGATGATTCCGACGTTCTCGTGGACTTCCTCCGGCGAAACCCTGATGATCTGCGGGCCTCGGATCGTCTACCCCCCTAGACATTCTTCTGACAGGGGTAGCCCGGCGTAGCTCTCTCTTGTTTTGTGTTTGATTATGTCATGGGATGATGTGAAACCATATTGGTTCACAAGTTGGGGCACTATCCTACCCGGTTTCACCTGAACGGGGAGATTCCCCCTTATACAGGTCTAGAACCTTCGCTTCTAGGTTAGAGCGCATGCATGCGAGGGGGGACACATGCAATCACATATACCAACCTTGCACCACACTCACACACATATGCTAGGGACACATGCAAGTTTTCAGATGATTCCGACGTTCTCATGGACTTCCTCCGGGGAAACCCTGATGATCTACGGGCCTCGGATCGTCTACCCCCCTAGACATTCTTCTGACAGGGGTAGCCCGGCGTAGCTCTCTCTTGTTTTGTGTTTGATTATGTCATGGGATGATGTGAAACCATATTGGTTCACAAGTTGGGGCACTATCCTACCCGGTTTCACCGTAACGGGGAGATTCCCCCTTATACAGGTCCAGAACCTTCGCTTCTAGGTTAGAGCGCATGCATGCGAGGGGGACACATGCAAGCACCTATACCAACCTTGCACCACACTCACACACATATGCTAGGGACACATGCAAGTTTTCAGATGATTCCGACGTTCTCGTGGACTTCCTCCGGCGAAACCCTGATGATCTACGGGCCTCGGATCGTCTACCCCCTAGTCATTCTTCTGACAAGGGTAGACCGGCGTAGCTCTCTCTTGTTTTGTGTTTGATTATGTCATGGGATGATGTGAAACCATGTTGGTTCACAAGTTGGGGCACTATCCTACCCGGTTTCACCGTAACAGGGAGATTCACCCTTATACAGGTCTAGAACCTTCGCTTCTAGGTTAGAGCGCATGCATGCGAGGGGGGACACATGCAAGCACATATACCAACCTTGCACCACACTCACACACATATGCTAGGGACACATGCAAGTTTTCAGATGATTCCGATGTTCTCGTGCACTTCCTCCCTGAAACCTCGATGATCTACTTCTCGGATCGCCTACCCCTAGACATTCTTCTGACAGGGTAGCCCATGTAGCTCTCTCTTGTTTTGTGTTTGATTATGTCATGGGATGATGTGAAACCATATTGGTTCACAAGTTGGGGCACTATCCTACCCGGTTTCACCTGAACGGGGAGATTCCCCCTTATACAGGTCCAGAACCTTCGCTTCTAGGTTAGAGCGCATGCATGCGAGGGTGGAAACATGCAAGCACCTATACCAACCTTGCAGCACACTCACACACATATGCCAGGGACACATGCAAGTTTTCATCTCATTCCGACGTTCTCGTGGTCTTCCTCCGGCGAATCCCTGATGATCTACGGGCCTCGGATCGTCTACCCCCTAGACATTCTTCTGACAGGGGTAGCCCGGCGTAGCTCTCTCTTGTTTTGTGTTTGACTAGTTCATGGGATGATGTTAAACCATGTTGGTTCACAAGTTGGGGCACTATCATACCTGGTTTCACCTGAACGGGGAGATTCCCCCTTATACAGGTCAAGAACCTTCGCTTCTAGGTTAGAGCGCATGCATGCGAGGGGGGACACATGCAAGCACCCGTAGACTAGTAGTTAATTTTTGTATGTTCCAACATAGCACCAAACTTTTCATGCATGTGCTAGGGCACATGCATGCATGTCCTTGAGGTACTCAAAATTGAGAACAATCTATAAAGGATGTCAAACAACATATTTCAGACTTTGTCGTGAAATCCTCTCATCTTGGTGTTTTGATTGACCCAAAGAGTGACCTTGAAAGATTCAAAAGTAGTCCAACGGCTTGCTTGGTTTTGTTGGTCAGCTCTACCGTGAGGGGACATACTACTCTTGACGATTGGTTGAGGATTGTTTCTCAAAGTTTGTGAATAGGAACCCACCTAATGGAAATGAAGTTCAGCATTCTCCAGAAGCTTATGGTCTAGTGCAAAGTTCATATTTCCATGGTCTCAATCCTTATGAAGAGCAGGTACATGCTATATCTACAAGAGAAACTATCGTCCGCTCCTCAAGAGGGTTGACAAAACCAGTGGCGGGAGTTTCCACGTATATATCCAGGATTTTACTAAGTATTAACGCATGTCTACAAAGGGGATCACACTTGGGACTTACAGATGGGACCTACCAACCTTGCACCACACTCACACACATATGCTAGGGACACATGCAGGTTTTCAGATGATTCCGACGTTCTCGTGGTCTTCCTCCGGCGAAACCCTGATCTGCGGGCATCGGATCGTCTACCCCCTAGACATTCTTCTGACAGGGGTAGCCCAGCGTAGCTCTCTCTTTTTTTGTGTTTGATTATGTCATGGGATGATGTGAAACCATGTTGGTTCACAAGTTGGGGCACTATACTACCCGGTTTCACCGTAACGGGGAGATTCCCCCTTATACAGGTCCAGAACCTTCGCTTCTAGGTTAGAGCGCATGCATGCGAGGGGGGACACATGCAAGCACATATACCAACCTTGCACCACACTCACACACATATGCTAGGGACACATGCAAGTTTTCAGATGATTCCGACGTTCTCGTGGACTTCCTCCGGCGAAACCCTGATGATCTACGGGCCTCGGATCGTCTACCCCCCTAGACATTCCTCTGACATGGGTAGCCCGGCGTAGCTCTCTCTTGTTTTGTGTTTGATTATGTCATGGGATGATGTGAAACCATATTGGTTCACAAGTTAGGGCACTATCCTACCCGGTTTCACCTGAACGGGGAGATTCCCCCTTATACAGGTCCAGAACCTTCGCTTCTAGGTTAGAGCGCATGCATGCGAGGGTGGACACATGCAAGCACCTATACCAACCTTGCAGCACACTCACACACATATGCCAGGGAGACATGTAAGTTTTCATCTCATTCCGACGTTCTCGTGGTCTTCCTCCGGCGAATCCCTGATGATTTACGGGCCTCGGATCGTCTACCCCCTAGACATTCTTCTGACAGGGGTAGCCCGGCGTAGCTCTCTCTTGTTTTGTGTTTTACTAGGTCATGGGATGATGTTAAACCAATTGGTTCACAAGTTGGGGCACTATCATACCCGGTTTCACCTGAACGGGGAGATTCCCCCTTATACAGGTCCAGAACCTTCGCTTCTAGGTTAGAGCGCATGCATGCGAGGGGGGACACATGCAAGCACCCATAGACTAGTAGTTAATTTTTGTATGTTCCAACATAGCACCACACTTTTCATGCATGTGCTAGGGCACATGCATGCATGTCCTTGAGGTACTCAAAATTGAGAACAATCTATAAAGGATGTCAAACAACAAATTTCAGACTTTGTCGTGAAATCCTCTCATCTTGGTGTTTTGATTGACCCAAAGAGTGACCTTGAAAGATTCAAAAGTAGTCCAACAGCTTGCTTGGTTTTGTTGGTCAGCTCTACCGTGAGGGGAAATACTACTCTTGACGATTGGTTGAGGATTGTTTCTCAAAGTTTGTGACTAGGCACCCACCTAATGGAAATGAAGTTCAGCATTCCCAGAAGCTTATGGTCTAGTGCAAAGTTCATATTTCCATGGTCTCAATCCTTATGAAGAGCTGGTACATGCTATATCTACAAGAGAAACTATCGTCCGCTCCTCAAGAGGGTTGACAAAACCAGTGGCGGGAGTTTCCACGTATATATCCAGGATTTTACTAAGTATTAACGCATGTCTACAAAGGGGATCACACTTGGGACTTACAGATGGGACCTACCAACCTTGCACCACACTCACACACATATGCTAGGGACACATGCAGGTTTTCAGATGATTCCGACGTTCTCGTGGTCTTCCTCCGGCGAAACCCTAATCTGCGGGCATCGGATCGTCTACCCCCCTAGACATTCTTATGACAGGGGTAGCCCAGCGTATCTCTCTCTTGTTTTGTGTTTGATTATGTCATGGGATGATGTGAAACCATGTTGGTTCACAAGTTGGGGCACTATACTACCCGGTTTCACCGTAACGGGGAGATTCACCCTTATACAGGTCCAGAACCTTCGCTTCTAGGTTAGAGCGCATGCATGCGAGGGGGACACATGCAAGCACATATACCAACCTTGCACCACACTCACACACATATGCTAGGGACACATGCAAGTTTTCAGATGATTCCGACGTTCTCGTGGACTTCCTCCGGCGAAACCCTGATGATCTACGGGCCTCGGATCGTCTACCCCCCCTAGACATTCCTCTCACATGGGTAGCCCGGCGTAGCTCTCTCTTGTTTTGTGTTTGATTATGTCATGGGATGATGTGAAACCATATTGGTTCACAAGTTGGGGCACTATCCTACCCGGTTTCACCTGAACGTGGAGACTCGCCCTTATACAGGTCCAGAACCCTCGCTTCTAGGTTAGAGCGCATGCATGCGAGGGTGGACACATTGAAGCACCTATACCAACCTTGCAGCACACTCACACACATATGCCAGGGACACATGCAAGTTTTCATCTCATTCCGTCGTTCTCGTGGTCTTCCTCCGGCGAATCCCTGATGATCTACGGGCCTCGGATCCTCTACCCCCTAGACATTCTTCTGACAGGGGTAGCCCGGCGTAGCTCTCTCTTGTTTTGTGTTTGACTAGGTCATGGGATGATGTTAAACCATGTTGGTTCACAAGTTGGGACACTATCATACCCGGTTTCACCTGAACGGGGAGATTCCCCCTTATACAGGTCAAGAACCTTCGCTTCTAGGTTAGAGCGCATGCATGCGAGGGGGGACACATGCAAGCACCCGTAGACTAGTAGTTAATTTTTGTATGTTCCAACATAGCACCACACTTTTCATGCATGTGCTAGGGCACATGCATGCATGTCCTTGAGGTACTCAAAATGGAGAACAATCTATAAAGGATGTCAAACAACATATTTCAGACTTTGTCGTGAAATCCTCTCATCTTGGTGTTTTGATTGACCCAAAGAGTGACCTTGAAAGATTCAAAAGTAGTCCAACAGCTTGCTTGGTTTTGTTGGTCAGCTCTACCGTGAGGGGAAATACTACTCTTGACGATTGGTTGAGGATTGTTTCTCAAAGTTTGTGAATAGGCACCCACCTAATGGAAATGAAGTTCAGCATTCTCCAGAAGCTTATGGTCTAGTGCAAAGTTCATATTTCCATGGTCTCAATCCTTATGAAGAGCTGGTACATGCTATATCTACAAGAGAAACTATCGTCCGCTCCTCAAGAGGGTTGACAAAACCAGTATGGAGTTTCCACGTATATATCCAGGATTTTACTAAGTATTAACGCATGTCTACAAAGGGGATCACACTTGGGACTTACAGATGGGACCTACCAACCTTGCACCACACTCACACACATATGCTAGGGACACATGCAGGTTTTCAGATGATTCCGACGTTCTCGTGGTCTTCCTCCGGTGAAGCCCTGATCTGCGGGCATCGGATCGTCTACCCCCTAGACATTCTTCTGACAGGGGTAGCCCAGCGTAGCTCTCTCTTGTTTTGTGTTTGATTATGTCATGGGATGATGTGAAACCATGTTGGTTCACAAGTTGGGGCACTATACTACCCTGTTTCACCGTAACGGGGAGATTCACCCTTATACATGTCCAGAACCTTCGCTTCTAGGTTAGAGCGCATGCATGCGAGGGGGGACACATGCAAGCACATATACCAACCTTGCACCACACTCACACACATATGCTAGGGACACATGCAAGTTTTCAGATGATTCCGACGTTCTCGTGTACTTCCTCCGGCGAAACCCTGATGATCTATGGGCCTCGGATCGTCTACCCCCCTAGACATTCCTCTGACATGGGTAGCCCGGCGTAGCTCTCTCTTGTTTTGTGTTTGATTATGTCATGGGATGATGTGAAACCATATTGGTTCACAAGTTGGGGCACTATCCTACCCGGTTTCACCTGAACGGGGAGATTCCCCCTTATACAGGTCCAGAACCTTCGCTTCTAGGTTAGAGCGCATGCATGCGAGGGTGGACACATGCAAGCACCTATACCAACCTTGCAGCACACTCACACACATATGCCAGGGAGACATGCAAGTTTTCATCTCATTCCGACGTTCTCGTGGTCTTCCTCCGGCGAATCCCTGATGATCTACGGGCCTCGGATCGTCTACCCCCTAGACATTCTTCTGACAGGGGTAGCCCGGCGTAGCTCTCTCTTGTTTTGTGTTTTACTAGGTCATGGGATGATGTTAAACCAGTTGGTTCACAAGTTGGGGCACTATCATACCCGGTTTCACCTGAACGGGGAGATTCCCCCTTATACAGGTCCAGAACCTTCGCTTCTAGGTTAGAGCGCATGCATGCGAGGGGGGACACATGCAAGCACCCGTAGACTAGTAGTTAATTTTTGTATGTTCCAACATAGCACCACACTTTTCATGCATGTGCTAGGGCACATGCATGCATATCCTTGAGGTACTCAAAATTGAGAACAATCTATAAAGGATGTCAAACAACAAATTTTAGACTTTGTCGTGAAATCCTCTCATCTTGGTGTTTTGATTGACCCAAAGAGTGACCTTGAAAGATTCAAAAGTAGTCCAACAGCTTGCTTGGTTTTGTTGGTCAGCTCTACCGTGAGGGGAAATACTACTCTTGACGATTGGTTGAGGATTGTTTCTCAAAGTTTGTGACTAGGCACCCACCTAATGGAAATGAAGTTCAGCATTCCCCAGAAGCTTATGGTCTAGTGCAAAGTTCATATTTCCATGGTCTCAATCCTTATGAAGAGCTGGTACATGCTATATCTACAAGAGAAACTATCGTCCGCTCCTCAAGAGGGTTGACAAAACCAGTGGCGGGAGTTTCCACGTATATATCCAGGATTTTACTAAGTATTAACGCATGTCTACAAAGGGGATCACACTTGGGACTTACAGATGGGACCTACCAACCTTGCACCACACTCACACACATATGCTAGGGACACATGCAGGTTTTCAGATGATTCCGACGTTCTCGTGGTCTTCCTCCGGCGAAACCCTAATCTGCGGGCATCGGATCGTCTACCCCCTAGACATTCTTCTGACAGGGGTAGCCCAGCGTATCTCTCTCTTGTTTTGTGTTTGATTATGTCATGGGATGATGTGAAACCATGTTGGTTCACAAGTTGGGGCACTATACTACCCGGTTTCACCGTAACGGGGAGATTCACCCTTATAGAGGTCCAGAACCTTCGCTTCTAGGTTAGAGCGCATGCATGCGAGGGGGGACACATGCAATCACATATACCAACCTTGCACCACACTCACACACATATGCTAGGGACACATGCAAGTTTTCAGATGATTCCGACGTTCTCGTGGACTTCCTCCGGCGAAACCCTGATGATCTACGGGCCTCGGATCGTCTACCCCCTAGACATTCTTCTGACAGGGGTAGCCCGGCGTAGCTCTCTTGTTTTGTGTTTGATTATGTCATGGGATGATGTGAAACCATATTGGTTCACAAGTTGGGGCACTATCCTACCCGGTTTCACCTGAACGGGGAGACTCGCCCTTATACAGGTCCAGAACCTTCGCTTCTAGGTTAGAGCGCATGCATGCGAGGGTGGACACATTGAAGCACCTATACCAACCTTGCAGCACACTCACACACATATGCCAGGGACACATGCAAGTTTTCATCTCATTCCGACGTTCTCGTGGTCTTCCTCCGGCGAATCCCTGATGATCTACGGGCCTCGGATCGTCTACCCCCCTAGACATTCTTCTGACAGGGGTAGCCCGGCGTAGCTCTGTCTTGTTTTGTGTTTGACTAGGTCATGGGATGATGTTAAACCATGTTGGTTGACAAGTTGGGACACTATCATACCCGGTTTCACCTGAACGGGGAGATTCCCCCTTATACAGGTCCAGAACCTTCGCTTCTAGGTTAGAGCGCATGCATGCGAGGGGGGACACATGCAAGCACCCGTAGACTAGTAGTTAATTTTTGTATGTTCCAACATAGCACCACACTTTTCATGCATGTGCTAGGGCACATGCATGCATGTCCTTGAGGTACTCAAAATTGAGAACAATCTATAAAGGATGTCAAACAACAAATTTCAGACTTTGTCGTGAAATCCTCTCATCTTGGTGTTTTGATTGACCCAAAGAGTGACCTTGAAAGATTCAAAAGTAGTCCAACAGCTTGCTTGGTTTTGTTGGTCAGCTCTACCGTGAGGGGAAATACTACTCTTGACGATTGGTTGAGGATTGTTTCTCAAAGTTTGTGAATAGGCACCCACCTAATGGAAATGAAGTTCAGCATTCTCCAGAAGCTTATGGTCTAGTGCAAAGTTCATATTTCCATGGTCTCAATCCTTATGAAGAGCTGGTACATGCTATATCTACAAGAGAAACTATCGTCCGCTCCTTAAGAGGGTTGACAAAACCAGTGGCGGGAGTTTCCACGTATATATCCAGGATTTTACTAAGTATTAACGCATGTCTACAAAGGGGATCACACTTGGGACTTACAGATGGGACCTACCAACCTTGCACCACACTCACATACATATGCTAGGGACACATGCAGGTTTTCAGATGATTCCGACGTTCTCGTGGTCTTCCTCCCTGAAGCCTGATCTGGCATCGGATCATCTACCCCCTAGACATTCTTCTGACAGGGGTAGCCCAGCGTAGCTCTCTCTTGTTTTGTGTTTGATTATGTCATGGGATGATGTGAAACCATGTTGGTTCACAAGTTGGGGCACTATACTACCCTGTTTCACCGTAACGGGGAGATTCACCCTTATACATGTCCAGAACCTTCGCTTCTAGGTTAGAGCGCATGCATGCGAGGGGGGACACATGCAAGCACATATACCAACCTTGCACCACACTCACACACATATGCTAGGGACACATGCAAGTTTTCAGATGATTCCGACGTTCTCGTGGACTTCCTCCGTGAAACCTCGATGATCTACTTGCCTCGGATCGCCTACCCCCTAGACATTCCTCTGACATGGGTAGCCCGGCGTAGCTCTCTCTTGTTTTGTGTTTGATTATGTCATGGGATGATGTGAAACCATATTGGTTCACAAGTTGGGGCACTATCCTACCCGGTTTCACCTGAACGGGGAGATTCCCCCTTATACTGTGTCCGTAACCTTCGCTTCTAGGTTAGAGCGCATGCATGCGAGGGTGGACACATGCAACCACCTATACCAACCTTGCAGCACACTCACACACATATGCCAGAGACACATGCAAGTTTTCATCTCATTCCGACGTTCTCGTGGTCTTCCTCCGGCGAATCCCTGATGATCTACGGGCCTCGGATCGTCTACCCCCTAGACATTCTTCTTACAGGGGTAGCCCGGCGTAGCTCTCTCTTGTTTTGTGTTTTACTAGGTCATGGGATGATGTTAAACCATGTTGGTTCACAAGTTGGGGCACTATCATACCCGGTTTCACCTGAACGGGGAGATTCCCCCTTATACAGGTCCAGAACCTTCGCTTCTAGGTTAGAGCGCATGCATGCGAGGGGGGACACATGCAAGCACCCGTAGACTAGTAGTTAATTTTTGTATGTTCCAACATAGCACCACACTTTTCATGCATGTGCTAGGGCACATGCATGCATGTCCTTGAGGTACTCAAAATTGAGAACAATCTATAAAGGATGTCAAACAACAAATTTCAGACTTTGTCGTGAAATCCTCTCATCTTGGTGTTTTGATTGACCCAAAGAGTGACCTTGAAAGATTCAAAAGTAGTCCAACAGCTTGCTTGGTTTTGTTGGTCAGCTCTACCGTGAGGGGAAATACTACTCTTGACGATTGGTTGAGGATTGTTTCTCAAAGTTCGTGAATAGGCACCCACCTAATGGAAATGAAGTTCAGCATTCTCCAGAAGCTTATGGTCTAGTGCAAAGTTCATATTTCCATGGTCTCAATCCTTATGAAGAGCTGGTACATGCTATATCTACAAGAGAAACTATCGTCCGCTCCTCAAGAGGGTTGACAAAACCAGTGGCGGGAGTTTCCACGTATATATCCAGGATTTTACTAAGTATTAACGCATTTCTACAAAGGGGATCACACTTGGGACTTATAGATGGGACCTACCAACCTTGCACCACACTCACACACATATGCCAGGGACACATGCAAGTTTTCAGATGATTCCGACGTTCTCGTGGACTTCCTCCGGTGAAACCCTGATGATCTACGGGCCTCGGATCGTCTACCCCCCCTAGACATTCCTCTGACGTGGGTAGCCCGGCGTAGCTCTCTCTTGTTTTGTGTTTGATTATGTCATGGGATGATGTGAAACCATATTGGTTCACAAGTTGGGGCACTATCCTACCCGGTTTCACCTGAACGGGGAGATTCCCCCTTATACAGGTCCAGAACCTTCGCTTCTAGGTTACAGCGCATGCATGCGAGGGTGGACACATGCAAGCACCTATACCAACCTTGCAGCACACTCACACACATATGCCAGAGACACATGCAAGTTTTCATCTCATTCCGACGTTCTCGTGGTCTTCCTCCGGCGAATCCCTGATGATCTACGGGCCTCGGATCGTCTACCCCCTAGACATTCTTCTTACAGGGGTAGCCCGGCGTAGCTCTCTCTTGTTTTGTGTTTTACTAGGTCATGGGATGATGTTAAACCATGTTGGTTCACAAGTTGGGGCACTATCATACCCGGTTTCACCTGAACGGGGAGATTCCCCCTTATACAGGTCCAGAACCTTCGCTTCTAGGTTAGAGCGCATGCATGCGAGGGGGGACACATGCAAGCACCCGTAGACTAGTAGTTAATTTTTGTATGTTCCAACATAGCACCACACTTTTCATGCATGTGCTAGGGCACATGCATGCATGTCCTTGAGGTACTCAAAATTGAGAACAATCTATAAAGGATGTCAAACAACAAATTTCAGACTTTGTCGTGAAATCCTCTCATCTTGGTGTTTTGATTGACCCAAAGAGTGACCTTGAAAGATTCAAAAGTAGTCCAACAGCTTGCTTGGTTTTGTTGGTCAGCTCTACCGTGAGGGGAAATACTACTCTTGACGATTGGTTGAGGATTGTTTCTCAAAGTTTGTGAATAGGCACCCACCTAATGGAAATGAAGTTCAGCATTCTCCAGAAGCTTATGGTCTAGTGCAAAGTTCATATTTCCATGGTCTCAATCCTTATGAAGAGCTGGTACATGCTATATCTACAAGAGAAACTATCGTCCGCTCCTCAAGAGGGTTGACAAAACCACATGGAGTTTCCACGTATATATCCAGGATTTTACTAAGTATTAACGCATGTCTACAAAGGGGATCACACTTGGGACTTACAGATGGGACCTACCAACCTTGCACCACACTCACACACATATGCCAGGGAAACATGCAAGTTTTCAGATGATTTCGACGTTCTCGTGGACATCCTCCGGTGAAACCCTGATGATCTACGGGCCTCGGATCGTCTACCCCCCCTAGACATTCCTCTGACGTGGGTAGCCCGGCGTAGCTCTCTCTTGTTTTGTGTTTGATTATGTCATGGGATGATGTGAAACCATATTGGTTCACAAGTTGGGGCACTATCTACCGGTTTCACCCGAACGGGAGATTCCCCCTTATACAGGTCCAGAACCTTCGCTTCTAGGTTAGAGCGCATGCATGCGAGGGTGGACACATGCAAGCACCTATACCAACCTTGCACCACACTCACACACAGATGCTAGGGACACATGCAAGTTTTCAGATGATTCCGACGTTCTCGTGGACTTCCTCCGGCGAAACCCTGATGATCTACGGGCCTCGGATCGTCTACCCCCCCCTAGACATTCCTCTGACATGGGTAGCCCGGCGTAGCTCTCTCTTGTTTTGTGTTTGATTATGTCATGGGATGATGTGAAACCATATTGGTTCACACGTTGGGGCACTATCCTACCCGGTTTCACCTGAACGGGGAGACTCCCCCTTATACAGGTCCAGAACCTTCGCTTCTAGGTTAGAGCGCATGCATGCGAGGGTGGACACATTGAAGCACCTATACCAACCTTGCAGCACACTCACACACATATGCCAGGGACACATGCAAGTTTTCATCTCATTCCGACGTTCTCGTGGTCTTCCTCCTGAATTCTCGATGATCTACTTGCCTTGATCGCCTACCCCCTAGACATTCTTCTGACAGGGGTAGCCCGGCGTAGCTCTCTCTTGTTTTGTGTTTGACTAGGTCATGGGCTGATGTGAAACCATGTTGGTTCACAAGTTGGGGCACTATCCTACCCGGTTTCACCTGAACGGGGAGATTCCCCCTTATACAGGTCCAGAACCTTCGCTTCTAGGTTCGAGCGCATGCATGCGAGGGGGGACACATGCAAGCACCCGCAGACTAGTAGTTAATTTTTGTATGTTCCAACATAGCACCACACTTTTCATGCATGTGCTAGGGCACATGCATGCATGTCCTTGAGGTACTCAAAATTGAGAACAATCTATAAAGGATGTCGAACAACAAATTTCAGACTTTGTCGTGAAATCCTCTCATCTGGGTGTTTTGATTGACCCAAAGAGTGACCTTGAAAGATTCAAAAGTAGTCCAACAGCTTGCTTGGTTTTGTTGGTCAGTTCTACCGTGAGGGGAAATTCTACTCTTGACGATTGGTTGAGGATTGTTTCTCAAAGTTTGTGACTAGGCACCCACCTAATGGAAATGAAGTTCAGCATCCTCCAGAAGCTTATGGTCTAGTGCAAAGTTCATATTTCCATGGTCTCAATCCTTATGAAGAGCTGGTACATGCTATATCTACAAGAGAAACTATCGTCCGCTCCTCAAGAGGGTTGACAAAACCAGTGGCGGGAGTTTCCACGTATATATCCAGGATTTTACTAAGTATTAACGCATGTCTACAAAGGGGATCACACTTGGGACTTACAGATGGGACCTACCAACCTTGCACCACACTCACACACATATACTAGGGACACATGCAAGTTTTCAGATGATTCCGACGTTCGTGGTCTCGCCTCCCTGAAACCCTCGATTCATGGGCATCGGATCGTCTACACCCCTAAACATTCTTCTGACAGGGGTAGCCCAGCGTAGCTCTCTCTTGTTTTGTGTTTGATTATGTCATGGGATGATGTGAAACCATGTTGGTTCACAAGTTGGGGCACTATTCTACCCGGTTTCACCGTAACGGGGAGATTCACCCTTATACAGGTCTAGAACCTTCGCTTCTAGGTTAGAGCGCATGCATTCAAGGGGGGACACATGCATGCACCTATACCAACCTTGCACCACACTCACACACATATGCCAGGGACACATGCAAGTTTTCAGATGATTCCGACGTTCTCGTGGACTTCCTCCGGCGAAACCCTGATGATCTACTTGCCTCAGATCGCCTACCCCTAGACATTCTTCTCCGACAGGTAGCCCATGTAGCTCTCTCTTGTTTTGTGTTTGATTATGTCATGGGATGATGTGAAACCATATTGGTTCACAAGTTGGGGCACTATCCTACCCGGTTTCACCGTAACGGGGAGATTCACCCTTATACAGGTCCAGAACCTTCGCTTCTAGGTTAGAGCGCATGCATGCGAGGGGGACACATGCAAGCACCTATACCAACCTTGCACCACACTCACACACATATGCTAAGGAAACATGCAAGTTTTCAGATGATTCCGACGCTCGTGGACTTCCTCCGTGAAACCTCGATGATCTACGGGTTTTGATCGCTTACCCCTAGACATTCTTCTGACAGGGGTAGCCGGGCGTAGCTCTCTCTTATTTTGTGTTTGATTATGTCATGGGATGATGTAAACCATATTGGTTCACAAGTTGGGGCACTATACTACCCGGTTTCACCGTAACGGGGAGATTCACCCTTATACAGGTCCAGAACCTTTGCTTCTAGGTTAGAGCGCATGCATGCGAGGGGTGACACATGCAAGCACCTATACCAACCTTGAACCACACTCACACACATATGCCAGGGACACATGCAAGTTTTCAGATGATTCCGACGTTCTCGTGGACTTCCTCCGGCGAAACCCTGATGATCTACGGGCCTCGGATCGTCTACCCCCCTAGACATTCTTCTGACAGGGGTAGCCCGGCGTAGCTCTCTCTTGTTTTGTGTTTGATTATGTCATGGGATGATGTGAAATCATGTTGGTTCACAAGTTGGGGCACTATCCTACCTGGTTTCACCATAACGGGGAGATTCACCCTTATACAGGTCCAGAACCTTCGCTTCTAGGTTAGAGCGCATGCATGCGAGGGGGGACACATGCAAGCACCTATACCAACCTTTCACCACACTCACACACATATGCCAGGGACACATGCAAGTTTTCAGATGATTCCGACGTTCTCGTGGACTTCCTCCGGCGAAACCCTGATGATCTACGGGCCTCGGATCGTCTACCCCCTAGACATTCTTCTGACAGGGGTAGCCCGGCGTAGCTCTCTCTTGTTTTTTGTTTGATTATGTCATGGGATGATGTGAAACCATGTTGGTTCACAAGTTGGGGCACTATCCTACCCGGTTTCACCATAACGGGGAGATTCACCCTTATACAGGTCCAGAACCTTCGCTTCTAGGTTAGAGCGCATGCATGCGAGGGGGGACACATGCAAGCACCTATACCAACCTTGCACCACACTCACACACATATGCCAGGGACACATGCACGTTTTCAGATGATTCCGACGTTCTCGTGGACTTCCTCCGGCGAAACCCTGATGATCTGCGGGCCTCGGATCGTCTACCCCCTAGACATTCTTCTGACAGGGTAGCCCGGCGTAGCTCTCTCTTGTTTTGTGTTTGATTATGTCATGGGATGATGTGAAACCATGTTGGTTCACAAGTTGGGGCACTATACTACCCGGTTTCACCTTAACGGGGAGATTCACCCTTATACAGGTCCAGAACCTTCGCTTCTAGGTTAGAGCGCATGCATGCGAGGGGGACACATGCAAGCACCTATACCAACCTTGCACCACACTCACACACATATGCCAGGGACACATGCAAGTTTTCAGATGATTCCGACATTCTCGTGGACTTCCTCCGGCGAAACCCTGATGATCTACGGGCCTCGGATCGTCTACCCCCCTAGACATTCTTCTGACAGGGGTAGCCCGGCGTAGCTCTCTCTTGTTTTGTGTTTGATTATGTCATGGGATGATGTGAAACCATATTGGTTCACAAGTTGGGGCACTATCCTACCCGGTTTCACCTGAACGGGGAGATTCCCCCTTATACAGGTCCAGAACCTTCGCTTCTAGGTTAGAGCGCATGCATGCGAGGGGGGACACATGCAAGCACCTATACCAACCTTGCACCACACTCACACACATGTGCCAGGGACACATGCAAGTTTTCATCTCATTCCGACGTTCTCGTGGTCTTCCTCCGGCGAAACCCTGATGATCTACGGGCCTCGGATCGTCTACCCCCCTAGACATTCTTCTGACAGGGGTAGCCCGTCGTAGCTCTCTCTTGTTTTGTGTTTGACTAGGTCATGGGATGATGTGAAACCATGTTGGTTCACAAGTTGGGGCACTATCCTACCCGGTTTCACCTGAACGGGGAGAATCCCCCTTATACAGGTCCAGAACCTTCGCTTCTAGGTTAGAGCGCATGCATGCGAGGGGGGACACATGCAAGCACCCGCAGACTAGTAGTTAATTTTTGTATGTTCCAACATAAAACCACACTTTTCATGCATGTGCTAGGGCACATGCATGCATGTACTTGAGGTACTCAAAATTGAGAACAATCTATAAAGGATGTCAAACAACAAATTTCCGACTTTGTCGTGAAATCCTTTCATCTTGGTGTTTTGATTGACCCAAAGAGTGACCTTGAAAGATTCAAAAGTAGTCCAACAGCTTGCTTGGTTTTCTTGGTCGGCTCTACCGTGAGGGGAAATTCTACTCTTGACGATTGGTTGAGGATTGTTTCTCAAAGTTTGTGACTAGGCACCCACCTAATGGAAATGAAGTTCAGCATCCTCCAGAAGCTTATGGTCTAGTGCAAAGTTCATATTTCCATGGTCTCAATCCTTATGAAGAGCTGGTACATGCTATATCTACAAGAGAAACTATCGTCCGCTCCTCAAGAGGGTTGACAAAACCAGTGGCGGGAGTTTCCACGTATATATCCAGGATTTTACTAAGTATTAACGCATGTCTACAAAGGGGATCACACTTGGGACTTACAGATGGGACCTACCAACCTTGCATCACACTCACACACATATGCTAAGGACACATGCAAGTTTTCAGATGATTCCGACATTCTCGTGGTCTTCCTCCGTCGAAACCCTGATCTGCGGGCATCGGATCGTCTACCCCCCTAGACATTCTTCTGACAGGGGTAGACCGGCGTAGCTCTCTCTTGTTTTGTGTTTGATTATGTCATGGGATGATGTCAAACCATGTTGGTTCACAAGTTGGGGCACTATCCGACCCGGTTTCACCGTAACAGGGAGATTCACCCTTATACAGGTCTAGAACCTTCGCTTCTAGGTTAGAGCGCATGCATGCGAGGGGGGACACATGCAAGCACCTATACCAACCTTGCACCACACTCACACACATATGCCAGGGACACATGCAAATTTTCAGATGATTCTGACGTTCTCGTGGACTTCCTCCGGCGAAACCCTGATGATCTACGGGCCTCGGATCGTCTACCCCCTAGACATTCTTCTGACAGGGGTAGCCCGGCGTAGCTCTCTCTTGTTTTGTGTTTGATTATGTCATGGGATGATGTGAAACCATGTTGGTTCACAAGTTGGGGTACTATCCTACCCGGTTTCACCGTAACGGGGAGATTCACCCTTATATAGGTCCAGAACCTTCGCTTCTAGGTTAGAGCGCATGCATCCGAGGGGGGACACATGCAAGCACCTATACCAACCTTGCACCACACTCACACACATATGCCAGGGACACATGCAAGTTTTCAGATGATTCCGACGTTCTCGTGGACTTCCTCCGGCGAAACCCTGATGATCTACGGGCCTCGGATCGTCTACCCCCCTAGACATTCTTCTGACAGGGGTAGCCCGGCATAGCTCTCTCTTGTTTTGTGTTTGATTATGTCATGGAATGATGTGAAACCATGTTGGTTCACAAGTTGGGGCACTATACTAACCGGTTTCACCGTAACGGGGAGATTCACCCTTATACAGGTCCAGAACCTTCGCTTCTAGGTTAGAGCGCATGCATGCGAGGGGGACACATGCAAGCACCTATACCAACCTTGCACCACACTCACACACATATGCCAGGGACACATGCAAGTTTTCAGATGATTCCGACGTTCTCGTGGACTTCCTCCGTCGAAACAGTGATGATCTACGGGCACGGATCGTCTACCCCCCTAGACATTCTTCTGACAGGGGTAGCCCAGCGTAGCTCTCTCTTGTTTTGTGTTTGATTATGTCATGGGATGATGTGAAACCATATTGGTTCACAAGTTGGGGCACTATATTACACGGTTTCACCGTAACTGGGAGATTCCCCCTTATACAGGTCCAGAACCTTCGCTTCTAGGTTAGAGCGCATGCATGCGAGGGGGGACACATGGAAGCACCTATACCAACCTTGCACCACACTCACACACATATGCCAGGGAAACATGCAAGTTTTCAGATGATTCCGACGTTCTCGAGGACTTCCTCCGGCGAAACCCTAATGATCTACGGGCCTCGGATCGTCTACCCCCCTAGACATTCTTCTGACAAGGGTTAGCCCAGCGTAGCTCTCTCTTGTTTTGTGTTTGATTATGTCATGGGATGATGTGAAATCATATTGGTTCACAAGTGGGGGCACTATCCTACCCGGTTTCACCTGGACGGGGAGATTCCCCCTTATACAGGTCCAGAACCTTCGCTTCTAGGTTAGAGCGCATGCATGCGAGGGGGGACACATGCAAGCACCTATACCAACCTTGCACCACACTCACACACATATGCCAGGGACACATGCAAGTTTTCATCTCATTTCGACGTTCTCGTGGTCTTCCTCCGGCGAAACCCTGATGATCTACGGGCCTCGGATCGTGTACCCCCTAGACATTCTTCTGACAGGGGTAGCCCGGCGTAGCTCTCTCTTGTTTTGTGTATGACTAGGACATAGGATGATGTAAAACCATGTTGGTTCACAAGTTGGGGCACTATCCTACCCGGTTTCACCTGAACGGGGAGATTCCCCCTTATACAGGTCCAGAACCTTCGCTTCTAGGTTAGAGCACATGCATGCGAGCGGGGACACATGCGAGCACCCTCAGACTAGTAGTTAATTTTTGTATGTTCCAACATAGCACAACACTTTTCATGCATGTGCTAGGGCACATGCATGCATGTCCTTGAGGTACTCAAAATTGAGAACAATCTATAAAGGATGTCAAACAACAAATTTCAGACTTTGTCGTGAAATCCTCTCATCTTGGTGTTTTGATTGACCCAAAGAGTGACCTTGAAAGATTCAAAAGTAGTCCAACAGCTTGCTTGGTTTTTTTGGTCAGCTCTACTGTGAGGGGAAATTCTACTCTTGACGATTAGTTGAGGATTGTTTCTCAAAGTTTGTGACTAGGCACCCACATAATGGAAATGAAGTTCAGCATCCTCCAGAAGCTTATGGTCTAGTGCAAAGTTCATATTTCCATGGTCTCAATCCTTATTAAGAGTTGGTACATGCTATATCTACAAGAGAAACTATCGTCCGCTCCTCAAGAGGGTTGACAAAACCAGTGGCGGGAGTTTCCACGTATATATCCAGGATTTTACTAAGTATTAACGCATGTCTACAAAGGGGATCACACTTGGGACTTACAGATGGGACCTACCAACCTTGCACCACACTCACACACATATGCTAGGGACACATGCAAGTTTTCAGATGATTCCGACGTTCTCGTGGTCTTCCTCTGGCGAACCCTGATCTGCGGGCATCGGATCTTCTACCCCCCTAGACATTCTTCTAACAGGGGTAGCCCGGCGTAGCTCTCTCTTGTTTTGTGTTTGATTATGTCATGGGATGATGTGAAACCATATTGGTTCACAAGTTGTGGCACTATCCTACCCGGTTTCACCTGGACGGGGAGATTCCCCCTTATACAGGTCCAGAACCTTCGCTTCTAGGTTAGAGCGCATGCATGCGAGGGGGGACACATGCAAGCACCTATACCAACCTTGCACCACACTCACACACATATGCCAGGGACACATGCAAGTTTTCATCTCATTCCGACGTTCTCGTGGTCTTCCTCCGGCGAAACCCTGATGATCTACGGGCCTCGGATCGTGTACCCCCTAGACATTCTTCTGACAGGGGTAGCCCGGCATAGCTCTCTATTGTTTTGTGTTTGACTAGGTCATAGGATGATGTAAAACCATGTTGGTTCACAAGTTGGGGCACTATCCTACCCGGTTTCACCGTAACGGGGAGATTCCCCCTTATACAGGTCCAGAACCTTCGCTTCAGGTTAGAGCGCATGCATGCGAGCGGGGACACATGCAAGCACCCGCAGACTAGTAGTTAATTTTTGTGTGTTCCAACATAGCACAACACTTTTCATGCATGTGCTAGGGCACATGCATGCATGTCCTTGAGGTACTCAAAATTGAGAACAATCTATAAAGGATGTCAAACAACAAATTTCTGACTTTGTCGTGAAATCCTCTCATCTTGGTGTTTTGATTGACCCAAAGAGTGACCTTGAAAGATTCAAAAGTAGTCCAACAACTTGCTTGGTTTTGTTGGTTAGCTCTACCGTGAGGGGAAATTCTACTCTTGACGATTGGTTGAGGATTGTTTCTCAAAGTTTGTGACTAGGCACCCACCTAATGGAAATGAAGTTCAGCATCCTCCAGAAGCTTATGGCCTAGTGCAAAGTTCATATTTCCATGGTCTCAATCCTTATGAAGAGCTGGTACATGCTATATCTACAAGAGAAACTATCGTCCGCTCCTCAAGAGGGTTGACAAAACCAGTGTCGGGAGTTTCCACGTATATATCCAGGATTTTAAGAAGTATTAACGCATGTCTACAAAGGGGATCACACTTGGGACTTACAAATGGGACCTACCAACCTTGCACCACACTCACACACATATGCTAGGGACACATGCAAGTTTTCAGATGATTCCGACGTTCTCGTGGTCTTCCTCCGCCGAAACCCTGATCTGTGGGCATCGGATCGTCTACCCCCCTAGACATTCTTCTGACAGGGGTAGACCGGCGTACCTCTCTCTTGTTTTGTGTTTGATTATGTCATGGGATGATGTGAAACCATGTTGGTTCACAAGTTGGGGCACTATCCTACCCGGTTTCACCGTAACAGGGAGATTCACCCTTATACAGGTTCAGAACCTTCTCTTCTAGGTTAGAGCGCATGCATGCGAGGGGGGACACATGCAAGCACCTATACCAACCTTGCCCCACACTCACACATATGCCAGGGACACATGCAACTTTTCAGATGATTCCGACGTTCTCGTGGACTTCCTCCGGCGAAACCCTAATGATCTACGGGCCTCGGATTGTCTACCCCCCTAGACATTCTTCTGGCAGGGGTAGCCCGGCGTATCTCTCTCTTGTTTTGTGTTTGATTATGTCATGGGATGATGTGAAACCATATTGGTTAACAAGTTGGGGCACTATCCTACCCGGTTTCACCTGGACGGAGAGATTCCCCCTTATACAGGTCCAGAACCTTCGCTTCTAGGTTAGAGCGCATGCATGCGAGGGGGGACACTTGCAAGCACCTATACCAACCTTGCACCACACACACACATATGCCAGGGACACATGCAAGTTTTCAGATGATTCCGACGTTCTCGTGGACTTCCTCCGGCGAAACCCTGATGATCTATGGGCCTCGGATCGTCTCCCCCCTAGACATTCTTCTGGCAAGGGTAGCCCAGCGTAGCTCTCTCTTGTTTTGTGTTTGATTATGTCATGGGATGATGTGAAACCATGTTGGTTCACAAGTTGGGGCACTATCCTACCCGGTTTCACCGTAACGGGGAGATTCACCCTTATACAGGTCCAGAACCTTCGCTTCTAGGTTAGAGCGCATGCATGCGAGGGGGGACACATGCAAGCACCTATACCAACCTTGCACCACACTCACACACATATGCCAGGGACACATGCAAGTTTTCAGATGATTCCGACGTTCTCGTGGACTTCCTCCGGCGAAACCCTGATGATCTACGGGCCTCGGATCGTCTACCCCCTAGACATTCTTCTAACAGGGTAGCCCGGCATAGCTCTCTCTTGTTTTGTGTTTGATTATGTCATGGGATGATGTGAAACCATGTTGGTTCACAAGTTGGGGCACTATCCTACCCGGTTTCACCGTAACGGGGAGATTCACCCTTATACAGGTCCAGAACCTTCGCTTCTAGGTTAGAGCACATGCATGCGAGGGGGGACACATGCAAGCACCTATACCAACCTTGCAGCACACTCACACACATATGTCAGGGACACATGCAAGCACCTATACCAACCTTGCAGCACACTCACACACATATGTCAGGGACACATGCAAGTTTTCAGATGATTCCGACGTTCTCGTGGACTTCCTCCGGCGAAACCCTGATGATCTACGGGCCTCGGATCGTCTACCCCCCTAGACATTCTTCTGACAGGGGTAGCCCGGCGTAGCTCTCTCTTGTTTTGTGATTGATTATGTCATGGGATGATGTGAAACCATGTTGGTTCACAAGTTGGGGCACTATACTACCCGGTTTCACCGTAACGGGGAGATTCACCCTTATACAGGTCCAGAACCTTCGCTTCTAGGTTAGAGCGCATGCATGCGAGGGGGGACACATGCAAGAACCTATACCAACCTTGCACCACACTCACACACATATGCCAGGGACACATGCAAGTTTTCAGATGATTCCGACGTTCTCGTGGACTTCCTCCGGCGAAACCCTAATGATCTACGGGCCTCGGATCGTCTACCCCCTAGACATTCTTCTGAAAGGGGTAGCCCGGCGTAGCTCTCTCTTGTTTTGTGTTTGATTATGTCATGGGATGATGTGAAACCATGTTGGTTCACAAGTTGGGGCACTATACTACCCGGTTTCACCGTAACGGGGAGATTCACCCTTATACAGGTCCAGAACCTTCGCTTCTAGGTTAGAGCGCATGCATGCGAGGGGGCACACATGCAAGCACATATACCAACCTTGAACCACACTCACACACATATGCTAGGGACACATGCAAGTTTTCAGATGATTCCGACGTTCTCGTGGACTTCCTCCGGCAAAACCCTAATGATCTACGGGCCTCGGATCGTCTACCCCCCTAGACATTCTTCTGACAGGGGTAGCCCGGCGTACCTCTCTCTTGTTTTGTGTTTGATGTCATGGGATGATGTGAAACCATATTGGTTCACAAGTTGGGGCACTATCCTACCCGGTTTCACCTGAACGGGGAGATTCCCCCTTATATAGGTCCAGAACCTTCACTTCTAGGTTAGAGCGCATGCATGCGAGGGGGGACACATGCAAGCACCTATACCAACCTTGCACCACACTCACACACATATGCCAGGGACACATGCAAGTTTTCAGATGATTCCGACGTTCTCGTGGACTTCCTCCGGCGAAACCCTAATGATCTATGGGCCTCGGATCGTCTACCCCCCTAGACATTCTTCTGGCAGGGGTAGCCCGGCGTATTTCTCTCTTGTTTTGTGTTTGATTATGTCATGGGATGATGTGAAACCATATTGGTTCACAAGTTGGGGCACTATCCTACCCGGTTTCACCTGGACAGGGAGATTCCCCCTTATACAGGTCCAGAACCTTCGCTTCTAGGTTAGAGCGCATGCATGTGAGGGGCGACACATGCAAGCACCTATACCAACCTTGCACCACACTCACACACATATGCCAGGGACACATGCAAGTTTTCATCTCATTCCGACATTCTCGTGATCTTCCTTCGGCGAAACCCTGATGATCTACGGGCCTCGGATCGTCTACCCCCCTAGACATTCTTCTGACAGGGGTAGCCCGGCGTAGCTCTCTCTTGTTTTGTGTTTGATTATGTCATCGGATGATGTGAAACCATGTTGGTTCACAAGTTGGGGCACTATACTACCCGGTTTCCCGTAACGGAGAGATTCACCCTTATACAGGTCCAGAACCTTCGCTTCTAGGTTAGAGCGAATGCATGCGAGGAGGGACACATACAAGCACCTATACCAACCTTGCACCACACTCACACACATATGCCAGGGACACATGCAAGTTTTCAGATGATTCCGACGTTCTCGTGGACTTCCTCCGGCGAAACCCTGATGATCTACGGGCCTCAGATCGTCTACCCCCTAGACATTCTTCTGACAGGGGTAGCCCGCCGTAGCTCTCTCTTATTTTGTGTTTGATTATGTCATGGGATGATGTGAAACCATGTTGGTTCACAAGTTGGGGCACTATCCTACCCGGTTTCACCGTAACGGGGAGATTCACCCTTATACAGGTCCAGAACCTTCGCTTCTAGGTTAGAGCGCATGCATGAGAGGGGGGACACATGCAAGCACCTATACCAACCTTGCACCACACTCACACACATATGCCAGGGACACATGCAAGTTTTCAGATGATTCCGACGTTCTCGTGTACTTCCTCCGGCGAAACCCTGATGATCTACGGGCCTCGGATCGTCTACCCCCCTAGACATTCTTCTGCCAGAGGTAGCCCGGCGTAGCTCTCTCTTGTTTTGTGTTTTATTATGTCATGGGATGATGTGAAACCATGTTGGTTCACAAGTTGGGGCACTATACTACCCGGTTTCACCGTAACGGGGAGATTCACCCTTATACAGGTCCAGAACCTTCGCTTCTAGGTTAGAGCGCATGCATGCGAGGGGGGACACATGCAAGAACCTATACCAACCTTGCACCACACTCACACACATATGCCAGGTACACATGCAAGTTTTCAGATGATTCCGACGTTCTCGTGGACTTCCTCCGGCGAAACCCTGATGATCTACGGGCCTCGGATCGTCTACCCCCCTAGACATTCTTCTGAAAGGAGTAGCCCGGCGTAGCTCTCTCTTGTTTTGTGTTTGATTATGTCATGGGATAATGTGAATACATGTTGGTTCACAAGTTGGCGCACTATACTACCCGGTTTCACCGTAACGGGGAGATTCACCCTTATACAGGTCCAAAGCCTTCGCTTCTAGGTTAGAGCGCATGCATGCGAGGGGGGACACATGCAAGCACATATACCAACCTTGAACCACACTCACACACATATGCTAGGGACACATGCAAGTTTTCAGATGATTCCGACGTTCTCGTGGACTTCCTCCGGCAAAACCCTGATGATCTACGGGCCTCGGATCGTCTACCCCCCTAGACATTCTTCTGACAGGGGTAGCCCGGCGTACCTCTCTCTTGTTTTGTGTTTGATGTCATGGGATGATGTGAAACCATATTGGTTCACAAGTTGGGGCACTATCCTACCCGGTTTCACCTGAACGGGGAGATTCCCCCTTATATAGGTCCAGAACCTTCGCTTCTAGGTTAGAGCGCATGCATGCGAGGGGGGACACATGCAAGCACCTATACCAACCTTGCACCACACTCACACACATATGCCAGGGACACATGCAAGTTTTCATCTCATTCCGACGTTCTCGTGGTCTTCCTCTGGCGAAACCCTGATGATCTACGGGCCTTGGATCGTCTACCCCCCTAGACATTCTTCTGAAAGGGGTAGCCCGGCGTAGCTCTCTCTTGTTTTGTGTTTGACTAGGTCATGGGATGATGTGAAACCATGTTGGTTCACAAGTTGGGGCACTATCCTACCCGGTTTCACCTGAACGGGGAGATTCCCCCTTATACAGGTCCAGAACCTTCGCTTCTAGGTTAGAGCGCATGCATGCGAGGGGGGACACATGCAAGCACCCGCACACTAGTAGTTAATTTTTGTATGTTCCAACATAGCACCACACTTTTCATGCATGTGGTAGGGCACATGCATGCATGTCGTTGAGGTACTCAAAATTGAGAAGAATCTATAAAGGATGTCAAACAACAAATTTCAAACTTTGTCATGAAATCCTCTCATCTTGGTGTTTTGATTGACCCAAAGAGTGACCTTGAAATATTCAAAAGTAGTCCAACAGCTTTCTTGGTTTTGTTGGTCAGCTCTACCGTGGGGGGAAATTCTACTCTTGACAATTGGTTGAGGATTGTTTCTCAAAGTTTGTGACTAGGCACCCACCTAATGGAAATGAAGTTCAGCATCCTCTAGAAGCTTATGGTCTAGTGCAAAGTTCATATTTCCATGGTCTCAATCCTTATGAAGAGCTCGTACATGCTATATCTACAAGAGAAACTATCGTCCGCTCCTCAAGAGGGTTGACAAAACCAGTGGCGGGAGTTTCCACGCATATATCCAGGATTTTACTAAGTATTAACGCATGTCTACAAAGGGGATCACACTTGGGACTTACAGATGGGACCTACCAACCTTGCACCACACTCACACACATATGCTAGGGACACATGCATGTTTTCAGATGATTCCGACGTTCTCGTGGTCTTCCTCCGGCGAAACCCTGATCTGCGGGCATCGGATCGTCTACCCCCTAGACATTCTTCTGATAGGGGTAGCCCGGCGTAGCTCTCTCTTGTTTTGTGTTTGATTATGTCATGGGATGATGTGAAACCATGTTGGTTCACAAGTTGGGGCACTATCCTACCCGGTTTCACCGTAACAGGGAGATTCACCCTTATACAAGTCCAGAACATTCGCTTCTAGGTTAGAGCGCATGCATGCGAGGGGGGACACATGCAAGCACCTATACCAACCTTGCACCACACTCACACACATATGCCAGGGACACATGCAAGTTTTCAAATGATTCAGACGTTCTCGTGGACTTCCTCGGGTGAAACCCTGATGATCTACGGGCCTCGGATCGTCTACCCTCCTAGACATTCTTCTGACAGGGGTAGCCCGGCATAGCTCTCTCTTGTTTTGTGTTTGATTATGTCATGGTATGATGTGAAACCATGTTGGTTCACAAGTTGGGGCACTATCCTACCCGGTTTCACCGTAACGGGGAGATTCACCCTTATATGTGTCCGTAACCTTCGCTTCTAGGTTAGAGCACATGCATGCGGGGGACACATGCAAGCACCTATACCAACCATGCACCAAACTCACACACACATATGCCAGGGACACATGCAAGTTTTCAGATGATTCCGACGCTCGTGGACTTCCTCCCATAAACCTCGATGATCAACGGGCCTCGGATCGTCTACCCCCTAGACATTCTTCTGACAGGGGTAGCCCGACGTAGCTCTCTCTTGTTTTGTGTTTGATTATGTCATGGGATGATGTTAAACCATATTGGTTCACAGGTTGGGGCACTATATTATCCGGTTTCACCGTAATGGGGAGATTCCCCCTTATACAGGTCCAGAACCTTCGCTTCTAGGTTAGAGCACATGCATGCGAGGGGGGACACATGCAAGCACCTATACCAACCTTGCACCACACTCACACATATGCCAGGGACACATGCAAGTTTTCAGATGATTCCGACGTTCTCGTGGACTTCCTCCGGCGAAACCCTAATGATCTACGGGCCTCGGATCGTCTACCCCCTAGACATTCTTCTGACAGGGGTAGCCCGGCGTAGCTCTCTCTTGTTTTGTGTTTGATGATGTCATGGGATGATGTGAAACCATATTGGTTCACAAGTAGGGGCACTATCCTACCCGGTTTCACCTAGACGGGGAGATTCCCCCTTATACACGTCCAAAACCTTCGCTTCTAGGTTAGAGCGCATGCATGCGAGGGGGACACATGCAAGCACCTATACCAACCTTGCACCACACTCACACACATATGCCAAGGACACATGCAAGTTTTCATCTCATTCCGACGTTCTCGTGGTCTTCCTCCGGCGAAACCCTGATGATCTACGGGCCTCGGATCGTCTACCCCCCTAGACATTCTTCTGACAGGGGTAGCCCGGCATAGCTCTCTCTTGTTTTGAGTTTGATTATGTCATGGGATGATGTGAAACCATATTGGTTCACAAGTTGGGGCACTATCCTACCCGATTTCACCTGGACGGGGAGATTCCCCCTTATACAGGTCCAGAACCTTCGCTTCTAGGTTAGAGCGCGTGCATGCAAGGGGGCACACATGCAAGCACCTATACCAACCTTGCACCACACTCACACACATATGCCAGGGACACATGCAAGTTTTCATCTCATTCTGACGTTCTCGTGGTCTTCCTCCGGCGAAAACCTGATGATCTACGGGCCTCGGATCGTCTACCCCCCTAGACATTCTTCTGACTGGGGTAGCCCGGCGTAGCTCTCTCTTGTTTTTTGTTTGACTAGGTCATAGGATGATGTAAAACCATGTTGGTTCACAAGTTGGGGCACTATCCTACCCGGTTTCACTTGAACGGGGAGATTCCCCCTTATACAGGTCTAGAACCTTCGCTTCTAGGTTAGAGCGCATGCATGCGAGGGGGGACACATGCAAGCACCCGCAGACTAGTAGTTAATTTTTGTATGTTCCAACATAGCACCACACTTTTCATGCATGTGCTAGGGCACATGCATGCATGTCCTTAAGGTACTCAAAATTGAGAACTATCTATAAAGGATGTCAAACAACAATTTTCAAACTTTGTCGTGAAATCCTCTCATCTTGGTGTTTTGATTGACCCAAAGAGTGACCTTGAAAGATTCAAAAGTAGTCCAACAGCTTGCTTGGTTTTGTTGGTCAGCTCTACCGTGAGGGGAAATTCTACTCTTGACGATTGGTTGAGGATTGTTTCTCAAAGTTTGTGACTAGGCACCCACCTAATGAAAATGAAGTTCAGCATCCTCCAGAAGCTTATGGTCTAGTGCAAAGTTCATATTTCCATGGTCTCAATCCTTATGAAGAGCTGGTACATGCTATATCTACAAGAGAAACTATCGTCCGCTCCTCAAGAGGGTTGACAAAACCAGTGGCGGGAGTTTCCACGTATATATCCAGGATTTTACTAAGTATTAACGCATGTCTACAAAGGGGATCACACTTGGGACTTACAAATGGGACCTACCAACCTTGCACCACACTCACACACATATGCTAGGGACACATGCAAGTTTTCAGATGATTCCGACGTTCTCGTGGTCTTCCTCCGGCGAAACCTTGATCTGTGGGCATCAGATCATCTACCCCCCTAGACATTCTTCTGATAGGGGTAGACCGGCGTAACTCTCTCTTGTTTTGTGTTTGATTATGTCATGGGATGATGTGAAACCATGTTGGTTCACAAGTTGGGGCACTATCCTACCCGGTTTCACCGTAACAGGGAGATTCACCCTTATACAGGTTCAGAACCTTCTCTTCTAGGTTAGAGCGCATGCATGCGAGGGGGGACACATGCAAGCACCTATACCAACCTTGCACCACACTCACACATATGCCAGGGACACATGCAAGTTTTCAGATGATTCCGATGTTCTCGTGGACTTCCTCCGGCGAAACCCTAATGATCTACGGGCCTCGGATAGTCTATCCCCTAGACATTCTTCTGGCAGGGGTAGCCCGGCGTATCTCTCTCTTGTTTTGTGTTTGATTATGTCATGGGATGATGTGAAACCATATTGGTTCACAAGTTGGGGCACTATCCTACACGGTTTCACACAGACGGGAGATTCCCTTACAGGTCCAGAACCTTCGCTTCTAGGTTAGAGCGCATGCATGCGAGGGGGGACACATGAAAGCACCTATACCAACCTTGCACCACACTCACACACATATTCCAGGGACACATGCAAGTTTTCAGATGATTCCGACGTTCTCGTGGACTTCCTCCGGCGAAACCCTGATGATCTATGGGCCTCGGATCGTCTACCCCCTAGACATTCTTCTGACAGGGGTAGCCCGGCGTAGCTCTCTCTTGTTTTGTGTTTGATTATGTCATGGGATGATGTGAAACCATGTTGGTTCACAAGTTGGGGCACTATCCTACCCGGTTTCACCGTAACGGGGAGATTCCCCCTTATACAGGTCCAGAACCTTTCGCTTCTAGGTTAGAGCGCATGCATGCGAGGGGGACACATGCAAGCACCTATACCAACCTTGCACCACACTCACACACATATGCCAGGGACACATGCAAGTTTTCAGATGATTCCGACGTTCTCGTGGACTTCCTCCGGCGAAACCCTGATGATCTATGGGCCTCGGATCGTCTACCCCCTAGACATTCTTCTGACAGGGGTAGCCCGGCATAGCTCTCTCTTGTTTTGTGTTTGATTATGTCATGGGATGATGTGAAACCATATTGGTTCACAAGTTTGGGCACTATACTACCCGGTTTCACCGTAACGGGGAGATTCCCCCTTATACAGGTCCAGAACCTTCGCTTCTAGGTTGGAGCGCATGCATGCGAGGGGGGACACATGCAAGCACCTATACCAACCTTGCACCACACTCACACACATATGCCAGGGACACATGCAAGTTTTCAGATGATTCCGACATTCTCGTGGACTTCCTCCGGCGAAACCCTAATGATCTACGGGCCTCGGATCGTCTACCTCCCCTAGACATTCTTCTGACAGTGGTAGCCCGGCGTAGCTCTCTCTTGTTTTGTGTTTGATTATGTCATGGGATGATGTGAAACCATATTGGTTCACAAGTTGGGGCACTATCCTACCCGGTTTCACTGAGCAGGAGATCCCCTTATCTGAGTCCAGCGTTCGCTTCTAGGTTAGAGCGCATGCATGCGTGGGGGGACACATGCAAGCACCTATACCAACCTTGCACCACACTCACACGCATATGCCAGGGACACATGCAAGTTTTCATCTCATTCCGACGTTCTCGTGGTCTTCCTCCGGCGAAACCCTGATGATCTATGGGCCTCAGATCGTCTACCCCCCTAGACATTCTTCTAACAGGGGTAGCCCGGCATAGCTCTCTCTTGTTTTGTGTTTGACTAGGTCATGGGATGATGTGAAACTATGTTGGTTCACAAGTTGGGGCACTATCCTACCCGGTTTCACCTGAACGGGGAGATTCCCCCTTATACAGGTCCAGAACCTTCGCTTCTAGGTTAGAGCGCATGCATGCGAGGGGGGACACATGCAAGCTCCCGCAGACTAGTAGTTAATTTTTGTATGTTCCAACATAGCACCACACTTTTCATGCATGTGCTAGGGCACATGCATGCATGTCCTTGAGGTACTCAAAATTGAGAACAATCTATAAAGGATGTCAAACAAAAAATTTCAAACTTTGTCGTGAAATCCTCTCATCTTGGTGTTTTGATTGACCCAAAGAGTGACCTTGAAAGATTCAAAAGTAGTCCAACAGCTTGCTTGGTTTTGTTGGTCAGCTCTACCGTGAGGGGAAATTCTACTCTTGACGATTGGTTGAGGATTGTTTCTCAAAGTTTGTGACTAGGCACCCACCTAATGGAAATGAAGTTCTGCATCCTCGAGAAGCTTATGGTCTAGTGCAAAGTTCATATTTCCATGGTCTCAATCCTTATGAAGAGGTGCTACATGCTATATCTACAAGAGAAACTATCGTCCGCTCCTCAAGAGTGTTGACAAAACCAGTGGCGGGAGTTTTCACGTATATATCCAGGATTTTACTAAGTATTAACGCATGTCTACAAAGGGGATCACACTTGGGACTTACAGATGGGACCTACCAACCTTGCACCACACTCACACACATATGCTAGGGACACATGCAAGTTTTCAGATGATTCCGACGTTCTCGTGGTCTTCCTCCGGCGAAACCCTGATCTGCCGGCATCGGATCGTCTACCCCCTTTGCCGTGTGTCTGTTTAGGGTACACACAACAAAGAAAAAACAATAAGCAAATTAGAAAACAAACGTAAAAGGAGAAAACACACGGCAAAGAAGTCCTTTGCCATGTGTCTGTTTAGGGTACACGGCAAAGAATCTTTGCCGTGTGTTTTTCCAGTCTGTACACGGCAAAGGCTTGCCAATAATTGACGGCGCGGGCCTGCCGCTGCCTTATCCTCTCCCAGCTCGAGCCCGCGCCTCCCCTCCCGACCCCGCGCCGCCGCCGCGTCGATCCAGCACCGCCGCTGCCGCCGCCTCGATCCCGCGCCGCTGCCGGCTCCTCCCCACACGACCGCGCGCCGCTGCCGGCTCCTCCTCCACCCGGTCCACCCCCCATCCGCCTCCGCGCCCATCTGCCCCGGCCCGCCCCATCCGCCTCCGCGCCTAGCTACCGCCCCCGGCCCTGGGAGCTCGCCGGCGGCTCCACCTCCGCTCGGTCCAGCCCCCCCTCCACCCACCGCCGGCCCGCCCCATCACCATCGGTATGTGCCTATACATGTATATTTTTAGTATATATGTTTAGTATATGTATGTGTAGCTAGCTAGTATGTATGTGTAGCTAGTATGTATGTGTATGTGTAGTATATATATGTATGTGTAGCTAGTATATATATGTATGTGTAGCTAGTATATATGTGTATGTGTAGCTAGTATGTATGTGTATGTGTAGCTAGTATATATATGTATGTGTAGCTAGTATGTATGTGTAGTATATATTTGTAGTATATATTGTTAGATATATATAGCATGTATTTGTACCATGTATTTGTTACATATATGTATAGTAGTATGTATATATGTTGTTTCATATATGCATGTGTATAGTAGTAATTTAGGAATTATGTGTAATTTTTTGGCATGTCTATAGTAGTAATTTTTCTTCGTGCAGGGGATATGTGTCGAGTCTGAGGGTGGGGTTGTCGACGGCGTAGGTCATTTTGCGGGAGGGTCGCTGATCTTCTTCACCTCTCGATCACGCTTCAAGGGTAAAAATCTATTCTCCTATCTTGCAAATACCTAGGGTTATTTTCGTGTGTAGATCACCAAGTCTGTCGCGTTACCTAGGCGTTTTTCCTCTTCCGTAAGGGTTACGCGGATAAATATGCATTAGTGGTCTCGCATATTATGAAGCGTAACTCTTACGGCATTTATCGGGACAGCCGGCGAGTGCGTAGTTGGGTATGTTTTCCTTGTTCTACTCCGGTCCGAGATAGGATTTCGGCAGCGCCTCCCTGTAGACGTGTATCGGGAGAGCAGCGGGGAGGTGCTGCCGAAATTCTGTGTCGGATCGGGGTAGAGCAGGGTGAACATACTCAATCTACGGATCCGGCGGTTGATAGGACCCTCTTTACCTATTAGAGACATAGGTGGATATATGTATGGCGTAAAATATATGTTTGCTAAAATTAACCGAACTAATACCAGATTTATTTATATGGCATGATTAATTGAAAGCATTATATATGTCGTTTTTGGTACTGATTAGAGGATGGAGAATCATGACTGGATGTATGATGGCTATGTCAGTAAGTGGGAGTTTACCTCAGAATGGCAAGAAAAGGCCGAGGACTTTGTGAACCGGGCATTTGCGCCCCAATGAGACCAGAAGAATTTTCTGCCCCTGTGCAAGATGCAAGAACCTGAATACACATTCGAAGGATGATGTGAGTACTCACCTGCTCAATTACGGGTTCACACCATCCTACAAGACTTGGACATTCCATGGTGAAAAGTTAGCGAAACGTGCTAGGAGGGAGTCACGGCAGGGTCAGCAGCAGAGTCAGCCAAGGGGAGAATTTGATGCTGGTTTTGATAGGTGCATAGAAAACTTTGTGAATGCTAATGCACCTGAAAGCCCTCATGTAGAGGCGGAGACACCTGAGGAGGCGGAGACAACTGAGGAGCCGGAGGAAAACACGGCAAAGTACTACGAGACTTTGTTTGCCTCACAGAGACCCCTTCATGCACATACAGATGTTACCCAACTGGATGCCATAGCTCGCCTTTTGGCCTTCAAGAGCCACAGGAACTTGACCAGAGAGGACTTTGATGATATGCTTGCCGTCGTTGGCAGCATTCTGCCGAAAGGGCACCTCTTGCCGGAGAACTTCTACTATTCGACCAAACTCCTCCGTGACCTTAAGATGTCATATGAGCCGATACACGCTTGTCCGAAGGGATGCATGCTATTCACAAAGGAGCATGCTAAGACAAATTATTGTATCCGCTGCAAATCCTCTAGGTACTTTGAGGTCGATCCCAATGGTGATGGTCAGAAGAGGCAGACCGGGGTCGCCCAAAACATTCTTCGGTATCTTCCAATCATACCGAGGCTCCATGACTCTTCATGATCGAGGATACGCCCACAGATCCAAAGGCGAGAAGAGAACAGATACCTCGACAAGATGATACATCCGTAGGATGGTAGTGCATGGAAGAACTTTGTCAAGAAATATCCTGATAAAGCCGGTGACAAGAGGAGCGTAGCAGTTGCCATATCAATCGATGAGTTCAATCCATATGGCATGTCGGCTTCAGTATATAGTTGCTGGCCAGTGTTTGTTATTCCCCTGAACCTCCCCCCTGGTGTCTGCATGAGATCAGAGAACATGTTTGTCTCGATGATAATCCCAAGGCCGAAATACCCGGGTAAGAACATGAATGTGTATCTAGAACCGCTGGTGGATGACTTGCTTCGTGGCTGGGAAGGTCGGGGGATCCAAACATTTGACGCTTCAAACAACGAGCACTTCGATATGTATGTCTGGTACCATACCTCTCTGCATGACCTACCAGCACGTGCGTTGTTCTGCGGCTGGTGTACACATGGGAAGTGGCCTTGCCCAGTGTGCATGCAATCTCTGACTTTCTTCTGGCTGTCGAAGGGAGGCAAGTATTCCTGCTTTGATGAACATCGACAGTGTCTTGAGCCGAATCATCCATATAGGAGTGACAAAAAGAGGTTCAAGAAAGGCCGTGTTGTCCATGATCCAAAGCCACGTCTAAAGACCGGAAAGGAAATCAAGGCTGAGTTAGAAGCTCTCCAGCCAAACTCCGATGGGAATGGTTTCATGGGATACGGGGATACGCACCAGTGGACCCACATTCCGTGCTTATCGAAGCTCCCTTACTTTGAGGATCTTGATCTCCCGCATAACATTGATGTAATGCGCACCGAAAAGAATATCGGTGAGGCCCTTTGGAGCACCATAATGCAAACCGAGAAGACGAAAGATAACATCAAGGATCGAATTGATCAAGAAGCATTGTGCGATAGGCCAAAGTTGAACATGCAGCCACCCGGAGACAAAGGAAGAAAAAGGTGGTCTAAGCCAAAGGCTCCTTTCTGCCCAACAAAGCCCCAAAGAAGGGAGATCTTCTAGTGGATCGCGCAAAGTTTGTTTTTCCCTAATGGTTATGCGGCCAAATGGATGAGGGGTGCGAACATGGAAACTTTGCGAGTACAAGGGCTCAAGAGTCATGACTACCACGTATGGCTTGAGCGGATAATGCCGGTGATGATTCGAGGCTATGTCGATGAGGAGACTTGGCGAGTGCTGTCGAGGTTGAGCTTTTTCTTCCACCATATTTGTGCTAGGGAGTTAGACCGTAAAGTGCTTGAAAAGCTACATGAACAGGCACCCGAGTTGCTTTCCGATCTAGAGATGCTCCTTCCGCCAGGTTTCTTCAATCTGATGCAACATATGATCTTGCATCTTGCGGACGAGGCTTTAAAGGGGGGACCTGTGTGGGCCCGTTAGCAGTTTCCGCCCGAGAGAGAAACAAAGAAGCTTCGTAAGAAAACAGGCAATAAATGCAAGATCGAGGCATCCATAGCCGAGGCAGTCCTTAACAAGGAGGTTGCAAACTTCACCACAAAGCACTATGATGCCAACATTCCCACAAAGCATAACCCAGTGTTTCGTTACAATGCCGCCAACCCTGAAGATGTACCCAATCTTAGCATCTTCGTTGGGCTAGGTGGCAAATCAAGTGGCACAAAGAGGTTCGCAATGAAAAAACTTTAGCGGGAGTTGATCCACTCGTATGTCTTGAACACCATGGAAGAAGTGAAGCCGTACATCGAGTAAGTGATCACCATTTAGTTTTCCGCAAACATTCACTGCTATGTCCGTGCCTAACTCTCCTTTAAATTGTTATAGACGATTCAAGAGTGCACATTGGAAGAATCCAAATAGGGAGCCTAACCCACAAGAGGAGCAGGATCTTTTCAATAAGGTTGGTGGTTTCGGTTTCGTCAGCTGGTTCTGTGGTTTGGTACTATTTGAGCCAACTTGCTGTGCTACACTTCTTGTGATAAACTTCTTATGCTAAACTTCTCGTTCTAACTTGTAGGCAAGAACTGACAAAGAGATGCAACCCGAGCTAAGAAATATTGCCAGGGGCTTTAACCATTCAGTCGACACGTTCAATGCTTATGACGTGAATGGGTATCGCTTACATACCCATGAATACACAACTAACCGGCCCAACCGGAAGACAACAAATAGCGGGGTCTTTTGTGAAGTCTCAGATGGCCTCTAGTACTATGGAAGAGTCGAGGGTATATATGAGTTGAATTACGGTTTTGGCAAAGGGCCAAATAGAGGATGAGGGGTTGGGGTCTTTACCCTACGAGGTTGACACGTCCTTGAGGTGGGCGCCTCCGGAGGATGAGACGCAGTACCTTGAGGAGTACGCTCTCATGGACCCGAGCCTGGTGCCGCGGGAGAAGGCTCCATATCGGCGTGGGGTTTCGAGACTCCCTTACCTACCTTATCCCTATGCGGACAAGGTACTCGTGCCCACTGGGTCGAGGTACATGATTTGACCCTAAACCATACATTGTAATTTTTATCACATACTGACCTTGTCTTTTCATTTTGCAGTGCCTTTCTATATGAGGATGGGATAAAGCCATATCGTGGCTACTCAAGCATCCTTGGAGCCTTGGTTAGAAAGTATTTTCCTGGGATTGTCACTCTCCCAAATGGTTCAAAGGATGTGGCCTGGACTTGGAAGCATTACCACTATGCCGAAGATCCCAAAAAAAGTACACCACCATCGCGGAGAAGGTTCAGGTTTTGTTCTGGGTAAGTTTGTTTCGCTTGTCATAATTCAATCGCCTTGAGGATGAAATATACTTGAACTCGTGGCTTTGACCCCCCTTTTTTCCCTATGTGCATACTTGTAGAAGTTCTTCGACATGGACAGGACGCGCAAAAGGGAGTTTTTGATGATTGTTCACGAGCTTGCCAAGAGGAAGGTGCAAGACATGCACTACGAGGCACGCGTGAACTGCGTTCGCAACTGGTTCGGCGATCGCAAGATTTGGATGAACAAGAGCCAAGCCCGGGAGATTCTCTTTGAGCCGTCGCAGTACCTGCAGGTAGTTTCATTTTTGTTTTATTGATTTCTTGACCTTATTCTATTTTCTGTTGTACTAATACGTGTGTCTTATGGATGTAGAACCCTCCTCAGTTCGTGGGTAATGACGAGCGGTGCTTCACGGCAATGGTAGCATGGTGGACACACCCCAATTACCTCCAGAAACACGCCGATGCAAAGAAGCGGCGAGAGGAGATGGGGGGTGGATCACACCGCCAAGGCAGCATCCCCCTCGCCCTTCTTAGGCAAAAAGACGTGAGAAAATGCTTTATTTGTTCTTGCTTGTAATTTTATTCTTTACTTCGCCCTTTGGAGTCCCCCTTCACTCAACTTCATGCTCTTTTGTGCAGAAAATAAAGACAGGTCAAGAGCCGTCCGTGTTTGCCGTTTGGAAGAAGACACGCACGTTGGACGAGCCTAGGAACGGGAGCCTATGGATGAACGAGGGAGCCAGGCTCTGGGGTGAGAAGTACCCTGAGAAGTACAAGGAGGTGCATGGAGAAGATTCTAACCCTGAGACCGCCCCCTTCGACCCCGAGGTCGCCGTGCTGGCGGGAGAAGGCCAGAAGAATGGTCGCCTTTGGATTCGGTCACGGGTCCGTCGACCCTAAGACCGTCCCATCTATGCGCCAGGTCCGGCGTGGTAGGACGAGCGACCAGCCTGCTATAGAGACCCGCCCACGGCCTTCGGTTGTAGCTCTCGGCGATTCTGGTATGTTCTTCCTCGGTCATCTATGTTTTACTACATGTTTTGTGTTGCAATGTTCATCTAATCATGGCGACACGACGTAGGAGGAGATGGCCGCTGATAGGGCACGCAGAGAGGCGGTCGAGCAGCGGCAGCAGCAGCTGGAGCAGCAGATGGCCCATCAGCAGGGGTTGCTGGAACAACAGGGGCAGATGATGCGGTGGATGACACAACAAATGCTCATCAATTCTCAACCAGGGACACTTCCCACTCCTCCTTTTGCCTTCTCATGGGTAAGTGATCAAGTGTCTTATTATCCAATGCTCGCAATTTTCAATCTTGCCTTATTGTCTAATGCTCACAATTTCCAATGCTGCAGATGGACAATGTGATGCCGCCGCCCGGTGGGTCCGCGGGTGGATCGAACAACCGAGCGCCGTCTTTCCTTGTCGACAATCAAATCGGTCGTCCGGAGGCTGAATCAGAGTCCTCCAGGTTTGTTTTCTTATACTTTTCAAATTTAGCCATGCCATCACATTTGTAGAAATTTTAGCCATGCTATGACACTTGTAGAAATTTTAGCCTTGGCATGGTACTTATAGAAAATTTAGCAATTCCTTGACACTTGTAGGAAATTTTGCCTTGCCATGATACTTATAGCAAATTTAGCAATTGCATGACACTTGTAGATAATTCTATGCCATTGTCAAAATTTTAGCCATGCTATGACACTTGTAGAAATTTTAGCCTTGCCATGACACTTATAGAAATTCTAGCCTTGCCATGGGACTTGTAGATATTCGTGATTTTACTTGTCATATTGATGTAATTTGCCATGAGAATCGTCAAAATCCCATGTTATTGCCATTTCCATCAACTTGCCTAGAAACTTGTACATATTGATGATTTTACTTGTCATATGTATGTACTTGTCTTGAACTTGTAGGATCTCATGATGGAGCATGAGCTTGTGGAGCACTCAGAGTTGATGATCTTGTAATATTTGTCTAGTTTAGGTCTTATAACTTGTTGGTTATGCACTTGGTAGTATTTGACACTTGTGGCATGACCTTGTGGCAAGAATAAACACTAGCATTTGACACTTGTAATATTTGTGAAATCTCTTGCTTTCGTGGTGATGATGTTTGCTAGTGTTGGTGATGCATTTTGGTGTTGGTGATGATTATATTGTTGTTGTTGATGAGTATATTATTGTTGTTGATGAGTATATTATTGTTGTTGATGATCTGTAGATCATATATATATTATGTTTTGAATTGCAGGAAATGACTGGAAACAGAAAAAAATTGAAAAATGACAGCTCACGGCAAAGTGCCAAATGGTCACTTTGCCGTGTGTATACACACGGAAAAGGAGCCACGTGTGAGCCACCTGTGCGCCCCTAGGCAATGTCACAGGGCCTTTGCCGTGTGTAGTGCACTTAGCACGGCAAACATGAAGGACACGGCAAAGATAAGGCACACGGCAAAGAAAGGGGACACGGCAAAGAGAAGGCACACGACAAAGAAAGGCGACATGGCAAAGATAAGGCACACGACAAAGAAAGAATACATGGTAAAGAGTCATTACACACGGCAAAGGAGGAACACGACAAAGATGTGTCGGCTCCGTCAGACGGACGGAACCGTTAAGTACTTTACTTTGCCGTGTCGATGCAGTAAACACACGGCAAAGGCTTTGCCGTGTTCCGGGCGCAAGGACACACGGCAAAGAGCCTTTGCCGTGGCTATCATTGCCGTGTGGCTTTTGCCGTGTGCATACACACGGCAAAGGCTTTGCCGTGTTCCAAGGGGCCTTTGCCATGTCTTTTTCCCACACGGCAAAGAGCCTGTGTGCCGTAGTGATGTGAATACTAAGTTGCCTATTCACAACATGATATTAGAGCAAGGCTAGGTCTTGCGTGCATGTTGCAACTTCGGTCTCTGGCTGCTAGTTCTTCCTCTCCATGTGTGTTTCGTGTGCTGATGTAGCTGGTCGTGCTGCTCCTCCCCATCAGGTTGAGGATCCTTTACTGCCATGGACCGTGCTCCTCCATCTAGGCTGTAGCTACTAATGTCTACGCACTTCTATTCTTGTAGACATTTATTGGGCATCCAAGTGCAGAGGTTTGTAGAACAGCAGCAAGTTTATCTTAAGTGGATTACCCAAGGTTTATCGAACTCGGGGAGGAAGTGGTCAAAGGTATTCCCTCTCAAGCAACCCTGCAATCAAGATACAAGAAGTCTCTTGTGTCCCCAACACACCCAATCCACTTGTAAGGTGTATAGGTGCAGGGATTTCAAGTTTCAAAAAGAGCTTCCAAAAATTATGGTACTTGTTAGCTTTCAGCCCTCATTGCCCCTATCATAAGCATCTTGAAGTGGTTAAGGTTAAAGTGAACAAAGATGGAGTATATGCTTGACAAAGTATAAGTTGGCAATCTCAAGTCCCTTGAATACGAGGGCCACACCTCATGCTACTCAACTTCAGTCACCTATAAGTTCTTGTCATTGTAAGTACATGCGTATCATAGAGAACCGCCAACGGGGTACCCCTTGCACATGCTATAGGAACTATCCCATAACCAAAATGACAAGGCAAATAGACAATGAGAATCTCAGCGATCTTTTTTATTTACTATATGCATAGCTTTTTATTGAGGATGCTTCACAGATAGCTCACTATGGTGATGCTGCAAGTTTCCACCAAGATTAGGCATGGCTTAGGCTAGAGGCGTTTCTCTAACACAAAATACATACTCAATGGACTTACAAGTTCCCTCTTTATTTCACACCGTGACATCCATAGACAAAAGAGCATGATATCAACTGAGTATAAGGTACAAGTGCAATGTTGAAAACGTTCCTCGTGACAGCACGGTTCTGCTAATTCCAACGTATAAGTGCAAGCATATACAACATAGATGACATAATGGTTCAAGTTTATTAGGGGCAAAGAATATAAAGTGTGCCATCAAGTTTGTGAGGGCTTTAATCACTAAGTTTTCACATAACAAAATACTTTTTAATTGGAAGATAGCTGAAAACAAGAATATACTTGGGATGGTGTAACACACCATACATAGGAGTTTATAGTGGACACTTTGGAATAATTTGGTTTCTTGGGAGTTGGAAGCATGAGTAGAGCTTACTCATACAAGTGGAGGCTAGCAAAAGACTGGGAGCAACCAACTAAGAGAGCATAATGGCCATAATCATGCAGAGCAACAAAACATTACTAATCAAAGCATAGATTGGTACTACAAGTCAAGGACTAAATGATCATAGAGGCTATGGTGACTTGTCATAGTCATAACATGGTGTGAGCATGTGCCGAGTCAACCCAAACAAAGCATCAAAGGAGAATACCACAATACTATGATTTTGTATGCTAAAACAACGCATGATTATTTTAAGGCACATTAAGCAATCCTAATTGTTTGGAACAATTCATGCTACATCAATAATCACTAAGCATAAGGCCAAAACAAGATCTAGCATGACATGATAAAGTCTAAGCCACAGTCAAAACAAGCTCCCTTTTGTACCACTATAGGCATGAAACTTTCTACTCTTTTTCTACACCAAACAACTTATTTGAAACAACTCACAAAGATAATAGTCAATAAATATCAGTGAGCTTGACTCACAAATCCACAAAGAAGAACTAAATAAGCTGAAAGCACAAGAAAACTAAGGTTGAACGCAGTGCTAGCAAAAGTTAACACTCACAAAACAATAAGAGTGAAAACTAGAGTGTTCTAGGCAATGGAAACAGAGTGTGTATCTCTCCAAAAGAAGTGTGGTGTAACCAACCACTACTGCAGAAAGGCCTATAACCTCCTGGTGATTAGTGACGGGCAAAATTTTGCCTGTCACTAGTATGTATTCCTAGTGACGGGCGCAGATAAGCCTGTCACTAGTACAAAACACTAGTGACAGGCATAGTTAAGCCTGTCACTAGTACAAAACACTAGTGACAGGCACAGAAAATCGACTATTACTAGCACCTTTGTCAGAGGGCAGTCGAACGGAGAAACTACTTAGTGACGGGCGTGTATGAATGCCTGTCACTCAGGACGGTACGAGTAGTGACGGGCCCAAAAAATGTCTGTCACTAGTGATGCTCCTATAAGCTATTTGTCAATTCTTTTTCTTTCAAAAAAGCTATTTGTCACTGGTACAAGGTTAGATAGTATGTTTTCCCAAAATTATTTCTTAGACTATGTTCAAAGTTAATATAACACCGGCAGGCTTAGCGACCTGTTACTCCCAATGCCGATTAGTGTAGATGTCTACATTTACGCGCATCTACAGTAAGCGTTGGCCTTTTTCCTTTTATTTTCCTTTTTTTTGGTTCCACTTATTCCGGCTCCCAACGCCTAGCGAATTCTCTAGAATCGCACCGTCGGTCAAAGCGGTGATGTTGCCAGGTCGTCTCCGCTCTTGAAGGAACGAGAAAGAGACCGCCCCAGTCCACCCCCCATCAATCCCGCACACCCATGGCCCCACGGCTCGACTCTGCCGCCAGCGGCCTGATCCTTGCTCTTGCATGCCTTCTTGGCGTCCCCTACCCTGTTGCCTTCTCTGCTCCCGATCCGCTGCTATCGGCCTTCTCGGGCTCTGGAGCCACCACGCCATGGGCGACGATTCAACTCCACCACTCGGCTCTGCCACATACACGCCCCAATCCCTAGGTCAGTTGGTGGACTCCTAGGAGGATGGCCTCTAGTCGCAGATGCAGATGGATGGGGACGACTTGGAGGAGGAAGGGGGAGAAGAGGCAGATATGTAGGGGATCTGGAAGACGGAAAGACCTAGGGGGCGGGAAGAACAACCATGAGGTGTGTAAAAGTTCTTGATGAATCTGTAATTTTTCCCGTTAAAATTGATTGTGTAAAAGTATCTTTGTAGGTGACTGTTGTAAAATTTGCAACTGGACTTATTTTTCTTTGCATATGTTGTTAACGATGGAGGTGAATTAAGGCTGATAACACATTCTTGATCTCCAAGTGGCTATGGTTGTTGGCCAGGTAAGTTTAGTTTTGCTAGGATGTGATTTTGGCTGCTGATAATATGCAATGCTGAGTTTGATGTGGCGAATATGAAATTCAAGAATCTCTTCTGACCTATGCATATGAACAGAAACATGAAGATTGACAAGGCCATTAGGTGGTAGGAGAAAGGGGCACGACCAAACACGAAGGAGTTTTAGTCCAAGCTTCCCCGCTCAATACCGGTCATATGCTCATTGTCGTCAATTTCATCTCCCCAATGTCATGGTGCAAGCCGCGTTCTCCACCCCAAGGGAGAAATCATAATGCAATGGTGCTTCTTTCCTTTCCTTTCTACAGTAAACAATATGGATATCATCTAGGTGGTCGTGCTCTATAAGGCCATCTACCAATATGAGTAATAATCCTTGGTTTTTCTCTTTCAGTTGATGGTTCATTATTGTAGTAAATGGCCTTTACCCCTCCTGATGGCAGCAAGTGGTAGCACTCGACGGCCCGGCCAGCAAACCCAGCGAGGCTGAAAGGGTCTCAATAATGTGTTGGTCCGGTGGTCTTTATCGCCGTCTTCGCCGTTGATAAGTACTTCCTCAGTATGGCCTGCACTGGAGAGGGTGTCGACGGAGGGCTTCTCCATGGCGGACCATGATGGGCTCCTCGACGGCTCGATGACACGCAGTTCATATCAGGCCTCTTGGACGTCCAATCTTCGACGCGGCGGATTGTTGGAGGTGTGTCCTTTGCTTCTTCCCTGTTGTATTGGTTTGTAGTTTCTCGTGCATTGACTCTTTCTCGATTGGTTGTGTGTTCCTTCCATGGGTTTATGGTTGGGTCTGGTACTCTGGTTGTCTTGCACATACTAGCTAGCCATGGCATATACTAGCAAACCAAGCATATTTAGAAGAACATCCTCGCAGGATAGTCAGCAACTATGTGAAATCAATAACTTAGCTGACATGAGGATAGTCAGCAACTATGTGAAACCAGACACACTAGCTCTACGGCGACTCCGCAACTAGGCGACCAGGTGACCCGTCCTTTCCCCAACTTGCCTCTTTCCCCTTTATTTGGTCATCTCCGATGTCTTCCATTCTATCTTTCCAGTTCAGTCCATATAGGCTGTACCATATCTAAAACGATTTTCCTTAAGCAACATGTATGAAGTGCTAATATTATTTTTATTATATTAACCCTGTATAGTCAAAGTATTAGAAATGGAAAAGTGGAACTACTACTCTTTTCTGTATGCTGTTCAGCTTAACTGAATTCCTCACACCACTCTTCCAATATGTGCCTTTTCCTTTTCACCGTCTCAATGAAGCATGGAAGGAGAGAAAATTATCTACTTTTACATGCCAAACTGAAGATGATGTTCATTCTCTTCGCTCCTGCATCTAACCTTTTTGTGATTCCTCGATAATAAATTGGTTGGTAACAACAGATTGCTTGCTTGGCTTATATATTTCTATTTTTTTTCAGACTTATTGCTTTCAATTGCAGGCTTAGCATGATGAATCTCAAACATGGACTATAAATCTCCAATGATTGACAAAGCTTTCCTGTTGATTATCTCAGATATAATTGTTCATAGGTGGCCATGAAGAAGATGCATAACTCAATCTACATGGTGCACTGACTAAGACCAGCAAAATATGCATCGGCGTTGTTACTGTAACATATTGTGCAGACCTATCTAAAAAACGCATTGTGCAGACCAGTGTGAATATATCTACTACTTCTCTTAATCGTACCTGTGTGGATGTTCTACTATTTCTGTTATACACATTCGGTAACATCTAACAACTTTTTAAAATCATGTCAATATCTAACCTAACCGTGTACACAATTGAATTAATGCCACGCGTACGGTGGTCTGCTCGAGGGTACCTAAACATCCTTGTGCTGATGCTAGTTATTTCAAAACTATTCATTTTACGCTTTTGGATTCTACTTTCTTTTATCCTCAGCTGATGCTAGTTAGTACATACTCACATCTTAGTGTTGGGTACATAAATACTATGTCTAAACTGATTAGTGTTTTCTCATTTTTGCGGATAGGCGTGAAGGTCTGCTCGAGGATACTTAAACCTGCCATATATGTTGGTAGTTCTTATGCATCATGTGGGTCTAACATGATCTTTGGAGTTCAAAGGCGAGGAAACAGGCCATTTTTGTGGACGACGGTCCTATGCAATTGTGTTATCGATGCAAAACTTATGTTATATTCGCACATATGAACATATTATTGGTATAACATTTTATTATGATATATGAAATATTCATGGAAATTCTATTTATTGTGCTATCTGGAATATCCAGGAAAAACGCATTTATTCTTTTTATTATCAAAATGCACACCAGTGATAGGCAGGATAATGGGCCTATCACTGAAAATCTCGTAGGTCCGCGGCCTCTAATCGCAACCAGTGACATGCATCATTTTTTGCCTGTCATTAATTCACACATACTAGTGACAGGCATGCGAAAATGACTGTCACTGGTACATGTACTAGTGACAGGCACTTGCCCGTCACTAGTAACCTTGTACTAGTGACTAATCATTAGTGACAAACACTTTGCCTGTCACTAATGAACAGATTGAGCCTGTCACTGATGGCCTATTCTGCAGTAGTGAACCAACTTACTGAAGCAAACTAAGCAAACGAAAACCAAAAATGAAAACTAAGACGCTCCAAGAACCACACAGCAATGCATGAAACAATAAAAACGAAGTGTCTAGAAAGACCTGAGATTTTTATTGATGAAGAAGGGAATGCCTTGGGCATCCCCAAGCTTTGACGCTTGTACCTCTTGAATATTTCTTGGGGTGGCACAGGGTGGCATCCCCAAGCTTGAGCTTTTATCCATTCTTCATCTCATTGCATCATTCTTTCTCTACACCTGCAAATTTTTCTTCATACAAAACTTCGCACAATCTTCATTAGCAACATTAATGTATTCAAAAGATAATAGACCTTTAGGAAAAGCTTTGGAACAACAAGAATTTTCACTAAAAACACAAGCTACTGTATTAACTCCTTCAAAAAGCTCAATTCCCCAAAAGAGAACTCAAAAAGGAATCAATAAGAAGCAAATGCAAATAATGGCAGAAATCTGTCAAAACAGACCATCAGGTAGAAACCGATTTTTTCGACCATCTTCTGTTGCTCAAATTAAAAAGTGTTGAACTAACAAAAGTTGGAGAACATATTGGGGGATTTATTCATAAACTTTAATCTCAATATGACTTACAGATACTCCTCACGAATTTTTATGGTGGAGGACAGAAATCTGTTTCGGGACAGCAACTCCCTAAATCTTACTTCCCTCTCATTAGAGGTCATTCTTGGCACAAAAAACAAACAAAAAGGATAAGGAGAGTTCATTACAGAAGTAATAACTTCCAAGGCTCAAGAAAACTCTTGGGTTATCTCCCAACAAGTAATTTTCTTTAACGCCTTTAAGTTAGGCTTGATAGTTTGAGAAGATGCTTACATAAGAAATATGAATTGAAGTAAAAGAGAGCATCAAGAAGCAAATTCAAAACACATTTAAGTCTAACCCACTTCCTATGCATAGGAATCTTGTAAAGAAACAAGTCATAAAAGCACAAAGCAACAAGCATAGGAAAGCAAAACAAGTGCAACTTCAAAACTTTCATCATAAAGAGGGGAAACTTAATATTTTTGAAATGCATAAGACCATGTTTCCCTCTCTCATAATAAATTTCAGTAGCAACATGAATAAAATTAACAATATAACTATAACATAAAACATTCTTATCATGGGACACATGCATAAAATTATTATTACTCTCCACATAAGCATAGTCATTCTTATTAATTATAGTGGGAGCAAATTCAACAAAATAGCTGTCACTATTATTCTCATCACCATAATCATCAAATATAGGAGACATATAGTAATCATAATTGATTTTCTCCTCAATAGTAGGTAGACTAAAAATATCATACTCATCAGTGTAATCATCATAAATTGGAGGTTTGGTATAACCATAAGCAATAAAATACCTATCTTCAAAAGCTGGGGAACTAAAAAGATCATTTTCATAAAAACTAGCTTCCCCAAGCTTAGACATTTCCAAATCATTAGCAACAATGGTGTCCAAACAATTCATACTAATAAAATTGCTATTAGCATGCAAATAAAACACCATAGGTTTTTTAATTTTCTCTTCAAACACTTCATGTCCTAACTCAAGATAAATGCTATAGAGCTCTCTAATTTTGTTGTTGTTTTCCATTAAGTCTAACTAGTGAAAACAAGAAACAAAAAGACAAAATTGTAGAATCTAGAGGAAATAACTTCGAGCACTCACACCGGAGGATGTGAGTACCTTTGTCCTTACCTCCCCGGCAACGGCGCCAGAAAAGAGCTTGATGTCTACGCACTTCTATTCTTGTAGACAGTTGTTGGGCCTCCAAGTGCAGAGGTTTGTCGAACAGCAGCAAGTTTCCCTGAAGTGGATTACCCAAGGTTTATCGAACTCAGGGAGGAAGTGTTCAAAGGTATTCCCTCTCAAGCAACCCTGCAATCAAGATACAAGAAGTCTCTTGTGTCCCCAATACACCCAATACACTTGTCAGGTGTATAGGTGCACTAGTTCGGCGAAGAGATAGTGACATACAAGTGGTAACGGTGCCAGAAAATACTTTGATGGAGCTTGACGGTGAGGTAAAGACTAAAGCAAGCAAACATGCAACAGATCTAGATGCAAATGGTGTTTCAATGTTTAGAAACAAGGCCAAGGGATCATACTTTCACTAGTGAACACTCGCATTTAAATATCCTCCCTTCATGATACTACTCTTAACTACTCTCCGGTTGGACACTCTAATCATCAATAGGGCTATACCAGCAGTCCTCAAAGTCCGCCTTCCCCAATCTAGATAACCCCACACTGTCACCTTGAGCTCTAGATGGTTCCAACAAACACCACAATTTCATAGAGACATCCAACTCCAAATATAACTCATAACAAATATTCAATCTAGCCAAAGTGCCACACACAGTATTGTAGCACCCCGGGTAAAACCATTACTAGAAAATCGCTATTGTTTGTACTTATGCATCATCATAACATCATCATGCATACCTTTGCTTAAAAACTTTTCGCTAAACCCTATCTTTGTTTTTATATTACTCCCCCTCATTATTTCAAAATACAAACCCCGATTTTTTCGGATATTTAATTTATATAAAAACGTGTTGCAAAAATCTTTTAAAATAAAATAAATATTAAATATAAAATGTTTTACCGGGGGAGGCGACCCAGCCTGTAGGCCAGGCTACCTACTACCCCAGCAGCCCGGCCCAACACACCCAGCAAACCCTAAACCTAATCCTAGCCCCACATCTAACCAAACCCTAGACTCTACACCCCACCCACTGCCCCTGCCACCGCCAACCAGCAACAGCACGCAACACCACCCCAACCCTCCCTGTGTTGCTCACCTGACCCGACCCCAGCTCCTCGCGTCGCTCGCACGCGGTTGCCCACCCCACTCCTGCTAGCCATCTGAACCCGTCTCCTCCCAATCGTGACCCACCCCCTTGTCGATTCCTCCTTGCCGCCGCCAGGAGGCCCGCCTTCCTTGCAGCGTCTCTCCGCCGGCCGCCATCTCCTCACCATCACGCGCCCCTCTGCCTGGCCCAGTCCTGCAACATGCCCCCTCCTCGTCGTCCCCTCCAGAGCCCATCTCCACCGTCCTTTCGCAGCGGCCCCGACCGCGTCTGCCTCGGCCGCCAACCCCGCCTCTAGGAGCTTCATGGGCCCCATCTTCCTGGCCTCTGCCTCCTCCAGCCATAGGCGGCGCTGCCCGCACCTCCCTATCAAGTTCAGACGCCGCTACCTCTCACCGTTCCTGACGCCCTCTCAGCACGCCGCCAGGTGGCCTCGACCTCAACTTCCGCATCACCGGTTCCATCCCTAACCGCGTCGACCCTACCTCGATCCTGCGAGCCCGTGCGGTCACCTCCCCTGCTTGTGCATACTCTAGAGGGTGCTCCTCGTGTTGCATTTGTTGCGACTGCCACTGGTTTTAAGCATTCATGCTGGCCACTTGCAGATGTTCAGCAGGCCCTGTAGCGGTTGCAAAGCCCATTGAAGAGGAAGCCTTCAACTTTGCTATGGTGCATGGTGGAACAAAAGACCATCTTTGCAAGATCTCAGTCTCTGATACCATGTTTTTCCAAGACAGTCAACGACCTGCGCACCGCCGAGTTCTACATTTGTGATGCGCCGTGTGACTGTGGCCGGCGTTTGCAAGAGAACTCAAAGACCACCGGCGGCGAAGTCCAAGACCGATCGCGTCGAACCCCGAACCCTTGGAAACCCCAAGATATTCGATCTGAGATGTGTGACCCCTTCCCGAGACCTATAATTTTATAATATATTATATCTATATTGTTGCATATCAACTGTCATGCTTGCATACATATTTGTGTGGTTTGTGGGCCTTATGCCGATTCACCTCATAAATAAATATGGAGGGCATATGCGGCGATTCTAGGCTTATATTGGTCCCATTTAAATTTGTGTAGCGAACCGATGCCAATATTTGACTTGTTAATACAACATTTAAATTGTGGGGTATCTAAACATGAACCTATTAAATAATTTTCGGGACTCCGGTTCCGCTTAATATGTCCTAATTGCATCGCATCCTTGCCCTGCCGTGCATCATACATGCATCATGCCGATCTTCTTCCATAGTATTAAATAGTGCATCCGATTTTTATTCTAGTGCTTTGCTTCTTCACGGATTAGGCCGATGAGTTGATACGAGTGTGGACCCGATCTTCGGATGAACCTTCGGCAATGTTTTCAGGCGAGCATTCTCCCTCTTTCTAACTGTTTTATACTTCTAGTCTTTATTTCCTCATGTTGATCTATTGCTATCCGTGTTGCGATGCTATAGATTCCGAACCCCTTTATACTGCCCCGCAGCCTCTATATTTCCATGGACACCTCCTATTACCTATTGTTTGGTAGATAGTTGGCCTTGCGAGTCGTAGTCGCTTGCTCAGGTGCTTCTTCGCGTCGTCGATGTTCCACCATTGTTGGATGGTTGGCACATGCTTAATGGTGGAGATGATCATGGCTTTAATTACCGTTTAACTACTAAAATTGAAAGTAGGTAAATAATGTAGAGGCACCGGTGGGTAATAGACAATATTTGGTTTTTAACCGCCCACTTGTGTCCCGTAGGACCCCGAGTTCTTGACACCTGTTCCGAGATCGAGCGCGCTAACCACAGGTGGGGGGTGTGGGCACCCCCATCGATTTAGTACCTGATTTCAAAATACTGTATTGGGGGCCACAACCTAGTTTGGGGCTTTATTACTATCCTGTACTTATGCTATGCTTTACTGCTTTATTTACTATTGCGCGTGGAGTGCCTATACTGCTTAGGAACCCCATGCCACGTTTTCTTTGTATCGACAAGCCCAGTCACACTTTTGGGTTCCCAGTCGTTTACAGCCGTCGCCACACACCCTGGGTCCATATCTGAGACGACCGACTTTGTTGCGGGTAGCTTAGTGGGGTCGCCCCCATGTGCATCCTTTGGGTCTGGGAAACGTCGTGTCTCAAACCCCGTCGACATACCGTTGGGTGTATGTTTTGTGATCTTGTACCTACCTGATCTAACAACAAGGGTATAGGTGCGTGTGGAAACTTTGGTGCACCCCTGTAGGGTTAAATCTTTTTGAAAGCTGTGTCCACTGTTATGGACGACTTGGAGCATATTATCTCGATTATAGACAACTATAACTAAAGTAGTTCTATAAATTTGACTTTGAAATGACTACTAATCAGCTTCACTACAACGAAATGGCTAAATAAAAATACCAACAACTGCTGGGTTTTTGAATGTCTGATGGTATATGTATCTGACTAGTAAGTATTGCAACTGCAACAGAATGGTTAGCTAAAATTGCCCACTTCTTATGTTATCAGGATGACTCATGCTATCTATATCTGACTAGTAATTGCTGCAATTATAATGGAATGAATAAAAATACCAACCGTGTGAGTTTTGTGGGCTTGACTTCCTCGTTTGGTCTCGAGGGGGAAATACCAGGACCTGTATGTTTGGTGGTAGTATCTGGTTGGATCTGAATAGGTCTTTCTTATTCCTCTCTGATAGCTGACAGTTGTATCGAGTCTCTATAGGTTGTTTAGTGCATGTTGCGCTGCCGCTTCAGTCCACTATACCTATGTAGGCGAGATCCGCTGAATTCTAAGACTCGCCGTGTACTGGCCTCAGTACTGACCGATCCTCTTTTTCCTTTGCCCTTTGCCGGCACCCCTTTTGTTTAAGTAGGTTTTGCGATCGACGTCGTTAACAGGGTTACCCTTCCGGCTTGGCCTGGGTAGGGTTATGGACGCCATTGGTTATTCTTCAGGGCTCTTAGCCCCATTTTCTTCTTGTATTGTTTACAAGGTGATTTGGATCTTTGTATTGTATATCTGTATTCTTGACTCGTTGAGTCGTTGTTGCATATATCTGTTCTGTGGGTTCCATCATGGACTATTGTGTAATGATATTACTTTGTTTTCCACCTGCACGAAAGTGCCTGGTGGGAACCTTTGAATCGTTTCTATGCGGGTTTGGTGGGAAGCGCTGAAACTTGCATAGGGCTGATCCGAGGGTGTTACATGTATGCACGTTATCACTTTCATACACGTGGGGAAAAGCATAGATCTATTAAAGCACAAAGAGTATTTATGTAGACTCAAAGCTAAGTGCCACCATGGCATGCATGCTGTCACTTTCACACACATGGGGAGAGCAGAGATCTAATGAAGCACTTGAGTAGGAAGGTAAATCTACTTGATCACAATATGACCATGCATAGAGAGAGAGAGAGATGAACACATAGCTACTAGTAGAGTCCTTAGCCTCGAGGATGAACTGATCCCTCCTCATCATGGGAATCAACAACAGTGAGGAAGATGGTGATGGAGATCGATGGAGATTGCTCCGGGGGCACTTACCCTGTAGTGACCTCGGATCAAGTAAGATCCTAAGTCGCTGGGATTAACATGCTAGTCCCTGGATCAATAGCTAGCACTCACAGTCGATGAAATATCATGTAAAACACAAGTCTTTATTACATGAATCGAATAATCCAGAGTTTACATTATTACAATAGAAGCGATATAAATACAACTTGGAGTCCCATCAATGCCACAGACAGGTTGAGTGAAGACCCGCGATCCTAGTGCACCTTTCAACGATCTCCGAAATTCTACACATGAAACATGCAGCCAACAAGTTGGGTCAATACTTTGAATGTATTGGCAAATTACACCAAGGAAGGAAAGACTAACTCTACATGCAAGGCTAGTTTAGGCTTTGGAGTTCATTTGCATAAAGCTAATTTTCTCTAAGTATGGAGAAAAGAGAGAGAGAGTTTTACCCTACTTTGTAAACATTTGCTTAGATAAAATAGGGTCGAATGGCACACGAGGATATTACTCACCAAGTGTCCAAACAACCAAACACTTGGATATTACTCACCAAGTGACACTTGGATATTACGCACCAAGTGAGCCAAAATCCTACCCATTGGCGATATTACTCACGCCATGGGGTTTCAAAACTTTGTTTAGAAAAGAGAGAGGAAGATCCTTCAGAGGCTCCATCCTTCAGATGCTCAATGTTGTTCTATTTCTGTGAACACGACTGATTGATCAGATTGCAATACTCTCGAGAGTTTGTGCACTTTACCCACAATCCATGATCAAGTCCTTTTACAGACAAGACCATGGAGAGGCTTTCCCTTAGTAGCCCCTCTACCTTCTGGATCCAACCGTGCCAAGAACCTCCAAATGTTGGTACCTAGGTGAGGTTTCCCACTAAGTACTAGGCCAAGACAGAGCCCATATGTATTGTGGTTGCACTGGAAGATTCTGAATTCTGAAACATGGCAGACTTCCTTGATTCCTGGGCGGCCGTTCTCCACCAAAATCTCACTCGTTGACCCGACAACCATTCCGCCCAGAAGAAAACTTAGTTTTATTTTGAAGTGGATTTGAGAAGAAAAAGTTTGCTCAAGAGAGCCTTTATACTTAGAAAAATTCATTGTCTTTCGAACCCCCCAACGGTACTTTACATATATATAGCATAGCAAGCAATACTTAGCAAAACAGGGAACCTATTAGGAGGGTAAATCCTAAGTATAGAGCTACTCATGGCGTACTACAAAATCATCGCACTTGCAAAATAGTTCTAAGGAAAAATTCTACTAGAGCATCCTGCACATGCATACTACAGAATTTTGAAGATCACATGCATAGAATCAAAACTGGGACAAAAATTATGAACAAGTGGTGTAACTTGCCTTATGTTGATAATATGGGTGTTGATTGTATATCTCCGCAGCAATCGCACTCTCCGAACAATCTAATATGAGGACAAGGTAGTTCCAATCAAAACAATTGCAAACATAGCAAACACAACAAGGATGATCAAACATATGCATGACGGTTTAATATGTTACAATGCTTATATTTAGTTCTCTGAGCATTAATAGATCATATGATGCATGTATGAGATCAATTAAAGCAATAGGGTACTTGTTATTAATAATTACTTGCCAATATAAGGGTTTTGATAGTTCTGTTGTAACGCCTGTTATAACTATCGAATTAAATTTGTTTCTTGGGTTTACTGGATAGAGGACGTTAATACGAACCAGTAGGCGTTGGATTCACCCTAATCGGAGTTATAGATCTTTTTGTATGATTTAAATAGTGTTTAATGGGTTTTAATGATTCATACAGTTTCTGTTGCCTAAAAATCAAACTAAAATTATATCTGAAATCTCCACGGAATTTTGATTCCAGGAACATATTATTTGTAATTTTCTGAGAAGTATTTATTTTCTTATAAATTTATTACTCTAAATAAGGCATTAAACTATTTATTTAATTGCTGTGAAAGCTTACAGTATTTTCCTGACCATTTGCAGATTGATGATCTACATGGAACCAGCTTTCTATCTGTATATTATTTATATTTTTGTGATATGCAAATAATTTACTATGAATTTAATGATTTATAAAGCCATTAAAACTAATTAAATCACTACGGGGTAAATAATCCGCAAATGCTGGATCCAACAAGATATTATTAATCTACATTCTAGTAGCTTCAATTTGATATATTGTTCATATTTTTCGGAGTTACAGATAATTTTATATGAATTTATTAACCTAAAATACCATTAAAACTAATTAAATTACTGCAGTAACCACGTACAGTAAAAGTTGGATCTATTCTGATAATATGATTCTACGTAAAATTATCTTCAATTTGATATATTATACGCAATTTTTGGATGTTGTATGAATTTATAATGAATTTTATAAGTTAGATCTATAATATGCAATTTTAAATTCGAACGGAATATTCTAGAAAATATTCCGCTGACTGGACAGGTTGACTTTGCATGCTGACTGAGATTAGATGCTGACCTAACGTTGACACATGGCGAGATCCGGTTGGCTCGTACCCCTTCGAGGAATCGATCTAATCCTGGCCGTTGGGATGAGATCCAGTGGTTAGGAGAGGAGATTGTCCCGATTTTGGCTCAGAATAGACAAGAAACAGATCTGGGTTAGAGAGACAAATCCGTAGGTCAAATTGAAAAACTTAGAACATGAAAGTTGTGGGGAATCATTAGTCCTACCTTCTCACCAAAGGAATTTGGATTTGAAGAAACGAGCGCGAGTACATCTTTGGATTTACACCGTCATATCTGAAATATTGCGGTGAGAAATTCTCCGGCTGTGGTGGATGAAAAGAGGTGAGATTTGTCGGGATTGAAAGATTTCGACGAGTTCTACAACTTTCATTTTTTGGCTGAAGGCAAACAACGAAGTCTAGATGGATCAAAAAGCGAAATAAGATTCGGGCATGTGTAGATTCGGGATTTCGAGAATAGAAACTCGTACAGCTGTGGCTCCACGAGTTTATATGGAGATTTAGGATGGTGTAGAGATAGGTCTTGGAGTAGGGAACAAGTAGAAACAAACGGAAGTCGATTCGGAGTTGTAGATAAAAAGTTATAAGGGTTTGACTAGAGATAGGTTGGAGAAAAACCGTTTTGCACAGTTTTTAAAGCACTTATGTGAACGATGGTGTGTATGTGCCTGGTTCGGTCGGTGGCTTGCTGGGCCGCCGGCTGGCTCGGCCGGCCCATTTGTTTTTTTTCATTTTTTTTTCATTTTTCTATTTACTTGTTTCCCTCATATCTTTTGCCTACAAACTCCAAATGACATTATTCTTGTTTCTAAATTTTTATAAAATCGAATAGATCATTGTAGGATCATATTTGTAATATGTTTACTAGTTTTCAAGTAGTGGGTTTATAAATCCTTGTATATTCCATTTTATTTATATCTTTATTTGTTTGTATTTATTCCATATCTTTTTCATAATAGCTCCAAATGAGCTCAATTTTGTTTCTAAAATTTTGTAATATTAATTGGACATCTTTAGGCTATAATTATCAATAATTTATGCCTTAGCAACAGTGGGTTGTATAAAGTCAATTTAATTACCTTTAGGAACATTTGGGCGAATCAACTATATGATTTAGATACCAGGATTTGGATTCAGTTTGTGAGAATTTGCATGGATGTAATGAAATGCTTATGAATGCTTCATTATTTTCATTTTGAAATCTTGCACATCAATTCTACAATCCATAATCAATCCATGCCCTTTTGCTTATATGGCTACTTAGGTCATAACAAAAGAATATAAGATTTTCAATTCAAGGTTGAGAGGATTTTCTATTCAAAAAGTTTCTTCTCTTTGAGAATTTTCAACGAAGTCAAACAATCAATCAAGCTATTGATTTTATTTATAACATTCCAAAATAGGAATTTTTTTGGGATGTTACAGACTACCACCCTTAAAAGGAATCTCGTCCTCGAGATTCGAGAAAGCTAGCAAGAAATAGGTTTGGTTCACACTAGGGTACTACCACCCTTAAAAGATTGTAATTATTGGGTTCTCCTGGTAAACTGATTTGTAAGCTTAACTCATACTAACATAATTCATCGTAGCCTGATGGACGGATTGGGCTTCTTTCCATTGACATTTCCTTTGCCACTGCCATTCTTCCTTTTCTGAGGACAATTTGACTTGTAATGCCCTGTTTCGCCACACTTGTAGCATGTTACCTGGCTAGGATCCTTCTTGGTCTTCTTGTTGCTGCATCTATTACCATTACCATCATTGTTTTCATCCTTTCCAGCCACATTATCCTGTTCTCGACAACCAGCAGCATAATGGCCAGGATTGTGACACTTTAAGGATATGACTTTGCTTAGATCCTTCCGCTTCCTTGGTAAGGATAACATGACGTGGCACAATCCATCTCTAACTTGCTGATTCACTTGTTTTACTATCGGGTAGAGGTGACATTGCGAGGGGTTGTGGTTGGTCCCTTCGCACAAGAAGCATGTAACTTCAGAGGTGGGGCATTCTTCAGATGGGTGAATTTCTTCACAGTAGGGGCACTGATTACAATGCTCCTTGGAGGTATGCCCTACTTCTCCACAGATCGTGCAAGCTGATTGTTTTGGTACTTCAACTTCTTGGGTTTTTGGTATACGAGTGACGAGATGAGATTGTAGTAGAACCTCTTTAAATTCTTCCCAAGATATCATCCCTTGATGATCATTAATGGCGTGTTGCATCTCCCAGCCTCGTCCTTTAGGAATTGGGTGGCATAATGAACCATTCTATTGGCTTCAATGTTCGCATTCTTCATTCTTTCTTCAACCTGGTGCATCCACTTCTTTGCATCGGTGTGTCTCTTACGGTTGGTGAAGTTAAGTTCCTTGTCCTTCTTATTGATATGGTCCATCTGCGAGTTGACCAAGGTTTAGAGTAGGAACGCATAGAGTATGGAAGAAGAAGAATAAACCATACAAGAAATTTTATTTAGAAAATAGGTTTTCATTAACTAAGGTAATAAACCATACAAGATAGCAAACAATTTGTCGCATCTATATTTAGCAAAATCTTATTCGGGTTTGGTTCCTAATAGGTCACTTGGAATCTTCGAGGCTTCGACTCTCCAAAAGTCTTCGTGCTCTTGATAGTCTTCATGTTCTTCATGTTCTTCATAATCTTCAATCTTTCGATTTCTTTAGTTAATAACATTTACTTAAGGCCTTTGAAGTCTTTAATCTCGTAGCTTCAGTCTTGGAACATCTTTCATGGAGGTCTTCAAGTCCCGACTTAATCGAAACGTTGAGATGATCTTCTTTGAAAAGGTAATCTTGAGAAAAGTTTCTTCTTGAAGTGTGTAGTGGTCATTTTCTAATATTGAAAAGGAGATACTTAAGAAATTTTAAAACCCCAAAGGTAGATGATGAGAAGTATGAGAGTTTTCTGAAATAACTTAGAAAATATTTGTCCTAAGGTTTTTCCATGTCTAGGGTCGCGATCTACAGTCAACTTATGCTCTGATACCATCTGTAGTGACCTCGGATCAAGTAAGATCCTAAGTCCCTGTGATTAACATGCTAGTCCCTGAATCAATAGCTAGCACTCAGAGTGGATGAAATATCATGTAAAACACAAGTCTTTATTACATGAATTGAATAATCTAGAGTTAACATTATTACAACAGAAGCGATATAAATACAACTTGGAGTCCCATCAATGCCACAGGCAGGTTGAGTGAAGACCCGCGATCCTAGCGCACCTTTCAACGATCTCCGAAATTCTGCACATGAAACGTGCAGCCAACAAGTTGGGTCAATACTTTAAATGTATTGGCAAGTTACACCACTTGTTCATAATTTTTGTCCCAGTTTTGATTCTATGCATGTGATCTTCAAAATTCTGTAGTATGCATGTGTAGGATGCTCTAGTAGAATTTTTCCTTAGAATTATTTTGCAAGTGCGATGATTTTGTAGTATGTCATGAGTAGCTCTATACTTAGGATTTACCCTCCTAATAGGTTCCCTGTTTTGCTAAGTATTGCTTGCTATGCTATATATATATATGTAACCATTGGGGGGTTCGAAAGACAATGAATTTTTCTAAGTATAAAGGCTCTCTTGAGCAAACTTTTTCTTCTCAAATCCACTTCAAAATAAAACTAAGTTTTCTTCTAGGCGGAATGGTTGTCGGGTCAACGAGTGAGATTTTGGTGGAGGACGGCCGCCCAGGAATCAAGGAAGTCTGCCATGTTTCAGAATTCAGAATCTTCCAGTGCAACCACAATACATATGGGCTCTGTCTTGGCCTCGTACTTAGTGGGAAACCTCACCTAGGTACCAACATTTGGAGGTTCTTGGCACGGTTGGATCTAGAAGGTAGAGGGGCTACTAAGGGAAAGCCTCGCCATCGTCTTGTCTGTAAAAGGACTTGATCGTGGATTGTGGGTAAAGTGCACAAACTCTCGAGAGTATTGCAATCTGATCGATCAGCCGTGTTCACGGAAACAGAACAACATTGAGCATCTGAAGGATGAAGCCTCTGAAGGATCTTCCTCTCTCTTTTCTAAACAAAGTTTTGAAACCCCATGGCGTGAGTAATAACCCCAATGGGTGGGATTTTGGGAACTTGGTGCGTAATATCCAAGTGTCACTTGGTGAGTAATATCCAAGTGTTTGGTTGTTTGGACACTTGCTGAGTAATATCCTCGTGTGCCATTCGACCCTGTTTTATCTAAGCAAATGTTTACAAAGTAGGGTAAAACTCTCTCTCTCTCTTTTCTCCATACTTAGAGAAAATTAGCTTTATGAAAATGAACTCCAAAGCCTAAACTAGCCTTGCATGTAGAGTTAGTCTTTCCTTCCTTGGTGTAATTTGCCAATACATTCAAGGTATTGACCCAACTTGTTGGCTGCACGTTTCATGTGCAGAATTTCGGAGATCATTGAAAGGTGCGCTAGGATCGCGGGTCTTCACTCAACCTTCCTGTGGCATTGATGGGACTCCAAATTTTATTTATATCGCTTCTGTTGTAATAATGTAAACTCTGGATTATTTGATTCATGTAATAAAGACTTGTGTTTTACATGATATTTCATCGACTGTGAGTGCTACCTATTGATCTAGGGACTAGCATGTTAATCACAGGGACTTAGGATCTTACTTGATCCGAGGTCACTACATACCCATCCCGGCAGGGTGCCGGAACAGAGACTTTTTGTCCCCCGAATCTCCCCTTCGGTGGCGGCGGTGCTACGGAGGTTTTCGTGGATTTCTTCTGGATGATTTAGGGTTTTCTCCCCGGGGGCTTCTTATAGGCGCACGAGGCAAGGTTGGTGGACGTCCAAGGGGCCCACACCCCCTGTGGGCGTGGCCTAGGGTGGGCTCGTGCCCACCTAGGGTGTGGCCACCCTGGTGTCCTCCTCCGTCTCATCTTCGATTTTCTGTATCGCTCATGGAAAAATATGACCTTTGGCTTTTGTCCCGTCCAATTCCGAGAGTATTCATTTTTAGCTTTACAAACCAAAACAGCAGATGACAAGCGGCACTATGGCATCTTGTCAATAGGTTAGTTCCAAAAAACATATAAAAACACCTCAAAGTGAAGACAAAACAAAGAAAAGTAGATACTAAACAAGCTTGGAGCATAAAAAATTATAGATACGTTTCTGACGTATCAGGTGCCCGATTTGGCACTGTGCTGCTCTGATCCAGCAAGCTGCCCTGCTACTCCACCCCAGGCCCTTTTTGAGCTACTCTGATTTGATCCGGCCAAGCTGCCCTGCTGCTCCACCCCACCCCACCCCAAGCCACTGCCCTGCTGCTCCACCCAGCCCCGTTTTAGTTGTGTATTGACTTGATTCGGTCGGCCCCTGCTCTGTTTCGGTTGGCCCCTGCAGCTTCTGTATAGGAGTGCTGAAGTTGTGGTCGAGCATGCTCTGCGTGATCTTCTTGTTTTAGTGGATCTAATTTGATGTGGGAGTTGACAAAAAAGGAGAGAGGTAGAAAGAGAAGTTGCTTCCATGTCGTCTTCATCTGCAGTATATGTGGCTGTTCCACGCTGCTCGGTGACGTTTGATGGAACCAACTATGCAGAGTTTGTTGGCTTTATGCGCATTCACATGCGTGGCCTCCATCTGTGGGGTGTTCTCTGTGGAGAGGTCATCTGTCTACCACGCCTTGTTGCTACTGTGACTCCTATACCACCGGCGCCACCCGTTCTTGCAGCTGATGCTTCCGATGTTGATAAGGCTGCAGCCAAGACTGCTGATGATGCTGAAATGACTGCTTATGACCGTCAGGTATATGACTACTCAGATGCTCTTGCCACTTATCATGATTATCTGGCTGCTTATGGTCAGTGGTGTGATGAGGATGCTCATGCTGCTGCTGTTCTTACTGCCAGTGTTCTCCCCCAGTTTGCCTCGGAGTTTATGATACTTGGCTCTGTTGTCGAGATGTGGACCTCTATTCGTCAGCGATATCTGCCCTCTGGTGATTCTCTTTACTTGTCTATGGTCCGCCAGGAGCATGCTCTTCAGCAGGGTGACTCCAGTGTTGATGAGTTTTACACATAGAGTTTTGCCATCTGGCTTTAGCTCGACTCTCTCTGCTCTGTTGTCTATGGTACTTTTTCGTGTTGTCAGATCACGCGGTCTGACTTGGAGTTTCAGCGCATCCATGAGTTCTTATCTCTTGCCAAGAGTTTGAGCCCCGCCGGGCTAATCTGTTTGCTCGGAGCCGTGTTCCCCTTTTGGAGGTGCTTGTCGAGCTTCGTGCTAAGGAGACTCGCCTTCGTGGCGCTGGTTTGCTTGAAGTTCCCACTATGCTCGCTACTCGAGTTCCTGCTCTGTCGGCTGCTATGCCGACTGCTGCGACACCACTGCTACCCACTCCTGGTGGTGGTAGTCTTCCTCCTTATGTTGGTGGTGGTTGCCCCTTTTCTGGTGGTGTGGGTTGACCTCCTTCTAGTAGTTCGGGCCTCCCTCGCTCTCGTCAGTTATGTGGTTACTGTCAGAGGTCTGGCCACCCCGAGTCTGATTGTTTCAAGAAACAACGTGATATGGAGCATGCCTCTTCGTCTAGCTCCCGTGGTCCTCCATCGACAGCAGCCACCGTCTCCCTGACCCATCAGGATATTGTGCAGCTAAAGCGTCTGCTAGCTGCTTCTAGCCCTTCCTCGTTGGGAATTCCAGGCTCTGTGACTGGTTCTCCTAGTGTTCAGTAGCCACCATCACCATCTACACGATCAGGTACATCCTCATGGGTCTTGGATTCTGGAGCTTCTTTCCATATGTCTTATCACTCTTCTGCCTTGTCATCTCTTTGTCCTATCGATTCTCGTGTTCATGTTCTCACCGCTGATGGCACCTCTCTTCATGTTTCTAGTCGAGGAACTCTTTCCACTTCTTGCTTTTCTGTCCCTAGTGTTTCTCATGTTCCGCATCTTACAATGAATCTTTTTTCCGCTGCTCAACTTACTGATTCTGGTTGTCGCATCATTCTTGATGCTGGTTCTTGATCTGTCCAGGATTGTCGCACGAAGGTTCTGGTTGGGGATCGCCCTCGGCGCCATGATTCTCGGGGTCTTTGGGAGCTCTACTGGCTTCATGTTCCCTCTACTTCCACCAACTCTTGTTCTCTTACTGCTTCTGCATCTTTTCAACAATGGCATCACCGTCTCCATCATCTATGTGGTTATCGTTTGTCATCTCTAGTTAATCGAGGTCTTCTGGGGCATGTCTCATGAGATGTCTCTTTACCGTGTCAGGGTTGTAGACTTGGCAAGCAGACTCAGTTACCTTATCCTACTAGTGAGTCAGTGTCTCAACGCCCCTTTGACTTAATTCATTCTGATGTATGGGGTCCTGCTCCCTTTGCTTCGAAGGGTGGTCATTGCTACTATGTTATTTTTATTGATGTGTAACATCCCTAAAATCATGTTTTCAAAGATTGCATATCATCCATGCATGCATAATCATTTAGGGATCAATTTCAAAGAAAACAGAAGCATTGAGTGCTTATTATTTTATGTAGACAAGCATTGATCCAATGCTACTCTCTAGTGAGAGAATATTTGTTTCAAACCAAGATTTGTTTGTTCATAAGTTGGTTTGGTTGAGTTCCAAAGCTTGGACAAAAATTTCCAAAACAAAATATTGTTTTAAAACCATGTTCATATCTTTATCAAATCTTGTGCTCAGGCACTGTTTATTTTAAAATTTCAAAGGAACCAAGCAAGTCTAGTGAGACTGTATGGTTTTATACTCAAAAATATGCAAGTTTCACTTTATAAAAATCCAGAAAGATTTGGAATTCAAACACATTTGAATTCATTTGAAAAGGTTTCCTGAAAATCAAATTAGAAAAAGAAAAAGGTTAAGAAAATAGAACTGGGCCAGCCGCTACCCATTCGGCCCATCAACCAAAGCAGCCCACACGGGGTTCCCCCTTCCTCTCTGTTTCTCACCACAGCAACGCGCACGCACCCGCTGACAGCCCGACCCTACCTTGCCCCGTCAGCGTCATCCCCAATCAGCGCGCGCCCGAGCCGCTCCGCCGTTACCTCGCCGCAGTTAAGCCCCGCTTAATTCCCATTGATACAGAGAGTAATCCCCGCCCCGCTCCTGTCTACTTAATCCCTTCTTCACCACGGCCATTTCCCCTCACCCCACTCGCTCGCTCCGCCACCAGGCTGTCTCAATTTCTCGTTGCATCGCCGCAGACAGAACCAGCTCCAGTGACTGATTCCGGTAAGACCCGAGCGCCCCTTGGCCTCTTCTTCAAACGAGCGTGACCAGCATGTTCTGGCGCATCTCCTGATGCCTTTATTTTGCCTTCTCGTGACCTAGGCCGTCACCTCCGTCCACCTCTGCAAGCAACAGAGCCGCCGCTCAAATCCGACGAGGAATACCGGTAACCTCCGAGCGCCCCTTGCTTCCTCTCTGACACTGTCGTGTTCGCCACAACCTTGTGCATCCTCTAACACCACTGGTTCGTGCTAGGGCGATCCACATTGTCGGCAACAGCTCCACCCGCAAACACCCGACGCCGCCAGCAACTCCGACGAGGTCCTGCCGCTGAACCCGTGCACCCCTGTCTCTCCCTCGACCACCTTGAGCTTCACTGTAGTCCCGCGAACACGGTAAGCATCTTCACTCCTCCCCGTGTGATCTAAATCGCCGGCAACCTCTCTGACAGAGCGGGCCACCGCCACTTGCCGCCGCTGGCGCCGCCCATCTTTGGTCGCATGCTTAGCAGCCGTAGGATCTAGATCCAGCGGTTAGGAATAGATCTATAGCGAAGCGGTATGTGTCGATCTAGACCGTGCATGTTAAGTTAGATCTAATGGCCCGCAAGTGTGATCCGGTGCGAAACGGTATCAACCAATCAGGACATGACGCGTGCCTAGTTCTTTGTTTTAAAAATCTGAATTAGATCTATTAATGATTCAAACTTGTAAAATTCATAACTTTTGATCCACACGTTCAAATTTTGTAAATTTTATACCATTGGAATCAGGAGAAAGAATCCTATCTGTTTATGCAATGTGTTTAATGTTTTGCCTCTGTAAAAATGGTTATTTTTGCAGAGACATATGTAGGCTTAATTTGAGTATGGATATTATTTGAAAAATGTTTTAAAGATCAAATAAGGTTTATTTTGAGTATCTTGGTCTTGTTTATGTTTCAGTACTGTTTACTTGTCTTGTTTGGTGTAGAAAAATCATCACATGGCATTTGCATACATTCATATATTTTTGTTTGTATATTTTGTTATGTGATTTTGGTGCCATTATTTTATGTGTAGATTTTGGTGCTAATAGTGATTGTGGTTGTGAAGATTGTTGCTACTCCCCAAACTACAAAGGCAAGTGGTGCTTCATGTTTTTATCCCTATAATTTCACCTATGCATTAGAAATATTTTGTTTAGGACTTGCATGAATATTTTGCTAAGTATCTATATGCTATGCTTGGGAAATCCTAGTAGTTGTAGCAATGTTAGAATTTCCTTTAAGTTAAGATACTTGCTATTGCCATGCTTAGCCTAGCTAGTAGCAACCAAGGGTGGATTATATAAACATGCTATGAGAAATATTTCTAAGTCTCTGGACTTATGTTTTGCTTAATAAAACAACTAAGTGAATGAAACACCTGGGTGGAATGGAAATATTGGTTTGTGTTGAGTGGTTACACAAGGCCCATTTTTATGGTTTAACTTGTGTATCACACTTGTGGAAAGCCACCCAGGAACAAAGGTATTTGAGATGCCAAATGTTAAGAAGCTTCTAGTGCAGCCACATGGCATTATGGGCTCTGCCTGGATCATATAGGTTGCAATAACTTAGCCATTTGGACAGTTGGTGGTAGTGGGATGATAGGTTGGAACGCGTCCATTAGGTCTAAGGGAAGGCTTCTGAAAAGGTCCTGTCTTGGTGAAAATCAAGTCTTGTGGGGAAAGTGCACAACCTCTGCAGATGGAAGAATCTAAGTACTTAGCCATGTCCCTGGTATTGGACAACTTGAGCATCAAGGCATGGAAGCTATCAAGAATCTCCTCATCCCAATTTTCTAAGTTAAAACTTGTGGTTGAACAAGGGTGAAGGTTCACCAATTTCTATTGGTGTTTCCTTGGGAAAGTTTTGTCAAAGAAAAACTTAGTGTTTTCAACTGATAGGTAAAACCTATTTTGAGCAAAGCAAGCCTAAGCTACACTTAGCCAAATTCATATAGTATTTAGATATTAATATTCTACTAAGGTATCTCTTGCCAATACTATTCCAATGTATTGACCCACTGTGGTTGTAACTTGTGATGTTGCAGGTTATTCTGATGATGATTAGGGGTTATGAGTCTACACTCAACATGCTTGCCTGTGGCACATGAAGATGAAGACTTATTTATATTGTTATGGTTAAACTCTTGTATTAGGCCTATGGCCATGGAGTTGTAAAAGTCTATGTTTGTCTCTAGAATGATATGTAATAATGACCTTTGCTTCTGTGTACTTCATCTTAAACTGTGGATGCTAGCATTGATCCAGGGACTAGTATTACAATCACAGGGATCCTTACCTTTAAAAGGGAGGGATCTTACATGATGACTTTTCTCGCTACACTTGGCTTTACTTTATGACTTCTCACAGCGAGGTTCTCACTATCTATAAACGTTTTGCTGCCATGGTTCACACCCAGTTCTCCACTCCTATTCGTGTCTTTCGTGCTGATTTGGCTGGTGAGTACATTTCCCAAATGTTGCGTGGTTTTCTTGCTGAGCAGGGCACTCTTGCTCAATTCTCTTGCCCTGGTGCTCATGCCTAGAATGGCGTCGCTGAACGCAAACACCGTCACCTCCTTGAGACATCACGTGCGCTAATGATCGCCGCCTCTCTTCCGCCCCATTTATGGGCTGAGGCTGTCTCCACCTCTGCATATCTCATCAACATTCAGCCATCGGCTGCCTTATAGGGTTGTATTCCTCAAGAGCGTCTTTCTGAATGTTCTCCTGATTATTCTGTGCTTAGGTTGTTTGGGTGTGTTTGCTATGTTCTTCTTGCTCCCCGCGAACGCACCAAACTAACTGCTTAGTCTGTTGCGTGTGTTTTTCCCGGATATAGTGATGATCATAAGGGTTATCGGTGTTGGGATCCTCTTGCTCTTCGGATGCGTATTTCTCGGGATGTGACCTTCGTTGAGTCTCGTCCTTTCTATCCACGACCATCTTCCTCGAGTTTCTCTATGGAGGATGATGAGTGCGTGAACACTTTGTTGGGAGACCCCAAGAGGAAGGTATGATGAGCACAGTAGCAAGTTTTCCCTCAGTAAGAAACCATGTTTATCGAACCAGTAGGAGGAAGGAAACGACTCAAAGGTGTTGCTAGGTTGTCAATCTCACCGGTTTGCTGTAACAAAGGATTAATTGTACAGTGTGGAAAGTAATAGTGGTTTGTAACAAGTAACCAATAAACAGTGGAAGATGTCTCAATGGTAAAGATTCGACCAGTGTCCATAATTCACTAGAGATGTTATCCTTATATAAACAAACATGGCATGCTGGGTAAACAAATTACAGCATGGCAATTGACAGGACTGAGCAAGGCATGACAATGCAATACTAGACATTCATGACACTATGAGATTCGATTGGGCAATACAACAAGATACATAGACCGCCATCCAACTGCATCTATCACTAGAAGTCCACCTTTGGGTTATCATCCAACTGCAAGGAACAAACAACTACGTTAAGCAAAGTGTGTAAGGTAATGAATCCACTTGTTCCATGAACAAGGGACCGTTGTTTTCTCCCTAGTGGCAACAACACAACTACAACCTTAGAGATTTCTGTCACTTCCCTTAGATTAAATAGAGGCATGAACCCACTTGGAGTAACTAGCAACTACTTGGCCAAGATTGCTACTAACAATGGAGAGCATGCAAGATCACAAACAACACGGACATTATAGTAGCAATAACACAAAACCATTAATTATTCAAAATTCCCAAAACCCTACACCCCTAAACACCTAATTAAACGACACTGACTAATTAAGCAGGTATATCATGCACTTATATATATCAACATATCAGATATACTTTCATTCAATTACGCTAACGCACGCCATTCCATTCCACGAATCTAAGCATAAAGCTTGAACATTATTATTGAAAATTCCCTAAAACCTTAAACCTTATAACCCTAAACCCCTAAATGACCCTGACGTTGCTAGTATATATCATCCAATAAAGATCAACATTTGAGATATACTGTGGATGCTAGCATTGATCCAGGGACTAGCATTGCAATCACAGGGATCCTTACCTTTAAAAGGGAGGGATCTTACAGATGGTATCAGAGCACTGTGTTTCCTGTAGGATTATAACCCTAGGATTGGATTAGAAACCACTAAGGAAAAATTTCAACACTTTGAAAAAATTTCTACACTTGTCTTTTATTCTCGTAAACTTTTTTAATCTTCTTTCTCATCTCTATTGGTAGAAGGATGCTTTGATAGCCTTTAGTCTAGAGAGTGAGAGTTGTAATGTGCTTTGTTAGTTAGACCACCACACTTATCATTATATTTCCAAAATTTTGACTAAGTTAGATTGAACCTTGGATGCTTGTAATGGATTTATGTATACCATGAATTGTGTGTTTGTTTGTCAATGATATGCTTGTGATACTTTGTCTTGTGTATTTTCTATTGATGTTGATTCTAACTTCTATATATCTTATAAAATAGATGCCGAATGTTACTATCAGTACGGCTGAGGAGTTCAAGGGAACTCGCTTTGGCACTCGTCTCATTGAGCTCACTAGTGTGCTCAATCTTCCGCTTCCTAGCATCATGATGCTTCCCATCACCAAGTTTGAGAGGAAGGACCTTTGGGGCTTCAAGGTTACTCAGCCAGGACGCCAGACTGAGCCAGCCATGGAGGCTATCACCTTCAAGCTTATGCATGACGACAAGGAGAGAGGCCTAGAGGTAGTCATGCAAGATTTACTTGGGCGTTTGCTAGGGAGACACTCTCGGGAGATTAGAGGTACTCACTTCCACGCTTTCAGAAGACGCGACGAGGATGGTGAGGCTATTGAGTTCGAGGATCTTTGCTAGAGGCAGCAGAGCCGATCTGCATACCTTCAGGAACTAGAGGTTCTACTTAGGCACCTAGATACCGATAGGACCAACGTCATGCTTAGCAATGATGAGCTCCAGGTGCAGCTTCGTGAGAAGGACAAGCTCTTCGCGGAGCAAGATGAGATAGTCAAGGAAATGGAGGCCAAGTTTGAGAGTCAGGATATGAAGTTCAAGAGCCAAGAGAAGAGAGTCCAAGATAGGAACAAGAGGATTCGAGAGATGACTACAGAACTAGAGGCCAAGGACTTCGAGCTCGAGCATCAGCAGGGTGTGATTTAGAGGCTTCGTTCACAGAAGAGGGCTCTCAGAGCCAAGGTAGAGGCCTTGACTACCAATGTCGAGGAGTACAAGACCGCTATGGAGAATGAGGTCTTACACTTGTCGATGAGGAGGTTGATGTAGAGGAGTAGTGATGACTACTCATTTATCTTTTATTTACCATGCTTTTGATTATTGAGTCGCAATGACCATCCAACATGTGGATGGCTTGCTATTGGTGTGTTTACTTTTCAAACTTGTTGTTTATGTCGTTGAACTTTATGTTATTTCGATGCTTGATTGGTGATTGACTATGTGATGTATTGTGCATAATAAGCATCTATGGGTATCTCATTCTTATCCTTATTTGAAAACCACAGATGCCTCCTCGACGTGCCAACCCCAACCCGAACAACAACAATGTCACCCCCGAGATGCAACAGCTGATGACAGCACATGCACAGCTGATGCAGATGATGACTACTTTCATGCAGAATCAGAATAACAACAACAACAACAACAACAATAACAACAACAACAACAATCAGAACAATCCACCAGGTTTTGACATGCTCACCAGATTCCTAAGACTGTGGCCTGCAAAGTTCTCAGGAACTACTGATCCCATGGTGGCCAATGATTGGCTACGATCAGTGAACAAGGATTTGGTAACTGTCGGCTGTACTTATGAGGAGAAAGTCAGGTTTGCAGCACACTTGTTGGAAGGACCAGCAACCACTTGGTGGGATAACTTCCAGATCACCACTCCCATTGAGGATGTGACATGGGCTATCTTTGAAGATGGTTTCCGTACAGCTCACATCTCATCCGGAATGATGAGCTTAAAGAAGAAGGAATTTCATAATCTAAAGCAGCGCCACCGCAGCGTGGCTGAATATATTGAGGAGTTCAACAATCTGGCGCGTTATGCACCGGATGAAGTTGATACTGATGCCAAGAGGAAAGAGAAGTTCCTCGAAGGACTGAATGATGAACTGAATCTGCAATTATCTATGGCCTATGTACCCACCTATCAATCTCTTTGTGACAAGGCTGCCATCTTGGAGAGCAAGATGAAACAGGTTGAAAGCAGGAAGATGAAACACAACTCTGACAAGCACAACTCGGGATCGTCTCACAAGCGTTCCCATTATGATGATAGTGGGAGTTCTAGATTCCACAAGCATGGAAAGTACAACATCCACCACAACCACAACCGTCATCATGACAACAAGCATCACCATAGTCATGACAATGACAAGTACAAGAATCACAAGAGTGGATACAAGAGCCACCACAATGGAAGTGGAAGTGGTTGTGGAAGCCAGCCTGTCAAGAAGGATCTTAGTCAGGTTGAATGTTTCAAGTGCAAGAAGATGGGGCATTACGCAAATGAATGCCCAGAAAAGAAAGTTGAGGGACCCAACAAGCCCAACCCTTTCCAGAAGGGACAGGTGAACCACATCAATGTGGAAGAGATCTATGAGGAACCTGATGCCGTTGCTGGTAAGTTCAAACTCAATTCTGTTCCGGCATTTTTTCTCTTTGATACTGGTGCATCGCATTCATTCATATCAAGAGCATTTGTTGAAAGAAATGAACTTCTAGTATAAACTATTAGGTGTCCTATAAAAGTAAGTTCTCCTGGTGGATAAATGATAGTGAACTCAGGATGTCATGATCTAGTCGTAGAGTTGGGGAAGTATAAGTTTCCCGTTAATCTGATAATCATAAATTCCCAAGGATTGGATGTCATTTTGGGAATGGACTGGATGACTAAGCACAAGGGAGTGCTATATTGTGCCAACCATACCGTCACACTCACAACCCCAGAAAACAAAAGGATTAGATTCAAGACTAACTTTGAATCGAAAGGGAGTAAGCTAAATTCTCTTAAGGGGGTTATCATAGACAGTGTGCCAATTGTGAGTGAATATCCGGATGTGTTTCCGGAAGAATTGCCGGGAATGCCACCAGATAGAGATGTGGAATTTTTGATTGACCTGCTACCAGGATCAGGACCAATAGCAAAGAGACCTTACAAGATGTCAGTTGATGAGTTGAAAGAACTCAAGAAGCAACTTGGAGAACAGTTGCAGAAAGGATTTATTCAACCAAGCTCTTCATCTTGGGGAGCACCAGTTTTGTTTGTGGAGAAGAAAGATAGAAGTCAAAGGTTATGCATAGATTACCGTTCACTCAATGAGGTGACTATCAAGAACATATACCCTTTGCCTAGAATCAATGACTTGTTTGATCAGTTAGAAGGAGCATGTGTGTTCTCAAAGATTGATCTCCGGTCAGGTTATTTCTAGCTCAAGATAAGAGAACAAGACATACTTAAGACAGCTTTCACCACTAGGTATGGATTGTATGAGTACACCGTGATGCCATTTGGTTTGACCAATGCACCAGCTTACTTCATGAATATGATGAACAAGATGTTCATGGAGTTCCTTGACAAGTTTGTTGTCGTTTTCATCGAGGACATTTCGATCTACTCCAAAAGCAAAGAAGAACATGAAGGACCTTTGCGTTTGATACTTGAGAAGCTTAGAGAGCATAAGCTGTATGCCAAATTCAGCAAGTGTGAATTTTGGTTAAATGAAGTTGGATTTCTTGGACACGTTGTGTCAGGAGATGGTGTAGCAGTTGATCCCGCAAAAGTGTCACCAGAATGGCGAGTGGGAATCTCCTAAGTCAGTAAAGGAGGTTCGTAGTTTCCTTGGCTTGGCAGGATACTACAGAAGATTCATTGAGAATTTCTCCAAGGTAGCTAAGCCAATGACGGAGTTACTAAAGAAAGACAAGAAATTTGCTTGGTCTGAAGGATGTGAACTCAGTTTCCAAGAATTGAAGAAGAGACTAGTGACAGCACCAGTCTTATGTCTGCTAGATTTAGAGAAAGATTTCCAAGTGTATTGTGATGCATCTCATCATGGATTAGGTGCAGTTCTAATGCAAGAAGGGAAAGTTGTGGCTCATGCCTCGAGACAACTCAAAACTCATGAGGTAAATTACCGTACTCATGATTTGGAGTTAGCATCTATTGTCCATGCACTCAAAACATGGAGACACTATCTTTTGGGAAAATGATGTGAAGTGTTCACAGATCACAAGAGTTTGAAGTATATCTTCACCCAGAAGGAAATCAATATGAGACAAAGAAGATGGCTAGAACTCATCAAGGACTATGACTTGAGTTTGCAATACCACCCGGTAAAGCAAATGTTGTAGCGGATGCTCTAAGCCGTAAGGTTTTTGTGAATGGCCTTACTAAGGGAGAATTGCCAGATGATCTGTGTGCCCAATTTAGAGACCTTAGATTGGAAATTGTGCCTGAGGGATATCTCATGACATTGGATGTTCAACCCATTGTTGGACAAGATCAAGGAATCCCAAAAGACATACAAGGAAATTGAAGAGATTAAGGAAAAGATTAGCAAGGGAAAAGCCAAAGGATTCCATGAAGACGAACAAGGTACTTTATGGTATGGAAAACGTATCTGCATTCTGCAAGATCCGGAGCTTCGGAAACTGATTTTACAAGAAGCACACAACTCCCCATATTCCATTCATCCAGGTAACACCAAAATGGACATGGACATGAAGGAAAGATTTTGGTGGAATAATCTCGAGACGGACATCGCTAAACATATTGCCTTGTGTGATGTATGTAGTAGAGTAAAAGCAGAACATCAGAAACCAACAGGATTGCTACAACCACTACCTATTCCTGATTGGAAGTGGGACAAAATTGGCATGGATTTCATCACCGGATTTCCAAGGTCCAGGTCAGGATATGATTCTTTTTGGGTAGTAGTGGATCACCTAACTAAAGTGGCTCATTTCATACCCGTGAAGACAACCTACACAAGTGCTAAGTTGGCCAAGATATACATGAATAGGATTGTGTCCCTGCATGGAGTACCCAAGAGTATTGTGTCTGATAGGGGAACCCAATTCACATCTCATTTTTGGAGGCAACTACATGAGTCATTGGGAACGAGATTGGAATTCAGCAAGCTTTCATCCTCGGTGATGGATGAGAAAGGACCAACCAGATTCTAGAAGATATGTTAAGGGCATGTGCCTAGACTATGGAGCAGTTGGGATGAAAGTCCGCCTTCGCAGTTCTCTTACAATAACAGCTATCAAGCCAGCATTGAGATGGCACCATTTGAGTTTCTCTATGGGAGAAAATGTACCACCCCATTGCTATGGAATGGTGTGGGAGAAAGAAATTTGTTCGGACCAGAACTAATCAAAGAGGCTGAAGAGAAAGTTAAGATGGTAAAGGACATATTGAAGATAGCACAGTCCCGACAGAAAAGCTACGCAGATCCTAAGCGTAGAGAAGTCACCTATGAAGTGGGTGATAGAGCTTATCTTAGAGTGTCACCACTTCGTGGAGTGAAGAGATTTGGAGTCAAAGGAAAATTGGCCCCAAGATATGTTGGACCATTCAAAATTCTGAGTCCTAAAGGAGAAGTAGCTTATGAGATTGAATTGCTAGAAGTCTGCCGTTCACAATGTGTTTCATGTGAGTCAGCTAAAGAAATGCCATCCAGAGATGGAAGAGACTTCTTTGAAGGATACTATACCTTTGGAGGAGGTTCAGTTGGAAAGTGATCTCACTTATGAGGAAAAACCCATCAAGATTCTTGAGACTGCAGAAAGAATTACTCGGACTAAGACTATCAAATTCTGCAAAGTTCAATGGAACCATCATTCCGAAGAAGAAGCAACATGGGAAAGAGAAGATGATCTTCGGAAAGACCACCCTCACCTATTTGCTAGCCAATCTGAATCTCGAGGGCGAGATTCACCTTAAGGGAGTTAGATTTGTAACATCCCTAAAATCATGTTTCAAAGATTGCATATCATCCATGCATGCATAATCATTTAGGGATCAATTTCAAAGTCATTTCAAAGAAAACAGAAGCATTGAGTGCTTATTATTTTATGTAGACAAGCATTGATCCAATGCTACTCTCTAGTGAGAGAATATTTGTTTCAAACCAAGATTTGTTTGTTCATAAGTTGGTTTGGTTGAGTTCCAAAGTTTGGACAAAAATTTCCAAAACAAAATATGGTTTTAAAACCATTTTCATATCTTTATCAAATCTTGTGCTAAGGCACTGTTTATTTTAAAATTTCAAAGGAACCAAGCAAGTCTAGTGAGACAGCATGGTTTTATACTAAAAAATATACAGGTTTCACTTTATAAAAATCCAGAAAGATTTGGAATTCAAACACATTTGAATTCATTTGAAAAGGTTTCCTGAAAATCGAATTAGAAAAAGAAAAAGGTTAAGAAAACAGAACTGGGCCAGGCGCTACCCATTCGGCCCATCAACCAAAGCAGCCCACCCGGGGTTCCCCCTTCCTCTCCATTTCTCACCGCAGCAACGCACACCCACCCGCTGACAGCCCGACCATACCTTGCCCCGTCAGCGTCGTCCCCAATCAACGTGCGCCCGAGCCACTCCGCCGTTACCTCGCTGCAGTTAAGCCCCGCTTAATTCCCATTGATACAGAGAGTAATCCCCGCCCCTCTCCTGGCTACTTAATCCCCTCTTCACCAAGGCCATTTCCCCTCACCCCACTCGCTCTCTCCGCCACCAGGCTGTCTCAATTTCTCGTTGCATCGCCGCAGACAGAACCAGCTTCGACGACTGATTCCGGTAAGACCCGAGCGCCCCTTGGCCTCTGCTTCAAACGAGCGTGACCAGCATGTTCTGGCGCATCTCCTGATGCCTTTCTTTTGCCTTATCGTGACCCAGGTCATCGCCTCCATCCACCTCTGCAAGCAACAGAGCCGCCACTCAACTCCGACGAGGAATACCGGTAACCTCCGAGCACCCCTTGCTGCCTCTTTGACACTGTCGTGTTCGCCACAACCTTGTGCATCCTCTAACACCACTGGTTCGTGCTAGGGCGATCCACATCGTCGGCAACAGCTCCACCCGCAAACACCCAACGACGCCAGCAACTCCGACGAGGTCCTGCCATGAACCTGCGCCCTGTCTCCCTCGACCACCTTGAGCTTCACTGCAGTCCCGCGAACACGGTAAGCATCTTCACTCCTCCCCGCGCGATCTAAATCGCCGACAACCTCTCTGACAAAGCGCGTCGACGCCACTTGCCGCCGCTGGCGCCGCCCATCTTTGGTCGCATCTTAGCAGCCGTAGGATCTAGATCCAGCGCTTAGGATTAGATCTGTAGCGAAGCGGTATGTGTCGATCTGGACCGTGTGTGTTAAGTTAGATCTAACGGCCCGTGAGTGTGATCCGGTGCGAAACGGTATCAACCAATCAGGACATGACGCGTGGCTAGTTCTTTGTTTTAAAAATCTGAATTAGATCTATTAGTGATTCAAACTTATAAAATTCATAACTTTTGATCCACACGTTCAAATTTTGTAAATTTATACCATTGGAATCAGGAGAAAGAATCCTATCTGTTTATGCAATGTGTTTAATGTTTTGCCTCTGTAAAAATGGTTATTTTTGCAGATACATATGTAGGCTTACTTTGAGTATGGAAATTATTTGAAAAACGTTTTAAAGATCAAATAAGGTTTATTTTGAGTATCTTGGTCTTGTTTATGTTTCAGTACTGTTTACTTGTCTTTTTTGGTGTAGAAAAATCATCACATGGCATTTGCCTACATTCATATATTTTTGTTTGTATATTTTGTTATGTGATTTTGGTGCCATTATTTTATGTTTAGATTTTGGTGCTAATAGTGATTGTGGTTGTGAAGATTGTTGCTACTCCCCAAACTACCAAGGCAAGTGGTGCTTCATGTTTTTATCCCTATAATTTCACCTATTCATTAGAAATATTTTGTTTAGGACTTGCATGAATATTTTGCTAAGTATCTATATGCTATGCTTGGGAAATCCTAGTAGTTGTAGCAATGTTAGAATTTCCTTTAAGTTAAGATACTTTCTATTGCCATGCTTAGCCTAGCTAGTAGCAACCAAGGGTGGATTATATAAACATGCTATGAGAAATATTTCTAAGTCTCTGGACTTATGTTTTGCTTAATAAAACAACTAAGTGAATGAAACACCTGGGTCGAATGGAAATATTGGTTTGTGTTGAGTGGTTACACAAGGCCCATTTCTATGGTTTACCTTGTGTATCACACTTGTGGAAAGCCACCCAGGAACAAAGGGATTTGAGATGCCAAATGTTAAGAAGCTTCTAGTGCAGCCACATGGCATTATGGGATCTGCCTGGATCATATAGGTTGCAATAACTTAGCCATTTGGACAGTTGTTGGTAGTGGGATGATAGGCCGGAACGCGTCCATTTGGTCTAAGGGAAGGCTTCTGAAAAGGTCTTGTCTTGGTGAAAATCAAGTCTTGTGGGGAAAGTGCACAACCTCTACATATGGAAGAATCTAAGTACTTAGCCATGTCCCTGGTATTGGACAACTTGAGCATCAAGGCATGGAAGCTATCAAGAATCTCCTCATCCCAATTTTCTAAGTTAAAACTTGTGGTTGAACAAGGGTGAAGGTTCACCAATTTCTATTGGTGTTTCCTTGGGAAAGTTTTGTCAAAGAAAAACTTAGTGTTTTAGTATTTAGATGTTAATATTCTACTAAGGTATCTCTTGCCAATACTATTCCAATGTATTGACCCACTGTGGCTGTAACTTGTGATGTTGCAGGTTATTCTGATGATGATTAGGGGTTATGAGTCTACACTCAACATGCTTGCCTATGGCACATGAAGATGAAGACTTATTTATATTGTTATGGTTAAACTCTTGTATTAGGCCTATGGCCATGGAGTTCTAAAAGTCTATGTTTGTCTCTGGAATGATATGTAATAATGACCTTTGCTTCTGTGTACTTCATCTTAAACTGTGGATGCTAGCATTGATCCAGGGACTAGCATTGCAATCACAGGGATCCTTACCTTTAAAAGGGAGGGATCTTACATGATGTCTTTTATCGCTACACTTAGCTTTACTTTATGACTTCTCATAGCGAGGTTCTCACTATCTATAAACATTTTGCTGCCATGGTTCACACCCAGTTCTCCACTCCTATTCGTGTCTTTCATGCTGATTCGGCTGGTGAGTACATTTCCCAAATGTTGCGTGGTTTTCTTGCTGAGCAGGGAACTCTTGCTCAATTCTCTTGCCCTGGTGCTCATGCCTAGAATGGCGTCGCTGAACGCAAACATCGTCACCTCCTTGAGACATCACGTGCGCTTATGATCGCCGCCTCTCTTCCGCCCCATTTGTGGGATGAGGCTGTCTCCACCTCTGCATATCTCATCAACATTCAGCCATCGGCTGCCTTATAGGGTTGTATTCCTCAAGAGCGTCTTTCTGACCGTTCTCCTGATTATTCTGTACTTAGGTTGTTTGGGTGTGTTTGCTATGTTCTTCTTGCTCCCCGCAAACGCACCAAACTAACTGCTCAGTCTGTTGCGTGTGTTTTTCTCGGATATAGTGATGATCATAAGGGTTATCGGTGTTGGGATCCTCTTGCTCTTCGGATGATTATATCTCGGGATGTGATCTTCGTTGAGTCTCGTCCTTTCTATCCACGACCATCATCCTCGAGTTTCTCTATGGAGGATGATGAGTGCGTGAACACTTTGTTGGGATACCCCAAGAGGAAGGTATGATGAGGACAGCAGCAAGTTTTTCCTCAGTAAGAAACCAAGTTTATCGAACCAGTAGGAGGAAGGAAACGACTCAAAGGTGTTGCTAGGTTGTCAATCTCACCGGTTTGCTATAACAAAGGATTAATTGTACGGTGTGGAAAGTAATAGTGGTTTGCAACAAGTAAACAATAAACAGTGGAAGATGTCTCAATGGTAAAGATTCGACCAGTGTCCATAGTTCACTAGAGGTGTTCTCCTTATATAAACAAACATGGCATGCTGGGTAAACAAATTACAGCAGGGCAATTGACAGGACTGAGCAAGGCATAACAATGCAATACTAGACATTCATGACACTATGAGATTCGATTGGGCAATACAACAAGATACATAGACCGCCATCCAACTACATCTATCACTAGAAGTCCACCTTTGGGTTATCATCTAAACCCCCTCCAGTATTAAGTTGCAAGGAAAAAACAACTACGTTAAGCAAAGTGTGTAAGGTAATCAATCCACTTGTTCCATGAACAAGGGACCGTTGTTTTCTCCCTAGTGGCAACAACACAACTACAACCTTAGAGATTTCTGTCACTTCCCTTAGATTAAATAGAGGCATGAACCCACTTGGAGTAACTAGCAACTACTTGGCCAAGATTGCTACTAACAACGGAGAGCATGCAAGATCACAAACAACATGGACATTATAGTATCAATAACACAAAACCATTAATTATTCAAAATTCCCAAAACCCTACACCCCTAAACAACTAATTAAACGACACTGACTAATTAAGCAGGTATATCATGCACTTATATATATATCAACATATCAGATATACTTTCATTCAATTACGCTAACGCACGCCATTCCATTCCACGAATCTAAGCATAAAGCTTGAACATTATTATTGAAAATTCCCTAAAACCTAAACCTTAAACCTTATAACCCTAAACCCCTAAATGACCTTACGTTGCTAGTATATATCATCCAATAAAGATCAACATTTGAGATATACTTTTATTAATTTATGCTAAAGATATTCATTTCCATGAATCTAAGCATAAAGCCCCTAAACATTATTGAAAATGCCATAAAACCTAAATCGTAAACCCCTAAACCCTTTAACCCTAAACACTCACAAAGCAGACTAGGTATCATGCATATATAGATCAAAATTTGAGATACTTTAATTAAATTTCCCTAACGCCTTTCTATTTCACGAATATCGGCATATAGCACGAACATTATTGATAATTCACTAAACCCTACGCTCACAAAAATGTAAAAACTAAGCCATCTACCCCTAAACACTAAAACCCTAAACCCTCAACCCCTAACCCTGACTAAGGTGGTATCATGCACTTCTATAGATAAAATCTAAGACACTTTCATTATTAACTTGTTGCATTCTATTCCACGAATATAAGCATAAATCTCAAACTTCATTGAAAATTCCTGAAACCCTAAAACAACCCCAAAAACCTAAACCCTCAACTCCTAAATTCTCTAAACCCCACACAACCCCCACCTAAACTCTCGACCCCTAAATACTACAACCCTAAACCCTAAACCCCTCAACCCATAATTAAACCTAACCAAGTAGGTATCATGCGCTTATAGATCCAAATTCATGATACTTTCAATAAATTGCGGTAAAAACATTATGTTCCACAAATATAAGCATAAATCTTGAACATTATTCAAAATTCCCTATACCCTACACCCCTAAACCCCTAATTAAACGACCCTGACTAATTAAGCAGGTATATCATGCACTTATATATATCAACATATCATATATACTTTCATTAAATTACGCTAATACGCACCATTCCATTCCATGAATCTAAGCTTAAAGCTTGAACATTATTATTGAAAATGTCCTAAAACCTAAACCTTAAACCCTATAACCCTAAACCCCTAAATGACCCTGACCATGCTAGTATATATCATCCAATAAAGATCAACACTTGAGATATGCTTTTATTAATTTATGCTAAAGCCATTCATTTCCATGACTCTAAGAATAAAGCCCCTAAACATTATTGAAATATGCCATTGATGAATCTAAGCATAAATACCCTAAACATGATTGAAAATGCCATAAAACCTAAACCTTAAACCCCTAAACCCTTTAACCCTAAACCCTCACAAAGCAGACTAGGTATCATGCATATATAGATAAAAATTTGAGATACTTTAATTAAATTTCCCTTACGCCTTTCTATTTCACGAATATCGGAATATAGCACGAAAATTATTGAAAATTCACTAAACCCTACGCTCACAAAAATGTAAAAACTAAGCCATCTACCCCTAAACACTAAAACCCTAAACCCTCAACCCCTAACCCTGACTAAGGTGGTATCATGCACTTATATAGATAAAATCTAAGATACTTTCATTATTAAATTGTCGCATTCTATTCCATGAATATAATCATCAAGCTCAAACTGCATTGAAAATTCCTGAAAACCTAAACCCTTAACTCCTAAATTCTCTAAACCCCACACAACCCCCCACATAAACCCTCGACCCCTAAATACTACAACCCTAAATCCTAAACCCCTCAACCCATAATTAAACCTAACGAAGTAGGTATCATGCACTTATAGATCCAAATTCGTGATACTTTCATTAAATTGCGGTAAAAACATTATGTTCCACAAATATAAGCATAAAGCTTGAACATTATTCAAAATTGCCTAAACCCTACACCCCTAAACCCCTAATTAAACGGCCCTGACTAATGAAGAAGGTATATCATGCACTTATATATATCAACATATCAGATATACTATCATTAAATTACGCTAACACACGCCATTCCATTCCACAAATCTAAGAATAAAGCTTGATCATTATCGTTGAAAATGCCGTCAAACCTAAACTTTAAAACCTATAACCCTAAACCCCTATATGACCCTGACCATGCTGGTAGACATCATCCAATAAAGATCAACATTTGAAATATCTTTTATTAATTTATGCTAAAGTCATTCATTTCCACTAATCTAAGCATAAAGCTCCTAAACATTATTGAAAATGCCATAAAACCTAAACCTTAAACCCCTAAACCCTTTAACCCTAAACCCTCACAAAGCAGACTAGGTATCATGCATATATAGATCAAAATTTGAGATACTTTTATTAAATTTCCCTAACGTCTTCCTATTTCACGAATATCGGCATATAACTCGAACATTATTGAAAATTCATTAAACCCTACCCTCCCAAAAAATGTAAACACTAAGCCATCTACCTCTAAACACTAAAACCCTAAACCCTCAACCCCTAGCTCTGACTAAGATGGTATTATACTCTTATATAGATAAAATCAGAGATACTTTCATTATCAAATTGTCGCATTCTATTCCACGAATATAAGCATAAATCTCAAACTTCATTGGAAATTCCCGAAACCCTAAAACATCCATGAAAACCTAAACCCTCAACTCCTAAATTCTCTAAACCACACACAACCCCCCACCTAAACCCTCGACCCTAAAATACTAAAACCCTAAACCTTAAACCCTAAACCCCTCAACCCATAAGTAAACCCTAACCAAATAGGTATCATGCACTTATAGATCCAAATTAGAGATACTTTCATTAAATTGCGGTAAAAACATTATGCACCAAAAATATAAGCATAACGCTTGAACATTATTCAAAATTCCCTAAACCCTACACCCCTAAACCCCTAATTAAACGAACCTGACTAATTAAGCAGGTATGTCATGCACTTATATATATCAACATACCAGATATACTTTCATTAAATTAAGCTAACAAGCGCCATTCCATTCCACGAATCTAAGAATAAAGCTTGCACATTATTGCTGAAAATGCCCTCAAACCTAAAGCTTAAACCTATAACCCTAAACCCATATATGACCCTGACCATGCTGGTATATATCATCCAATAACTATCAACATTTGAGATATCTTTTATTAATTTATGCTAAAGCCATTCATTTCCACGAATCTAAGCATAAAGCCCCTAAACATTATTGAAAATGCCATAAAACCTAAACCTTCAACCCCTAAACCCTTTAACCCTAAACCCTCACAAAGAAGACTTGGTATCATGCATATATAGATAAAAATTTGAGATACTTTTATTAAATTTCCCTAATGCCTTTCTATTTCATGAATATCGGCATATAGATCGAACATTATTCAAAATTCACTAAATCCTAACCTCCCAAAAACATAAACACTAAGCCATCTACCTCTAAACAACAAAACCCTAAACCCTCAACCCCAAACTCTGACTAAGCTGGTATCATACTGTTATATAGATAAAATGTGAGATACTTTCATTATTAAATTGTCGCATTCTATTCCACGAATATAAGCATAAAGCTCAAACTTCATTGAAAATTCCCAAAACCCTAAAACATCCCCGAAAATCGAAACCCTCAACTCCTAAATTCTCTAAACCCCACACAACCCCCCACCTAAACCATCGACCCGAAAATAATAAACCCTAAACCCCTCAAGCCATAATTAAACCCTAACCAAGTAGGTATCATGCACTTATAGATCCAAATTAGAGATACTTTTATTAAATTGCGGTAAAAAAATTATGTTCCACAAATATAAGCATAAAGCTTGAACATTATTCAAAAATCCCTAAACCCTACACCCCTAAACCCCTAATTAAATGACCCTAACTAATTAAGCAGGTATATCATGCACTTATATATATCAACATATCAGATGTAATTTCATTAAATTACGCTAACAACCACCATTCCATTCCACGAATCTAAGAATAAAGCTTGAACATTATTGTTGAAAATGCCCTCAAACCTAAACATTAAACCCTATAACCCTAAAGTCCTAAATGACCCTGACCATGCTGGTATATATCATTAAATAAACATCAATATTTGAGATATACTTTTATTAATTTATGCTAAAGCCATTCATTTCCATGACTCTAAGAATAAAGCCCCTAAACATTATTGAAATATGCCATCGATGGTGCTGACGTGGAGCACTTCGTTGGAAACCCCAAGAGCAAGGTGTGATGAGCACAACATCAAGTCTTCCCTCAGTAGAGACCGAGGTTATCGAACCAGAAGGAGGAAGGAAACGTCACACAGGTGTTGCAAGCAACGCGGAGACCTGCACAACACAAACTCAAGACTTTGCCCCAACTAATCAGTGATGTTGTCAAGCTCACCGGTTTGCTATAACAAAGAATTAAACGTATGGTGTGGAAGGTAATGGTGGTTTGCAGCAAGTAAACAAGTAACAATGGAAGATGAATCAATGGTAAAGATTGGACCGGGGTCCATAGTTCACTAGAGGTGCTCTCCTTAGGTAAACAACATGGCATGAAGGGTCAACAAATTACCGTGGGGCAATTGACAGGAACTAAGCAAGGCATAACAATGCAATTACTAGTCAGAAAGATCCTATGAGATTCGATTGGGCAATACAACAATATAAATAGACCGCCATCCAACTGCATCTATGACTAGAAGTCCACCTTCAGGTTATCATCCGAACCCCCTCCAGTATTAAGTTGCAAGCAACAGACAACTGCTTTAAGCAAAGTGTGTAAGGTAAACAGTCCACATGTTCCATGAACAAGAGACCGTTGTTTTCTCCCTAGTGGAAACAACACATCTACAACCAAAGAGATTTCTATCATTTTCCTTGGAAACTACAGCATGAACCCACTATCGAGCATAAATACCCCCTCTTGGAGTCACTAGAAACTACTTGGCCAAGATAGCTACTAACAACGGAGAGCATGCAAGATCACAAACAACACAAACATGATAGAATAATAAAGACAAAACCATTAATCAAACCAACATAATAATGTCAATATCCATCGAATCCCCGCAAAAACAACATTCATGATTAGAAATAGATTAGATCTTGATCATGAACGGAGCTCACAAGATCTATACATGAAAGCACAAAGGAGAAGATACAACCATCTAGCTACTACATGGACCCATAGTCCAAGGTGGAACTACTCATGCATCATACCGGAGGGAAGGCCTCCGGGATGATATCCCCTCTGGCAGGGTGACGGGAAGAACTTCAGATCCCCCGATCTAGGGAAGATGGTGGCGGCGGCTACCGACAGTTTCGTGGATATTTGATCGGGTACTCATGGTTTCTACATCGGGGGCTTCATATAGGCGACGGGGGAGGCCCAGGAGGCAGCCAGGGTAGCCAAACCCTAGTCAGGCGCGGGGCTGGGCCCACCTGTGCCTGGAGTGGTTCTGGCCCCCCTGGCTGGCCCCTCCGGCTCCCCTCTGGACTTTTTTCCCCACGGAAAGTAATTTACTTTGACGTTTGTCCCGTCCAATTCTGAGAATATTTCTTTACTAACTTTTGTGAAACCAAAAATAGCAGAAAACAGGCATCTGGCACTGTTGCAACTTGCTAATAGGTTAGTACCATAAAAATGTAAAAAGCACCTCAAAGTGTGGACAAGTAAAGAAACATAGATACTGAACAAGCATGGAGCATCAAAAATTATAGATACGTTTCCAACGTATCAGCATCCGCAAGCTTAACTCCTACTCGTCCTCGAGTAGGTAAGTGATAAAAGAATAATTTTTGAGGTGACATGCACCCTCACAATAAAGATAAGTTGACAATCTCAAGTCTCTTGAATACGAGGGCCACACCTCATGCATACTCAACTTTGGGTCCAGGTAAGTTCTTGTCACTATAAGTATTTTCATATCATTGAGAACCGCCAATGGGGTACCCCTTGCACATGGTACAGAAGCTTTCCCATAACCAAAATGACAAGGCAAGCAGACAATGAGACTCTCAGCAATCTTTTTATTTACCATATGCATAGCTTTTTATTGAGGATACTTCATAGATAGCTCATTATGGTGATGCTGCAAGTTTCCACCATGATTAGGCATGGCTTAGGCTAGCGGCCTATGCGTTTCTCTAACACAAGATACAAACTCCATGGACTTACAAGTTCCCTCTTTATTTCACACAGGTGACATCCATAGACAAAAGAACGTGATATCAACTGAGTACAGAGTACAAATGCAATGTTGAAAACGTTCCCCGTGACAGCACGGTTCTGCTAATTCCAACTTATAAGTGCAAGCATATACAACAAAGTTGTCACAATGGTTCAAGTTTATTAGGGGCAAAGAATAAAGTGTGCCACCAAGTTCTTGAGGGCTTTAATCACTAAGTTTTCACATAACAAAATAGTTTTTAATTGGAAGATAGTTGAAAACAAGAATATACTTGGAATGGTGTAACACACCATGCATAGGAGTTTATAGTGGACACTTTGGAATAACTTGGTTTCTTGGGAGTTGGAGGCATCAGTAGAACTTACTCATACAAGTGGAGGCTAGCAAAAGACTGGGAGCAACCAACTAAGAGAGCAATAATGGCCATAATCATGTAGTGTAACAAAGCATACTAATCAAAGCAAAGAGTGGTACTAAAAGTCAAGGACTAAATGATCATAGAGGCTAATGGTGACTTGTCATAGTCATAACATGGTGTAAGCATGTGCCAAGTCAACCCAAGCAAAGCATCAAAGGAGAATACCACAATACTATGCTTTTGCATGCTAAAACAACGCATAATTTCTTCAAGGCACACTAAGCAATCCCAATTGTTTGGAACAAGATATGCTACAACAATAATCACCAACCATAAGTATAAAACATCACCTAGCGCGTCATGCTAAAGTCTAAGTCACAGTCAATGCAAGCTCCTCCTGCACTTACAAGCAAGAACTTACAACTCCTTTCCAAACACCAAGCAAACTTATTTGCAAAACAACACAGCGAGAAAGGGGGTCCAAACTACTTCACTCAAGCAAACTAAACAACCTAAGAAAAGCAAACGAAAACTAAGACGCTCCAAAGAACAACACAACTGTGCATGAAACAACAAAAACGAATTGTCTAGATAGACCTGAGCTTTTTATTGATGAAGAAGGGGATGCCTTGGGCATCCCCAAGCTTTGACGCTTGTACCTCTTGGATATTTATTGGGGTGAAACCATGGTGGCATCCCCGAGCTTGAGCTTTTGTCCATTCTTCATCTAATTGCATCATTCTCTCTCTAAACCTGAAATTTTTCCTTCATACAAAACTTCACACAATCTTCATTAGCAACATTAGTGTATTCAAAAGATATTAGACCCCTGGAAAAGCTTTGAAACAGCAAGGATTTTCACTATAAACACAAGATACTGTAGTAACTCCTTCAAAAAGCTCAATTCACCTAAAGAGAACTCAAAAAGGAATCAATAAGAAGCAAATGCAAGTCATGGCAGAAATTTGTCAAAACATACCAGCAGGTAGAAACCGATTTTTTTGAACATCTTCTATTGCTCCAATAAAAAAGGGTTGAACTAACGAAAGTTAGCTAACATACTGGGGGATTTATTCGTAAATTTTGACCTCAATCCGAGTTACAGAGCCTCCTCATGAATGTTTTTGGTGGAGGACAGAAATCTGTTTCGGGACAGCAACTCAACTCCGAAAACCTAAACCGTCAACTCCTAAATTCTCTAAACCCCACACAACCCCGCCACCTAAACCCTCTAACCCAAAATACTAAAACCCTAAACCCTAAACCCTAAACCCCTCAACCATAATTAAACCTAACCAAGTAGGTATCATGCACTTATAGATCCAAATTAGAGATACTTTTATTAAATTGCGGTAAAAACATTATGTTCCACAAATATAAGCATAAAGCTTGAACATTATTCAAAATTTCCTAAACCCTACACCCCTAAACCCCTAATTAAACTACCCTGGCTAATTAAGAAGGTATATGATGCACTTATATATATCAACATATCAGATATACTTTAATTAAATTATGCTAACAAGCGCCATTCCATTCCACAAATCTAAAAATAAAGCTTGAACATTATTGTTGAAAATTCCCTCAAACCTAAACCTTAAACTCTATAACCCTAAACCCCTAAATGACCCTGACCATGCTGGTATATATCATCCAATAAATATCAACATTTGAGATATACTTTTATTAATTTATGCTAAATCCATTCATTTCCACGAATCTAAGCATAAAGCCCCTAAACATTATTGAAAATGATATAAAACCTAAACCTTTAACCCCTAAACCCTTTAACCCTAAACCCTTTAACCCTAAACCCTCACAATGCAGACTAGGTATCATGCGTATATAGATCAAAATTTGAGATACTTTCATTAAATTGCCCTAACGCCTTTCTATTTCATCAATATCGGCATATAGCGCGAACATTATTGAAAATTCACAAAACCCTACCCTCCAAAAAAATGTAAACACTAAGCCATATACCCCTAAACACTAAAAACCCCAAACCCTCAACCCCTACCCTGACTAAGCAGGTATCATGCACTACATATAGATAAAATTCGAGATACTTTCATTATTAAATTGTCGCTAAGTCATTCTATTCCATGAATATAAGCATAAAGCTTGGACTTCATTGATAATTCCTAAAACCCCAAAACAACCACGAAAACCTAAGCCCTTAACTCCTAAATTCCCTAAACCCCAAACAACCCCCCAACCTAAACCCTTAGCCCTAAATACTAAAACCCTAAACCCTAAACCCCTCAACCCATAATTAAACCCTAACCAAGTAGGTATATCATGCACTTATATATCCAAATTCGAGGTACATTCATTAAATTGCTGTAAAAAGCTTGAACATTATTCAAAATTCCTTAAACCCTAAACCCCTAATTAAATGACCCTGACTAATTAAGCAGGTATATCATCCACTTATATATCAACATTAGAGATATACTTTCATTAAATTATGATAACACCATTTCATTCCATGAATCTAAGCATAGAGCTTGAACATTATTATTATTGAAAATGCCCTAAAACCTAAACATTAAACCCTACTAACCCTAATAAACCCTGAACAAGCAGGCATCATGCGCTTTAAGATCAAAATTTGAGATACCTTCATCAAATTGTGCTAACACCATTCTAATTCATGACATGTCGAACATTATAGAAAATTCCCTAAACCCTAGCCCCCTAAATCCTAAACCCTAAGTCCTATATACCTTTATAAACTCTAAACCCTAACCCCTAACCATAGGCTCAGACATAACCATAAACGCTAAAATAACCATACTTTTGGAGTTAAATGGATTTCGTGGATTCAGATGATCTTTGGGTCTGCTTCTTCCTCTGTGCTTTTAAATGGTGTGCCTGGGAATTTTTTTTACTGTAGAAGGGGTGTCAGGCAAGGAGATCCTTTGTCTCCTTTATTGTTTCTGGCTGCTGATCTCCTTCAAAGTATCCTCAATAAGGCAATGAACCTGGGTCTTCTTTCTTTGCCCACTGAGAATGTATTCTGTCCTGACTTCCCTGTGGTTCAGTATGCAGATGACACTTTAGTAATCCTTAAGGCTGATTCTAAGCAACCCTTGTGTCTTAAGGCAATCCTACATACTTTTGCTCTCTCCACTGGACTCAAAGTCAATTATTCCAAGTCCAGCATGATGCCAATTAACATGGACTCTGAGAGGCTTGGGCATTTTGCTAATACCCTTACTTGCCTCACTAGTTCCTTGCCTTTTACCTATCTTGGTTTGCCTCTGAGCTTGAATAAACCTGCTGTGGAACATTTCCTGCCTATTGTTCAGAGAATTGAAAGAAGGTTGTGTGGAATTGCTGACTTTCTTAATTATGGGGGGAAACTGCAGTTAGTCAAATCTGTGTTATCTTCCCTTCCCATATATTACATGAGCTGTTTTGATCTTCCTGTCACTATCAAGGAACAGTTGATTAAATATATGAGGCAATGCTTATGGATAAAGAAAACTTCTGATGTTCAAGCTAGATGTACTGCTCTTGTAGCATGGAAGAAAGTTTGTAGACCCAAGAACCAGGGAGGATTGGGAGTTCTAGATCTTAATGTTCAAAATTCTGCTCTTCTTTTGAAGAATTTGGATAATTTTTATAATCATAAGGATATTCCTTGGGTTCACCTGGTTTGGAATACTTACTATTGTAATGATAAGCTCCCTGGAAGAAGTCTTGAGGGATCCTTTTGGTGGAAAGCTCATTTAAAACTGATTGACATTTTTAAAGGACTTGCAAAGTGCTTAGTTGGAAATGGGAAATCCACACTATTCTGGTATGATATGTGGAATGATAGCTGCCTCCAACATAAGCTTCCTCACCTCCTCTCATATGCAAAAAACCCTCACATCTCTGTCAGTGAGTTCCTGCATACTGCAAATACTCAGGACCTTTTTTACCTTCCTTTGTCCCAACAAGCTTATCAGGAATATCAAAGTCTTGAACAAATTCTCAATACTGGCAGGGAAGGGGAATCTGATTGTTGGTCTTACATTTGGGGCAGTAATTTTTTGGTCAAAAAGGCTTACTGCTCCTTAGCTGGTTACCAACCGGTTCAGCCACATTTCTCTTGGTTATGGAAATCTTCTTGTCAGCAAAAGCACAAATTCTTCTTCTGGCTCTTACTGCTTGATAGACTCAACACAAGAAACCTTCTGAAAAGGAAATGTTTTTCTCTGGCATCTTATGACTGTGTCTTCCAGGGCTGCAATAGTGAAGAAACCAGCCTACATTTGTTTTGGGAATGCCCCTTTGCAAGAGCCTGCTGGGCTGAAATTTCGCAGGTCAATATGGCTGATCAAAACATCTTTGAAGTTTTAGCCAGTATTAAAAAAGACCTCAATGTCCCTTTTGCAATGGAAATTCTGATACTTGGAACTTGGGGCATCTGGATTTGCAGAAATAATGAAATTTTCAATAATCAGCATGCATCGATGGAGACCTGGAAGGCTATTGTAGCCCAGGAATTAAGATGGGTCCTTTATAGAATTAAGAAGAAGTATTATCAGGGCCTTAAGGTTTGGATTGAAACCAATTTAGACAGGAGATAGCTGATTAGAATGTTATCCCTCTCCTTTGAGGTGGAATGAGTTTGTAAATATTCTTTTGTAACCCTCTACAATATATAAAAATTGCAGTGGGGTTTTCTGCCCTACTGTTTTACCCTAAAAAAAAATAAACGCTAAAATACCCCTACAAAATGAGAACCCTAAACCCGCAATATTAAAACCTAAACCCTCAACCCTTAAACCCTAACCATCCATGTATCATTCACTTATAGATCAACATTTTAGATACTTTCATTATTAAATTGTTGCTAAGTCATTCTATTCCATGAATATATGCATAAAGCACGAACTTTATTGAAAATTCCTGAAGCCCTAAATCCTTAAACCCTAAAAAACGAAATACTAAACCCATAAACCCTAAAATTTGAAACCTTAAACAAACATGACCAGGCAGGGTATCATCATCATAAGCATAAAGCTTGAATAGTATTGTAAATTGTCTAAACACTAAACCCCTAAACGACCCTGACCACGCATGGGTATCATCCACTTGTAGATCAACATTTGAGATATACTTTCATTAAATCATGATAACACCATTTTATTCCTCGAACATAAGCCTAAAGTCTGAACATTATTGAAAATGCCCCAAAACCTATACACTAAACCCCTAAACCTTAGAACCGTAAACCCTAAACCCTCAACCCCTAAACATTGACCAAGTAGGTATCGTGTAGTTATGGATACATTACAATAAACAATGGCAGATATATGGCCATGACATTGGCCATATTGTTTGAAAGCTTTCAAAATATAATGCATATCAATTTCAACAAATATGTGGAAACTCGTTTAAATGCTGGTAAGCATGTTGTCGCTGCCATGTGGGTCCAGACAGGCCAGCACGTGAGGAGCGGTTGCATCGGAGTAGCGTACGTCAGAAGCTTCATCCTCAAAATTTCCGCACAGCGTCGAAACATCCCACGCATCTATTCAAAAATCCCGCCCCGTTTTTCGTTATGCAAAATTCCTCTTCTATCACTGGCCCAGAAATAAGGACCACAGGATCACTGCAATAATAGAGGAGTATAGGTGGTAAATTTGCGTCATCCCACCTATAGCCCCCATCGCCTCTTCGCCGCGCACCCCCCTCAGACCTCCACCTTCCTCCAGCCCCTTCACCGCCAATCCTCTCTTCCACATCGGACCTCCTTCACCACCGGTGCTATATTCTACACGGGAGCATCTTCACCGTCGATGCTCTCTTCCGCATCGGAGATCCTTCCCTGCTGGCGCTCTCTTCCACTCAGGAACATCTTCACCGCCCAACGCACTGGATCCACCTCGAAATACCCAGCCTATGCCCCCGCCGCCGTCATGCGTGTCCTACCCGCCCTCGCCGCACGGTGGTAATTGATCTTGCCCGTTTGCTATTTCTTTGGTACTCATAAGCTATGAAAGGGTTATAATGTTGCTCAATATCCTAGATGCTATTGCCATTTCGTTTGCGCCCACATATGGTAGTTCATATACACATCATAAGCTTGTCGCTATTATTTCTTTGTTTCATTCTCACACTATCGGTGTATTCCAGCAACACTAACTCGTAGATGCTATTCTTTCCGAGTGCTCGAATGAGTCATGGGAACACCTCATAAATGATACAACACTGACAATATGACGCCAAGCAAGGATGAAGTGCGAGGTTTCTGTGTGTTACTTAGGCCAGTTTCTTGTCATGTTAATAAGTTATATTTCTTGTATGCATATTATGTTAATAAGTAATTCTACCTGAAAACCTGCCATGACATTTCCATTCATGTTTTGGTGTGTTTCTATCTGCGAATCCTTAAATCAGAAAATGTCCATCTTGTCATTTTTTATAGTATCTTTTTGGTGTTTTCAACTGCTTTCATCCATCGAAACTAGCTAGCTCGTTTGAATAATACATATGGTCATTTTTTATGCTATCTCTTTGGTGTTTTCCAAGTGCTTTCGTCCTTCCAAACCAGCTAACTCGGTTTTAAATGTTATGACTTAATGCAGAGAAAGGCGAATGGAGTACAAGGACCAGAGTTCCAGCTGCTGGACTCAGATACTACTAACAGATTGACCAGGAGTCGTACCCGCTTGAGAAGGAGCAACTGTCAGCCAAAACGAGCCACTATAAGTTCATATTTACTTAAAGTTTACGCGTCACTGATGCTGGCTCAGATCAATTTAGAGATTCGTCGGGAGACCCCAAGAGGAAGGTATGATGAGCACAGCCGCAAGTTTTCCCTCAGTAAGAAACCAAGATTATCGAACCAGTAGGAGGAAGGAAATGACTCAAAGGTCTTGCTAGCAACTTGGAAACCTTCACAACACAAACTCAAGACTTTTTCGCAATGAACAGTGAGGTTGTCAATCTCATCGGTTTGCTAAAACAAAGGATTAACTATATGGTGTGGAAGGTAATGATTGTTTTCAGAAAGTAAACAGTAACAGTGGAAGATGTATCAATGGTAAAGATTGGACCAGGGTCCATAGTTTACTAGAGGTGTTCTCCTTAAGATAAACAAACATGGCATGCTGGGTAAACAAATTACAGCAGGGCAATTGACAGGACTGAGCAAGGCATAACAATGCAATACTAGACATTCTTGATCCTATGAGATTTGATTGGGCAATACAACAAGATACATAGACTTCCACCCAACTACATCTATGACTAGTAATCCACCTTCAGTTTATCATCTGAAGCCCCTCCAGTATTAAGTTGCAAGCAACAAATAACTACTTTAAGCAAAGTGTGTAAGGTAAACAATCCACTTGTTCCATGAACAAGAGACCATTGTTTTCTCCCTAGGAGCAACAAAACATCTACAACCTTAGAGATTTCTGTCACTTCCCTTAGATAAAATAGAGGAATGAACCCACTATCGAGCATAAATACTCCCTCTTGGAGTCACTAGCATCTAATTATCCAAGATAGATACTAGAAACAGAGAGCATGCAAGATCACAAACAGCATAGACATGATAGAATCAATAAGACAAAACCATTGATCAATATGACATAGTAATCTCAGTATCCGTCGGATCCTGCAAACACAACATGCATGATTACAAATAGATGATCTTGATCATGAACGGAGCTCACAAGATCTAAACATGGTAGCCCAAAGGAGGAGAGAAAACCATGTAGCTATTACATGGACCCGTAGTCCAAGGTGGAACTACTCACGCTTCATACCAGAGGCTGGCACGATGATGAAGAAGTCCTCCGGTATAATCTCCCCTCCATCAGGGTGCCGGGAAGAGCTTCAGATCTCCCCGATCTAGGGACGCTGGTGGCGGCGGCTACGGACTGTTTCGTGGAAGATTGATTGGTGTAGAGGTCCCAACCTTTAATAAGGTAGAGATCCTTGTGTTTACAATTCTAGTCCCTGGATCAATAGCTAGCATCCACAGTTAAGATGTAATATCAAGAAACAAAGGTCATAATACAACTTTATAACCAGGAATAAAATAATTCATTACATCTTACATAGCTCATTTGGCTATCACTTTACAATGCAGCAGAATATCTATATAGCATGGGTTCCTTCATCTTCAAAGTGCCACAAGCAATCATGTTGGTTGTAGACTTGTAATCCTAATCAACACATTTCACTAACATCATACAAACCTGCAACATAATAAGTTAAAGCCACAAGGGTCAATACATTTGAATTATATTGGCAAGTGATACTATGGTAATATAGTGGAGTCTATCATCTATATGCATTTGGCTAAGTGGAGCTTAGGCTTGCTTTGCTCAAAATAGATTTTTTACTTATCATTTGAAAACACTAAGCTTTTGCTTGTCAAAATCACCCAAGGCATCTCCCAATAGAAATTGGTGATCCTTCAACCCTTGTTCAACCACAAAATTTTAACTTAGAAAATTGGGATGAGGAGATTCTTGATAGCTTCCATGCCTTGAGAGACAAGAATTTGTACAATGGATGTACAATCTGAATATTAATGATGATGATAATTGGTTGTTAATTGGGGATTTCAATTTTTATAGATCCCAGGAGGATAGGAATAGAGGTGGGGGTAATGTTGAGGATATGCTCTTATTCAATGATCTAATTAGAGCTCAAAATTTGGTGGATTTACCTCTTCAAGGCTCTCCTTTCACTTGGAGTAACATGCAATAAGAACCTTTATGGGAAAGGTTTGACTGGTTTTTCACTTCCAATAACTGGACATCTGCTTTCCCAAACACTTCTGTTCAGACTCTGTCTAGGCCAGTTCAGATTATTTGCCTTGCTTTATTTCTATTCAATCTTCTATCCCAAGAAGTAAATTATTTAGGTTTGAAAATTTCTGGATACATCATCCTGGCTTTAAGGAAGTTGTATCTGCAGCTTGGCAAATCCCTGTAGGCAACAGAAATCCTGCTGCAGCTCTTAATTACAAATTGAAAAATACTAGAAGAGCTCTAAAACATTGGAGTAAGTCTATCTCCAAGTTATCCTTATTAATTGAAAACTGCCAGCATGTGCTGAAACAAGTGGATATTTTAGAGCAACTTAGGATATTATCTGTTCCTGAATGGAATTTTAGGAGAATTTTAAAGAATCATATTACCAGATTACTATCTTATAAACAACAGTACTGGAAGAAGAGATGTACTGAGAGATGGATTAAATATGGAGATGAAAATACAAAATTCTTCCATCATGTTGCTATAGAAAGGCATAGGAAAAATGCAATTGCTTCTTTGACCAACCAACAAGGGAATGTTATTCAGGATCATGATGGAAAAGCTCAGCTTCTTTTTGAAAGCTTCAGACAAAGACTGGGGGTTTCAGAGGGACATTGCATGAGATATAATATGCAGAATTTATTCTCTCAAACTTCAGGTTTGGAAATCATCTCAGCTCCTTTTACTAAAGATGAAATTGACAAGACAGTGCAGAAAATTCCAATAGATAAAAGTCCTGGTCCAGATGGTTTTAATGGTTGTTTTCTGAAAGCTTGTTGGGATATAATTGCACCTGATTTTTATAAGTTATGTGCCTACTTTATGGAAGGAAATGCCATTTTAGACAGTGTAAATAACTCTCTTATTACACTAATCCCCAAAAAGCCTACACCTTCTTCTATTCATGATTTTCGTCCAATTTCTTTGCTGAATAATAATCTTAAGCTCCTCACCAAATTACTAGCAGACAGATTGCAACTTTGGATGCTACACTTGGTCAGTGAAAATCAGTATGGGTTTATTAAAGGAAGATCTATTCAGGATTGTTTAGCTTGGGCTTTTGAGTTTTTATTTCAATGCCAACAGTCAAAAAAGGAAATTATTGTTTTGAAATTAGACTTTGAGAAGGCATTTGACATGATTGAACATGATACAATTATTGAAATCCTTAGGCATATGGGTTTTAATGAGTTGTGGCTAAAGTGGATTAAATGTCTTCTGTCTTCTGGGCATTCTTCTATCCTTCTAAATGGGATTCCAGGGAAATCTTTACTTTGTAGAAGAGGGGTTAGACAGGGAGACCCTTTATCCCCATTACTATTTGTGTTGGCATCTGAACTTCTACAGGTAGTTGTGAACAGAGAATTAAATGAGGGTAGATTACATTTACCCATTCCTTGTGGGGGCAAATTCCCAATTATACAATATGCAGATGATACAATCATGGTTCTTCAAGCAAAGAATGAGGAAGTAACCCATCTCAAAAGTATCTTGCTTGATTATGCTATTTCAACAGGGCTAAAAATAAACTTTCAGAAATCTAGCCTTATTCCCATAAACATATCCAATGATAGGGCTCAAGAGTTGGCAGATATTTTTGGATGTTCAGTTGCAAAAATGCCATTTACTTACCTGGGATTGCCTATGGGCACAACCAAACCATCTATAACTGAACTTATGCCCTTAGTAGATAGAATTGAAAGAAATTTGACTAGTGCTACTCTGCTTTTATCTCATGCTGGGAAGCTAGCTTATACTAATGCTATTTTAACCTCCATTGTTACTTATACAATGTGTACCATTGAGATTCATCCTAAAATAAGGGAATATATTGACAAGATCAGGAGAAGATGTTTATGCAGTAAGAAATATGAAAATGGCGACATTAAATGCCTATCCTTAGCTGCTTGGGACATGGTATGCAAACCAAAAAAAAAAGAGGTTTAGGTATTTTAAATATGAAGATTCAGAATCAAGGTTTACTGCTAAAATTTCTGGACAAATTTTATAACAGAAAGGATATACCTTGGGTTCAGATGATTTGGAACACATATTATCAGCAATCTGTGCCACATGCCACTAGTAATGTGGGCTCTTTTTGGTGGAAATCTGTTATGAACCTGTCTCCTATTTTCAGAGGAATAGCTACATGCATCATTGGAAAAGGGGATACAACCTTGTTTTGGAAGGATAAATGGCAGGATTCAATTCATGAAGAACAGTTTCCAAGATTATTTTCCTATGTACTAAATGAAGACATTCAGGTTAGAAGCTTTGCATCTACAGAAAATATGCATGATTTATTTATTTGTCCTTTATCAGTGGAAGCAATGATAGAATATCAACAACTACAAGAGCAGATCAGTTTAGTTCAGCTTCAGGAAGAAGAGAATGAAAGATGGATTTATCAATGGGGAGACAAATTTACTTCTAGAAATTATTACACGTTCTGTTTTCAACTGATTGACCCTCCAGAGTAGTTTAAGTGGATATGGGCATCTAAGCTTTGGCCAAAATTAAAGGTTTTCTCCTGGTTTTTATTGTCAGACAGATTGAATACTATGAATATGTTAAAGCGTAGACACTTTAATGTGGGACAAGGGCAACACTATGATTGTTCACTCTGTACTTTGGGTGTTGAAGAAACTCTTGAGCATTTATTTTTCTTCTGCCCTTTCAGTCAAGTATGTTGGCAAAGACTTAACATATCATGGGATAATTCAACATGCAGATTTACTTTACTGAGACGAGCAAAGGAGGCATTCCAGCATCCACTTTTCTTCGAAATTGTTATCATAGCTGCATGGGGGATCTGGAAAGAAAGGAATAATCTAATCTTTCAAGGAACAAGGCAATCTGTAAACTCTTGGAGGTCTAGAGTTAAGGATGATTTAGATCTGCTTAGGTTTAGGGTTAACCAAAACCTGGAAAATACCATAAACTTGTATATAGATAGAATCTAGTGTGGTGTTCCCTTGTAACATGATGCTCTCTGCATCTCTATGTAACTCTAATTTATATTAATATAGTACCACAGTAGGAGCCTCTCCTACTGTTTATGGTCAAAAAGTTGTCCAATACCAGGGACATGGCTAAGTACTTAGATTTTACACTCTGTAGAGGTTGTGCACTTTCCCCACAAGACTTGGTTTCACCAAGACAAGATCTTTCAGAAGCCTTCCCTTAGACCAGAAGGGAAACGTTCCAACCTATCATCCCCTACCACCAACTGTCCATTTGGCTAAGTTATTGCAACCTATATGATCCAGGCAGAGCCCATAATGCCAAGTGGTTGCACTTGAAGCTTCTCAACATTTGACATCTCAAATATCTTTGTTCCTGGGTGGCATTCCACAAGTGAGATACACAAGGTAAACCATAGAAATGGGCCTTGTGTAACCACTCAACACAAACCATTCTTTCCATTCCACCCAGGTGTTTCATTCACTTAGTTGTTCTATTAAACAAAACACAAGTCCTTGAATTATAAATATTCCATAACATGAATATAAACCACCCTTGTTTTCTACTAGCTAAGCTAAGCATGATGGTAGTAGGAATCTTAACTTAGGAAAATTCTACTAAGGTTTAATCTACTAGGTTTTCCCATGGCATAGTTTATACTTAGCAAAAATTCCATGCAAGTCCTACTTAGATATATCACTAATGCCTAGTGAAAATAATAGGACAAAAGTATGAAACATCACTTGCCTTTTTGGTAAAGAATTATAAGTTCACTCCTTGATCTTGCAATATTCACACTCTTCAAATTCCACTACAATTCAACCAAGCAAGCAATATTCAATCCACCATTCAAGCAAACATCACATAAAATAATAGAAACAAAGCAATGCATGCAAGCATGCTAAAAGTTGTTTTATTTTGAAAAGTGGTTTATAATAGGTTATGGACATCATAAAATATCTATTGGTCATTTATAAAAGTGTCAAGGTCATTTGTAAATGTGGTAAAATCATTTGATATCAAGTTAGTGTAAAAAGGCCATTTTGAGTCATTTTTATTTTGCTAGAAATGGTTCAATCCAAAGTAATATTTTCTAGTGTTTGACAAATACATTTTTAAACACAAATGTTGGTGTTTTATGTTCAAGTGTTTAATATTAAAACTATTTGCAAAAGGTTTCACCTATAAACCATTTTTACACCAGATCAATATTTTATGTTGTTGAAAATGCCTTTAGCAAAGTAATAATTTATAGGGTTCATCAAAATACATCTTTAAATTCTAAAACTTGGTTTTTAGGGTTAGAGAGTTTAAATAAAAACATATCCCAAAGTTTTTCCTCCAAAAAGTATTTTTAACATATAAACAACATTTTATTTGACTAGAAATGTTCTAAATCAAAGATTTATTCTTTTGCTTCACAAAATATGTTTTTGAATCCACAAGTTGGTTTATATGGTCAGTAGGTTCAAAACAATCCATTTTCCACAGACTTTATCACAAAAATAATTTTAGAATGAATTTTATATTCAAATTATGCCTACACAAGTTTCTGCCAAAACAACCATTTTACCAAAAGAAATTTATTAAACAAAGTTCATGGTTAGATATTACTTGTTCTACTGATTCCATTGATATAAAATTTGCAAAATTTGGACGTGTGGATCAAAAGTTATGAATTTTACAAACTTGAACATCTAATAGATCATTTCTGGTTTTTATTAAAATAGACTGGGCCACGTGGCGTGATTTAACTGGCCGATAACGGTTCGCACGGATCGACTAACGTGGAGCGTCAGATCGAATGTGCATCGCACGGCTCTGATCAAAACATACCTCTTCGACTAAGCTTCTATCGTATCCCTTAGATCAAAATCCTACGGTTCACAGCGATTGACCAACAGTTGGCAGCGCTGGCGGTGGCGACTGGCGGTGGCACGCTCGGCAAGCAAGGTTGCCGGTGATACAGGGGGAGAGAAGAGGAGTGGAGTGGCTCACCAGAATCGCATGGTCTTGCTAATGCTCATCGTATCCTTCGTTGGCGAAGGGGCGCTCGTGGTTGCCGTGGATTGCTCACCGGAGTCCGCATGGCGTCGGGCACGCTCTGGTCGTCGTTGTTGGCCAGGCTACAGGCCACGGGAAAACCAGATAAAGGATGCGTTAGACATGCAAGAGACTGGCGAAGACACGAGCATCAGAGAGAGGAGGAGGCGCGGGCAGAAACTACCAGAGGGGTTCGCCGAAACTGCTGCAGACCGTGGCGGCGCTCGGTGTTGACGTTGCCGACGATGTGGAGCACGCGCGGGAGAGTGGAGGCTACAGAGATGTTCGCCGGGTAATGGGGAGTGCGCTCGTGTGGTCGAGGGGGTGAGGGGCGATGGTGGCTGGCTGGAATCGTCGCTGAAGTGCGTCGGAGGCCGCGGCAGTGCAAGGTAAATTCGAGGCAGCCTGGTGGCTCTCTGGCAGCGGGGTTTGAGGGGAAAGAGAGACAAGAGAGAGGGGATTTATCGAGCATGATTGTGAGGAGAGGTTACTGTGCCATCAACGCGTATTGATACTGAGAAATTTTCGCCAGAAACGGTCGGGGGGGAAGGCGCGGTCACCATGGGTGGAAGGGATGATGACGAGGCATTTGACTTGGCGTGTGGTTCGCGGGTCAGTGAGAGAGGAGGGTAGGTGCGCGAGTGAGAAAAGTCCAGGAAGAGAGGGGAGCCGGGTGGGCTAGGTTAGTTGGGCTGGGTTCTATTCCCTGTTTTTGATCTGTTTCTTTTTTCTTTTTTCCTGATTTCTTTTTCTGTTTTGATTTTGATTAAATGATTTCAAACTTAGTTTGAATTCAATCCTTTTCCAAAAGTTCAGTATATTACCATACTGTTTAAACATGTATTTTAAATACTTATTTTAGGAATAGTTCTTTTATTTTACTTATGTTTTATTCCTTATTAAAATAAGCATATGCATTTATTCAAATAAGATTGAATATATTTTCAAGCCTTTATTTAAATTCCAATTTTTCAAAAAACCTTTTCAGTAGGTTTATTTATTTAATTGGGTGTTAAATAATTCACTTTGATTTATTTGGAATATTTTTAATATGATTTATTAATCATTTAAATTTGGTATTTTTCTTTATTCCAATGAAATCAAATATGGGTTTAATTCCAATAGAAATAGAATTAGGTTAATGTCATTTTCTCTTTATTTGAAAATTTCTTTATCCATTACTTTATTTGGATTTGGATTATATTTATTACATTTGCTTATGGATTAGGCCAAGATTTAAGTTCGCTCATATTAAATAGTCCTTATTTATTATTTCTTCCTTTGTCTTTTAAAAACCATATCTTTTTATTTAAAGACCAAAACTTGGTGATTCAAATTTGTAAAATCTTATTTAATATCTGTTTATCCTTTTAAATGTCCTTAGGATTATTTTTCTCACCATTTGGTATGGAGTTTTAGATAGGTGCTTTATTAGCATTGGAATATCAATTTCCTGATCTTATTAAATTCATAAGATTTTTTCTATGGCTCCAAATTAAGTGTAACCAATTTATATGGTTTTATAATATTTCTATTTGTCATTCTTGAGCATTTATAAATTTTTTTTGAATTTTTTTATATGTATCAAAACCATGGTCTTAGAGATATCTTGGAAATGATTTTATTCCATTAGGGTTTTAGGGTTTTGGTTTATTTTCTAAGTGTTTAAATTTCAAGATGCATTTATGAAGAATGCATTTTATTTGATTTGAATTTAGTTGGATTCAAACATTAACCAAAGTTTGTTCAAGATGGGATTTTAAGTTTCCATTTAGAAACAAAAAGTTTCTTTTCACCCTAAATTTCAACAATTTTTTTTTTTTTCACATTTCAAAATTTGGAAAATTTTGGGATGTGACAGGCTACCACCCTTAAAAGAAATCTCGTCCCGAGATTTGGGAAAGATAGGGGTTACAAGTTGGCTCAAAGCAACTAGGGTACTACCACCCTTAAGAAATTTTCCACTAGATTACATCTTGATTTACTTGGGATCTTGATGTATCTTCTCTGGGCACTTGTTTGCATAATGGCCTAGTTCTTTGCATTTGAAACACATCACTTGGCTAATATCTTTCTTTTCCTTTGGTATCATTGCCTCTTGTTTGTTTCCTTGGTTCTTCTTCTTTTCTGGGCATTCATTGGCATAGTGTCCCATCTCTTTGCATGTGTAACATTGCTCTTGGGTAATATCCTTCTTGCTAGGGTTGGGGCATTTCTTCTTCTTCTTGGGTATCTCCAAAGCTAGGAGTTCTTCTAGTTCATTCTCTTCATATTTCACCACAAAGGTGGGAAATCTTTCTCTCTTCTTGGGGAAGTTACTAGAGATATGACCTTCTTCTTCACAAGAGTAGCAACACTTTGTGGTCACTTTGGATTTGGCCTTATGATGCATAGTTTTGACTTTGCCTTCATCCTTCTTTGTAGAAGTTGTTCCTTCATGAGGGTTTACAAACTGTTGATGTACTCCACCTTGTTTCCTTTGTTGAACTATGGAATAGATGGGGCATTGGATAGGGACATGATTATTTCCTTCACATAGGAAACAAGTAGCTTGATATGTGGGGCATTGATTAGTTGGATGTTTCTCTTCACAATTGGGGCATTGATCTTCATGCTCTTTGGAAGTGTGATCCTTGTCTCCACAAATATTGCAAGCTTGAGTTCCTTCTATAATATCATCCTTGACATCATTGTTGTCACAAACTCCTTGAAAAGAGTTGTCTCCCATGTTGATCATTTGATTTGTCACCTTTTGCATCAATTGAGTTTGGGTTTCCAAAATCCTTTGCATGGTTGGGTCTAAATCATTGTTTTTGGCTAAAAACAGAGTTGTCACTTGGTTCAACTGGGTTTGGGTTACCAGGAGTTCTCTCATGTTGATCCCTTGGTTGTTGTTGTTGTCACCATCCTTGATGTTGGAGTTTCTTGGAGTAGTCATCTGTTTCGGTTGGATTGGGATTAGAATAGGCAAAACATTTCTAAGGAAATAATTCTAATCACACACATCACAATTTTCACAAGCAATGAGCAAACATTCACAAACAAACATTCCACTCAAACAACAGTCTCAAGCACATTTTTAGGCAACAAAATATTTTTGCTACACCACAATAGTTGGTGTGTTTGATTTAAACTAAATATGGTGGTCCAACTATATGGTTCACTTAAGATCATTCCATTCTCCTTTGTTGTTTCTTCTTGAATGATATCATGGTTTCCTTGGAAGAATTCTTGTGTCTTGGTCACAAAACTCCAAAGGTGATGATGATTTCCTAAGTTGTGTTTCCTTAGTCTTCAAGTCTTTGAGTAATATTTTTGTCTCACTTGTATCATTAGTGATATCCAAGTTGAAGTCCTCGTTGAGACTAAGGTTGAAGTCACTTGAGTTGGTGAAGTCCTTTGCTCATGCTGAAGTCTTTGCTCATGGTGGAGGATTTATCCATTAAGTTGAAATAGAAGAGATGTAGAGTTAAAACCAAAAAGGTTGAGGAAAGAGTTTACAAGATTGTTTGTAAATAAGTTTTGGAACAAATACAACTCCTATCTTTCTAAGGGGTTTTGTCCAATCCTAGGGTTACAATCCTACAGGAAACACAGTGCTCTGATACCATCTGTAGAGGTCCCAACCTTTAATAAGGTAGAGATCCCTGTGTTTACAATGCTAGTCGCTGGATCAATAGCTAGCATCCATAGTTAAGATGTAATATCAAGAAACAAAGGTCATAATACAACTTTATAACCAGGAATAAAATAATTCATTACATCTTACATAGCTCATTTGGCTATCACTTTACAATGCAGTAGAATATCTATATAGCATGGGTTCCTTCATCTTCAAAGTGCCACAGGCAATCATGTTGGTTGTAGACTTGTAATCCTAATCAACACATTTCACTAACATCATACAAACCTGCAACATAATAAGTTATAGCCACAAGGGTAAATACATTTGAATTGTATTGGCAAGTGATACTATGGTAATATAGTGGAGTCTATCATCTATATGCATTTGGCTAAGTGGAGCTTAGGCTTGCTTTGCTCAAAATAGATTTTTTCCTTATCATTTGAAAACACTAAGCTTTTGCTTGTCAAAATCACCTAAGGCATCTCCCAATAGAAATTGGTGATCCTTCAACCCTTGTTCAACCACAAAATTTTAACTTAAAAAATTGGGATGAGGAGATTCTTGATATCTTCCATGCCTTGATGCTCAAGTTGTCCAATACCAGGGACATGGCTAAGTAGTTAGATTTTACACTCTGCAGAGGTTGTGAACTTTCCCAACAAGACTTGGTTTCACCAAGACAAGATCTTTCAGAAGCCTTCCCTTAGACCAGAATGGACGCGTTCCAACCTATCATCCCCTACCACCAACTTTCCATTTGGCTAAGTTATTGCAACCTATATGATCTAGGCAGAGCCCATAATGCCAAGTGGTTGCACTTTAAGCTTCTCAACATTTGACATCTCAAATATCTTTGTTCCTGGGTGGCATTCCACAAGTGAGATACACAAGGTAAACCATAGAAATGGGCCTTGTGTAACCACTCAACACAAACCATTCTTTCCCTTCCACCCAGGTGTTTCATTCACTTAGTTGTTTTATTAAACAAAACACAAGTCCTTGACTTAGAAATATTCCATAACATGAATATAAACCACCCTTATTTTCTACTAGCTAAGCTAAGCATGATGGTAGTAGGAATCTTAACTTAGGAAAATTATAATAAGGTTTCATCTACTAGGTTTTCCCATGGCATAGTTTATACTTTGAAAAAATTCCATGCAAGTCCTACTTAGAAATATCACTAATGCATAGTGAAAATAATAGGACAAAAGTATGAAGCATCACTTGCCTTTTTGGTAGAGAATTATAAGTTCACTCCTTGATATTTCAATATTCACACTCTTCAAATTCCACTACAATTCAACCAAGCAATATTCAATCCACCATTCAAGCAAACATCACATAAAATAATAGAAACAAAGCAATGCATGCAAGCATGCTAAAAATTGTTTTATTTTTAAAAGTGGTTTATAATAGGTTATGGACATCATAAAATATCTATTGGTCATTTATAAAAGTGTCAAGGTCATTTGTAAATGTGGTAAAATCATTTGATATCAAGTTAGTGGAAAAAGGCCATTTTAAGTCATTTTTATTTTTCTAGAAATGGTTCAATCCAAAGTAATATTTTCTAGTGTTTGAAAAATACATTTTTAAACACAAATGTTGGTGTTTTATGGTCAAGTGTTTAATATTAAAACTATTTGCAAAAGGTTTCACCTATAAACCATTTTTACACTAAATCAATATTTTATGTTATTGAAAATTCCTTTAACAAAGTAATAATTTATAGGATTCATCAAAATACATCTTTAAATTCTAAAACTTGGTGTTTAGGGTCAGAGACTTTAAATCAAAACATAACCCAAAGGTTTTCCTCCAAAAAGTATTTTTAACATATAAACAACATTTTATTTGACTAGAAATGTTCTAAATCAAAGATTTATTCTTTTGCTTCACAAAATATGTTTTTGAATCCACAAGTTGGTTTATATGGTCAGTAGGTTCAAAACATTCCATTTTCCAAAGACTTTATCACAAAAATAATTTTAGAATGAATTTTATATTTAAATTATGCCTACACAAGTTTCTACAAAAACAACCATTTTACCAGAAGAAATTTATTAAAAAAGTGCATGGTTGGATAGTACTTGTTCTGATGATTCCATTGATATAAAATTTGCAAAATTTGGACGTGTGGATCAGAAGTTATGAATTTTACAAACTTGAACATCTAATAGATCATTTCTGGTTTTTATTAAAACAGACTGGGCCACGTGGCGTGATTTAACTGGCCGATAACGGTTCGCATGGATCGACTAACGTGGAGCGTCAGATCTAATGTGCATCGCACGACTCTGATCAAAACATACCTCTTCGACTAAGCTTTTATCATATCCCTTAGATCAAAATCCTACGGTTCACAGCGATTGACCAACAGTTGGCGGCGCTGGCGGCGGCGACTGGCGGCGGCGCGCTCGGCAAGCAAGGTTGCCGGCGATACAGGGGGAGAGAAGAGGAGTGGATTGGCTCACCAGAATCGCATGGTCTTGCTGATGCTCATCGTATCCTTGGTTGGCGAAGGGGCGCTCGTGGTTGCCGTCGATTGCTCAACGGAGTCCGCACGGCGTCGGGCACGCTCTGGTCGTTGTTGTTGGCGAGGCTACATGCCACGGGAAAACCAAATAAAGGCAGCATTAGACGCGCAAGAGAGTGGCGAAGACACGAGTGTCAGAGAGAGGAGGAAGCGCGATCAGAAACTACCAGAGGGGTTCGCCGGAACTGCTGAAGACCGTGGCGGCGCTCGGTGTTGACGTTGCCGACGATGTGGAGCGCGCGCGGGCGAGTGGAGGCTACAGAGAGGTTCACTGGGTGATGGGGAGTGCACTCGTGTGGTCTAGGGGGCGAGGGGCGACTGTGGCTGGCCGGAATCGTCGCTGAAGTGCGTCGGAGGCCACGGCAGTGCAAGGTAAATTCGAGGCAGCCTGGTGGCTCTCTAGCAGCGGGGTTTGAGGGGAAAGAGAGAGAAGAGAGAGGGGATTTATAGAGCGTGATCGCGAGGAGAGGTTACTACGCCATCAAAGTGTATTGATGCTGAGAAATTTTCGCCAGAAACGGTCGGTGGGGGGGAAGGCGCGGTCACCGCGAGTGGAAGGGATGATGACGAGGCATTTGACTTGGCATGGGGTTCACGGGTCAGTGAGAGAGGAGGGTAGGTGCGCGAGTGAGAAAAGTCCAGGAAGAGAGGGGAGCCGGGTGGGCTGCTTGGCTTGGTGGGCTAGGTTAGTTGGGCTGGGTTCTATTCCCTTTTTTTGATCTATTTCTTTTTTCTTGTTTCCTGATTTCTTTTTCTGTTTTGATTTGGATTAAATGATTTCAAACTTAGTTTGAATTCAATCCTTTTCCAAAAGTTCAGTATATTACCATACTGTTTAAACATGTATTTTAAATACTTATTTTAGGAATAGTTCTTTTATTTTACTTATGTTTTATTCCTTATTAAAATAAGTATATGCATTTATTCAAATAAGATTGAATATATTTTCAAGCCTTTATTTAAATTCCAATTTTTCACAAAACCTTTTCAGTAGGTTTATTTATTTAATAGGGTGTCAAATAATTCACTTTGATTTATTTGGAATATTTTTAATATGATTTATTAATCATTTAAATTGGGTATTTGTCTTTATTCCAATGAAATCAAATATGGGTTTAATCCCAATAGAAATAGAATTATGGTTAAAGTCATTTTCTTTTTATTTGAAAATTTCTTTATCCATTATTTTATTTGGATTTGGATTATATTTATTCCATTTTCTTATGGATTAGGCCAAGATTTAATTTGGCTCATATCAAATAGTCCTTATTTATTATTTCTTCCTTTGTGTTTTAAAAACCATATCTTTTTATTTAAAGACCAAAACTTGGTGATTCCAATTTGTAAAATCTTATTTAATATATGTTTATCCTTTTAATTGTCCTTAGGATTATTTTCTCACCATTTGGTATGGAGTTTTAGATAGGTGCTTTATTCGCATTGGAATATCAATTTCTTGATCTTATTAAATTCATAAGATTTTATCTATGGCTCCAAATTAAGTGTAACCAATTTCTATGGTTTTATAATATTTATATTTCTCATTCTTGATCATTTATAAATGTTTGTTGAATTTTTTTATATGGATCAAAACCATGGTCTTAGAGATATCTTGGAAATGATTTTATTCCATTAGGGTTTTAGGGTTTTGGTTTATTTTCCATGTGTTTAAATTTCAAGATGCATTTATGAAGAATGCATTTTATTTGATTTGAATTTAGTTGGATTCAAACATTAACCAAAGTTTGTTCAAGATGGGATTTTAAGTTTCCATTTAGAAACAAAAGGTTTCTTTTCACCCTAAATTTCAACAATTTTTTATTTTATTTTTTTTCACATTTCAAAATTTGGAAAATTTTGGGATGTGACAGTCGGGTACTTAGGGTTTTGGTATCGGGGGGTCTTTATAGGCGAAGAGGCAAGACATGGGGCACCAAGGGCGGCCGCACCCCAAAGCGAGCCTGATTAGTCCGTGCGCCAGTGTGGCCCTGTGGCTCCCAAATCTCGTATTATGTCTCCGTGTTCCCCACGGTAAAATATTGACTTTGGCTTTTGTCCCGTCCAATTCCGAGAATATCGATTTTCTTCCTTTTCTGGAACCAAAAACAGAAGAAAACAGGCAACTGACCCTATGGCATCTTGTTAATAGGTTAGTACCAGAAAACATATAAAACACCTCAAAGTGTAGACAAAGCAAATCAAAGTAGATATTAAACAAGCATGGAACATCAAATATTATAGATACATTTTCAACGTATCATGCATCCCCAAGCTTAACTCCTGCTCGTCCTCGAGTAGGTAAGTGATAAAAAGAATAATTTTTGAGGTGACATGCACCATCAAAATCAAGATCAAACCATTTTAAAGCATTGAAAGCTAGGATCAAAGAACTCTAAACATGAGCACGAAAGATGGAGTTCTAACAATAAGACAAAGTAACTATGCATGCAGCATGAAAGGTTACAAACAAAGATCATGAATAACAATGCATTGAAATACGTTTGTTTGTTTCACATATAGAAAACATTGCATATTGGCATTCAGCTTGTCCCTCATGGAGTAGAAAATAGATGCATAGGACACCTTCAAAGTTCATAAGAGTGACTAGATACAAATAGTTCATGAGCAAGCAATATCAACAATCTGCATCAATCAAAACAATTTGGGACAATGCACATAGAACTAATAATGGCCACTATGCTCTCTTAATTGGTGCCTAAGGATATACGATGTAGACTCAATATAATGGTGGAAGAAAGGCCGTTCATAAAAGGGAAGCATGGATTTCAAGTTTCAAAAAGTGCTTCCAAAAATTATGGTACTTGTTAGCTTTCATCTCTCATTGCCCATATCATAAGCATCTTGAAGTGATTAAAGTTAAAGTGAACAAACTATGGAGTATATGCTTGAAAAAGTATAAGTTGACAATCTCATGTCCCTTGAATACGAGGGCCATTCCTCATGCTACTCAAGTTTAGTTACCGGTAAGTTCTTGTCATAGTAAGTACATGTGTATCATAGAGAACCGCCAACGGGGTACCCCTTGCACATGATACAGGAGCTATCCCATAATTAAAATGATAAGGCAAGCAGACAATAAGAATCTCAGCAATCTTCTTATTTACCATGGGAAAATGGTTCTTTTTTCTTTCTTTCCTCTTTTCGCATATTTTTTTTCTTTTTGTCAATATCTTTTTTCTATCTCTTTTTTTATAAGAAGAATGCTTCATAGATTGCTCATAATGGTGATCCTGCAAGTTTCCACCATGATTAGGCATGTCTTAGGCTAGCGGCCCAGGCGTTTCTCTAACACACATACATAACTCTATGGACTTACAAGCTCCCCTTTCATTTCACACCGACGACATTCCATAGACAAAAGAGCGTGATATCAACTTGGTACAATGTACAAGTGCAATGCTGAAAGCGTTCTCCATGACAGCATGGTTCTGCTAATTCCAACGTATCAGTGCAAGCATATACAACATATATGACACAATGGTTCAAGTTTATTAGGGGCAAGAAAAATAAAGTGTGCCATCAAGTTCGTGAGAGCTTTAATCACTAAGTTTTCACCTAACAAAGAGACTTTTTAATTGGAAGGTAGATGAAAACAAGAATATACTTGGAATGGTGTAACACACCATGCATAGAAATTTATAGTGGACACTTTGTAATAACTTGGTTTCTTGGGAGTTGTATGCGTGAGTAGAGCTTACTCATACAAGTGGAGGCTAGCAAAAGACTAGGAACGACCAACTAAGAGAGGAATAATGGCCATAATCATGCAGAGCGACAAAACATTACTAATCAAATCATAAAGTAGTACTACAAGTCAAGGACGAAATGATCGTAGAGGCTTTAGTGACTTGTTCATAGTCATAACATGGTGCGAGCATTTGCCAAGTCAACCCAAACATAGCATCAAAGGACAATACCACAATACTATGCTTTTGTATGCTAAAACAATGCATGATTCCTTCAAGGCACATTAAGCAATCCCAATTGTTTGGAACAAGTCATGCTACAGCAAGAATCACTAAGCATTATGTCAAAACAACATCTAGCATTACATGATAAAGTCTAAGTCATAGTCAAAGCAAGCTCCTCTTGTACTATTCAAGCAAGAACTTTCTACTCCTCTCCAACACCAATCAACTTATTTGAAACAACACAGCAAGAACGGGGGGTCCAAACTACTTTATTCAAGCAAACTAAGCAAACCAAAAACCAAAAGTCGAAACTAAGATGCTCCAAGAACAACACAACTTGTGCATGAAACAATAAAAAGGAAGTGTTTAGAAAGGCCTGAGAATTTTATTGATGAAGAAGGGGATGCCTTGTGCATCCCCAAGCGTTTACGCTTGTACCTCTTGAATATTTCTTGGGGTGACACTGGGCGGCATCCCCAATATTGAGCTTTCGTCCATTCTTAATTTCATTACATCATTCTCTCTCTACACCTAAAATTTTTCCTTCATACAAAACTTCACACAATCCTCACGAGCAACATTAGTGTATTCAAAGATAATAGACCCTTTGGGTTTAGTTTTAAAACAGCAAAAATTTCACTAAAAACACAAGCTACTGTAGCAATTCCCTCAAAAATATCAATTTCCGAAAATGAACCGAAAAAGGAATAAAAAAGAAGCAAATGCAAATTATGGCAGAAATCTGTCAAAACAGACCAGCAGGTAGAAACCGATTTTTTCGAAGACATTCTGTTGCTCAAATCAAAAAGTGTTGCACTAATGAAAGTTAGCTAACATACTGGGGGATTTATTCAGAAAATTACAGCTCAATATGACTTACAGAGATTTTACCTGAATTTTTTATTGTGGAGCACGAAAATCTGTTTCGGGACAGCAACTCCCCAAATCTTACTTCCCTCTTATTAGAGGTTATTCTTGGCACAAAAAGCAACTAAAAAGGATAAGGAAAGGTAATTAATGAAGTAATAACTTCCAAGACTCAATAAAACTTTTGGGTTATCTCCCAATAAGTACTTTTCTTTAACGCCTTTAAGTTAGGCACAAGAAGCAAAATCAAGTATTTTAAAATGAAGAAGCATTAAGATCAATAATCGAAATCTCTTCAACTAGGAAAGGTATCTCATCCAAATGAGTTTTAGAGGATCCTTTCTCATCTATCTTAGGTTCACTACTTTCATCAAATGGGTTTTCAGGAACAATCCAATCAAAAAAATTATAAGGCTTCATGAATTCCTACAAGTTTAAAAGGTATGGGTATCTTAATTTCCTCTATGGGTTTGGTTTTATCTAAAGTACCCATAACATCTACACATGAGACTATAATATTAAAACGTTCAAAGACCTTTTTGGATTCTTTAGAAACATCATTGAACTCTTTTAGTAAAGTTTCTAGGATAAAATCTCTCTTTTCAGCATCCTCTTCTTCTTTTAGTTCAAGAAACAAAATTTGCATCATGGGGTTAAGGTTAAAAAACCTGGCCTCCAACATGTGAACTAAAGAAGCTGCAACAATTTCATAATTAGGAGCAAGTGCTGCTAAAGATCTATCCTCAATATCCTCATTTTTTCTAACATGATTAAAGAATTCTTCAATATTTTCTTTCCCAATTATAGATCCACTACCTATTGAAAGGTCTTTTAGGGTGAACTTGGGAATCAACATGGTGAGCTAGAACAAGGTGACAACTAGGGTAGGAACTAATTTTTTTGTGTTTTTAACAAGAGAAAGCAAACCAAACTATTTTTTTTGGAGTTTTTGATAAAAAGAGGCAAACAAAACCAAGCAAAAGAAAATAAGCAAAACAACAAAAAAGTAAATAGAAAGGTTGGGAAGGACTCCCCTTGTGAAGCCGTCCTTAGACTCCCCGGCAACGGCGCCAGAAAATCTTTGATGGTGGCTCAGATCAATGTAGAGCTTCGTTGGGAGCCCGAAGAGGAGGTGTGATGAGCACAGCAGCAAGTTTTCCCTCAGTAAGAAACCAAGGTTATCGCACCAGTAGGAGGAAGGAAACGACTCAAAGGTGTTGCTAGCAACTTGGAAACCTGCACAACACAAACTCAAGACTTTGCCCCAATGAACAGTGAGGTTGTCAATCTCACCGATTTGCTGAAAACAAAGGATTAACTGTATGGTGTGGAAGGTAATGGTTGTTTGCAGAAAGTAAACAGTAAAAGTGGAAGATGTATTAATGGTAAATATTGGACCGGGGTTCATAGTTCACTAGAGGTGGTCTCCTTAAGATAAACAAATATGGCATGCTGGTTAAACAAATTACAGCAGGGCAATTAACAGGACTGATCAAGGCATAACAATGCAATACTATACATTCATGATCCTATGAGATTTGATTGGGAAATACAACAAGATACATGGACCGCCATCCAACTACATATATGACTAGTAATCCACCTTCAGGTTGACATCCGAACCCCCTCTAGTATTAAGTTGCAAGAAACAGATAACTGCTTTAAGGAAAGTGTGTAAGGTAAACAATCCACTTGTTCCATGAACAAGAGACCGTTGTTTTCTCCCTAGTAGCAACAACACATCTACAACCTTAGAGATTTCTGTCACTTCCCTTAGATTAAATAGAGGCATGAACCCACTATCGAGCATAAATACTCCCTCCTGGAGTCACTAGCATCTACTTGGCCAAGAGTGCTACTAGAAATGGAGAGCATGAAAGATCATAAACAACACAGACATGATAGAATCAATAATATAAAAACATTAATCAATCTAACATAGTAATCTCAATATCCATCGGATCCCCGCAAACGCAACATGCATGATTACAAATAGATGATCTTGATCAGGAACAGAGCTCACAAGATCTAAACATGGTAGCACAAAGGAGGAGAGACAATCATCTAGCTACTACATGGATACGTAGTCCAAGGTGAAACTACTCATGCTTTATATCGGAGGCTGGCATGATGATGAAGAAGGCCTCCAAGATGATCTCCCCTCCAGCAGGGTGCCGGAAATAGCTTCAGATCCCCCCGATCTAGGGACGATGGTGACTACCGCTATGGACTATTTGTGGAAGATTGATCGGGTACTTACGGTTTTGGTATCGGGGGGTCTTTATAGGCGAGGCAGGGGCACACAGGGCGACCGCACCCCCTAGGCGCGGGCTAGGGTTAGCTGCGTGGCCAGGGGTGTGGTCCGCTGGTGGCTCCCCTCTGTCTTGTATTATGGCTCCATGTTCCCCACAGTAAAATATTGAGTTTGGCTTTTGTCCCGTCCAGTTTCAAGAATATTTATTTTATGCCTTTTCTGGAACCAAAAACAGAAGAAAACACGCAACTGGCACTGTGGCATCTTGTTAATAAGTTAGTACTAGAAAACATATAAAAACACCTCAAAGTGTAGACAAAGCAAAGCAAAGTAGATACTAAACAAGCATGAAACATCAGCAATTATAGATATGTTTTCAACGTATCAGTTACCCTTAAGCTTTTTGGCTTGTGGACAAGGTCCACTATGTATATAGATAGTAGCTATTAAGTTGCACTTTTTGTCTTATGGGGTGGTTTATTCATACATAGTGGATGTCCAGCATGTACATCATTGGAGATTTATGGTGTCTATAAACTTTTTCATGGGTGAAATTGAGTCTAGCAAGTTTTTGTGGACCCTGGGTCTAGTACAAGACACATGCCTTTATTGTTTCTTTCTACTCGGATGAGTGGGTCCCCTATCTGGTGTAAATGGTGGGAGCATATTTTATTTTATTAGACGCGAGCCTAGTAAATTTCTTACCCATGTATAGTATGCTTGCTCTTAAATGATCTATAATTTATATAATACTACTTTTCCCCCTTGTTCTTTGTGTTAACCAATTTCACAATATTGTATAGGTTGCAGATAAAATGAAGAAGGAGTCCTTGGAAGGCAGGACTAAAAGTTGTGATCCCTCTTCTCATTCATCCTCCCATTGTATTTCTAAAGAAACTTATTTACCACTCCACCTAGTATAGCTCCTGCAGGAGATATATATACGAAGGCTGTGTTGCTTGTAGAAAGAATGGGTGTAGCTGCCCTTAGATCTGTAACTGAAATGTTGAAGAAGAGGACAGATGATACATTGACGCGATTTTCCATGTACCGATCTCTTATTGAGGATACCAACACTCTGTAATTTTTAGAATGCAGATCTTGTTTAATGATGTGTTGTAATAAAATTTTATTGTTGTCATAAGTAGTTTAAATTTTCGCATGTGTATTAATTGGTGTCTTGGAATTCGTGTGCTATTCTGAAAAATAAGTTGGCGGTTCCAAAAATAATGCCAAAACAGTAACAGGCTAGAACAAAATGATCTATGAAACAACGCATAGACGTGAACATGAACAGTAATGGAAGTATCAGTTAAAGGCCAGAGCAGTGATCGGCCCGATTAGTACAGGACCAAAATCCTAATGGGATGCAAAAGTAATAGGCATGAATACTAATAGTATCAAACAGTAATGGGCTAGCATTTCAACAGGCTTGAATAGTAAAAGGCCAGAAACACAGCATGCTATAACAGTAATATGCTAGATTTCTAGCAGACCGGAACAGTAGAAGGCCAGATTTATAGTAGGCCAGAACAGTTAATGGCCAGATACACAACCGGCTAGAACAGTAAAATCCTAGATTGTGAACAGGCTGAAATAGTAAAAGGCTAGATTTCTAGCAGGCTGGAATAGTAAATGGCCAGATTTACAGCAGGCTGGAACAGTAAATGGCTAGATACATATCAAGTCAGAATAGGTAAAGGCTAGATTTCAGCAGGCTGGAACAGTAAATGGATAGATTATTAGTAGGTCGGAATAGTACATGGCCAGATTCACAGCAGGCCAGAATAGTAATGGACTAGATTCACAGTAGGCCAGAACATTAGATGGCTAGATTGTCAGTAGGTCGGAACAGTAAATGGACAGATATACAGCAGGAAGGAAAAGTAAAAGGCAAGATGCATATCAGGCTAGAACAGTGGAAGGCCGAAATAATAGCGGGCTGAAATAGTACAGGGCCTGAATATATGACGGACCAACTTGTGGGCCCATTTCAAACAGTGATGCTCTAAACAGTAACGGGCCTACTTACTATTGGGCTTTCATAATGGGCCAGCCCACTTAATAATTGTCAGACCTTGGATGGGCCTAGCTTTCTACCACGGTTTTCATGACAGTTAACGGTGTTAACTGGCCGTTAAAGGTGTTTTCCACGTGGCATTTTGCATGATGTCAGCAGTCAATGCGGCTGGCGAACAGATCTATGACGGAACGACTTTTTGTGGCTGAAGGGTGCGATCCGCCACGGTCGAAAAAAACCCTGGTAGATTCATTTGTGACGGGACTTTTACCACGAAGGGCATCCGTTGTAGAAGACTCTTCAGTCATGAAAAACGGGCCTTCAAGCATGAAAATCGTCCGTTGTAAAAGGACATTTTTTATTGTAGTGTAACCCCAAGGAACTAGAGGTCTCACCAAAGGACCAAATTTAAACAATGCCATCTTATTGGAGAATGAGTGATGCGTAGAGACGCAAAGACATGCAAACACACACGGACCTAGAAGTGTTAGATCCAAATATTAAGTTTACCACTAGCAATCATGTATATACAACACCAGAAAGCCATAGGTGTTGAACACACAAAGTTTTTCCAAACTAGATTATTAACTCTAGTGCAAGTGGGAGACTATTGGAGATATTACCAGGAGGCAATAATAAAGTGGTTATTATTATATCTTTGTGTTTACGATAATTTTTTACATCCCATGATATAATTGTATAAATACGAAACATTAATACTTGTGTGTTTTGTAAACATAAAAGGGTCCCTAGTAAGCCTCTTGTTAAGATGGCATGTTGATTAATACATGATCATGGTTTCCTAATCATGGACATTGGATGTTATTAATAACAAGGTCATATCATTAGGATAATGATGTCATGGACACACGACCATAGTAATCATAGCATAAGATAAAGTCATTAAGTTCGTTTGCTACAAGCTTTAAAATACATAGTAACCTAATCCTTCGACCATGAGATCATGTTAATCACCTTCACCGGATGAGTACTTTGATGACATCAAACACCACTTCTGTAACTGGGTGTTTATAAAGGTCGCATTGGGTATTCCGAAAGTATGTATTGAAGCACATGGATAAAGAGTGGGATTTGTCCATCCATATGACAGATAGATATACTCTAGTCGCTCTCAATGGAATTTCATCCAATTGGATTGCAAACATGTGACTAGTTCACAAGGTATGTCATATCACGGAATGAGTAAAGAGTACTTATCGGCAACGAGGTTAAACTAGGTATGGATATACCGACGATCAAACCTCGGATAAGTAAACTATCGCGCGACGAAGGGAATCGATATCGTATGTAAATGGTTCATTCGATCACGAAGTCATCATAGAAATATGTGGGAGCCATATGGATTTCTAGATCCCTCTATTGGTTATTGATCGGAGAGGTGTCTCAATCTTGTCTACATAGTTCACGAACCATAGGGAGACACACTTAAGGATTCAATGTTGTTTAAGTAGATATGGAATATGAGTTTGTGACCGAATGTTGTTTGGAGTCTCGGATTGGATCCAGGACATCACGACGAGATCCGGAATTGTTCGGATAATAAGATTCATATAAGGAAAGTGGTTTTATGGGGTCCAGAAGAAGTTTCGGTGTTTCGAACGGATACTTCTAGAATGTTCTAGAGGGACCACCAGTGGTTCCACCACCCCGAGAGGGGGTCAATTGGACAGTGGCATGCCCTAGGGGCTAGCCGCAAAAAATCCTAAAGGGCCAATTCGTCAAACACTAGTAAAAGGGTCAAACCCTAGTTTGAATAGTCAAATCCTAGTTTCAAAAGTCAAACTCTAGTTTTTGGTAACAGGGAAGACTTGGTGGGAAAGGTTCCAAGTATCCCCTTGGTGGCCGACTTGGGAGGGGACAGCCTAGGATGGGAACCCTTGGTCGGCTACCTCCCACCTATATAATGATGGGTGAGGGCGCACCCCCAACACCCCTTGTCCCTTGGCTCCTAACCATAGCCGCCGCCTCTCTTCTCTCTCATCCACCGTCCTGCTTCGGCTTAGGTGAAGTCCTGTAGAAATCTCTTCTTTTCCTCCACCACCACCACCACACCATTGTGCTATTGGGATTCCGAGGAGATCTAAAACCTCTGCTGCCCTGTTGGAACAAGGGAGAGGAAGGTCTTCATCGACTACCGTACATGTGACCGACTACGGAAGCGCTGCCAGAACATGGTGCCGAAAGGATTGTCTACACTATCTTGAGATCGGCAAGTGATCGACTACATCAACCACAAGAATCTGATCTCGTTAAATGCTTTGGATCTATGAGGGTTAGTTCTCTCCAATCTCGTTGCACCGATCTCGTGGATTAAATTTTTTCTTTTCCATAGATTGGATCTTGGTTTTATGTGTTCTTGTGATAGAATTTTTTTGTTTTCCATGCAACAAACCCAACAGAATTTTCTCAGGAGGTTGATGTTCCACGGTCGCTCGACGTTTAGCTTGTCGTCGCCCGTATGTTGACTAGGTAACAAGAGTTATTCCGTAGCATTAGACCTATGGAGAATGGCCCCTCCCATGGGAGGATAACTTGTGCATACCCTTCTTGTCCTGTACTAGTCGTAAGACAAGGTCGCCTTCCTGGAAGGTGTGTCTCCAGATCCAGCGCCTGTGATAGCGGCGGGCAAGGTCGCGGGCCGGGCAAGGTCGCGGGCCTCATCAAGTAGTTCGATCCCATTTTGATGGGAGACTTCCTTGCCTTATTCCGCATAATGGATGACTCATGGTGAGTCATGCTCGAGGTCTGTTGGCATGAACGCCTCGGCTTCGTACACCATGAAGAAGGGGGTGAAGCCTGTAGAGCGATTGACGGAGGTGCGAATGCCCCAAAGGACGGATGGGAGCTCTTCGACCCAACATCCTGGTGTGCGCTCGAGGGGTACCTGTACCCTCAGTTTTAGGCCATGAAGGACAGTTTGATTTGCACGTTTTACTTGGTCGTTTGATTCAGGATGGGCGACTCAGGCGAGGTCAAGTTGGATCTCGTGTTCCTGGCAGAATTCTGCCATAGCTCCTTTGGAGAAGTTGGTACCATTGTCGGTGATGATGCTATGCGGGTAGCCATACAGGTAGATGAGCTCGCGGAGGAACTTGGTGGCGGTTTTCCCGTTGCATTTCTTGATGGATTTCGCCTCATCCCATTTTGTGAACTTGTCGACTACGACCGGGAGGTGTGTGAACCCGGAGGTCATGGTTTTAAACTGACCCACCATATTGATTCCCCACACGGCGAATGACCATGTGATGGGTATGGTATTAAGCTCTGAACAAGGGATGTGCATCTGGTTGGCGTATTTTTGGCACCCGACACAATGTTGGATGATGTTAGTTGCATTGGCATGAGCGGTGAGCCAGTAGAAGCCGTGGCCCATGGCCTTGGCAACCAGCGACCTGGCGCCGGCGTGTTCGACGCAGTCTCTAGCGTGGATGTCTTATAGGATCCGGCGCCCTTAATCTAGCTGGACACAACGCTGGAACACTCCTGTTACACTCCTCTTGTGGAGCTTGCCGTTGATGATGATGAAGGATTTGCAGCGGCGGACAATCATCCGAGCCTCAACCTAATACGTCAGAAACGTATCTATAATTTTTTATGCTACATGCTTGTTTAGTATCTACTTTGCTTTGCTTTGTCTACACTTTGAGGTGTTTTTATATCTTTTCTGGAAAAAACCTATTAACAAGTTGCCACGGTGCCAGTTGCATGTTTTCTTCTATTTTTGGTTCCAAAAAGGCAGAAAATCAGTATTCTCGGAATTGGACGGGACAAAAGCCAAAGTCAAAATTTTACCGTGGGCGACACGAAGCCAGAAGACGAGACGAAGGAGGGCCTCGAGGGGACCACACCTCCTGGGGCCCACCCTACGCCAGGGGGTGCAGCCGCCTCGGGCACCCCCTCGGTCTCCCCCTTCGCCTATAAGAAGCCCCCGATGCAGAAAGCCTAGGCACCCGATCAAAACTCCATGAAACCTTCTGTAGCCGCTGCCACCATCTTCCCTAGATCGGGGGGATTTGAAGTTCTTCCCGGCACCCTGCCGGAGGGGAGATCATCCCGGAGGCCTTCTTCTCCATTATGAAGCGTGAGTAGTTCCACCTTGGACTATGGGTCCATGTAGTAGCTAGATGGTTGTATCTCCTCCTTGTGCTTTCATGTATAGATCTTGTGAGCTCCGTTCATGATCAAGATCTAATCTATTTGTAATCATGCATGTTGTATTTGCAGGGATCCGATGGATATTGATATTACTATGTCAGATTAATTAATGGTTTTGTCTATTTGATTCTATCATGTATGTGTTGTTTGTGATCTTGCATGCTCTCCGTTGTTAGTAGTTATCTTGGCCAAGTAGTTGCTAGTGACTCCAAGAGTGGGTATTTATGCTCGATAGTGTGTTCATGCCTCTAGTTTCCAAGGGAAGTGACAAAAATATCTTTGGCTGTAGATGTGCTATTTCCACTAGGGAGAAAACAACGGTCTCTTTTTCATGGAACAAGTGGATTTTTTACCTTACACACGTTTCTTAAAGCAGTTTTCTGTTGCTTGCAACTTAATACTGGAGGTGGTTCGTATGATAACCTGAAGGTGGACTTCTAGTCATAGATGCAGTTGGATGGCAGTCTATGTATATTGTTGTATTGCCCAATCGAATCTCATAGGATCTTTTTGTCTAGTATTGCATTGTTATGCCTTGCTCAGTTCATGCCAATGGCCCTACTGTAATTTGTTTACCCTTCATGCCATGTTGTTTATCTAAGGAGAGCACCTCTAGTGAACTATGGACCCCGGTCCAATCTTTACCATCGATACATCTTCCACTGTTACTTGTTTTCTTGTTGCAAACCATCATCACCTCCTACACCATACAGTTAATCCTTTGTTACAGCAACCGGTGAGATTGACAACCTCACTGTTCGTTGGGGCAAAGTCTTGAGTTTGTGTTGTGCAGGTTTCCATGTTACTTGCAACACTTGTGTGACATTTCCTTCCTCCTACTGGTTCGATAACCTCGGTTTCTTACTGAGGGAAGACTTGCTGCTGTGCTCTTCACACCTTGCTCTTGGGGTTTCCAACGAAGCGCTCCCACGTCAACACCGGGCGTCATCAAGTTTTCTGGCACCATTTTCCTCCTCAACCTTTCTCTTTACTTTGTTTTTAGTTTTCTTAGTTTCTTTTGCTTGGTTTTGTTTGCCTCTTTTTTATCAAAAACTCCAAATAAATTAGTTTAGTTTGGTTTTCTTTCTCAATTCAAAAACATAAAAAAATTAGTTCGTACTCTAGTTGGTGGTCTGTTATTGCCCTGCTTGGTCATGCTTTCTATCAATGGATGGTTTCTTTGAAACTAGTTCTTATTGGCAAGGTGGGTTCATAGAAGAACAAAAGTATTATTATAAGGAACACCGTTTGTCACAAAAAGGGAAACACTTATGGGAACAAATTGATAAATTGAATACTATTGCTAGAGAGGTGTGCTCTACTTATAATGTTACTTATTGCTTTGATAAATCTTGTTGTAGTAGGAGGTATAAACACCTTCCTTTTCAATGTGAGTATAATGATAATGTTACCATATCTTCTTATGTTAAAGGAAATTATGACTTTTATGATGTGTAACAAATTGAAGAATTTATTTCTTTCAAGGAAGAAAATGGCTATATTCTTGAATATTTTAATAGGTGCTTTCCACAAATGGAAGAGACTAATGCCTTGAAGGAGCCTATGGAAGAAGAAATTGCTGAAACTGAAAGCTCATTAGATGAAAAAGTGGAGAGTGACGGTCAAGAGGAGGAAGAATGGATCTACCCATGTGTACCTTCTAATGAGAGTAACTCTTTACCTCTTACATTATTTGATTGTCCCCCATGTTTACCAAATGAGGATTAATGTTATGTTCATGTGGATTCTTTTGAAATATCTGCTATGGGTAAAACATGTCATAGTTATGCTCATGTTATCTATGAGAATCCTATATTTGTGCCTAACTTTTAAATGCATGGAACTAAGGAGTTTTTCTTAGAAAATGTTTATGATAAAGATCTAGATGATGGTCCTATGTTGAATGATCAGTTACCTTATTATAAAATTGCTAAAAGTGGGTTTGAAGGTTTTAATCCCACTATTTTTGAGCCTGATAAAAATTATGAGTTTATATGTTACATCCCAATTTCAGCAATCCTGATTGAATGTCAAAAAGGCAAAAATCAGGGGGAACAAAAACTTTTTCTTGTGTTATGTGCTTACTTGTTTGCTTGTGCTCAAGCAACTGTTTGTGTATTAGTTGTGTGCTCCTCATCTCAACACTAGTTTACAAAAACAGTTTTACAAAAGAGATGTCTTGGCTCATCTTTCATATTCTCAAATGTTCTGGCATTTCAAAACTTGAGCCAAGATGACTCTGACACAACAAAATACTTTACTAGAGTCTATTGCCAAAACTATGGAGACCTATATATATATTATCTCCTTATGTTTTCAAGAGAGACCTTCAACTACTCTTATCCCTAGTTTTCCCAAAAAATTATTAAAACCTTTTCACCTCAATCTTGGTAGAGATACCAAGATGGTACTTATATTATTTCAAAGCAAAACCCCTTCTAAACATACCCATCCTTACCTCAGGATAGGATTGAAGGTAACCCTAGTAGTAGTTAGACAAGTAATAAGATGAATTGCCTTGATCTGCTGTCTGATGATTGCCTTGATCTGCTGATTGCCTTGTTTTCTTAGGAACTAGATTGAGCTAATCTAGTAGCTCATCTTTTAGGACCTAAATCCTTGTTTGTGAACATCAATCTCAAAGCAAGCATCCAAAGTCTGGATCTATCCTAAGTCACTCTAGTGATCATCTCCTCTCCGGCTTACATCAATCCTAGGACAAACCTTCTGAATGGTTTCCAACTCACTAAGGACCCAATCTAAGCATGGATAATGATATTTTCTGCAAATCTTATCATCTTGCCTACTTTAGCAGAAGCTCACATCTATATGCCACCTCCCTTGACCAACTCTTTGCATGGTTAGGACCAACTAACCATGTCCTATCAACTCCCACTTCAATTGTTTCCATTGGAGCCTTGTGCTTCTTAAACCCACATGGTTTAAGAGGCTAACTGATGCATCTGTTATGGCAGCCTTATTTTCAACAAAGTTTGCCATGACTCCAAAACCACCTCAAATGCAACCAAGCCTAACCCTTCCTTCCATAATCATCTATATGACATGGTATATCCATCCATATATCCCTTGTACCGAGGTGAGATCTGAGCTCCCTAATCCAACCCTGTTTAGAAGGCATCAGAATAACAGAACCCTATATCCTCTAATTATCTAGTTTCCACCCTTTCGACCAATTTCCTTCAAAACAAAGGTTGATATTGATTCCTACATCAAGTGTACATCATCTACCTTTGATATAAGCATCCCCAAATAATTATCCCAATTATTTGGATAATTAAACTATTTAATTTCCTCTATCTACCAATTTCTCCAAAACCCTTATCTATAAAGACAAGTTTGTTTTCCTCCAAATCACCTTACCAACTTAAGGCACATTTGAAGCCTATTAATCATACCCCATCTTTCAAACTCAAAAATAAATATTTTTGAGATCCTTTATTATTTCTTTTTGCCCTTTTTCTTAAATGGCAGAAACAAGAAATAATTCTCCAAAAATATTTTCCACCTCACTAAATTCAAGTAAAATTCTCCAATGTGTGTTATGGTATTTAGGACCATACCACATCAAAAACAAAGCTTAACCAATGTAAAAATATCATTTTTGCTTCCATAATCTATTTCTGCACTTTTTAAAAGTGTGCATTTAAATGGGGTTATAATCCTCAGAAAAATCCCATTTAAATAATTGAGAGATTATGTGACCCCATCTACCTACCAGTACCATTTCCACACTTTGTTCAATGCAAATTTTCAAACTTCCTTAAGAACCCAAGATTTGATCAAACTTACAACAACAAGCCAATTTTGATCCAAACAAGGACCAAACCAGCCCCAATCTTCTCCAGCACTTCACCTTAACAGCACTCACTCACCCCTGGTCGACCAACACTATAGCATGGCCCCACACCCCTTGTCCCACATGTTTGTTTATGAGGGAGAAAAAGGCAAGGTCTTGTCTAATCAACTTCTTTACTCCTTGCAGCCCTCTACTCCCTCCTTGCTCCATGCACGACCCTAAGCTCACCCCACACGCTCCCCACCACCCTCAGCATCCAATGGGAAGGCCATGGACTAGATCCATGCTCCCCCATGATCCACACCCCCATAGACCACTCCCACTTGGGTATATAATGCCCAAGGCCACCCAGCTCTCCCCTGCTCAGCTCTTTTTCCCCAACAACCCCCACTCCCCTCTCCCAGAGCTCCCACTCTCTCCCCCATGATCTATTTTGCCCAAGGAAGAAGAAGAAGGAGCTTCGTCCTCCAAGAAAGAAACGAGCAAGGCTCACTCCCCTGAGTTCCTCTCTCCCTGCATGTCACCCTGCAGTGACCCCCTCTTCCTCCTTTATCTAACCATGCTCTCGTTTGTGCCCAGGACCTTCTGCAGCGTCGTCCATGGCGATCTCCGGCGAGCTAGGTTTGTCCACCCTCGCGTGAGCTTCTTCTTGTCGACAGGAACCATCGCGCTGACCATCCCCTGGACCGCTGGCGAGCACCGCGTCGCCTCGTCGCCTGCGTGCGAGCGTTGCACCTGGGACGATCTGGCTCTTCTGGCCCGGTAACCACCAGATCTGGCCCATAGGCCCCGAGCCCCTTTTTCCTTTCTTTTAAATTTCAGATATGAAATTAGCACTTTGGTTTAAATCCAAATGAAAATGTAATATTCTGCAAAACCCCTAGATCTACAATTCCTCAAATGCCTGGATGTTTTCCCTAACAGGCAGACCAAGTGCTGCCCCAAAATAATGTATAGATAAAATATGATAAATCCTATACTAGAGTCTGTCCAGAACACTATTTAAACCCTCCAGAGAGTTTTGCATCTCCAAACAGACCATACCTTTCCATTCCCACAGGTCCCATATCCACTTGCTTCCTAGATTACCCCTAGCAAAAATAACAAAAACAGGTATTTCCTGGCTTTAGGATTTTCTCTAGGTCAAACCAAAAGAGGTTTAAACCTAATTCCAACCCTCAGAGAATGCACATAACCATATATCCCTAAATCCAGTAGCCCATAATTTTATGAGCTTCTATTGAATTTTAGTGAATTAAACTCTTTTGTGAAAGGTTTACTCACTAATAAAATCACCACAATAACTCTGTGACTCCAAATTGATTGATTCCAATTTGTACAGAAAGGTATTCTCAGTACATAAGTTGTACCCTTGGAATCAACTAAAAATCTTATGTATAATAAATCTGATGAAAAATACAAATCCTATCGAGTACTGCATTTGGGAATTTCTCAAGGGCATTATGGTACTTGTTTTGAGGATATTCCAACTCCTCTGGATTCAGTCCACCAAACCCCACATTTTAACCCAAGGAAATAATTTTTGGAACTCCATAGAAGTTCTGGTGAATTATTTCCTTACACTAGAGTTGTATCCACTATAAAATCCATTATAAATTAAGGGAAAATGATAAAATAGTGAAACCACTTGTGTTGGTTTCATTTTACCAATACCTATCTGATGGTATCATTTTCCTACAATGGTATCATACAGATTAAGCCCTGGTCAAAACCCTCCCTTAGATAGTTATTAGACTATAACTAAAAAGGGATCCTTTTTCCCTAATGCCTCCAAAGCTTCTTCCAACCCAATCACATCAATCCTCCAACATCCTACTGATGTATATCATGCATTAATCCTTTTCTTTCTATATGGTTCGATGTTTGTATGCCTTGTATTGATGGTGGGTTGTTTGTTTGCATGTGTACTCGATAACGGCGATAGTTCCAATTGTGTGACGCCGAGAAGAAGGAAGGATCGGGCCATCTTTATTATTGATTGTATTGGTATTCTGGTTATCTAACGCCGTCAAGGGACTTCTCGCTGGTCACAGGCAAGCCACCATTCCTAAACTCCTTTATTTACCCATTTCTCTTTATCAACTGTTTTATCTCTCGTTTATAAATTGCATGAAAATAGACATGGTTTGTTTCGAATAAAAAGACGTGAGTAACTTGGCTCCTCCAAGTTATGAATGAGTGTCCCTGGGAAACCTACCCTATTTGCACCTACTTTTACCCCTTAGAACGAGGCTAAGATGATTAGCATCTTCCCTCTTGGAACCCACAGATTTTCAACAATAAAACTATTTTGGGTTTTACCCTACTACGAAGTTTTCAAAATAAAACCCTTGGAAATAGGCGTCATTTCCGAGTGGAAGTTTTATCAAAAGAGAATATGAGGAGAATGAAGAGTAAATCAAGCAAGAGAAAAGGAAGGTATGTTCTAAGCCAATGTCCGGAACAATTTATTCCGTGCAACCACATTACCCCAGTAGCTGGGCCTTAGCTCGTAGTTTGTGGCCCTTAGCCGAGGGTGCTCTTAGTCGCTAAAGGGGAGAAATCCCCTGAAATTTGGGCTGTCATGGGCAGGCACTAGTGCAACAATTGGGCCTCTCGCAGACGGTATGCCTTGAGGAAGTACGGATGGATGATTGTCACTATTGCTACCGGTCAGGCTTCGGTCTGGAGGTAGGGGTCAGTACGGAAGGAAGGACCAGGGTCGGGGACCCCATACTTTACCGGAGAGAGATAAACCCAAAAGGAAAAGCCGTCGTTGCTAGGGATCGACCATTGAAAGGTTCAAGTTTGATTATTCGAACCCCTGTCTATGTTGTGTAGCAGGCCGTGGTTTTATCCCGGCGGATGTATTGATTCTTGTGGGTAAAGTGCACAACCTCTGCAGAGTGTGATCTATTCGAATAGCCGTGTCCACAGACAAGGACGGTTGGGATGGCAAGAGGTAGGAGTACCCTTCGGGTAAGTTGAGATCAGATAAAGGATGTGGCTTGGTCACGAGAAAAGATAAAGAGTAAGTTAGTTTTAAGCAGAGATGGTCGATAAGGTTTTTAAAAAGGGTTTTACAACAAAACTGTTTTTCAAATCTTTTTAACAAGGATGTGGAGATGTCCATATTCTCAAAAAGGAGACATATTTTCCAAAAACTCTTTTTCAACAAAGATATAGAGATGCCATTGGTAGGTTTTTCAAAACAGCCATAGTGTAGAGATATCTCGCCACAGCCAGATATGCATGTTTCTTCTTACCCTTGTCTCGGTGGTTTGCCAGTACATTCAAAGTACTCACCGGCATTGTCCCTGGCTATTTACTAGGCCCGATTGCAGATGTTAAGAAGCGACGAAGGTCTTGGCGTCTATGAAGCTAGGGCCGTCTTCGATCGATTGCCTGTAGGTTAAGGCACGGGCTCTGCGCTGAAGACTTCCGCTATTTTTGTTGCAATCACTATAAAGGCCTCCTTGTAAGTTGTTGTATTCGTTAATGTAAGGATGATGTAATGATACTTGTCGGTTATGCTCACGGCTCACTGATCATGGGAACGTGAATTATATGCATAACAGGTATTCTCGGACCATAAATCCGGGGTGCCACAGACATAGTATCAGAGCCATCCTTACTGTAGGAGACCTTAGTTAGCATGGACGTTAGACAAGACAACCCCTATTTCTGAAAACACCGGTCTTCTCAAACTATTTTCTCAAAAGATTTTCGAAAGATTGCTTATCTCATCTTCTCTGACTTAAACCATTTGAAAGTGGATTTCTCTACATCTCGTCTACTTCAAACATTCTGTTTTCAAAAAAAAAACAAAGTCCGACTTCGAGAACCATGAAGACGAAGATCCCGGAATGAAGAGTCCCCAAATACAAGCAAGACAAAGGAACTACCAACGAAGACAAACACTACAAAATCGCCCTACCAAATGAGTCCTTCATATCCCCGAAATTCAATGAAGTACGACACTGATGACAAAAGACGGCAAGGCAGAAGCTAAGACCCCCGAAACGTCCGTACTTAGGAATTATCATCCCTAAAATAGGATTCCCCTTATGGCGTGTAGTCACCCCTTTAGTACCAATGGTATGCCTTCCTTGCTTGTCATGTGCGTGTTTGATGCTTGGAATGTGACTGTTTGTCTGCCTAGGATCATCTGACCCTAAAGTTTTAACCACATAGTTGGTAGATCCCAATACTAACTCTCGCAAACCCCTTAGCCGTAAATCTCTCCTCAGTAGGATGGCCACTTAAGAAAACCTCGACAACCCCCAAGCAAAATTCTTAAGGTGGTCTTTCCACTCAGATCCAATAAATCCCTAATGAAATAACATTCCCTCTCCACCCAATATTACATCTCGTCAAATACCTCTAACCTCGCACTTGAAAGACTAACTCCGTAGCATCTTTCCTTATGCAGCCAAAGACCCTTCTCCACCAAAGATGGCACCCTCCCGCTCTGAAAGAATCATTGTGGGAGAAAGTTTCTGGCCCTTTAAGAGCAACCACACGAGCTACTGAAGATCGTCCGTCGTCCCCAACCCAAGATCGAAGGGACAGAGCTTCCTCGCAGCAACTCAAGCATAGCCCAGTGGGTCATAAAGGCCACCATCCCTGCACATGAGAATGACCCAGAGCCCATCATCTTCACCTTAATAGACCACAACTGGGTAGATGGAGTCATGAGAGCGATACAACAGATCATGGCACACCTCTGCAAGATCCATGAAGATGAGCTAAAGGATACCCCTTATCACCTGTTTGGGAAGCGCGACAAGTACGGGCTTCCCACTGAATCCTATCTGACCTGCTACATTGGGAGTCAGCTTGAGAATATGGAATATCTCTTGCAACGCCACCAAGAAGATCTCGACAAGACCTACCGCCAAAACATCCTCATGCAGATGGACCTTGCCATACTACGAACCCGGGAGAAGAGTCTACAAGCCGCCAACGCTCGCCTGGAAACAAGAGTGGCTGCTCTAGCCTCTGAAGGTGTCAACTCCGAGATGGAGAATGAGGAGTTGTCCTTCTATGAGTACCAACCTATCTTCCCACTGCCCCAAGATGAACCAGGACCTTCCACCCACCTTCCCAAAGCTGAAGAAGAAGCCAAGGAGAAGTCTCCTGAAGCCCCTGCTGACGGCAACTAGACTAACATAGTACCGATGTGTTGTAGTGCCCATGTAACACCCCGGAACCTATTTTGTAAAATTATAGGTGCCTTGTTGCCCTGCGGCACAGACCTGTTTTGTAAACCCTGAAGTACCTTGCCACCCACCGGTTTGAACCCTGCTAAATCTATGGATATTGTTCCAGTATGATAGCCTTCTTTGCATGTTTGACCCACGACGTTGCATCAGACCAAACCCGGAACGACCCCATTCCAAAGGACCTCGTTTCCAAGATCGCTGAAACCCCAATGGCAATCCCCAACCCGTCAAGCATGTACCCTGCTCGAAACTAACTACCTGGAAGCTAGTAGACGCCCTTTCCGATAGGCCTTTCATCTCATGAAGAAGTTCCGACGACGCCGACAAGAGATAGTTACCCCGAAGAAAATATGTAGCGCCATTCCCTGACATCAGCATACGACTCCAATCAAGAAAGTCGACAACTTCACCAAGAACCCCTAGTTTTGCTCTAAGGGGGAAAGACCACATCTTTCCCGCCCAACAACCCTATAGACCCCTGGAATCGACCTCTACTTAGCACTAAGCGAGAACCAGCCCTCAAAATCTAGATCATCGACCTTGCAAGAGAACGACCACCAACACTTCTCCAGATTCAGAAAATACTTCGTGAAGATCCTCCGCTCCATGGTCGACCGCCCAGCCAACATCCCGGTGTATCCAGACCATGAAGAAAGAAAGCCGAACCCCTAGGTGAAATAATAAAGGAGATTCAACTCGTCGTCCCGCTTAAAGAAGGAAGTACCCCTGTCAATGCTAGACTTACCAAGAATTGTCCTAAGGGGAAAAGACTGCATATTTTCCACTCAAACACCCCAAACCTGAATCCCCTCAGCTCCAAACCATGACTAACCCATCGTCTCTTTGTAAAAACTTATTAGCACCTAGTAAGTTCCACTGCTGAAATTATTAAGCGGATGATATCACCCCAACCCTACTCCTCCCTAATCTTGGGACGAGATTATTTTAAGGTGGAAAGGTCTATAACATCCCAATTTCAGCAACCCTGATTGAATGTCAAAAAGGCAAAAATCAGGGGGAACAAAAACTTTTTCTTGTGTTATGTGCTTACTTGTTTGCTTGTGCTCAAGCAACTGTTTGTGTATTAGTTGTGTGCTCCTCATCTCAACACTAGTTTACAGAAACTATTTTACAAAAGAGATGTCTTGGCTCATTTTCATATTCTTAAATGTTCTGGCATTTCAAAACATGAGCCAAGATAACTCTGACACAACAAAATACTTCACTAGAGTCTATTTCTAAAACTATGGAGACCTATATATATTATCTCCTTATGTTTTCAAGACAGACCTTCAACTACTCTTATCCCTAGTTTCCCCAAAACTTTATTAAAACCTTTTCACCTCAATCTTGTTAGAGATACCAAGATGTTACTTATCTTATTTCAAAGCAAAACCACTTCTCAACATACCCATCCTTACCTCAGGCTAGACTTGAAGGTAACCCTAGTAGTAGTTAGACAAGTAATAAGATGAATTGCCTTGATCTGCTGTCTGATGATTTCCTTGATCTGCTGATTGCCTTGTTTTCTTAGGAACTAGATTGAGATAATCTAGTAGCTCATCTTTTAGGACCTAAATCCTTGTTTGTGAACATCAATCTCAAAGCAAGCATCCAAAGTCTGGATCTATCCTAAGTCACTATAGTGATCATCTCCTCTCCGACTTACATCAATCCTAGGACAAACCTTCTGGTTGGTTTCCAACTCATTGAGGACCCAATCTAAGCATGGATAATGATCTTTTTCGTAAATCTTATCATCTTGCCTACTTTAGCAGAAGCTCACATCTATATGACACCTCCCCTTGACCAACTCTTTGCATGGTTAGGACCTACTAACCATGGCCTATCAGCTCCCACTTCACTTGTTTCCATTGGAGCCTTGTCCTTATTAAACCCACATGGTTTAGGAGGCTAACTAATGCATCTGTTATGGCAGCCTTATTTTCAACAAAGTTTTCCATCACTCCAAAACCACCTAAAATGCAACCAAGCCTAACCCTTGATTCCATGATCATCTATATGACATGGTCTATCCATACATATATTGTAACATCCCGATTTTTTTTCCTAAATTTGGAATGATAAAATAAAATTATTAAGTTGATTGGATTGCTTAATCTTGTTGAAATTTTTGAATAAAAAAAGAAACTTTTGTTGATGATTGATTTTTTTACTAAGCCACAGTAAAGGAAGAGGATTACTATGACTACCAAGGTTTGGACAAACCCAAGACAATTGTTTGATTTCTTAAGTTAAATCACCATTTGCAAACCCTATTATGAAATTACCGAAAATACTCCTACAAGACTACAAACAAGGTATTATGAATCCATTTGTTTAAATATGAAAAATATTTCTATAAAGTGTCCTATGATGATCTACAGAATTTTAGAAAATTTTGGAGACAAGAATCAACTCATTTGGAGATCATATGAAAAAGATATAAAGTAAATAAGGAAATAGAAAAGGAGAAAAGAATAAACAAAAAAAAACCCTAACCTTCTCTACAGGCGGCAAATGATCAGCCCAGCCAGCTCCCCTTCTCTATCACAGCAGAGCAACAGCCCGCTAAAGGCCCATCGCAAGCCCAGCCGCAACCCGCGTTTCCTCCCCCTCTCACTGCCATGCGGGGCCCGCGCGGTCACCTCCTTCCTCCAGCCGTGGACGGAAAGAACACCTGATCGAAGCCGCATCGCCGCCGTGTATCGGCCGGACTCTGGCCGAATCGAAGAAGAGACCCTGACCCCCTCGCCAAGGATTCGACGGCCATATAAGCCCGCAACCCGCTGCCTTGAAGCCCTAAAGTTTTGCTTGCCAACGCCACCGTCGCGAACGTGCTTCGGATCTTGCTGCCGCCATTGTTGAGGACAAGCTGCAGGTCAAGCTCGAGCCCGACAAATTCCGTCGCCCCTCTCCCAGGTGTTCCTCCTATTCTCTTCCCCATACTCAAGCTGTCTCTCATGCTACTTCCTTGCGCAGATTGCGGAACACCTCGATTGCTGCCGGAGCTCCACCGTCGCCCGACCTCTGTCCACGATGCGTCCAGGAAGAGAAGGAAGAGATCGACTACGTTGTTCGCCTCCCCGACCTCTCCTCCGTCCCGCCGTGTTAATCCCCGTCACCGTTGACCACCGGAGCGATGCCAGAGACCACGTCAGCTGCCAGCCACCATCATCTGGAGCCGCCGCCGCCGAAGCCACCCTCCACCTTGCCGTTGACCACCACTAAGACCCTGGGAGAGTCGCAGCCGTCAGATCCCTCTTTGATGGCCAGGATTAGATAGAACCAGAGAAGGGGTACCGACCAACCTGGTTACGCCATGTGGCCATCCTCGTCACTCTGCCGTGTCAGCAGCCACGTCGATGCCAGTCAGCAGGTCAGAGCCCAGTCAGCGCGAGTTATTTGGTTTTAATATTTAAATAGCCAGAATATTGTCTAATCTTGTAAAATTCATATAAAATTGAATACATGTCCAAAAATTATAAATAATATATGGTTGGATTCATAAAATTGTGTAGAACAATAATACATGATTAGATATAACTTTTACAGTACATATTTACTGTAATAAATTAAATGGTTTAATGAGGTTTTTAGACATAATAAATCATAGTAAATTATCTGTAGATCCTAAAAATACAAATAAAGTGTATATGGATTCATAATTTCATATAAAACATTAATATGCTGTTAGATCCAAATTTTGCAGAGTAAAATTGCTGTAGTAATTTAAATAGTTTTAATGGACTTTTAGGGTATTAAATTCATAGTAAATAATTTATAACTCAGAAAAATATGAATAATATGTCTCTGGAATCGCATTATCATGTAGATTACAGATATGTATTAGTTTGAATTTTTTTGGACAACAGAAATTGTTCAAATGATTTAAACTCCATTAAACACTATTTAAATCATAATAAAAGATTTATAACTCCGATTAAGTTGAATCCAATTGCTACTGGTTCGTATTAATGCCCTCGGTCCAGTACACTTTAGATACAAGTTTAATACGGCAATTAGTACAGAAGTTTCAACAGAACTATTAAAAACCCTAGTTTGGCAATCAAGTATTAATAATAGATATCCTATTGCATTAAATGATCTCCTACATGCATCATGTGTTGTAGTGTTGTTCAGATAACTAATTACAACCATTATGACTTATTAAACCATCATTCATGTTTTGATCATCCTTGTTGTGTTTGCTATATTTGCAATTGTTTTGATTGGAACTACTTTGTCCTCGTATTAGATTGTTCGGGGAGTGCGATTGCTGCGGAGAAATACAATCTAACACCCATATTATCAACATAAGGCAAGTTACACCACTTGTTCATAATTTTGTCCCAGTTTTGATTCTATGCATGTGATCTTCAAAATTCTGTAGTGTGCATGTGTAGGATGATCTAGTAGAATTTTTCCTCAGTATTATTTTGCAAGTGCGATGATTTTGTAGTATTCCATGAGTAGCTCTATACTTAGGATTTCCTATCCCAATAGGTTACCCTGTTTTTACTAAGTATTGCTTGCTATGCTATATATACAAAGCAGTGTTGGGGGGTTCGAAAGACAATGAATTTTTCTAAGTATAAAGGCTCTCTTGAGCAAACTTTTCTTCTCAAATCCACTTCAAAATAAAACTAAGTTTTCTTCTAGGCGGAATGGTTGTCGGGTCAACGAGTGTGATTTTGGTGGAGGACGGCCGCCCAGGAATCAAAGAAGTCTGCCATGTTTCAGAATTCAGAAGCTTCCAGTGCAACCACAATACATTATGGGCTTTGTCTTGGCCTAGTACTTAGTGGGAAACCTCACCTGGGTACCAACATTTGGAGGTTCTTGGCACGGTTGGATCCAGAAGGTAGAGGGGCTACTAAGGGAAAGCTTCGCCATGGTCTTGTCTGTAAAAGGACTTGATCATGGATTGTGGGTAAAGTGCACAAACTCTCGAGAGTATTGCAATCTGATCGATCAGCCGTGTTCACGAATGTAACAACAATGAGCGTCTGAAGGATGGAGCCTCTGAAGGATCTTCCTCTCTCTTTCCTAAAACAAAGTTTTGAAACCCCATGGCGTGCGTAATATCGCCAATGGGTGGGAATTTGGGAACTTGGTGAGTAATATCCAAGTGACGCTTGGTGCGTAATATCCAAGTGTTTGGTTGTTTGGACACTTGGTGCGTAATATCCTCGTGTGCCACTCGACCTTATTTTATCAAAGCAAATGTTTACAAAGTAGGACAATCCTCTCTTCTTCTCTCTACTTAAGAAAACTAGCTTTGAGCAAATGAACTCTACAGCCTATACCAGCCTTGCATGTAGAGATAGTCTCTTCTTTCCTTGGTGTAATTTGCCAATACATTCAAAGTATTGACCCAACTTGTTGGCTGCACGTTTCATGTGCAGAATTTCAGAGATCGTTGAAAGATGCGCTAGGATCGCGGGTCTTCACTCAACCTGCCTGTGGCATTGGTGGGACTCCAAGTTGTATTATATAAACTGTTGTAATAATGTAAACTCTGGATTATTCGATTCATGTAATAAAGACTTGTGTTTTACATGATATTTCATCGACTGTGAGTGCTAGCTATTGATCCAGGGACTAGCATGTTAATCACAGGGACTTAGGATCTTACTTGATCCGAGGCCACTACAGATGGTATCAGAGCATAAGTTGACTGTAGATCGTGACCCTAGACATGGAAAACCTTAGGACAAATATTTTCTAAGTTATTTCAGAAAACTCTCATACTTCTCATCATCTACCTTGGGGTTTTAAAATTTCTTAAGTCTCTTCTTTTCAAACATTAGAAAATGACCACTACACACTTCAAGGAGAAACTTTTCTCAAGATTACCTTTTCAAAGAAGATCATCTCAATGTTTCGATTAAGTCGGGACTTGAAGACCTCCATGAAAGATGTTCCAAGACGTTACGAGATTAAAGACTTCAAAGGCCTTAAGTCAATGTTATTAACTAAAGAACTCGAAAGATTGAAGTTTAGGAAGAACATGAAGACTATCAAGAGCACGAAAACTTTTGGAGACTCGAAGCCTCCAAGATTCCAAGTGACCTATTTGGAACCAAACCCGAATAAGATTTCGCTAAATATAGATACGACAAATTGTTTGCTATATTGTATGGTTTATTACCATAGCTAATGAAAACCTATTTTCTAAACAAGATTTCTTGTATGGGTTTTCTTCTTCTTTCCATACTCCATTCGTTCCTACTCTAAACCTTGGTCAACTCGACGGATGGACCATATCAATAAGGAGGACAAGGCACTCAATTCCACCAAGCGTAAGAGCCACGCCGATGCAAAGAAGTGGATGCTCCAGGTTGAAGAAAGAATGAAGGATGCCAACATTGAAGTCAACAGAATGCTTCATTATGCCACCCAATTCTTAAAGGACGACGCTCCAACTTGGTGAGAGATGCAACACACCATTGATGATCATCAAGGGGTGATATCTTAGGAAGAATTTAAAGTGGTTCTACTTCAATCTCGTCTCGTATACCAAAAATCCAAGAAGTTGAAGTCCTGAAACATTTAGCTTGCGCGATCTATGGAGAAATAGGACATATCACCAAGGAGCATCATGATCAGCGCCCCTACTGTGAAGGAAGGCACCCATCAGAAGAATGTCCCACCTCTCAAGTTACATTCTTCCTATGCGAAGGGACCAATCACAACCCCGCTCAATGCACCTCTACCCGGTGGTACATCAACTGAATCAACAAGTCAGAGACGGAATGCGCCAAGACCTCATGAAGCTCCGCGAGGACACGACAAAGACAAGGGATGGATTCAAGACTCTAGACACCGCACCCAAAGTCATCACTTCGCAATACTCGAAATATGAAAGGAATGCCCATTTTCCCCAAACTGGCTCAAGGAAACGATCAAGTCTTCCAAATGTTGAGGTAGAGCATGAAGAACCACAAGACGGGATGTCCTTTCCAAAAAGGAGGAAGGATCTAAGAGAAGTCCTATGCTTCCAGTGTCACAATCCTGGGCATTATGCTGATAATTGTCCAAAACATGTGAATGTAGCTGGAAAGGATAAAAATGACGATGGTAATAGTAATAGAGGCAGTAGCGTGAAGAGTCCCAAGAAATATTCTAGCCATGTGACATGCTATAAGTATGGTGAAACAGTGCATTACTCGTCAAATTTCCCTCGGAAAAGGAAGAATGATTATGGCAAAGGAAATGCCAAAGAAAAGAAGCCCAATCCGTCCATCAAGCTACGACGAATTATGTTAGTGAGAATGGATCTTACAAATCAACAATCCACACCGACCCATCAGAAGAACCTAACAAATACAATCTTTAAGGGTGGTAGCACCTTAGTGTGAACCAAACCTATTTCTTGCTAGCTTTCTCGAATCTCGAGGACGAGATTCCTTTTAAGGGTGGTAGTCAGTAACATCCCGAATTTTTTTCCTAAATTTGGAATGATAAAATAAAATTATTAAGTTGATTGGATTGCTTAATCTTGTTGAAATTTTTGAATAAAAAAAGAAACTTTTGTTGATGATTGATTTTTTTACTAAGCCACAGTAAAAGAAGAGGATTACTATGACTACCAAGGTTTGAACAAACCCAAGACAATTGTTTGATTTCTTAAGTTAAATCACCGTTTGCAAACCCTATTATGAAATTACCGAAAATACTCCTACAAGACTACAAACAAGGTATTATGAATCCATTTGTTTAAATATGAAAAATATTTCTATAAAGTGTCCTATGATGATCTACAGAATTTTAGAAAATTTTGGAGACAAGAATCAACTCATTTGGAGATCATATGAAAAAGATATAAAGTAAATAAGGAAATAGAAAAGGAGAAAAGAATAAACAAAAAAAAACCCTAACCTTCTCTACCGCGCAGCAGCGAGCAACAGCCTGCTAAAGGCCCATCACAAGCCCAGCCGCAACCCGCGTTTCCTCCCCCTCTCACTGCCATGCGGGGCCCGCGCGGTCACCTCCTTCCTCCAGCCGTGGACGGAAAGAACACCTGATCGAAGCCGCATCGCCGCCGTGTATCGGCCGGACTCTGGCCGAATCGAAGAAGAGACCCTGACCCCTCGCCAAGGATTCGACGGCCATATAAGCCCGCAACCCGCTGCCTTGAAGCCCTAAAGTTTTGCTTGCCAACGCCGCCGTCGCGAACGCGCTTCGGATCTCGCCGCCGCCATTGTTGAGGACAAGCTGCAGGTCAAGCTCGAGCCCGACAAATTCCGTCGCCCCTCTCCCAGGTGTTCCTCCTATTCTCTTCCCCATACTCAACTACGTCTCCTCATGCTACTTCCCCTTGCGCAGATCGCCGGAACACCCTCGATTGCTCGCCGGAGCTCCACCGTCGTCGCTGACCTCTGTCCGCTCACAGTCGTCGCTACAGGAAGAGAATGAAGAGATTGACTACGCCTTTCGCCTCCCCGACCTCTCCTCCGTCCCGCGGTGTTAATCCCTGTCACCGTTGACCACCGGAGCGATGGCAGAGACCACCGTCAGCCGCCAGCCACCATCATCTGGAGCCGCCGCCGCCGAAGCCACCCTCCACCTTGCCGTTGACCACCACTAAGACCCTGGGAGAGTCGCAGCCGTCAGATCCCTCTTTGATGGCCAGGATTAGATAGAACCAGAGAAGGGGTACCGACCAACCTGGTTACACCATGTGGCCATTCTCGTCACTCTGCCGTGTCAGCAGCCACGTCGATGCCAGTCAGCAGGTCAGAGCCCAGTCAGCGCGAGTTATTTGATTTTAATATTTAAATAGCCAGAATATTGTCCAATCTTGTAAAATTCATATAAAATTGAATACATGTCCAAAAATTATAAATAATATATGGTTGGATTCATAAAATTGTGTAGAACAATAATACAGGATTAGATATAACTTTTACAGTACATATTTACTGTAATAAATTAAATGGTTTAATGAGGTTTTTAGACATAATAAATCATAGTAAATTATCTGTAGATCCTAAAAATACAAATAAAGTGTCTATGGATTCATAATTTCATATAAAACATTAATATGCTGTTAGATCCAAATTTTGCAGAGTAAAATTGCTGTAGTAATTTAAATAGTTTTAATGGACTTTTAGGGTATTAAATTCATAGTAAATAATTTATAACTCAGAAAAATATGAATAATATGTCTCTGGAATCACATTATCATGTATATTACAGATCTGTATTAGTTTGATTTTTTTTAGACAACAGAAATTGTTCAAATGATTTAAACTCCATTAAACACTATTTAAATCATAATAAAAGATTTATAACTCCGATTAAGTTGAATCCAATTGCTACTGGTTCGTATTAATGCCCTCCGTCCAGTACACTTTAGAAACAATTTAATACGGCAATTAGTACCGAAGTTTCAACAGAACTATTAAAAACCCTAGTTTGGCAATCAAGTATTAATAATAGATATCCTATTGCATTAAATGATCTCCTGCATGCATCATGTGTTGTACTGTTTTTCAGATAAATAATTACAACCATTATGACTTATTAAACCATCATTCATGTTTTGATCATCCTTGTTGTGTTTGCTATGTTTGCAATTGTTTTGATTGGAACTACTTTGTCCTCTTATTAGATTGTTCGGGGAGTGCGATTGCTGCGGAGAAATACAATCTAACACCCATATTATCAACATAAGGCAAGTTACACCACTTGTTCATAATTTTGTCCCAGTTTTGATTCTATGCATGTGATCTTCAAAATTCTGTAGTGTGCATGTGTAGGATGATCTAGTAGAATTTTTCCTCAGTATTATTTTGCAAGTGCGATGATTTTGTAGTATGCCATGAGTAGCTCTATACTTAGGATTTCCTATCCCAATAGGTTACCCTGTTTTTACTAAGTATTGCTTGCTATGCTATATATACAAAGCACCGTTGGGGGGTTCGAAAGACAATGATTTTTTCTAAGTATAAAGGCTCTCTTGAGCAAACTTTTCTTCTCAAATCCACTTCAAAATAAAACTAAGTTTTCTTCTGGGCAGAAAGGTTGTCGGGTCAACGAGTGTGATTTTGGTGGAGGACGCCACCAGAATCAAAGAAGTCCGCCATGTTTCAATTCGAAGCTTCCAGTGCAACCACAATACATTATGGGCTTTGTCTTGGCCTAGTACTTAGTGGGAAACCTCACCTGGGTACCAACATTTGGAGGTTCTTGGCACGGTTGGATCCAGAAGGTAGAGGGGCTACTAAGGGAAAGCTTCGCCATGGTCTTGTCTGTAAAAGGACTTGATCATGGATTGTGGGTAAAGTGCACAAACTCTCGAGAGTATTGCAATCTGATCGATCAGCCGTGTTCACGGTAACAGAACAACAATGATCGTCTGAAGGATGGAGCCTCTGAAGGATCTTCCTCTCTCTTTCCTAAAACAAAGTTTTGAAACCCCATGGCGTGCGTAATATCGCCAATGGGTGCGAATTTGGGAACTTGGTGTGTAATATCCAAGTGACGCTTGGTGCGTAATAGCCAAGTGTTTGGTTGTTTGGACACTTGGTGCGTAATATCCTCATGTGCCACTCGACCTTATTTTATCAAAGCAAATGTTTACAAAGTAGGACAATCCTCTCTTCTTCTCTCTACTTAAGAAAACTAGCTTTGAGCAAATGAACTCTACAGCCTATACCAGCCTTGCATGTAGAGATAGTCTCTTCTTTCCTTGGTGTAATTTGCCAATACATTCAAAGTATTGACCCAACTTGTTGGCTGCACGTTTCATGTGCAGAATTTCAGAGATCGTTGAAAGGTGCGCTAGGATCGCGGGTCTTCACTCAACCTACCTGTGGCATTGGTGGGACTCCAAGTTGTATTATATCGCTTCCGTTGTAATAATGTAAACTCTGGATTATTCGATTCATGTAATAAAGACTTGTGTTTTACATGATATTTCATCGATTGTGAGTGCTAGCTATTGATCCAGGGACTAGCATGTTAATCACACGGACTTAGGATCTTACTTGATCCGAGGCCACTACAGATGGTATCAGAGCATAAGTTGACTGTAGATCGTGACCCTAGACATGGAAAACCTTAGGACAAATATTTTCTAAGTTATTTCAGAAAACTCTCATACTTCTCATCATCTACCTTGGGGTTTTAAAATTTCTTAAGTCTCTTCTTTTCAAACATTAGAAAATGACCACTACACACTTCAAGGAGAAACTTTTCTCAAGATTACCTTTTCAAAGAAGATCATCTCAATGTTTCGATTAAGTCGGGACTTGAAGACCTCCATGAAAGATGTTCCAAGACTGAAGCTACGAGATTAAAGACTTCAAAGGCCTTAAGTCAATGTTATTAACTAAAGAACTCGAAAGATTGAAGTTTAGGAAGAACATGAAGACTATCAAGAGCACGAAAACTTTTGGAGACTCGAAGCCTCGAAGATTCCAAGTGACCTATTAGGAACCAAACCCGAATAAGATTTCGCTAAATATAGATACGACAAATTGTTTGCTATCTTGTATGGTTTATTACCATAGCTAATGAAAACCTATTTTATAAACAAGATTTCTTGTATGGGTTTTCTTCTTCTTTCCATACTCCATTCGTTCCTACTCTAAACCTTGGTCAACTCGACGGATGGACCATATCAATAAGGAGGACAAGGCACTCAATTCCACCAAGCGTAAGAGCCACGCCGATGCAAAGAAGTGGATGCTCCAGGTTGAAGAAAGAATGAAGGATGCCAACATTGAAGTCAACAGAATGCTTCATTATGCCACCCAATTCTTAAAGGACGGCGCTCCAACTTGGTGGGAGATGCAACACACCATTGATGATCATCAAGGGGTGATATCTTAGGAAGAATTTAAAGTGGTTCTACTTCAATCTCGTCTCGTATACCAAAAATCCAAGAAGTTGAAGTCCTGAAACATTTAGCTTGCGCGATCTATGGAGAAATAGGACATATCACCAAGGAGCATCATGATCAGCGCCCCTACTGTGAAGGAAGGCACCCATCAGAAGAATGTCCCACCTCTCAAGTTACATTCTTCCTATGCGAAGGGACCAATCACAACCCCGCTCAATGCACCTCTACCCGGTGGTACATCAACTGAATCAACAAGTCAGAGACGGAATGCGCCAAGACCTCATGAAGCTCCGCGAGGACACGACAAAGACAAGGGATGGATTCAAGACTCTAGACACCGCACCCAAAGTCATCACTTCGCAATACTCGAAATATGAAAGGAATGCCCATTTTCCCCAAACTGGCTCAAGGAAACGATCAAGTCTTCCAAATGTTGAGGTAGAGCATGAAGAACCACAAGACGGGATGTCCTTGCCAAAAAGGAGGAAGGATCTAAGCGAAGTCCTATGCTTCCAGTGTCACAATCCTGGGCATTATGCTGATAATTGTCCAAAACATGTGAATGTAGCTGGAAAGGATAAAAATGATGATGGTAATAGTAATAGAGGCAGTAGCGTGAAGAAGCCCAAGAAATATTCTAGCCATGTGACATGCTATAAGTATGGTGAAACAGTGCATTACTCGTCAAATTTCCCTCGGAAAAGGAAGAATGATTATGGCAAAGGAAATGCCAAAGAAATGAAGCCCAATCCGTCCATCAAGCTACGACGAATTATGTTAGTGAGAATGGATCTTACAAATCAACAATCCACACCGACCCATCAGAAGAACCTAACAAATACAATCTTTAAGGGTGGTAGCACCTTAGTGTGAACCAAACCTATTTCTTGCTAGCTTTCTCGAATCTCGAGGACGAGATTCCTTTTAAGGGTGGTAGTCTGTAACATCCCGATTTTTTTTTCTAAATTTGGAATGATAAAATAAAATTATTAAGTTGATTGGATTGCTTAATCTTGTTGAAATTTTTGAATAAAAAAAGAAACTTTTGTTGATGATTGATTTTTTTACTAAGCCACAGTAAAAGAAGAGGATTACTATGACTACCAAGGTTTGAACAAACCCAAGACAATTGTTTGATTTCTTAAGTTAAATCACCGTTTGCAAACCCTATTATGAAATTACCGAAAATACTCCTACAAGACTACAAACAAGGTATTATGAATCCATTTGTTTAAATATGAAAAATATTTCTATAAAGTGTCCTATGATGATCTACAGAATTTTAGAAAATTTTGGAGACAAGAATCAACTCATTTGGAGATCATATGAAAAAGATATAAAGTAAATAAGGAAATAGAAAAGGAGAAAAGAATAAACAAAAAAAAACCCTAACCTTCTCTACCCGGGCAGCCGGCCAGGCCCAGCCCAGCCAGCCGCTCCCCTTCTCTACCGCGCAGCAGCGAGCAACAGCCCGCTAAAGGCCCATCGCAAGCCCAGCCGCAGCCCGCGTTTCCTCCCCCTCTCACTGCCATGCGGGGCCCGCGCGGTCACCTCCTTCCTCCAGCCGTGGACGGAAAGAACACCTGATCGAAGCCGCATCGCCGCCGTGTATCGGCCGGACTCTGGCCGAATCGAAGAAGAGACCCTGACCCCCTCGCCAAGGATTCGACGGCCATATAAGCCCGCAACCCGCTGCCTTGAAGCCCTAAAGTTTTGCTTGCCAACGCCGCCGTCGCGAACGCGCTTCGGATCTCGCCGCCGCCATTGTTGAGGACAAGCTGCAGGTCAAGCTCGAGCCCGACAAATTCCGTCGCCCCTCTCCCAGGTGTTCCTCCTATTCTCTTCCCCATACTCAACTGCGTCTCCTCATGCTACTTCCCCTTGCGCAGATCGCCGGAACACCCTCGATTGCTCGCCGGAGCTCCACCGTCGCCGCTGACCTCTGTCCGCTCGCAGTCGTCGCTACAGGAAGAGAAGGAAGAGATCGACTATGCCGTTCACCTCCCCGACCTCTCCTCCATCCCGCGGTGTTAATCCCCGTCACCGTTGACCACCGGAGCGACGCCAGAGACCACCGTCAGCCGCCAGCCACCATCATCTGGAGCCGTCGCCGCCGAAGCCACCCTCCACCTTGCCGTTGACCACCACTAAGACCCTGGGAGAGTCGTAGCCGTCAGATCCCTCTTTGATGGCCAGGATTAGATAGAACCAGAGAAGGGGTACCGACCAACCTGGTTACGCCATGTGGCCATCCTCGTCACTCTGCCGTGTCAGCAGCCACGTCGATGCCAGTCAGCAGGTCAGAGCCCAGTCAGCGCGAGTTATTTGATTTTAATATTTAAATAGCCAGAATATTGTCCAATCTTGTAAAATTCATATAAAATTGAATACATGTCCAAAAATTATAAATAATATATGGTTGGATTCATAAAATTGTGTAGAACAATAATAAAGGATTAGATATAACTTTTACAGTACATATTTACTGTAATAAATTAAATGGTTTAATGAGGTTTTTAGACATAATAAATCATAGTAAATTATCTGTAGATCCTAAAAATACAAATAAAGTGTCTATGGATTCATAATTTCATATAAAACATTAATATGCTGTTAGATCCAAATTTTGCAGAGTAAAATTGCTGTAGTAATTTAAATAGTTTTAATGGACTTTTAGGGTATTAAATTCATAGTAAATAATTTATAACTCAGAAAAATATGAATAATATGTCTCTGGAATCACATTATCATGTATATTACAGATCTGTATTAGTTTGAATTTTTTTAGACAACAGAAATTGTTCAAATGATTTAAACTCCATTTAACACTATTTAAATCATAATAAAAGATTTATAACTCCGATTAAGTTGAATCCAATTGCTACTGGTTCGTATTAATGCCCTCCGTCCAGTACACTTTAGATACAAATTTAATACGGCAATTAGTACAGAAGTTTCAACAGAACTATTAAAAACCCTAGTTTGGTAATCAAGTATGAATAATAGATCTCCTGCATGCATCATGTGTTGTAGTGTTGTTCAGATAACTAATTACAACCATTATGACTTATTAAACCATCATTCATGTTTTGATCATCCTTGTTGTGTTTGCTATGTTTGCAATTGTTTTGATTGGAACTAATTTGTCCTCGTATTAGATTGTTCGGGGAGTGCGATTGCTGCGGAGAAATACAATCTAACACCCATATTATCAACATAAGGCAAGTTACACCACTTGTTCATAATTTTGTCCCAGTTTTGATTCTATGCATGTGATCTTCAAAATTCTGTAGTGTGCATGTGTAGGATGATCTAGTAGAATTTTTCCTCAGTATTATTTTGCAAGTGCGATGATTTTGTAGTATGCCATGAGTAGCTCTATACTTAGGATTTCCTATCCCAATAGGTTACCCTGTTTTTAATAAGTATTGCTTGCTATGCTATATATACAAAGCACCGTTGGGGGGTTCGAAAGACAATGAATTTTTCTAAGTATAAAGGCTCTCTTGAGCAAACTTTTCTTCTCAAATCCACTTCAAAATAAAACTAAGTTTTCTTCTGGGCAGAATGGTTGTCGGGTCAACGAGTGTGATTTTGGTGGAGGACGGCCGCCCAGGAATCAAAGAAGTCTGCCATGTTTCAGAATTCAGAAGCTTCCAGTGCAACCACAATACATTATGGGCTTTGTCTTGGCCTAGTACTTAGTGGGAAACCTCACCTGGGTACCAACATTTGGAGGTTCTTGGCACGGTTGGATCCAGAAGGTAGAGGGGCTACTAAGGGAAAGCTTCGCCATGGTCTTGTCTGTAAAAGGACTTGATCATGGATTGTGGGTAAAGTGCACAAACTCTCGAGAGTATTGCAATCTGATCGATCGGTAGTGTTCACGATATGAGAACAATAATGAGCGTCTGAAGGATGGAGCCTCTGAAGGATCTTCCTCTCTCTTTCCTAAAACAAAGTTTTGAAACCCCGTGGCGTGCGTAATATCGCCAATGGGTGGGAATTTGGGAACTTGGTGTGTAATATCCAAGTGACGCTTGGTGCATAATATCCAAGTGTTTGGTTGTTTGGACACTTGGTGCGTAATATCCTCGTGTGCCACTCGACCTTATTTTATCAAAGCAAATGTTTACAAAGTAGGACAATCCTCTCTTCTTCTCTCTACTTAAGAAAACTAGCTTTGAGCAAATGAACTCTACAGCCTATACCAGCCTTGCATGTAGAGATAGTCTCTTCTTTCCTTGGTGTAATTTGCCAATACATTCAAAGTATTGACCCAACTTGTTGGCTGCACGTTTCATGTGCAGAATTTCAGAGATCGTTGAAAGGTGCGCTAGGATCGCGGGTCTTCACTCAACCTGCCTATGGCATTGGTGGGACTCCAAGTTGTATAATATCGCTTCTGTTGTAATAATGTAAACTCTGGATTATTCGATTCATGTAATAAAGACTTGTGTTTTACATGATATTTCATCGACTATGAGTGCTAGCTATTGATCCAGGGACTAGCATGTTAATCACAGGGACTTAGGATCTTACTTGATCCGAGGCCACTACATATATCCCTTGTACAGAGGTGAGCTCTGAGCTCCCTAATCCAACCCTGTTTAGAAGGCATCAGAATAACAAAACCCTAGATCCTCTAATTATCTAGTTTCCACACTTTCCACCACTTTCCTTCAAAACCAAGGTTGATATTGATGCCTACATAAAGTGTACATCATCTACCTTGGATATAAGCATCCCCAAATAATTCTCCCAATTATTTGGATAATTAAACTATTTAATTTCCTCTATCTACTAATTTCTCCAAAACCCTTATCTATAAAGACAAGTTTTTTTCATCCAAATCACCTTACCAACTTAAGGCACATTTGAAACCTATTCATCATACCCCATCTTTCAAACTCAAAAATAAATATTTTTGAGATCCTTTATTATTTATTTTTGCCCTTTTTCTTAAATGGCAGAAACAAGAAATAATTCTCCAAAAATACTTTTCCACCTCAATAAATTCAAGTAAAATTCTCCAATGTGTGTTATGGTATTTAGGGACATACCACATCGAAAACCAAGCTTGCCCAATGTAAAAATAACATTTTTGCTTCCATAATCTATTTCTGCACTTTTAAAAGGGTGCATTTAAATGGGGTTATAATCCTCAGAAAAATCCCATTTAAATTATAGAGAGATTATGTGATACCGTCTACCTACCAGTACCATTTCCACACTTTGTTCAATGCAAATTTTCAAACTTCCTTAAGAACCCAAGATTTGATCAAACTTACAACAACAAGCCAATTTTGATTCAAACAAGGACCAAACCAGCCCCAATCTTCTCCAACACTTCACCTTAACAGCACTCGCTCACCCCTGGTCGACCAACACTATATCATGGACCCACACCCCTTGTCGCACATGTTTGTTTATGAGGGAGACAAATGCAAGGTCTTGTCTAATCAACTTCTTTACTCCTTGCAGCCCTCTACTCCTTGCTCCATGCACGACCCTAAGCTCACCCCACACACTCCCCACCACCCTCAGCACCCAATGGGAAGGCCATGGACTAGCTCCATGCTCCCCCATGAGCCACACCCCCATAGACCACTCCCACTTGGGTATATAATGCCCAAGGCCACCCAGCTCTCCCCTGCTCAGCTCTTTTGCCCCAACAACCCCCACTCCCCTCTCCCAGAGCTCCCACTCTCTCCCCCACGCTCTATTTTTCCCAAGGAAGAAGAATAAGGAGCTTCAGCCACCAAGAAAGAAACGAGCAAGGCTCACTCCCCCGAGCTCCTCTCTCCCTGCATGTCACCCTGCAGTGACCCCCTCTTCCTCCTCTATCTAACCATGCTCTCGTTTGTGCCTAGGACCTTCTGCAGCGTCATCCAGGGCGAGCTCCGGTGAGCTAGGTTCGTCCACCCTCGCGCGAGATTCTTCCCGGCGACAGGAACCGTCGCGCCGACCATCCCCTGGACCGCTGGCGAGCACCGCGTCGCCTCGTTGCCTCCCCGACCTTTCCCGAACCCTCGGTGATCCTTCCTCACTCCTTCCTCGACGCCCTAGGGTTTCCTCGCTGGCCCCCGCGTCCTAAGGTGGCAGAAGACCATGGACCGTCGATCTCGTCCAGATCTGACGGCCTGCGTCAACCCTTACCCCTTTGCCTCGTGGACCAGCCGCTGGGCCATGGCCAGCTGCTTGCCGCCTGCGTGCGAGCGTTGCACCTGGGCCGATCTGGCTCTTCTGGCCCGGAAACCACCAGATCTGGCCCATAGGCCCCGAGCCCCCTTTTTCCTTTCTTTTAAATTTTAGATCTGAAATTAGCACTTTGGTTTAAATCCAAATGAAAATGTAAAAGCCTGCAAAACCCCTAGATCTACAATTCTTGAAATGCTTGGATGTTTTCCCTAACAGGCAGACCAAGTGCTGCCCCAAAATAATGTATAGATAAAATATGATAAATCCTATTCTAGAGTCTATCCAGAACACTATTTAAATCCACAGAGAGTTTGGCATCTCCAAATGGAGAAATTCCAAACGGCGCTGAAAGGTACTAACCATACCTTTCCATTCCCATAGGTCCCATAGTCACTTGCTTCCTAGATTACCCCTAACAAAAATAACAAAAACAGGTACTTCCTGACTTTAGGATTTTCTCTAGGTTAAACCAAATGAGGTTTGAACCTAATTCCAACACACAGAGAATGCACATAAACATATCTCCCTAAATCCAGCAGCCCATAATTTTATGAGCTTATATTGAATTTTAGTGAATTAAACTCTTCTGGGCAAGGTTTACTCACTAATAAAATCACCACAGTAACACTGTGACTCCAAATTGATTGATTCCAATTTCTTCACAAACGTATTCTCAGTACATAAGTTGTACCCTTGTAATCAACTAAAAAGATTTTGTAGAATAAATCTGATGAAAAAGACAAATCCTATCTAGTACTGCCTTTGGGAATTTCTCAAGGGAATTATGGTACTTGTTTTGAGGATATTTCAACTCCTCTTGATTCAGTTCACCAAACCCCACCTTTTAACCCAAGGAAATAATTATTGGATCTCCATAGAAGTTCTGGTGAATTATTTCCTTAAACTAGAGTTTTATCCACTATAAAATCCATTATAAATTAAGGGAAAATGATAAAATAGTGAAACCACTTGTGTTGGTTTCATTTTATCAATACCTATATGATGGTATCATTTTCCTACAATGGTATCATACAGATTAAGCCCTTGGTAAAAAACCCTCCCTTAGATAGTTATTAGACTATAACTAAAAAGGGATCCTTTTCCCTAATGCCTCCAAAGCTTCTTCCAACCCAATCACACCAATCCTCCAACATCCTACTGATGTATATCATGCATTTATCCTTTTCTTGCTGTATGGTTTGATTTTTGTATGCCTTGTATTGATGCTGGGTTGTTTGTTTGCATGTGTAGTCGATAACAGCGATAGTTGCGATTGTGTGACGCCGAGAAGAAGGAAGGATCGGGTTATCTTTATTATTGATTGTATTGGTATTCTGGTTATCTAACGCCGTCAAGGGACTTCTTGATGGTCACAGGCAAGCCACCATTCCTAAACTCCTGTATTTACCCATTTCTGTTTATCAACTCTTTTATCTCTCATTTATAAATTGCATGAAAACAGACATGGTTTGTTTCAAATAAAAAGACGTGAGTAACTTGGATCCTCCAAGTTATGAATGAGTGTCCCTGGGACACCTACCCTATTTTCACCTACTTTTACCGCTTAGAACGACGCTAAGATGATTAGCATCTTCCCTCTTGGAACCCACAGATTTTCCACAATAAAACTATTTTGGGTTTTACCCTACTACGAAGTTTTCACAATAAAACCCTTGGAAATAGGCATCATTTACGAGTGGAAGTTTTATCAAAAGAGAATATGATAAGAATGAAGAGTAAATCAAGAAAGAGAAAGGAAGGGATGTTCTAAGTCAATGTCCGGAACAATTTATTCCGTGCATACACATTACCCCAGTCACTAGGGCTTAGCTCGTAGTTTCTGGTCCTTAGTCGGGGCTGCTCTTACTCGCTAAAGGGGAGAAATCCCATGAAATATGGGCTGCCATGGGCAGGCACTGGTGCAACAATTGGGCCTCTCGCGGACGGTATGATTTGAGGAAGTACAGATGGAAGATTGTCACTATTGCTACCGGTCAGGCTTCGGTCTGGAGGTAGGGGTCAGTACGGAAGGAAGGACCAGGGTCGGGGACCCCATACCTGTACTAGAGAGATAAACCCAAAAGTAAAAGCCGCCGTTGCTAGGGATCGACAAATGAAATGGTCAAGTTTGATTATCCGAACCCCTGTCTACTTTGTGTAGCAGGCCGTGGTTTTATCCCGGCGGATGTATTGATTCTTATGGGTAAAGTGCACAACCTCTGCAGAGTGTGATCTATTCGAATAGCCGTGTCCACGGACAAGGACGGTTGGGATGGCAAGAGCTAGGAGTACCCTTCGGTTATGTTGAGATCAGATAAAGGATGTGGCTTTGTCACGAGAAAAGATAAAGAGTAAGTTGGTTTTGACCGGAGATGGTCGATAAGGTTTTTAAAAAGGGTTTTACAACAAAACTGTTTTTCAAATCTTTTTAACAAGGATGTGGAGATGTCCAGATTCTCAAAAAGGAGACATATATTCCAAAAACTCTTTTTCAACAAAGATATAGAGATGCCATTGGTAGGTTTTCAAAAACAACCATAGTGTAGAGCTATCTCGCCATAGCCAGATATGCATGTTTCTTCTTACCCTTATCTCGGTGGTTTGCGAGTACATTCAAAGTACTTACCGACATTGCCCGTGGCTATTTAATTGGCCAGATTGTAGATGTTAAGAAGCGACGAAGGTGCTTACGTCTATGCGAGCTAGGCCATCTTCCTAGACAGTTGCTTGTAGGTTAAGGCACGGGCTCTGCGCTGAAGACTTCCGCTATTTATGTTGTAATCACCATAAAGGCCTCCTTGTAAGTTGTTGTATTCGTTAATGTAAGGATGATGTAATGATACTTGTCGGTTATGCTCACAACCCACTAATCATGGGAATGTGAATTATATGCATAACGGGTATTCTCGGACCGTAAATCCGAGGTGCCACATTATAGATCATGAAAAGCATGCTTTGTGTGATAGTTATATTGTTGAGTTTATTCATGATGCTACTGAAAGTTATTATGATAGAGGGAAACATGGTCTTATGTATCTCAACAATATTAAGTTTCCCCTCTTTATATTGAAAATCTTGAAGTTGCACTTGTTTTGCTTTCCTATGCTTGTTGCTTTGTGCTTCTTTGATTTATTTTCTTACAAGATTCCTATGCATAGGAAGTGGGTTAGACTTAAATGTGTTTTGAATTTGCTTCTTGATTCTCTCTTTTACTTCAATTCATATTTCTTATGTGAGCATCTTCTCAAACCATCAAGCCTAACTTAAAGGCATTAAAGAAAAGTACTTGTTGGGAGATAACCCAAGAGTTTCCATGAGTCTTGGAAGTTATTACTTCAGTAATGACCTATCCTTATCCTTTTTGTTTGCTTTTTGTGCCAAGAATGACCTCTAATGAGAGGAAAGTAAGATTTGTGGAGTTGCTGTCCCGAAACAGATTTCTGTCCTCCACCATAAATATTCTTTAGGAGTCTCTGTAAGTCGGATTGAACTGACAATTTACAAATAAATCCCCAGTATGTTAGATAACTTTTGTTAGTTTAACACTTTTTTATTTGAGCAACAGAAGGTTTTCGAAAAAATCGGTTTCTACATGCTGGTCTGTTTTGATAGATTTCTGCCATTATTTGCATTTGCTTCTTATTGATTCCTTTTTGAGTTCTGTTTTGGGGAATTGAGCTTTTTGAAGAAGTTGCTATAGTATGTTGTCTTTTTAGTGAAAAGTTTTGTTGTTCCAAAGCTAAGCCTAAAGGTCTATTATCTTTTGAATACACTAATGTTGCTAATGAAGATTGTGTGAAGTTTTGAATGAACGAAAAATTTCAGGTGTAGAGAGAGAATGATGTAATGAGATGATGAATGGACAAAAGCTCAAGCTTGGGGATGCCACCCGGTGTCACCCCAAGAAATATCCAAGAGATACAAGCGTCAAAGCTTGGGGATTCCCAAGGCATCCCCTTCTTCATCAATAAAAAGCTCAGGTCTGTCTAGACACTTTGTTTTTATTGTTTCATGCACTGTTGTGTTGTTCTTGGAGCGTCTTAGTTTTCGTTTGCTTTGCTTGGTTTGTTTAGTTTGCTTGCATAAAGTAGTTTGGACCCCCGTTCTCGCTGTGTTGTTTCAAATAATTCAATTGGTGTTGGAAAGGAGTAGAAAGTTCTTGCTTGGAAGTGCAAGAGGATCTTGCATTGACTGTGACTTAGACTTTAGCATGACATGTTAGGTTTTGTTTTGACCTTATGATTAGCGATTATTTCTTTAGCATGTCTTGTTCCAAACAATTGGGATTGCTTAGTGTGCCTTGAAAGAATTATGCATTGTTTTAGCATACAAAAGCATGGTATTGTGGTATTCTCCTTTGATGCTTTGTTTGGGTTGACTTGGCACATGCTCACACCATGTTATGACTATGAACAAGTCACCATAGCCTCTAAGATCATTTAGTTCTTGACTTGTAGTACCACTCTATGCTTTGATTAGTAATGTTTTGTTGCTCTGCATGATTATGGCCATTATTGCTCTCTTAGTTGGTTGCTCCCAGTCTTTTGCTAGCCTCCACTTGTATGAGTAAGCTCTACTCATGCTTCCAACTCCCAAGAAACCAAGTTATTCCAAAGTATCCACTATAAACTCCTATCCATGGTGTGTTACACCATTCCAAGTATATTCTTGTTTTCAGCTATCTTAAAATTAAAAAGCACTTTGTTATGTGAAAACTTAGTGATTAAAGCCCTCACGAACTTGATGGCACACTTTATATTCTTTGCCCCTAATAAACTTGAACCATTGTGTCATCTATGTTGTATATGCTTGCACTTATACATTGGAATTAGCAGAACCATGCTGTCATGGGGAACATTTTCAACATTGCACTTGTACTTTGTACATAATTGATATGATGCTCTTTTGTCTATGGATGTCACAGGTGTGAACTAAAGAGGGAGCTTGTAAGTCCATGGAGTTATGTATTTTGTGTTAGATAAACGCCTGGGCAGCTAGCCTAAGCCATGCCTAATCATTGTGGAAACTTGCAGCATCACCATAATGAGCATTCTATGAAGCATCCTCAATAAAAATCTATGCACATAGTAAATAAAAAGATCATTGAGATGCTCATTGTCTTCTTGCCTTGTCATTTTGGTTATGGGATAGCTCCTGTACCATGTGCAAGGGGTACCCTGTTGGCGGTTCTCTATGATACGCATATACTTACTATGACAAGAACTTACAGGTGACTGAAGTCGAGTAGCATGAGGTGTGGCCCTCGTATTCAAGGGACATGAGATTGCCAACTTATACTTTGTCAAGCATATACTACATAGTTTGTTCACTTTAACTTTAATCACTTCAAGATGCTTATGATAGGGGCAATGAGGGCTGAAATCTAACAAGTACCATATTTTTTGGAAGCTCTTTTTGAAACATGAAATCCCTCCTTCCCTTTATGAAGGGCCTTTCTTCCACTATTATATTGAGTCTCCACCTTCTACCTTTAGGCACTATTAAGAGAGCATAGTTGTCATTCTTAGTTCTATGTGTAGTGTCCAAAAACTTATTGATTGATGCATATTGTGATATTACTTGTTCTTGTGCTACTTGTATCTAGTCACTCTTATGAACTTTGAAGCTGTCCTATACATCTAATTGCTACTCCATGAGGGACAAGCTGAATGTCACTATGCCATGTTTTCCGTATGTGAAACAAACAAACGTTTTTCAATGCATGTTATTCATGATCTTTGTTTATAGCCTTTCATGTTGCATGCATAGTTACGTTGTCTTATTGTTAGAACTCCATCTTTCATGCACATGTTTAGAGTTCTTTCATCCCAGCTTTAAATGCTTGCAAATGGTTTGATCTTGGTTTTGATGGTGCACGTCACCTCAAAAATTATTCTTTTATCACTTACCTACTCGAGGACGAGCAGGATTTAAGCTTGGGGATGCTTGATACGTCGGAAACGTATCTATAATTTTTGATGCTCCATGCTTGTTTAGTATCTACTTTGCTTTGCTTTGTCTACAATTTGAGGTGTTTTTATACCTTTTCTAGAACTAACCTATTAACAAGTTGCCACAGTGCCAGTTGCCTGTTTTCTTCTGTTTTTCGTTCCAGAAAGGCAGAAAATAAATATTCTCGGAATTGGACGAGACAAAATCCAAAGTCAATATTTTAACATGGGCGACACGAAGCCAGAAGACGAGACGGGGGAGGGCCTTGAGGGTGTCACACCCCCTGGCCATGTGGGTGGGCCCACCTCGTGCCTGGGGGGGGGCAGGCACCTCGGGCACCCCCTCGGACTCCCCCTTCGCCTATAAGAAGCCCCCGATGCAGAAAACCTAGGCACCCAATCAAAACTCCACAAAACCTTCTGTAGCCGCCGCCACCATTGTCCATAGATCGGGGGGATCTGAAGTTCTTCTTGGCACCCTACCGGAGGGGAGATCATCCCGGAGGCCTTCTTCTCCGGTATGAAGCGTGAGTAGTTCCACCTTGGACTATGGGTCCATGTAGTAGCTAGATGGTTGTATCTCCTCGTTGTACTTTCATGTATAGATCTTGTGAGCTCCGTTGATGATCAAGATCTAATCTATTTTTAACTATACATGTTGTGTTTGCAGGGATCCAATGGATATTGAGATTACTATGTCACATTCATTAATGGTTTTGTCTATTTGATTCTATCATGTCTGTTTTGTTTGTGATCTTGCATGCTCTCTGCTGTTAGTTGCTAGTGACTCCAAGAGGGGGTATTTATGCTCGATAGTGGGTTCATGCCTCTAGTTTCCAAGGGAAGTGACAGAAATCTCTTCGGTTGTAGATGTGTCGTTTCCACTAGGGAGAAAACAACGGTCTATTGTTCATGGAACAAGTGGATTGTTTACCTTATAGACATTGCTTGAAGCAGTTGTCTGTTGCTTGCAACTTAATACTGGAGGGGGTTCGGATGATAACCTAAAGGTGTACTTCTAGTCATAGATGCAGTTGGATGGTGGTCTATGTATATTGTTGTATTTCCCAATCGAATCTCATAGGATCTTTTTGTCTAGTATTGCATTATTATGCCTTGCTCAGTTCCTGTCAATTGCCCTGCTGTAATTTGTTTACCCTTCATGCCATGTTGTTTATCTAAGGAGAGCACCTCTAGTGAACTATGGACCCCGTTCCAATCTTTACCATTGATACATCTTCCACTGTGACTTGTTTACTTGGTGCAAACCATCATCACCTTCCACACCATACAGTTAATCCTTTGTTACAGCAACCGGTGAGATTGACAACCTCACTATTCGTTGGGGCAAAGTCTTGAGTTTGTGTTGTGCAGGTTTCCATGTTGCTTGCAACACTTGTGTGACATTTCCTTCCTCCTACTGGTTCGATAACCTCGGTTTCTTACTGAGGGAAGACTTGCTATTGTGCTCTTCACACCTTTCTCTTGGGATTTCCAACGAAGCGCTCCCACGTCAACACCAGGCGCCATCACAACCTCATCCTTTGGTAGGATCTTATGTTCGAGGTAGGCGATGTATGATTCAGTCTAGTCGCATGATGATGCGGTCATGGTGACCAGGGCCGAGTCTGGATGTGGCAGAATTTCGATGTCAATATCCATTAGTGGGGATACTGGAGGCTTTTTAATGATGTCGAGAAAGACGCCGAGAGGTTGTGTTTTCCGGGACGACCCGACACGCGAGAGGGAGTCAGTCTCGATAGATACACGCAACTGAGTAGCCGGCAAAGTATCCTTGAAGCTTATCCACGGCGTGGTGGTATTCCATCTTGGTTGGGGAGAGGCCATTGCACATGCCGGCGACCTGACTGGTGACAAGGTCGGAGTCGCTGTAGCACTTGAGGCAGTTGATATTCATTTCCTTGGTGGCTCGCATACCGTGGAGTAGTGCCTCATACTCAGCCATGTTGTTTGTACAAGGTGTGAAGTCGATCTAGAGCATGTAGCGTAGCTTGTCGCCTTTGGGGGAGGTGAGGATGATTCTAGCTCCTGCATCGTTGGAGATTTTGATCCAGTCAAAGTGGAGGGACCAGTAGTAGAGGTAGGGGAGCAGCGCGAGCTACTAGGCCTCCTCCCAGTCGATGAGAAAGTCGTCTAAGGCCTACAACATGATCGCCTTGCATGGTTCGTATTTGATGTTGTGTATGCCTATTTCAACAACCCACTTGTCCAGTCGCACGGTTTATTGATGGTTGCGGATGATGTCTTGGAGCAGAGACGAACATAATGGGGTGCTCGTGGATATAGTGCGGGAGCTGGCATTGGGCTCAAAAGACCGCTTATACCAATTTTTGGAACTACAGGTATTACTACTTCGAATCGGTGTGGACCTTGCTGAGGTAGTACACCGGGCGCTGCGCGAGGCATTCCTTTCCTTCCTTGCGTCGCTCGACGACCATTATGGAGCTGACAACTCGACTGGAACCCTCCATGTACATGAGCATTGACTCCTTGTGCACGGGCACGACGAGCAGTGGTTCCACGAGTAGTACCTCTTTCAGTGAGGCGAGTGCATTGTTGGACTCGTTGTCCCATTCAAATGTTGTATTCTTGCGCATGAGGGAGTATAGAGGCATTGCCTTTTCGCAGAGTCAATGTATGAAGCGACTGAGGGATGCTAATCGTCCTGCCAGTTTCTGCATATTGCGCAGGCACTCGCATTTGCTGAGTCACGTGATGGTGCTGATCTTGGTGGGGTTTGGCTCGATGCCGCGCTTGGATATAATGTACCCCAATAGTTGTTCGGTGGGCACGCTGAACATGCAATTTTCCGGGTTGAGTTTTGTCTTGTACGTCTGCAAATTTGTGAAAGTTTCTGCGAGGTCGATAAGGAGGTCATCCTGCAAGGTTAATTTTATGACCATGTCATCAATGTTGTATATTGTGGCCAATTTGGCTCGCCAAGCATTCGTGCATGCATCTTTGATAGGTTTCCATGACGTTCTTAAGGCCGAAGGACATGGCGGTATAGGAAAATGCTCCGAATGGCATGATATATTCCGTCTTGTCTTCGTCCTCGATGTCCATTTTGATCTGGTTATACCCAGAGTAGGCGTCGAGGAAGCAGAGCGACTCGGACCCCACAGTCGAGTTGATGATTTGATCGATTCGGGGAAGCACGAACTCCTCCTTGGGGAAGGCGCTGTTATCCTCGCATTCCAAGGACATGTCCAGGTCGCCGCACACAGTTATGATGTCGTGGGGGCCCGGGAGCTTCATCATGTTGTAGGCGTGGTGGGGGGCTCCATGAATTTGGCGAATGCTTGTTGCCCGAGCACATAGTGATACGGGCTATGGAAGTTCACCAGCTCGAAGGCGATATGCTCGGTGCAGATGTTGGCTAGCGTGCCAAAGGTGACCAGCAACATTACCTTGCCGATTGGATATGCCTTTCGAGCTAGGACGATGCCATGGAAGGTGCAGAGGGTCGGCTAAATCATGGACTGCGGGAGTTGTAGTCGCCTGAAAGTGTCTAGGTACATGATGTTGATGGAGCTCCCTCCATCATGAGTGTCTTCGGTAGCCAGTAATCCGCTACTTTTTGTTTGATGACCAGGGAGACTCGCCCTGGATATTTGATCATGGGCGCGTGATTGTTGCCGCTCCATATAATTCTTGTGTCTGACCATTTTAGCTAGCGCGGGATGTCGACTTGCTGTACCGCATTGACGGTGACAGCGCGGGCGAGTACTTTTTCTCGCGTCGCATCCCCACACCAGTATACGTGTGAAGCAAACTGCCAGAGTTTCTGAACGCGCCGCTGTTGCCGTTGTCATGCAGTTGATCAAGGTTCGGGTTTTCCCTAGCAATGCGCCTTCTAAATCTCTTTGAGAGAGTGGAAGTCGGCAGTTGTGTGGGTGGCTGGTTTGCCTTATCTGCTGTGGTAGACACAGGGTTGGTTTAGTAGGGCTGCACAGTCAAATTTCAGCATTACCGAGGTATTGCCGTGTGAGTTTCTCCGTTCACAATGGAAGTTGATGGGATCGTGCGTGGCATAACCAGCACTGTCTACGAAGTTTGACCTGACTTCGATGCGACATTTGGTCGATTGCCGTATGTTGCCTTGGATGGGGTCGCGGGTATGACCGCTATTTTGGCCGCTCGTGCGGTGCCTTCCACCCAACTCGTCGTTGGATTTTTGGATTGGGTCCTCCTTCGAGTAGCGCTTGGCGATCTCGAGGAGGTCAGGTATGTTATTGAGCATTGCATAGACCCACTTGATCTTGCCGACCAGGGGTTATTACCGGCATGCGTTTTTGAATCAATGGATATCGATGTCTGGGTGGATGCCCACGACATTAATCCATAGGTCCTGCCAGCGTTTGACCCAATGGTGGGTTCAATCGTTAGGACCCTGGATGCATCGCTCCAGGTCGTCAATTGAGGTCGCGCATGTGTGGGAGCCCTCAAAATGCTTGATGAAGGCTTCACGCATCTCCTCCCATGAGTCGACGCTGTTTTCTTGGAGGGTGTTGATCCATTAGCGTGTCGTGCCTTCCAACATCATGGGAAGGTAGCGAGTGGCTAGTAGCTTGTTGTGGCCAGAGATCCCCATCACCATGAGGTACGTGTCAATCAGAACCTTGGGGTGGAGCGTGGGGTCGTATTTCTCGATTTCCCTTGTCCCTCGGAAGTTTGGAGGGTAGATTTCGCCTTGGATCATTGGTTCAAAGTTGGGCAGGCCTACTCGGCTGAGGTTGCCATGGTTGGCCAGTGTCTGGCGGAGGTCGCGCTGCTTGTTTGAAGAGTTCACGGGGTTAGCAACCATAGGTGGGGGCTGCCGCGGCTCTGGTGGTGGATAGTTGTTGACATTTGCCACCGTTCATTCGCCTGGGCGATTGGACGATGCCACCCTGCTGTTGGTGGATCTGGAATAGACCCACTCTTGCGAGTTGTAGCCCGCGTCCTGCAGTTTGACAGATTTGGCCAATAAGGCTTGGGCTTATTCTATTTGGAGCAAACCATCTCTCGTAGGTTTACGTTGGTGACCACAGCCTAGTTCGGGATGACGTTGTCCATTGTAGTCTAGTAAAGAGGGAGGCCATTGACGTCATATTCTCGGGACGCGATTACTACCCGTGGGTACCCTGGAGGAGGTGTGTGGTGGGGTGGTGGAGGTGATCCATGCGCGGTTGATTCAGTTGTTGGGCGACTGCCTCCAGGTGACGCGTTGGTGCAGACTTCATGATCGGCTGCACGCATGGGGTTGTTCTCGTTATTGAAGTTCAGGGTTTGGCCCTATGCGGAGAGATTGAGTCTCCGTGTCACCTGCCGTTGATGATATGTCAAGAGTTGTTGCGCAGTTTCTTGCTCGAGGAGAAATCTTTTTTGACCGGCCTTCTCTTTCTCCCAGGGCTCGTTCAGGGCCACACGGTGCTGCTCCGTCTTGTTGACTGTCGTGGTATTGCCGACGAGTATGCCATGGAGGGGTCCTCACAGTGCGTGTTTAGAGACGTGGGGTAAGGCGTACGGTTGATGGAGTGCAGTAACACACTTACCGGTTCAGATCCCACAACGGTGGAGGAATCCTACTCCTGCTATAAATCACTATAAGGGCAATACGAGTTACAGGATTGGTTATTTGTGCGAGGTGCGTCGAGTCGACACTAGATTATGCAGATTGTGCCCTAAAGGCCCCCATAGACCCGACTTATATAGTCGCTGTGTCCTAGGGTTCTGAGGAAAAGTCCTAGCCGGACAGGTTACAGAGTCCTACACCGTCTATTACTAGTCTTGTGTATCTTTCACTCCAAGGCTCTGGGTACGCTGGTGACTCCACCGTAGCCTTCCTTTATCCGACATGGGCCTCCCTTCTGGATCCATCTAACTGGGCCGCCCAGCAGGCCATAGGCCATGCTACCAACTATGGGCCACCCTGGTTATCCGGATAAGCAACATGCTATGAGGATACCCATATAGCATATCCCCAATAGTAGCTCCCGGAGAACTACGAGATCTTGCGGCGTCTTGCCTTTTCAGATGAATGCTCCGTCTAGTTGGATGTCGGAAAATTGTCAAGCAATATCTTGTAGTCCTCCCAAAGAACCCTGCAAAACTTTCTCCTTCTTCAACTTGTAAGCCAGAGAAATGTTGAATCTTCCATCGTACATTTCCATAGTCGGATTAGATCCATCTATGTTGGAATCTTCGATGTGATGGCTCATCTACCCATGTCAGTTAGGACGGCGTAGGCTTAGGTCAACGACGCCTCGTAACTCACACATGCAGATAACGCAATCATGTCCGATTTTCCCGGCGATACGAACCGTTGGCAGCGACGGTTGGAGACGTGGCGAAATTTCCACGCACGTTCGCGAACACGTTGTCCACGCGGCAACCATCTGATCAAGCTGCACGAATCTTGACGCCGAGGATGATAAATAGTAACCGTGGGGAAATTTCCACTTTTTACCTCATTCTCCTCGCATCATCTTCTTCCTCCAGCCGCGCGTCTCCTCGAGCTCTCCGCTAGAACTCTCGAAAAAACCCTAGCTCCAATCTGCACCAGTCGCACCCAATCCTCACTCCATGGCTAGCAGCAGCACCTCTCCATCAATGGCGGCATCGAGCGAAGCCACGACGAAGCCGGCGAGCTCCATCGTCGTGCCTCTAGAGGGCCTAGTCATTCCCGCATCGGTGATTATCGAGACCACCGGCGGCGACCTTAATCTGGCGGCGCTGGAGCCGTTGGAAGAGGAACCAGACTCGCACAAGGGCGACTGGCGCGGCTTGGATATAACCGACCATGACATCCAAGACATGATTGTCGAGAGCTACCTCCCCGCGACAGAGGGGCTTGCCTGGCGAGGTGACACCTTCTCCCCAAGCCGGAGAAAAGGTGTACCTAAAAGCTCAACAGGTACGCGGCATATCCCTGCCCATCTCCAACTTCTTTCTCTCCGTCTTGAACCATTATAGGGTCCAGCCCCAGAACCTTTCCCCCAATAGTATCTTAGTGCTTAGAAACTACGCGGCACTTTGCGAGGGATATCTAGGGATAAGGCCTAGGTTAGACCTTTTTGTGTACTTATTTACCATCAAACGTGAAGCCGGACATAGCAAGGAAGAGCTTAGGAACTGTGGCACCATAAGCTTCAAGATTTGACCTGGCCGGCGGTTCCCCGACATCGTCGGCCACGAGTCCTGCAAGAATTGGCAACAGACGTACTTTTACGGCCCAAACATCCCGTACAAGTTACGTACACGGAGTTCGTTGACGGAGCCGCCGCTGAAGCCTCGTCATGGAGATCCCAAGCCACCCTTACCTCCCACCTCGATGCTTCTCGGGCCATAAGGCGGATCAAGTGGTTCGTAGAGACGGGTCTGACCGGCTTGGACCTAGCCATGTGCTAGTTCATCAGGCGAATCCAACCTCTGCAGCACCGCGCAAAGCTCATGCACGAGTATACCAGCGACAGAAGGGATAGTCTCCGCATCTCCGTGGACAACTTCTCGAGCGACTCCGTCAAGCTCCTCCTTAAGGACATCGTCAAGGTGAAGGCTAAGAAGCGTGGCTTCACCATCACCTATGACATGTTCGTAGACGGCAAGTGCCCAAAGGTAGGTATTTATTTTCTGTGTACGACATAGACTCCAGTTCTTCCGTCTTGCAAATGTCATCTCATCTAACACGGCGACCTCTCATTTAACAGCTTAGCGATCTAGAGGAGGGCAACCTGGCTGCCCAAATCTATGATCCAAAGATGAAGGAAGTCACGGTCGTGTCCGACGACAAGGTTCCGTTGGCGCGGAAGTGGAAGAGCTCCACCTCTGACGCTGCCGACGGAGGCAAGAAGAAGAAGACGGAGGGTGGAGCCTCCAAGAAGACTACCGCCGCCCTGGAGGCAGAAAAGAGAAAAGTTACTGGGATCCCCTTTCCCAAAGCACCCCTAATTGTGTAAGCTTCTCATTTTCCGACATTGTCTATTTATCTGTCTTGCTCCTGTACTTATGCATTTCGCACGTTTTAGGAAGAAAGCCACGACCAGCCTCAAGAAGACCTCCAAAACATCGGGGGCTTCTCGAAATATCAAGGACATGCTGCATCACGGCGCCTCCCCCGCCATCGCCCCTGCTACTCCTGCCGTCAAGCCCACGTCTGCCCCGAGAAGCTCACAAGCTAAGGAGGCATCAGGCCCTTCCGCCATGGAAGTGGATTCTGGCGCCTCTACCGAACTCGCTGTTGTCGGCGAGCAGGCAACGCAGGAGAGCACCGCTCAACAAATGGCTGAAGCTCCGGCTAAGGATGCCATCGGTGGCGGCAAGGCGGTGGTGGAAGCTGGTACTTAGCCACAGGCGCCCCACCAAGAAAACCATAGTCTATCCGAAGATAGTCTATCCGGTACTTACACCAGGAAGCACTGCTTTGGTTCCTGGTGCGGCGCCGACATCTCCGACATGCGGTCTGGAGGAGCTCCGCCGGCTCCCCCGAGGATGTAGACGGAAAACCATAAGTTTTGCATCTATATGCTCTAAGAGTGACTAAGTTAGAAAACCTCTCACTGTAGCCCCCAAACATTTAGATGGAATGAACTATCCCGACTAGATGCTTTAAGAGTAGCATACGCAGTGTTTATAAATTTCAATATTGTAGCCCCCAACCCTCTAGTTGTAACTGAATTAGTTCCGACTAGATGCTTAAAAAAAAGCTAAGCAGATATCCGAGTAAAAAACTATATTGTAGCCCCCAAGCTTCTATTCGAGAACTGAATTAGTTCCGACTAGATGCTTAAAGAAAGCTAAGCATATTGTTAAGTCAAAAACTCTCGCTGTAGCCCCCGAGCGTCTAGATGGAAAATTTCCGACTAGATGCTCCAAGCAGACTAGACAACGTTTTAACTTTGTTCTTTTTTCCACAGAACGAGAATGCTCGGAGGGGTATGGCCAATGACAAGTAGCATGTAAATCTAGAAGCTGAAAAGGGTAAAACTGCCTTCTTGAAGGAAGAGATCACCAAGAGCAAGTGTTTGTTTTCTTTTTCGCATTCCGACTTGGTTTTTTGCCCATATTCTCCGAGTACTTACTGTGTACTTTGCTTTATCCGACTTGCAGAAACCATCGCTAAGGCTAAGAATATTGTCGAGCAATCCAAGCGTATTCAAGAGCTGGATAGCGAGAACAAAATTCTTAAGGAGGAGAGGAAAGACATGCTGAAAATGCATGAGGATTCAATGAAGGCCCTGCAGGACTCCGCCTCCATGGAAATCACTGGCTTGAAGGAGGAGATTGCGATCTTAAAAGATCAAAAGCAAGCTGTCGATGAGCAAAATCATCTCCATAGCGAGGCGTATAAGCTCCTCCAACAAGAGAATGAATCCTTGGCGGACACCCTCTGGCAAGCTAAGGCCAGCATCTTCAGTAAGTTTTCTCCGTCTTAGATTTCTGTAGTCTAGATACTTTGAATTGTTGAACTCATGCGCTCCTTGTCGGAATTTGCAGCTCCTATGGGTTTAACCCGATTGCCTCCTTCAGACAAGGAATGCATGGTCCTTGCCGGCAACTTCATAAACACCACCCTCATGCAAGCCAAGGAGATTGCCAAGCCCCTCCAGATAAACATCAAAGCATCGGACTCCGTGGCGAAGTACTCGGAGATTTTGCGCCGAGCCCCCAAACGTATCACAAGCTGGAAAGCTTCATGTGCACGGGCTGGCGCAGGATGGCGCTGTCAATGGTGAAGGCACACTATGAAGATGCCGACATCTACACGGTGACCTCTAGCATTCCCGACGCAGACGATGATGGCAAAGAGATTGATCACGAAGCCATCCTGTCATTGCTCGCGGGCTATGACACCAGAGTTGCCGACTTGGTCGATATCAACGTCTTCGTGCTGATGAACACCATCGATGGCGGCAACCAAAGATCCCCCGAGTCTCTTCACACCGCTGACTTCGAGGGTGGCTCTCCTGCTGGTGATGACGCTGCTTCTAAGTCTCCTGCGACAAAGGAATGAAGAACAACTTTGTATTATTTGTTTCACCTTTGGTGCATGTGCGGAAAAAACTTATTGATGTAACTTAAGGCGGAAAACAATGGTTGTTATTTCCTGGTACTTAAGAACTAGTTTCCAGCATGTATATATTTTTTAAGCAAGTGCTGGCTTATCCATTACTTTGGTTTTTATGCTTGACCTTTCGTGAGTCGGAAGACTCGTTGTCGGAACCATGCGTTCAGGTGATGATGCCCAATGGCACCGTCAATAACCTATGCACAAAATCGCCGACAATAAGTGCTGAAAGTCACTACTCCAGAATCCACATAAAAACGACAAAGAACGTGTAGACCAGAAAACTTAAGCTTACTCCCGTAGGCGGAATTTTCATAGGCGCAAACGGAAGGCTTGTGCATAAAGGTTTTACATGATCCAAAAATGAACACTAAAGGAGGTAAAAGACTCAGAAATATGAGTGAACCAGAGAGCTTTATTTCATTGATCATATAAGAGGTACACAATTAGATAAAAAATGCTAAGTGTAAAAAGGACGTAGCTGTGCTATGTTCCATGGCCGATCAAGCTCCGGGTAGTCATCATCCGGGTCATGTCGCTTACGCTTATGATCCTCGTTGGGTCTATCCTTCAGTTCACGATTGTCAACAAGTTAGTAAGACTCATTGAGTAGCGCCTTGCTTATGATGAATGGTCCTTCCCATGGCGGGGATAATTTGTGTGACTTCTTCTGCTTAAGTCGGAGCAGCAAATACCCCTCTTTAAATGAGCGATGCCAAACGCGGCGACTATGGTAGCTGCATAGCTTCTGCTGGTAGATGGCGGATCTTTGGCATGCCAAAACGCGCTCCTCCTCGAGAAGGTCCACATCTAGGCGTCTGGATTCTTCAACGTCATCTTCGTCGTAGGCGGCAACTCTCGGTGAATCGTGAAGGATGTTGGAAGGCAGGATGGCTTCTGCTCCATATACCATGAAGTAACGGGTGTAGCCGGTGGATCTGGGTGTAGTTAAGAACTCCACAAAGACAGATGGCAATTCTTCCGCCCAGGCTCCAGCTGCTCTATGTAGCGGTGCCTCCAGACGTGGCTTGATTCCCTGCAGAATTAATCCATTGGCTCGCTCAACCTGACCGTTGGATTGTGGGTGTGCCATAGATGCAAGGTCAATTCGGATGCCTTTCTCCCAGCAATAAGCCCCACTTCTCCGAGTGACAAATTACTGCCGTTTTTGGTGATAATGCTGTGTGGGAGACCAAATCTCACCATTAGATCCCGGAAAAACCTGAGGGCTGTTGCCCCATCAAGCTTTCTAATGGGTTTAGCTTCTATCCATTTAGTGAATTTATCAATTGCTATGAGCAGATGCGTAAACCCACAAGGTGCCGTCTGTAACGGTCCCACCATGTGCAGCCCCTAGACTGCAAACGGCCAAGTTATTGGTGTTGTTGGCAGTTCTTCAGCAGGAACATGTGGTTGTCGGGCATAATACTGGCATCCCATGCATGTCTCTACCAGCTTGTCGGCATCCGCCTTCGCGGTCAGCCAGTAGAATCCTTGCCGGAAGGCTTTCGCGACCAATGATCGAGGAGCGACGTGATTCCCGCAATCTCCGAGATGGATTTCGCGCAGGATTTCCATACCTTCTAGCTGGGAAACACACTTTAGGTATACACCAGTAGTGCTCCTTTTGTAGAGTTGCCCATTAATTATGGTATAACCTTTTTCTCGTCGTACTATTTGCCGTTTTTCGACTTCGTCGTCGGGCAAAGTTCCGTGTTCGAGATATTCCATGAACGGTTTTGTCCAAGCCGGAGGGACCTTAGTCACCATGTTGACGAAAGAGTCAGCTCTATCTGGGTTGTCGATGTCGGCTCCCTTCACATATGGTGTGCACAGGTGGTCTAGGAAAACTCCTAGCGGAATTTGCTTGCGCCCTGATCCAAGCTTAGACAGCAGATCAGCCGCCTTGTTTTGCTCCCTAGGTACATACTTAACTTCGTAGCCCAAGAAGCTCTTGGCTATCTCGTCCACTTCGTCTCGATATGCCGCCATCATAGGGTTCCGCGCGTTCCAGATGCCAGCCACCTGCTGGGCAACCAAGTCGGAATCTCCACAGCATACTATGCGCTTGAGGCCAATATCCTTGGCTACACGTAGTCCGTGAATGAGTGCTTCATACTCTGCCATGTTGTTTGTAGCCTCGAAGTGGATCTGCAGAACATAGTGTAGCTTGTCTCCTGTTGGTGACTATAGCAATACACCAGCCCCCGAGCCGTTGAGCAGCTTTGATCCGTCAAAGTGCATCACCCAGTATTCTGGTTCCGGCAATGGAGTAGCATCTGGCATCTCTGTCCAATCTGCAACAAAATCCGCCAAGGCTTGTGATTTGATAGCGTCGCGTCTCTTGTAGGTGATCTCGAAGGCGGCAAGCTCAATGCCCCACTTCACGACCCTTCCTGTAGCGTCACTGGTGTAGATAATGTCGGACAGTGGAGTCTTGCTCACCACTGTGATTGGGTGCTCTTGAAAGTAATGCCTCAGCTTCCGTGAAGCAAGGAATACTCCATAAGCTATCTTCTGGTACTGCGGGTAACGCTGTTTGGACTCTGTCAAGACCTCGCTCACATAGTAAACTGGTCGTGGAACTCCGTGCTCATAGCCTGGTTCCTTCCGCTCTACGACAACGACGATGCTTATTACCCGGTTGGTTGCCGCCATGTAGATTAACAGGGGCTCTCCAGGTTCGGGTGCTGCAAGGATGGGCGCTGAGGAAAGAATCTCCTTGAGATGCTTCAATGATGCATCTGCTTCATCCGTCCATGTGATATTGTCTGACTTCTTCAGCAACTTGTACAGCGGCAGAGCCCTCTCTCCAAGTCGGCTGATAAACCGACTAACTGCTGCAACACAACCTGTTAGTCGTTGAATGTCCTTTAGGCATATAGGATAGTTTATGTTTAAGATGGCCTTGATTTTCTCCGGGTTGACCTCGATTCCGCATTGGGAAACGATGAAACCCAACAATTTGCCGGCTGGGACCCCGAAGACGCACTTCTTAGGGTTAAGCATCATGTTGTATTTCCGAAGATTATCAAAGGTTTCTTTTAAGTCGGAGATTAAGTAGTTTGACTTTTTAGACATCACCGCGATATCGTCCACATAGGCATGAACGTTCCGACCAATTTGGTCGTGGAGGCAACGTTGCATTGTCCGCTGGTAGGTAGCACCTGCGTTTTTCAGACCAAAGGGCATCGTAACATAGCAAAACGTGTCGTAGGGTGTAGTGAACGAAGTGGCCAATTGGTCCGACTTCCTCATCTTGATTTGATGGTATCCTGAGTATGCATCGAGAAAACACAAAAGCTCTGAGCCAGCCGTCGAGTCAATGACTTGGTCAATGCGAGGCAAAGCAACCGGATCTTTGGGACATGATTTGTTCAAGCCGGTGTAATCAACGCACATGCTTAATTCATTGGTTCCCTTTTTGGGGACAAGTCCAGGATTGGCCACCCATCGGGTGTGAAGGACTTCTCGGATAAATCTATCTTTAAGTAACTTAGCTATCTCTTTGCCAATGGCGCGTCTCTTCTCATCTCCAAAGCGTCGTAGAGGTTGTTTCACTGGTTTGCATTTTGGATCAATGTTTATGCTGTGCTCGGCAAGTTACCTAGGTACACCTTTCATGTCGGCAGGTTGCTAGGCAAAGATGTCCCTATTCTCACGGAGGAACTCGACGAGCGCGCTTTCCTATTTGGGATCCAGGTTCATCCCAATGGCAGTGACCTTGGAGGCATCGCCTACCACAAGTTCCACCGGCTTGGTCTCGATGGAGGCCTTGAACGCAGGAGTAGAGTCGGAGATCTGCTTCTTCGACACGGTCATCTCTGAGTCATCGACCTTGCTCTAGATCTCTTTGAATTCTTCACTGTAGAGGACAGCTTCTGCAACGGCTGCTTCATTGATCTCGCAGTCCCTTGCCTTGGTAAAGCTTCCAGATACGGTAACGATACTGTTTGGTCAGGGTATCTTGAGTTTGTTGTAGACGAAGCATGTCTTGGCCATGAACGTGTGGAATATATCGCGGCCGAATATGACGTGGTACACGCTCTTGAAGGGGACCACCTCAAAGGTCATGCGCTCTTGGCGGTAATTATTAACATCGCCAAAGGCAACCTGAAGTGTAATGCACCCAAGGGACCGAGCCTCCCGACCAGGAACTACGCCGTGGACGATGGTGTTGGTCTGCCTTAGGTTTGCCTCCGTCAAGTTCATCTTCTGCAATGTATCCAGGTACATGATGTTGATGCTCCTTCCACTATCCACCATACACTTGGTGAACTCCACGCCGTCAATCAAGGGGTAGATGACCATGGCGTACTGGTTCTCCATGGGTATAAGGTCTGGGTGGTCCGTCCTGTCCCAAGTTATTGGAACCTCCGACCAACATAGGTACTGGGGAACTGGGGGAGAGTGGCCATCAGGATCCTCGGAGAGGTCTTCTGTTGTCGGACGGTGGGGGTGCCAAGGAAAGTGTGGTAGACTGGTGCCTTCTTTGTGAAGGGGTTCTTGCCCTTGTCGTCTCTCTTGGCGGCGTGCTTGGGGTCAACGTCTTCGTCCATGTCACTTGAATCCTTGGACTCCTCCTCCTTCTTCTTCCCCTTGCCCTTGCCTCGCGGTCTGTTCTTCCGACTTTGCTTATAGCCGGACTCCGGGTCTTCCTTGAGGTTGTTGACGAACTTGCAGTGTCTATTGGTATGGGTGGCCTTACCGTTGGCATCGAGGTGTACGAGGCACGGCATATCACGGTACTCCTCGTAGGTTTGGGGAACGTGGAGCGGCGCCAAGGTAGTTTCACTTCCTCGTTGCTGCCCACGACCAGCTCCCCTTCCTTGGCCATGTTGTCCGCCTTCTCCTTGTCCTGCAAAAGTCATAACGACCATGTCGGTAGATTGCTTTTCTTCTGGAGCAGTTTTCCGCTTTTTACTACTGTCCCTCCGAGCTTGAGTTGGAACGGCAGTTGCCGGCAAGGAGCCGCGAGCATCGTCGTCGGCAGCTGCGAACTCAATAGCTAACTAAATCATCTGGTTCAAGTCAAGCTGGTGATTGTCATGCAGGCGATTCAGCTTATGCCGGAGAAACGTGCCCCTTTCCAATCCGTCGATCAAGGCGTCCATGGCGGTCTAAGCATGCACTCCTGCACAGGAATTCTTCATGTCCAGCCAGCGAGAGAGCTAGGCGCGAGATGTCTCGTCTTTCTCTTGCACGCACCGCTGTAGATCGCCCATAGTGCAGGGACGCTTGTATGTACCCTAAAAGTTCTTGGTGAATGCTTCTTGCATGTCCAGTCAGTTGTAGATAGATTTCTCCGGCAAGTCGTCGATCCATTGACGGGCCGTGCCCGCCAACATTAATGGGAGGTACTTGACGGTGACGTTGGGGTTGCCTCCGGCGATCTCCATCGTGTTTCCGTAGTCCTGCAACCACGTGGCTGGCTTGGCGGTGCCGTCATAGGGCTTGATGGTCTTGTCAATCCGGAAGCCTTTGGGGTAAGTTGCGGACCGTATTGCAGGTCCAAAGCAATGTGGTCCTAGGTATGGTCCTTCCCGGGCCTCGTGGATCTTATCGATCCACGAACATGCATCGTACGGCTCCGGGTTCTTCTTCTTCTTGTCAACAGGGGATGGGCTGCGTGGACGGCGTGGGCCTCCTCCGCCATGGTGACTGCTTGGTGTTGACGGAGGCGGAGGTGGCGGTGTGTTAGCCTTCTTGTTGTTACCCTCCTGTGATGCCTCACGCCTGTCACGGTTGCTTGTCGGACGTGGAGGGTCATGGTGTGACCTGCTCCTGTGCCCGTGGTTGCGCTCACCGTCATGACGGGTCTGCTCCGTGTTGTCGCGGATGACGATGCCACATTGCTTTGGTGGGGGCATATCCGTGCGATGGTGATCCTTGTAATCTTCGCGATGTCGGGGAGATCGGGGCGGTGGCGATGGGCGTCGAGGTTAGGCCTTTTCTCCGTGGTCGGAGGATATGGGGATAGCATCCTTCCTGTTGCGCGCATCCCTCCGTCTTTGTTCTGATGAACCCGTCTGGGACCCGACATCAAGAGGAGATATGTCCCTTGGCGGCTTGTACTGGCTAGATTGGCAGAGCGCTGGGTCAGACTCAAGCCTCTAGGAGGTGGCCTTTTCCTGCTGATTCACCGCCTTGGCCACTAGGTCATAGACCTGTTCCACTGCCTCAAGCGATCTATCCTGCTCCAGAAGGGTCTTGGCGATGGCGAGGTTAAGGAGAGGGGTGGGCATCACCTGCTTGCCTTCACTGTAAATGTATGGCTTGGCTTGTGCCGGCTTCGAGGGGGCCCATCCTAGGTTACGCCGCACACCAGGATCGTTGATGATGCAAGACGGAGCTTTCTTAGCCTTCTGCTGCTGCAGTAAAGTCTTGTACTCGGCCTCCATTGCTCTAGCTTTTTCTATGGACTTTTGCGCGTTGACCAGATCTCGATCTAGCTTAGCGCCTTGCTCCGCGATGGCTTGCGCTTCCTCCAAGAAGTCGGGCGCTTCGTCAAGCTGGGTCAAGTTCCGGATATGACCAACGGTCAGTGGCTCGACGAGGAGATTGTCGTACATCACTCTATCAGCTGGAGTAACTTGGGCTGCTGCAGACGTGGATGCTAGAGGCGGCAAGTTTGCGGTGTTGTTGTTGCTCGGGCCGGTGACAAGTTCCTGCGACTGCTGTACTGGGTTAGGCGGAGGAGGCATGACCTTTGCGCCATCATCATGAGCAGCAATAAGTGGCCCCTTCCCCTTTTCCATTGGTGTAGGCGGAGCTCGTCCGGGCTGATCTTCATCCATCACCGTCCCAATGGTGACGAACACCCCTCGGGACGTGACGGCGTTGTTGGCTTGCTCGTCGCGCGAGTACTCCTCCTCCATCTCCTGCATAGCGGAGTCTAGCTCTTCTGGACTAAAATCTATCTCCTCTGAATCTGCACTAAAATCAGCATAGAGCGCGTCAATGACAGAGTCAGAGGGTGCCAGGACTTCCTCGATGACGGGCGGTGCAGGTGCAACGGCCTCGACGATGACTGGAGGTGGTGGTGCTGCTGCGACGATGGCGGCGGGAGGCGGTGGTGGCGGTTTCTAAATCGGAGGTTCTCCGTCCCTGAGCGCAAGCGCCATCTGGGCTGCTGCATCAGCTTCCGCGTAGTTGTTGACGGTGCTCACCATCTCTTCGAGGGTAAGACACCATGTTGCTTGCTGCCGTCTTGAAGAATGTCGGAGAAGCGTGCCACGGTCCAGTCCTTCCACGAAGTGATACAAAGCATTATCATCGGGGTAGTGGGCCAGATTGGCTCGTATACGGAGCCACCTGGCCAGGTAATCGCGGGGGTTTTCGCCTTCTCTCTGAACGTAGCGCGCCAGATCGAAGATGGTAACCACGCCGACAAACTTGGATCTCTGCTGTCCAGACACACAGACGAAGCCGGCGGATTTGCAGTGATCTTCCACCTTTATATCCTGCATAAGGGCAGTTTGGGTGGGCCTTGGATTTTTCCGATCTTTGCCGGCAAACTCCGAGGAGAGATATGACATTGATCCTTCCGTGAACATATCCTGCCCGTAGGCGGTCCGTGCGGGCCTTGATGCTTTCCGATCTTTGCCGGCAAACTCCGAAGAGAGATCCGACATTGATCCTTCCGCGAACGTATCCTGCCCGTAGGCAGTCCCCGCGGGCCTTGATGCTTTCCGATCTTTGCCGACAAACTCCGAAGAGAGATCCGACATTGGTCCTTCCGCGAACGTATCCAGCCCGTAGGCGGTCCGTGCGGGCCTTGATGCTCCTCTGACTCCCAGGGGACTAGTGCCCGAGTCGGTTTCTCCGATGAAGAGGTGGATGTCTCCGATAGGAACGATCGAACACCGCGTAGGGTTCGTCTTCGCCGGGATCCAGAACTCGTCAGGAGGGACGATCGGAACTTTGCCGGAGAAGAGAACGCGACCGATGGCTACGGTTTTGCCGATTCCCACGAAGATCTTGGTCCTCGCCCGCTGAAGAGCCTGAAGCGCCACTGGCCCCACGGTGGGTGCCAACTGTCGTGGTATTGCCAACGAGTACGCCACGGAGGGGTCCTCACAGTGCGTGTTTAGAGACGTGGGGTAAGGCGGACGGTTGACGGGTACGAGGTAACACATCTTACCCAGGTTCAGATCCCACAACAGTTGTGGAATCCTACTCCTGATATAAATCACTATAAGGACAATACGCCGAGTTACAGGGATTGGTTCGCTGTGCGAGGTGCGTCGTAGTCGACACTAGATTGTCTAAGATTATGCCCTAAAGGCCCCCATAGGCCCGACTTATATAATCGCCAGGTCCTAGGGTTACAGGGAAAAGTCCTAGCCGGACAGGTTACAGAGTCCTACACCGTCTATTACTAGTCTTGTGTATCTTGCACTCCAAGGCTCCGGGTACGCTGGTGACTCCACCGTAGCCTTCCTTTATCCGGCATGGGCCTCCCTTCTAGATCCATCTAACTGGGCCGCCCAGCAGGCCATAGGCCATGCTACCAACTATGGGCCACCCGGGTTATCGGGATAAGCGACATGCTATGAGGATACCCATATAGCATATCCCCAACATCGAAGGTTGATGTCGGTTGGAGGGGAGTGGAGAAAGGATCCACTGGGGGTTCGTCCCCATTCACAATTTAGATGGCGTTCTGGACGGCAGGGAAGATCTCATCTGGAGATTTCAACCCTGAGTCGTAATCGAGGAGCTGGACGATCGAGTCGTCCACATAGTCCCCAGCGTTGGAGACTTTCGTGATAGAGGTAGCCTTTGCCACGAGGACGACGGGTCCTGCGGCCAGCGCTGGCGTCACCGAGTGAGCATCGTCATAGAGGGTGGAGTTACTCTCACCGAGCCGTCATTGGACGAGCCGTATTTGGAGGCGTGGAGGGTGATCGATTTGATCTGCTCCTACGAGAGTAGATCGTGTGGAGGCGATCCGTTACTGATGGCGAATCCAGCAGGATCCGGCGGGTCGATGGCGTTGGTGAAGCCTACGAAGAGGTTTATGGAGCCGATTGGCACTGACATCGTGAGTTACTAGACACGAGGCCAGCATGTAGATACTTGGCAGGATCTGGAAGAATCCACCGATAGCGATCATGCGACCGGTAGCGAAGGGTCGGCGAACGGGCATGTAGGGTCTCGCTGAAGATCTAAGGCTTTAATCACCAAGATTCATAGTGGACGCCACTTTCATGGGAATGGCCACGATAGTCGCTACCAGGGGTAGCGATTGAGTCAAACAAGGGAAAGAGCGAGTCGCCATCCGCATATCGAAATTGAGGGCAAGACATGGGGTTTACCCAGGTTCTCCTCCCTGTAGGGTAAAGACCTACTTCCTTCTTAATTGTATTAATGGCGAGTGAGATTACAAGGTGGGCGAACTCGGTGTATGGGCAGCAAGTCACAGGGATGGGGTAGCTAATAGCTCGTGAGTATAACAGGGACCCTAGGGAGGTTTATATAGGGCTACCTCACTAGGTTTTACAAGATTACCTCCGAATCAATTAGAGTTTCAGCGGTTCTTACCTAATTCGACTAGGCCTAGCTACCGTCTTGGGCCTTTGCACCCAGTTACTAGTCTTTATTGAAGCCTTTACTCCAGTCGCCATCAAAGCAGGCCTAGTCGACATTGTCCTGGGCTAGTCGTTTCCTGCCTTTGTGGATACCCCAATTGGTATATCCCCATCACTTATGTTGAATAGGTCACATTGAAATGGTGCTAAATGTACTTCTGAATATGAACTAGGAATCTATCGATACATTTCTATCTTTTTTTGTACTGCTGAATCCTTCAAATGCTACTCAATCTATCAAAAGTTGCATCATTGGTGCCTGGCTATATGCCATAGAGATTTTACCTTTTGGTCATAGGAATCGTTGGATGTGTTTTGAACAGAGATGAGAGGGTTAAAGATACAACATGATTTATCATTGGATATCAGTCCAGTTTTGGCCCAGGCGGAGTGTGTGTCTATCGTTCTTTAGATTTTTTCGCATGAATATAAGTGTCGAAAGAATTATCGCTTTTCCCCATCCCTTGGTATTTTTTCGTCCATTGTTTTTTTTGTTTTGAGAATAGTTTCCCCTCACTTGGTGAGGTCTTTGTTTCGAGCCCCTCCGAGCCACAGTACAAAGCATTTTTTACTAAAGAGGAGATGAAAGCTAGCCCATTAGGCCCCTGTTTAGCCAGAACATTTTAATTCGGTATTTTAAGGGTCGGGGGAATGCTGAGCACAACCCAGTGAAATTAGATAAAGCCCCATGGATCATAGATCTGAATATTTTAATCTATGCTTTTAGGGGTCAAGGGACTGCTGAGCACAGCCTAGTGAAATTTGATAAAGAAGCCCATGGAGCATAGCGCATGTAGAATATCCAAACCCTTTTTACTTTGGCCTTTTGGGCATTGCCCCCACCTCCTAAAATAAAAAACTCTACCTACCCATATTTTTAGGAAACTACTCCATTATGTGGAATTTTATAAATTGAGATGCTAGGAGCACTGCCTTTTTATATTTTAAAATAGATAAACATGGACATGAAATATTTTTAAGAAGACTAATACAAAAGATCTAGTACTAATAAACATTTAATGTTATCGTTTCTACAAATATCTTTGGTGTAGTGGTAACGCACTCAGTTTATGTCAATTTAATTTGAAGGTCTTTAGTTCAAACCCTTGGGGCATATATACATATATTTGGTTTACATTTTTATTCTTCTAGCAATTCACATTACTGAGAGGCTGACATCACGGACCCACCAACCTGCAGTGTCCCTCGAATTTAATGGGCGGGTTTGAAAAAAATTTAAATACTTGTATAGAGAGGGTGACATCAGGGACCCACTAGCCAGAACATACAAGGATGCATCGGGAACCCACAAGTCAGAGCATACCATAGAGGCTGGTAATGGGGCCCCAGCAGCAAGACCATACACGGCTACCGTATTGAGCAAAGTTACCAAAGTCAAAACAGTGGACGTGGCCAAAAAAATCCATCGTACACACGTTTTATTTAAAGAGAGACTAACATGTGGGACCCAACAGCGAGACCTTATACGGGTGATGCATCGAGCAATGTTACCAAGTTCAATACAGGTTTCTTCTAATAAGAGGTTGTAATGTGGGACCCAAAAGGGTGACCAAACGGCAGATTTGTTGAGCAACATTATCTAGTGCGGAGGAGGGTAGTGCTAGAGAAGAAGAAAATTTTATCATATACACATGATTCTTCTAATATGAGGCTGACATAGGGGACCCACCAGCCTGAATAAACGGCTGATGCAGTGAGTGACGCTATCAAGTTCGGAACACGGAGGAGCGATTGAGGGCAAAAATTTCATCATACACACATTTCTTATGATGATAGGATGACATGTGGAGGCCAGCTATGTTATTAAATGGTAGATGCATTTGGTAGTGATATCAAGTTCAAAACAGGGTAGTGCGAGCAAAAGAAAGAATTCCATCATACACACGATTGTTCTAATGAGAGGCTAACATGTGGAACCATGCAGCATGACTAAACAACAGGTAAATCGAGCAACATTATCGAGTTAAAATCAGGGAGGCACGAGCCAAGGAAAAAATCTATCATGCACACGTTTCATCTAATGGGAAGATGACATGTGGGACCCAGCAGTCTGATTAAATGGCAGATGCATCGATCAATGCTATCATGTTTGAAATAGGGTAGCTTGAGCGAAGGAAAAAATTCCATCATACACACGATCCTTTTAATACAAGGCTGCCATGTGGAACCCGGCAGGCTGACTAAACTGAAAACACATCAAACAATGTATCGAGTTCAAATCAGGAGGCACGACCAAAACGTATGCTGCACTAGAGACACTAACGTCCGGGACCCACAAGCCTAAAAATACTTTGGCGAGTCAATATCGCATGAGGAACCAAAAATCTTGCTTCTGCCACGCGTCCGTCAAGGTTCGTCCATGTTTTTATCAGTTTCGTTATAGTAGAGGGGCGCGAACCCAAAAAAAGAAGTTCTCCATTGGCCACGGTCGACCAAGAAATTCGTCGCAGAAGACGCGCATTCTAGGACGACCGTAGGGCCAAGTTGTTGTGGAATGAAAGATTTCTTGTAGTGACTACTTGAAGCTTTAGGTTTTATTACTAATTTTCATATTACTAATGGTGTTTTAAGCAGTTCGGTAGGTTTAGAATCTGGACTTCGACAACATATAATTTTCACTATTTTCCTAGTTGTTGCCTAAATATATTATACTTCTTACCATACTAACTTATTTTATTGTTTGTTTGCAGGTGAAGAAGAAATAAATAAGAACATAAGAATATGTTGAGATGATTGGAACATCTGGGTGAGAAGGTGAGATATGAATAGGAAGATGGGAATGTAGGAAGACAATCAATATATGAAAACTAAGATTCTTCCAAGATCAACTTAGAGTAGGATTCATTTATTTTTGTATTCACTTGTCATGTACTTATTCTTTGTGATTTTGTATTATATTAAAGTTCTTATTTGATCAAGATTTTTAATATTCATTCATACTTTTAATATTCATGTGTGAGATTGTAAGTGATTGGGACATGTAATATTCTTTATTCCGTGATTTGGAAGGTTTGTTTTGGTGTATTATACTGTTTCATTGGAAACTTGTATTCCAAAGGTTGAATTATGAGTATATTGGATGTGTATTGATGCTTAGGAATCAAAATATATATATATACACTATTTATTTGATCTTGTTCTGATGCTTTTGCATCCATATATTACTTGTATTTTTGAATTGTGTTTGGATTCCCCAAAATACAACAAGGTCATGGAAATTTTTTGAATGCCCAACAATGATTTCAATAACCCTACACGCAAGCAAGTAATGTATCATGCAATCTAGGAAATCAAGCAATGGTTCAACATTAATTCACACAAGCATTTTAGTTCCTCTCAGACTCATGCAATGATGCTATATTTATTGCATCTAGGCAACTATGCTTCGACATGTCACAATCAAGAATGGTATCATTGAAACAAGCAACACTAGCAAGCAATGTTTAGAACTACAAATTCATCGACTTAAACCCTTCAATAATCAAGTGTTGGATCAAACGACATATCACACAAGTTTCTCGAAACTTTGAGATAGATTTTTGAAGATCTCTCGCCTACTCCCCCTTTTAATCTAACGGTCAAAATTTCCCTAGATATTTATATTCTTAAGATTCACTAATGCACAATCACTCACTCTAAGTTGTATTATCTTAGATTAATAAATCTTGGGACATTATAGAAAGAAAAAAGAGTCATTTAAGAAGATCAAGATGTGCTTAACTACACCCCCAGTCCTTAGAGCACCAGAAAGGGGCAAGCCTTTCCGGCTATACATAGCTGTCGGATCAGGTTTTATTGGTCCTTCCCTTACTCAGGTAATCGGTGGTAAGGAACATGTTATTGCTTATCTTAGCTGGCGGTTACTAGATGTTGAAACTCGATATAGTTCCATTTAACAAATATGCTTATCGCTTTACTATGCATGCACCAAACTTTGGCATTATCTATTTTCTAGTGAATGTGTGGCAGCATGTTAGGCCGATGTTAAACATATGATCCAGAGACTAATCCTAAGTGGGAGAATCGGCAAATAGGCCTATAGATTAATTGAATATGATCTGGTGTATGAGCCTCTCCGATCTATGAAGGGTCATATTGTAGATGATTTCATAGTTCAATATCGGATTCAGGATGATGCCGAGTTACAAGTATTATCGGTTTTACCATGAAAGTTATACTTTTATGGTTCATTATGTGGCAATGGTCAAGGAGCCAAGATTGTTTGTATATCACCTTCGGCAGTTGTGTATGAATATACATGACGACTTGAATATGATTGTACTAATTATCAAGCCGAATATGAAGCTTTGTTATTCGGTCTAGAATTCTTAATTGATATATAGAGGCGTTTGGTGATTCCTTGCTAATGGTGCAATAAGTTAATAGGATATTTTAGTGCAATGAAAGAACACTCAATTTACACCTCAATAAGTTCCTAGACATAATATCTACTCCTAGTTATTTAAAGATATCTCCTGTGCGTAGGATGATAACTACGAGTTTGCACAACAGGCTCCAGGTTATCATGTTATTCGGGGAATGTTCTATATTTCAGAGCAGCCAACGCACCTTGCTATAGACATGTACATGGCTAGCCTAACCAAAGCTGATCTACATATTGAATCGGCTAACACGGGAAAAGACAGAAATGATTGCAGAACTGATTGGAAAGGGCCTATCAACTACTTTAAAGAGTCCGAGCCAAAGGACGCAGAGAGCTGTTCGGTGGTTAGCTTTTAAATATTACTTATTCGATGACGAGTTGTATCGCCAAACTATATATGGTATTCTCCTGAAGTGCCTAGGTGAAGAAAAAGCCAAAGTCGCCATGGGAGAGCTTCATGAAGGCTTATGCATGACACATCAGTCGGCTCCAAAGATGAAGTGGATGCAGAAACGGGAAGGGTTCTATTGGCCGAGTATTCTATAGGATTGATTCAAGTACTACAAGGGGTGCGAATCTTGTCAAAAGTTCAGAGACAAATAGCTAGCACAAGCTTCAATGCTTCAGTCGGTTATAAAACAATGGCCTTTTCGAGGATGGGCGCTAGACTTCGTTGGTATGATTTATCTGGCATCATCAAAAGGTCATCGGTTTGTGCTAGTTTCTACCAAATATTTCACCAAGAGGTCTAAATAAGTACCTCTGAGTAATTTAATGCACATGGAGGTAACCCAATTTATCATTTAGCATATAATTCATAGGTTCAGTATACGTCAAACTCTCACCACAAACCAAGGAACATCCTTTATGGCCAAGGAGGTGAAGCAGTTTACCGAATCATTGGGAATTAAGATGCTCAATTCTTCTCCCTACTATTCTCAAGATAATGGACAAGCTGAATCGACTAACAAGATATTGACCAAATTAATCAAGAAAATATTCAGGATCATCCTAAGAGATGGCATGAAGTGCTATCAGAAGCATTGCGGGATCATAGGATCTCAAAGCATGGAGCGACTAAGGTGTCTTCTTCGAGTTGACCCATGGACAAGAAGTTGTTTTACATGTGGAGGTTAATCTGGCTTCTTTGAGATTCGCTAGATAGAACAGTTTATTGGGTAAATATTACTATTATCTAATGTTGGGAAATCTTGATGATGTAGCCGATAAAAGAATATATGCTCTCAAAGACATCGAGAAGTAGAAGTTATAGATTTACACCCGGAAGGTTCGATTGAAGGATTTCCAAGTCGGTGATTTAGTCTAGAGAGTCATACTACCAATCGGTTGACGAAACCATAAATTTGGCAAATGGTCACCGAGTTGGGAAGGACCTTACCGAGTTGCAAGATTGGCACCGAGTAACACTTATCTAGTGGAAACAATGGAGGGAGGATTACTTCCTCGAGCACTTAATGGACGATATCTGAAGAAATTCAACCCTAGCCTGTGGCAATCATCCTAACATTGGATGATATGCGGATATCTGATGAGTGCATATTTGCATCATGTTTTAGATTATTATTTTGCATTATAGTAGTAGGATCTTGGTATTTTATGGTATTCGTATGCATCTTTTATGTTTATTTTCACTAGGATCAGATCAGATGATGGATATGATATACACAATTCTTGGACTAGTTATATTCGAGTGAAAAGGAGCCAAAAACAACATAAAATGATTATTTGGGAAATATTAATAACACCATAAGAAAACCCGAAGCAATTGGAGGCTACGGAAGTTTAACGACCAACTATACGGCGAGAGTAAATATTCTGGCCGAATAGTTGTCGCCGACACCGCCTCCTCAAATAGTTTCACCCCGTACAACTGAATCAGAGAGACGACATACAAAACACCTATAAATCGCCGAAATCTCACCTCTAGAAGGCATCTAGAGGGGGAACTCATCCACCGGAGATCCATCTTCGCCATACACAGATCCAGAAGGCTAAGGCTTCGATCTTCATCATCAACTGCTACATCACCACCATCTCCATCCATCCCATCTACATCTTGTCTAGATCTTGTTATAATTTCCATACGCGTTGTGGATTTATACAAGTACTATACATCTATGATAGATTCCATTACTTTTTTCATGATGTTGATTGCCTCCATGTCTAAGTAGATCATCAATTCTTGGGGATATGGATAAACCCTAGCATGACATTGAAATAAGATAAATTTTATTATGATATTTATTATTGTGACCATGTGTTAGATTGTCTTCATGTTGATGTTGGAAGAAGTCGACCTCTCAATATTTGTCTCTTGTGGGGACTTGATGGATGGAATTACTTGTTTATAGACGGAGGTGTGTTAGTACTTATAGTGACTATAAAGCTATTGTAACTCCTTACGTATCAACTTGGGAATCAAGAAAACTCACAAAACACTAACCATGCCATGGGATACGTCTTGCGGTATTAAGTCCCTTAATAGCGTAGTAATTTAATTGATGTTGATTGCTGTCTGCTGTGGTTATGAGGATGATGTGAGAAGTGGTTGCTACCTATTTGTCCAAATACAGAGTTCCTCCCACACATACATAATTGGGAATGTTTATGATAATAATCTTTACCTTAGCCCTTTATAATGCTAGTGGTGTATCCGTTAATCCTTGAGAATGTTTTTACCCACTAAAGTTTCAAATCTCTTTTACATATGCGATACTTACTTTCTGTATTTAGTTTTGTTTACTTTACTCGTTGTTCTCTTATACCAAACACCCAAAAATACCTTTTTACACATCAATCGCATTTTATCTTATCACTTAGAACTTTATGTAGCATTTATATTTTTAGTATTTATTTCAAAAGGTATTGGACTTCAGACTTCTGCTCCCTATGAGATTAATATCTTTATTTTGGAACTACCTACAAACGATATGTGCACTTGTAGTCATCAAGCTATTTTCTGGCGCCGTTGCCAGGGAGCTAAGCGTTGTAGATCTTTTAGTTTTTGCTTATTTATTCTAGTCTTGCTAAGTTTTTTTTTAGAAACAGGTTTCCACCAACATGATGGAGTTTGATCATATGACTAGTGCTAACCCACTTAGCAACTTTGGGAAGCCCTATGATATCTATAAAATAAACAACTCCAATGAGAAGACAAGGGGGTATGAAATAAATCCTCTACTACTTGGTATTCTACACAAGAAGGAATTTACTAGATATGAAGAAGATCTTGATCCATATGAGCATATTGCATGCTTCAAAGATTTATGTGGCACTTTCCAATTACCTGGGTATACTGCTAATGAGGTAAGGCTGAAACTCTTTAGTCCAACTTTGACAAGTACAACTCTCTCATGGTATAGATCATTACCCTCAGAAGACACTACTACCTAGAATAATTTAGCTTGCGAATTTCTATACAAATATTATCCATTATCAAAATCTTTTGAAATCAGGCTTCTTATAATGACTCGGAGGAACCATCCTAATGAAGGACTAGTAAGAGCTTATATATGATTTAAAGATTTACTTAATAAATGTCCTCATCATGATTTGCCTAAATGGTATTTATTGCATATCTTTTATGGTAGTTTAATTGAACCTAATAAAATTGAACTAGACTCTTGCGCGAGAGGAGCTTTTATGGATTTACCCATAACTAAAGCTTGGGCTTTACTTAATAGAATTCGTGAACATAGAGTTTCCTGGAATTTTGGTATAGGAAGTGAAGGTGGCATAGAAATAGATTATGATTGTATTCATGACTATAGTAAGCAGGGCCATGTTAATGAATTATCTAAAGAACTTTATTTAGATTCAGATCTTGTGTTGCAAGTTGTTAAAGCATTTTCAGAACACATCAAAGCTCCAAAAGAGGGTTCGGCCAAGTATGATCCACCACCCGAACCTGAGAAGAAAAGAGAAGTTAAAGGAACATTGGCCTCCCTAGAACCAATGTATGAGATACCTTTCCGTAACACTGCACAAAATAATATTTTGGAATATGAATAGGTCAAGGCAGTACATGATATGAAAGAAGAGGAAAGTGTGCCAATAGTTGAAGAACATATGGATGAAACCAAACATGTAGAGGTAACCAAGGAAGCAATTATGTCTATGTATGCACATTGTAACATAGTTGAACTTGATGAAGAGACTTCCGTATTCGTTGAAGGTAAAACTAAGGTAAAAGATGTGGGTAAGCCTATTGTTTCCTTCATATTTAAAGAAATCTCGCATTACATTTTATGTGTGATTTTTTGTTTAGAAAGAAAAGAAGAAATAGCACCGGCTACAATATAAAATAATGATATGACAATCATGTTAGCCAATAAAAATCTTAGAATTCCAATGGGAGTAGTTGAAGATGCAACTATCACAATTGGCAATAAAAATTTCCCTATCGATTTTGTAGTTGTTGGTATGCCAGCTGACACTCTTTGCCCAATTATATGTGGAAGAATCTTTTTGAGCGATGTAGGTGCTACAGTCGACTTCAAAATGGAGATTGTATCCCTTAAGCTTGGGAAAGTGGAAAAATAATTCCACTTTTCCAAATTTAAAGACAAACCTCTAATTATACAAGAAGAAGTGAAAGAGAAAACTATTGAGGAGATGGCAGCCCTTTTCTTAAGTAATCAAGAAGAAGAAATAAATGAAGACTCAAATTGTGAAGAAATAATTATGAAGGACATGTATCTAGAATAATTTGAAAGTGAATTTCACTCACTTCTCATTTTAGGACCTCCAAATGATGAGGCTTTTGAAGAGCCAGAGAAGAGAGGGGATGAAGAATTACGACCTCTAGAATTAAAAACTTTAAACGATAATCTTAAATATAGATTTTTGGACAATACTAACAAATTCCCTGTTATTATTACTGCTAAACTTTTAGGGGAAAAAGAAGAAGAACTCATGAAAGTACTCCAGGAGAATCGCAAGGCCTTTGGGTATTCAATGGATGATTTGAAGGGTATTAGTCCCATGATCACCGTCCATCGAATATTAATGGAGGAAGGTTCTAAGACAGTTGTAGAATTTAATGGAAGGCTAAAGCCTGAAATGAAGGAAGATGTAATAAAAGAATTAGTACACCTAATAGATGTAGGTATAATCTATCATGTAAAGAAAGTTAATGGGTAAGTCCTGTTCATTTTGTTACTAAGAAAGGTGGCTTTACTATTGTTCCAAATGAAAACAAAGAATTGATACCTACTAGAACTATTGTTGGACATAGGATGTGCATAGATTTCAGGAAAAGGTAATAAAGAAACAAGGAAAGATCACTATCCTTTAACGTTCATAGATCAAACTTTAGAGAGGTTAGCAAACCACACTCATTTTTGCTACTTGGACGATACTCTGGTTTTTCTCAAATACCCGTTGAAAGAACATTTCATAATCCCTAGTGTTTTATGTGTTAGATAACAATATCAAGGATTATTTAATGTGTGTTGAAGTGTTGCAGATATCTATCTTAAAAAGGGAAAAGAAACTGCCTTTGGGGGCGGATAATCCGCCCCACCCAATTTCCAGCAGGGCGCAACCCCTAGAGAGGGGGCGGATTTTTGCGCCGGATTTTCCGGCCTGGCCAGATAATCCCCCTAGGATCAGCCTCAAGTTTACCAAGGCACAACCCCAGAGAGGGGGAAGAGTTTCCCCCGGACTTTCCGGCTCTGGGGCGGATTTTCTCCCAAGGCCGGATAGTCTGCCCCTTGAGGGGGGCGGATAATCCGCCCCCTCGAGAAATTTCACCAAGTCAAGACCTGCGTCGCTCTCTGTATGTGGGCGGAGTTTTCCCCGGAGTTTCCGTCCTGTGGGCGGATTTTTTTCCCTAGGGCGGATAGTCTGCCCCTAAGGGGGGCGGATAATCCGCCCCCAAATTTCTCCAACGACAAGATCTGGGCAGGGGGTATTTAAGCATGTCTTCCCCCTCCTGCCAGAACCTTGATTGATTCGAAAAAGTTAGGATGTGTTCATCATCCTTCAACCAAGAGAGCTCCATCTTCATCCACCCAAAGGCCCCGTCCCTTGGGGAATCGAACGAGGAGCGAACGAGGAGAACTCGATCTTCAACTACTGCAATCAAGCTCTTCATCTCCTATCCATTCACTTGGAGAATCACCGATCTAGTATTTCTTGCAAATATCTAGATCCTTGCTTTTGTTTATAATGATAAACCTTGTTCTTTTGACAGCTTGTTGTCATTACGGAAGCCCCCAAGTCAGTTGTGGGTGTGTGCCCCGGTAGAGTTGTAAAGGCACCGGTTCTCGCCTCGAAGGGTACCAATAGTGGAGAAGGTGGATTTGGCCTTTCGTGGCGAGATCCATCGGAGAATAGGGTGAGGCCTTTTGTTGCGTGGAGGTCTTAGAACCGCCCACCCCTACAACGCAGATGTACTTCCCTTAACAAGGAAGGATCTGCGGTAAAACAAATCCCTATGTCTCCACGTGCTCTAGTATGGTTTCCTCGCTCCTCTCTTTACGTGCTTAGTACCTAGGTTTGCATATAGGGAAATTCTCGTAGTTGCATATCTAGAGAATTTACTTTGTGTCAAGCCTAAAATTGAAAAAGAACTAAAAATTGAGTAGCACCTATTCACCCCCCCTCTAGGTTCCCATATGATCCATTTCAATTGGTATCAGATCCCCGGCTCTTAATTCGAGCTTAACCGCCTAAGAGAAGTATGGGTTCCAAGGGAGATGGGAGTGATGCTCTGGAGGTAGTCACCATGAATGTTGGAAACAACCTTGGTTAGTTCAATGGAAGCTAAGATGGAAGAGATGCGTTAATTGATAATGCATCTCTCCACATCCGCAACATCATCTCCATCTACCTCTGAGGCTACCACTCTGCAATCCATGGAAACGGGTAAAACCGATTCCAAAGATAACGAAGTGGTTGGTGATGGCACTAGCAAGAGATCCTCCTCGAAAAAGGATAGTGGTAAGTTAGGATACAATGAGGTTTCCCATGTGTATTCTCCTGATCCACCTATCCCACACTGACATATATATAATAGGGGTGATCCACCCAAACTTTCAGCATCCACTTTTAATCAATGGCAATTTTTGATGAAGTCTCATGTGTACAGCTCCTCCATTGAGTTGTGGAAAATCATAGAGAATGGTCTTCATGTTGGAGAGCCCCACAACCTAACAAGAAGAGAGGTTGTTGATAGTCAACTCAACACTACAGCTCTACACATGATCTAGCTTGGTGTGGGTGACAAAGACATGCCACACATTCAACATCTTAGTACAGCTAAGGAAGCTTGGGATGCCCTCACCGAGCTCTTCATTGGAAATGAAAGTATGAGAAGGAATAGATATGATGCTTTGAGCAATGAAGCTGAAGGATTTTATATTTTGGATGGAGAAGACCACGAGGACATGTATAGGAGGCTCAATTCAATAGCCACCACTTTCAGGAATCATGGTGCCTCTCATGTTGATGATGCATGGATAAAGCACAAGTATGTCAGTGCTCTTATGCCATTTGAGCCCAAAGATTTGAAGGCATAATTACCACCTTATGACATCCAATGAGGTAATGCAAGAAATGGCAGCTTTCAAAGTGGCTGCCAAGAATGCCAAAGATGCTCGTGCACGAGCTATGGGGATGCAAAAGGGGGTCAACATGGCCTTTGAAGACAAGTGTGGCTGATCATGATGAAGATGACATAGAAGGTATGGACTGTCCCAAGGATGTAAAAAGAATTCATGGACAATACATGGCCTTATAGGCTAGAAACTTTTGGAAGGATCCAACCAAGGACAAATCTAAACTAGAACGCAAGAGTGGAACTTATGGAAGAATGGAAAACGGTCCCAAGATGAGAACTTGTTTCAACTATGGAGACCGGCTACACTTTGTAGCCGAGTGTCTGTATCAAAGTAGGGAAGATAATGGAGGAAGACTAATTCTCAAGGAAAAGTCAAAGTCTCCACGCAAGAAACAGTTTGTAAAGAAGAATGGTCCTTTCAAGAAGCAACCAAATATTGTTCTAGTGGCTCAAGAAGAATATTCTTTGGGAAGTGAAGATGAAGATGAGGATGATAGCTCTCGAGAGGTGGCTGCTATAGCCACCACATCTACACCAACATCTCTCTTCGACTCTCCGAACAAAAATGTCATCAACAAGAACGCTACTTGCCTCATGGCAAGAGGTTCCGAGGTATCAACTTCTAACACTTCATTTCCTAAGGCTAAGATTGACATGGATGATCCTACTAGTCTTAAGGTTAAAGAAGAGATTATTGCTTTGGACTATTTCTTCACTAACTTGCAAGGTGATCACAAAATACATTTTGAGGATGTTATGGACCAGCTGGCCCAAAATGAAGTGCTCCTTGAAGAAAAGGGCAGAATTGAAAGGGAGGATGCAATGCAAATTGCATCCTGGAAAAATGCTCTAGAAGAAGAAGACGCTCGGCTTCTCTTGAAGAGAGGCTTGAGACTATTGAGGAGTCACATGAAGAAATGGTGGCAAAGCTTGTTAAGGAGCGTGACAATGCAGTTGCCAAAGCAAATAAGTTAAAGAAAGAAAAGATTGACTTTGGGGCTGCTCATGCTAGACTCTCCGAGGAATTGGAGAAACTTGACATCACTCACAAGGCGTTGAAAAGTGAATTATCCATTCTCAATGAGTCACATGATTAGATCCAAAGTCGATTTACCAAGTATGATGTTCCTAGCACATCTAAATCTACATATATTCACAAATAAAAAGCTAGTGTGGAAGAAGGGCTTGTCAACGACACCACTCCCAAAGATAAGGGTGTACTTGATGAGGTACTTGGCAAGCAAAGGTCAAATCTTGGTAAAGAGGGACTTGTATATGTCACCAAATCCAAGAAGAAGAAGAACAAGGGTGAACAATCAAAGACATGCACCGCTGAGAGGAATGTCACAAAAGACAAAGCTAACAATATTGGTTTTGCAGGGTCTCACAATCCAAATTACGAACTCTTTTGTGATTATTATGGCGATGTTTATGCTTATTAGGTTGGTCCTTTTGATGAATATGTTGCTTGGTCTATTTGGGTTCCAAAGACCCTTGTTACTAACATGAGAGGACCCATTGAAAAATTGGGTACCTAAAACCAAGAAGTAATTCTCTTGCAGGGCTATGCTTCCGGTGGGTCGAAATGGGTGCTGGATAGTGGATGCAGTAGTCATATGACCGGAAGCAAGGAGATCATCATGGAGATGCGACCCAATCATGATAATATTACAATCTCCTATGGTGATAAGTCTAAATCCCATGTATTGGGTCTTGGCAAGGTTGTGGTCACCCACGATATCTCTCTCGTGGACGTCATGCTTGTTGAGACCCTCGGTTACAACCTTCTTTCTGTTCGTGCCCTTGGTAAGATGGGCTTTTCTGTTTTCATTGATGATGATTTGGTTGTACTCTTGTGGAGCAAGTCTCTAAAGGTTGCTTTTGTTGGGTACGTCGAAAATTACATGTATGTGGTGGACTTTTTAGGGAAAACCACTTCGGGTCCGATGTTCTTATTCGGAAAGGACGATGTGGGCTGGCTATGGCATCGCCATTTAGCCCATGTCAACATGAGAACTTTTCAAAGTCTTCACAAGGGTGGCCACATCCTTGGACTAAAAGACAATGTTTCCTTTGCCAAATATCGTGTTTGCAGGGCTTGTGTTGAAGGCAAAATGCATGACTCTCCCCACAAGAGGAAGACTATTGTTTCTTCAAAGAGAATCTTGGAATTACTTCATGTGGACTTATTTGGTCCTCCATCTCATGCCAATCTTGGTGGGAAGAAATACTGCTTGGTCATAGTCGATGACTACTCAAGATATACATGGGTCTATTTTTTCAAGCTAAAGAGTGAGACTCAACAAACGGTCATTGACTTCACCAATGAGGTTCAACGCCAACACAATGTTCCCATCTTGGCAATAAGAAGTGACAACGGTTCCGAGTTCAAGAACTACACATTGAATGAGTTTCTAAGTGAAGAGGGGATAAGACATCAATATTCCGCTGCGTACACCCCGAGTGACAACGGTTCCGAGTTCAAGAACTACACATTGAATGAGTTTCTAAGTGTGGCCGAGAGGAAGAACCGCACTTTGATGGATATGGCTAGATCAATGTTGGCTAAATTCAAGTCTCCTTACAACTTTTGGGCTGAAGCCATATCCACCTCTTGTCACTCATCAAATCGGCTCTACCTCTGCAAGATCTTGGACAAGACTCCGTATGAAATACTCACCGGTAACAAGCCCAACATTTCGTACTTCCGGGTATTCGGTTGTAAGTGTTTCTTTCTTATCAAAGGTGTCCATTTGTATAAATTTGAGTCTAAGGGTTTAGAAGGTATTTTTGTTGGTTACGGTGCTGAATCCCACACTTACAGAGTCTAAAAGAAGCTCTCCGGAATTGTTGTGGAATCTTGTAGTGTGGAATTCGATGAAAATGATGGCTCCCATGTGGGGCAAGTTGATGTTTGTGATGCAGATGCTGAAATACCCCAGGATGAAATAAGAAGAATGGGTGTGGGATTTTTCCGCCCCGTTGAGGAACCCCTTGTGGTGGATCGGGAAGGACAATGCTCCACTCAAGTGGAGCCCTCATCTACACAAGATCAACAAGCCCCTACTGCTGGAGAAACCTCTGCACCAACACTGCAACCTGCTGAAGATCATCAGTCTTCTGGAAAAAATGGTAGTCCCAGGCCGGACTATCCGCCCCCTCCAAGGGGCAGAAATTCTGCCCCTGGCACTCCAACACGCCCCAGGGGACTATAAGAAGAAGAAAACGGCCAAGAAAATTCCAGGCCAGATTCTCCGGCCCTAAGGGGCGGATTATCCGACCCTGGAACTCCCAGCTCTGTTAGGCATTCACAGGAAGAGGAAGTTGCAGCCGCATATCCCATGCCGGATAATTCGGCCCCACCCAGGGGCGGATTATCCGGCCCTGAGGAACATGCTCAGCAACAAGATCCTGTTATCAGCTCAGATCAAGATCAAGGGCAAGGTTGTGAACAAGACAAGGATCCAAATGCTGAATCAACTCCCTCTAGAAACAGTAATGAAATTGAGGCTCGTCGCAAGGCTCGTGCTGATCGGAACCTTGAGTTAAGGGGTCACACTCTTGACAAGGCTGTCGGTGATCTACGAAGAAGGGTGTCAACTAGAAGAGAACTTGCAAGATTCTGTGATCATCAAGCTCACATTTATATGGTTGAACCAAAGAAGGTCTTTGATGATCTTGAAGATCCCGATTGGGTTGTTGGAATGCATGAGGAATTAAATAACTTCAAGCGCAACAAGGTTTGGAAGCTCGTAGAGAAACCCAAAACGTGCCGCAATGTTATCGGCACCAAGTGGATTTTCAAGAACAAACAAGATGAAAATGGCATTGTTGTGAGGAATAAAGCAAGGCTAGTGGCTCAAGGATTCTCTCAAGTGGAAGGAATTGATTTTGGCGAGACTTATGATCCTGTCGCTTTTCTTGAGTCCATTCGTATCCTTCTTGTCTATGCCGCTCATCATAATTTTAAATTACAACAAATGGATGTTAAGAGTGCGTTTCTTAATGGTCCACTACATGAGTTGGTATACGTCAAGCAACCCCCGGGATTTGAGGATCCCAAATTTCTGAACCATGTCTACAAACTCGATAAGGCGCTCTATGGCCTTAAACAAGCCCCACGTGCGTGGTATGAGCACCTTAAAGAGCTTTTGTTAGACCGTGGATTCAAAGTTGGGCAAATCGATCCCACTCTTTTTACTAAGAATTTTAATGGGGAGCTTTTTGTATGCCAACTATATGTAGACGACATTATTTTTGGCTCTACTAACCAAGCTTTTAACAATGAATTTTCAAATCTTATGACTGACAGGTTTGAGATGTGTATGATGGGAGAATTGAGGTTCTTTCTTGGATTCCAGATCAAACAAGTTCGAGAGGGATCTTTTATTAATCAAGCTAAGTACATCCAAGACATTCTCAAGAGGTTTAAGATGACGGATCTCAATGGCGTTGCTACTCCAATGCAAACAAAGTGTCATCTTGAGCTTAATCCCAAGGGTAAAGACGTGGACCAAAAGGTATACCGATCCATGATCGGCTCTCTCCTTTACCTTTGTGCATCTAGGCCCGATATTGTGTTGAGTGTAGGAGTGTGTGCAAGGTACCAAGCCGCTCCTAAAGAAAGCCACTTAATGGCGGTCAAGAGAATCTTCAGATATTTGGTTCATTCTTTGGTATATGGTATCCCAATGGTTCCAGTTTCTCTCTATGTGGTTACAATGATTCAAATTGGGTTGGTGACAAAGATGATCCAAAGTCAACTTCTGGTGCATGTAAATTCTTGGGCATGTCTCTTGTGTGTTGGCCTTAAAAGAAAAAAAATTGCATATCACTCTCAACCGCCATAGCTGAATATGTTGCTGTTGCAAGTTCTTGTACACAATTTTTATGGATGAGGCAAAATTTAAAGGAATATGGTGTCAATTGTGACAAAGTGCCTCTTTTATGTGACAATGAAAGTGCTATAAAAATTGCTTACAATCCGGTGCAACATACAAGAACAAAACATATTGAGATTCGCAATCATTTCATTCGGGATCATGTTGCTCGTGGTGATATTGCACTATCTTTTGTGAGAACGAAGAACCAACTTGCTGATATCTTCACGAAGCCTCTTGATGAAGCAAGATTTTGTTATTTGAGGAATGAGCTAAATATCATAGATTCAAGGAGCTTGGGTTGACTACCCTTGCACACTCACTTGCTCTTATTCATGTATTTGGTTTAGATGCAGGCATACACATAGGGGGGGTGTGGTCCTAATTGATTGGGCTAACCCTCCCCCCATAATGCCGAAAGCAAGAAAATAATTTCCCTTAATATCATTTTGTGATATGTGGGTCATCAATGAGCATTGGTTTTGAACTCAAGATACATCTTCGCGGTGTCATGCCATGCGCTCCAACATGGTGGCTTCGGCCACCACCCTCTTCCTTGAGAAGAGTTGGTTTCTAATGGATCTCTTTGGATTTTCTTGCATATCTTTTGTTCTTATGGAAAACACACCCAATTTTGGCTTTTGGTTGATTTGATTCTTGCAACTTTGGGTGTGTAGTACCATCTCAGTTTGCTGCTCTAAACCCAAGGCCCTTTCCCTCCTTGAACCATCTATTCTTGCACACGAGTCATACATACACTCTCGAGGGGTTTTGCAAGCAGTGGTTCGGCCTGAATCTGTGTTGACAGAATTTCAGAAGGGGGCGGACTATCCGCCCCAAGTGGGGGCGGATTCTCCGCCCTAGGCAAAATCTGCCTCATAACGGCAGGGTCGGGGAGGAAAGGGTCACACAGACCAGCCAGTCCTCCCCCAACCCGTGCTCTGCCCCAAGCCTCCGCCCTTCACCGGAGTCGATTCGACCACCGGATTCTCTGGGTCCTCCTCGGATCTTCTTACCCTCGCCTCCGGGTACCTTCTACTCCGAGCTATTCCTCCAATGAGTGAGGGTAACTCCCTCATCCATCTCTTTTGTATGAGATTCATTATTTTTGGTGGAAATCTCGTGGTAGAAGATACTTGGTGTTTCCCATGCTTGTTAGAATCAGTAGTAGTGCAACCCTAGTGCCTGATATGTTTTTGCCTTGGTGAATCTGGGCCAAACCAGAAAAATGTTGCAAGGGACGGATTATCTGCCCCTTGGGCCAGAGTCCGGCCTAGAGACTAATTGTCTGTTCTGGGTTGGTATAGATTTTCACTAATGCACACCTCTGGCTCATGGATTGTTCTCCTACTATTTCTAATATGCCTCTTGGACTTGTGTGTGTGTGCTTATCCCCATGCTACCTCTCCCATGCTTTTCACAGGTGGTTCGCGCGCTCCTAATACCTACAAGCGTCGTCCACATGCCCATTATCTTAGGCCCACTGCAGAGGGCACGTTTGTTGATGAAACAAAGGTTCGCAGGTTAGCAAGAGAATCTGAACAGATGGCAGAGGAAGCAGAGAAAGCCAAGAGGGTTACATCTCGCAAGGGCAAGGGCAAGCAGTCCTAGCCTAATTATAAGGCCATGGACAACGTTGAGTACTCATCCATACGCCAAACAGATTTCTATGCATATGCTGACAGTGATGGTGAGCCAGAGGATTCTATGTTTTGGTGCTCTCATTTTAGGTCTATCCATGATGATGTCTATGTTCCTCTCAATATTCGCCCCATGCATCCCATGAATATGACTGAGGCCCAATCCAAGGCAATACCCCGTGAAGCTTTGGATGTGACTAACAAGATGGGGCTTCAACACCTTATGAATCTTTAGTGTCACTATGATTCCAAGGTGGTGAAGTAGTTTTTCTCAACACGTGTGATCTGCGGCGATGAGCTTCACACCATGAAGTGGATGACAGGGACAACAATGATTTAGTCTGATTTCCGCACCTTTAGTCAGGTTCTTGGGTATGCTTTTCACAGACAGGACACAGCTTCAGGACACAGCATTATTTCTCCACTCAGGCCACTCCTTTGTATGCCACCCTTGTTGGCATGTTTCGGGACAGCATTACTCCAAGTGGAGGAAACAATGATAAGATCCGCGGTCACCTGGTTCCCCTGCTTTCCTTTGCTCATGAGTGTGCCACCAATGCTGGCTTGTCTACAGGTTATAAGTTGGATGTGATGGACTTTATCTATCATGAGATGACTGATGCAATGCTCAACCGGCTCTCCATCCCATATGCTCCATTTATTATGATTCTCATCAAGCATATGTTTCCCCATGAGGACTTTGGCACTGATTTGGATGGTCTGCACAAGTCAAATAAGATCTACAACAAGGCTCAGAAGACCTCTCACCCTTCCAATGCCCCTGAGTCCTTTATGCGTGATGCAAGGGCTAGTGGTCGCCGTCCCGCTGAGTCCCCAATGGCTCGTGAGGTCAAGCAGCTCAATTGGTTCCAGCGGCATATTCTTTGCATGGGCATAGATACTCACAAGGGCCAGCATGAGGAGTACCGGAGGTTCCATAACATGGCTCACACTCAGCAGCTTATTCTTCATCATGTGTCCGGTGCTACCAGCCATCCTCCTGCTCCTATAGCTCCAGAGCCCCATGCACAGTGGAACAGTTCTGGGTTCAACTATGGCGAGCTCGAGAGTCACTTGTTTCCCCCACCGTCGAGGGTGCCCACTCCCCCAGTTGCTGATGATGAGGAGTATGATAACGAGGAAGGGGACGGGCATGACTATGATGAGGACGAGGAGGAGTGATCTTCTGGGGTGCTAGCATCGCTCTTCTTCCTTTTTGGCATTTCGATGCCAAAGGGGGAGAAGTAGTTCTATTAGGTCACGTATTTGCAAGGGTCGGGCATAAGCACTTGCCTTTTTTTTCATTCGTATTATTTGCCTGCTTTTGCCCTTTTAGCATGAACTTATTTGTTATTTGTGCTTGGTTTTTATAAGACTCTGACATGTGATACTCCGTATGGATCTCTGGAATTCCGGATTTATCATATGGATCTACTCATATGAAATTCTGGATTTATCTATTAATGGCATATGAACATATGGTATTATCTATTGCTTACACCAATATTGTGGGATGTGCTTGGAGCCTAATAATTTTATTATTCATTTTGGCTATTTTCACATCCCGGTGGTATGACTTCATTTCCTAACTCACCTTGTTTTACTTGTCTTTGTTATGAAAGTGACTTTCTCTTTAGTGTGTGCATTTGTATTCAAATGCAAATTATAAATATGCGCACATTTAGGGGGATCCGCTTTCATTTCCTTAAGGTGTTGTTAGTAGGTTTTATTGCAAATCCTAGTATTGTCATCTAACACCAAAAAGGGAGAGATTGAAAGAACATTTCATAATCCCTAGTGTTTTGTGTGTTAGATAACAATATCAAGGATTATTTAATGTGTGTTGAAGTGCTGCAGATATCAATCTTAAAAAGGGAAAAGAAACTGCCTTTGGGGGAAGGATAATCCGCCCCTGGTAAGGATAATCCGCCCCTACCAGGGGCGGATAATCTGCCTCACCCCATTTCCAGCAGGGCACAACCCCCAGAGAGGCGGCGGATTTTTGGCCGGATTTTCTGGCCTGGAAAGATAATCCGCCCCCAGGATCAGCCTCAAGTTTACCAAGGCGCAACCCCTAGAGAGGGGGCAGAGCTTCCCCTAGACTTTCCGGCTCTAGGGCGGATTTTCTCCCAAGGCCGGATAGTCCGCCCCCAATCCGCCCCCTCGAGAAATTTCACGAAGTCAAGACCTATGTCGCTCTGTGTATGGGGGTGGAGTTTTCCCCGGAGTTCCCGTCCTAGGGGCGGATTTTTCCCCAGGGCGGATAGTCCGCCCCTAAGGGGGGCGGATAATCCGCCCCCAAATTTCTCCAACGGCAAGATTTGGGCAAGGGGTATTTAAGCATGTCTTTCCCCTCCTGCTAGAACTCTTGATTGATTCAAAAAAGTCAGGATGTGGTCATCATCCTTCAACCAAGAGAGCTGCACCTTCATCCACCCAAAGGCCCCGTCCCTTGGGGAATCGAAGGAGGAGAACTCGATCTTCAACTACTGCAAAGCTCTTCATCTCCTCTCCATTCACTTGGAGAATCACCGATCTAGTATTTCTTGCAAATATCTAGATCCTTGCTTTTGTTTATATTGATAAACCTTGTTCTTGTGACAGGTTGTTGTCATTACGGGAGCCCCCAATTCAGTTGTGGGTGTGTGCCCCGGTAGAGTTGTAAAGGCACCGGTTCCCGCCTCGAAGGGTACCAATAGTGGAGAAGGTGGATCAGTCCTTTCGTGGTGAGACCCATCGGAGAATAGGGTGAGCCCTATTGTGGCGTGGTGGTATTAGAATCGCCCACCCCTCCAACATAGACGTACTTCCCTTAACTAGGAAGGAAATGTAGTAAAAAAAATCCCTGTGTCTCTGCGTGCTCCACTACGGTTTCCTCGCTCCTCTTTTTACGTTCTTAGTAGCTAGGTTTGCATATAGGGAAATTCTCGTAGTTCCATATATAGAGAATTTACTTTGTGTCAAGCCTAAAATTGAAAAAGAACTAAAAATTGAGTATCACCTATTCACCCCCCATACGATCCATTTCACCTGTTCATCCTTATTTCCAACTTAAAACAACTTTCATTAGTCCTGATGGTTTACATGCTTACCGACGCATGCCTTTTGGTTTATGTAATGCTCTAGCTAATTTTCAAACATGCATCACTGCTATTTTCACAAATTTTATAGAACTGATAATGGAAGTATTTATGGATGATTTTTCTATCTATGGAACTTCATTTACTAGTTGCTTGGATAATCTCAAAAGAATTTTGCAGCGTTGCGAAGAAACAAAATCTTGTTCTAAACTGGGAGAAGTGCCATTTTATGGTCAAAGAAGGCATAGTCCTTGGACATAAGATATCGGGTAAGGGCATTGAACTAGATTGGGATAAAGTTGAAGCAATAGAGAGAATACCACAACCAAGGGACGTAAAAGGAATAAGAAGTTTTCTTGGTCATGTAGGTTTTTATAGAAGGTTCATTAGGAATTTCTCTGTAATTTAGAGACGTGTTTAGAGACGTGGGGGAAGGCGGTCGGTTGACGGGTACGAGGTAACACAGCTAACCCAGGTTCAGATCCCATGACGGTGGCGGAATCATACTCCTGCTATAAATCACTATAAGGGCAATACGCCGAGTTAGAGGGATTGGTTCGCTGTGCGAGGTTGTAAGTTATCGTCTGAGATTGTGCCCTAAAGGCTCCCATAGGCCCGACTTATATAGTTTCCAGGTCCTAGGGTTACAGGGAAAAGTCCTAGCCGGACAGGTTACAAAGTCCTACACCATCTATTACTAGTCTTGCGTGTCTTGCACTCCAAGGCTCCAGGTACGTCGATGAATCCAACCATAGCCTTCCTTTATCCGGCATGGGCCTCCCTTCTGGATCCATCTAATTGGGCCGCACAGCAGGCCATGGGCCATGCTACCAACTATGGGCCACCCGGGTTATCCGGATAGGAGACATGCTATGAGGATACCCATATAGCATATCCCCAACAGTAGCCCCCGGAGAACTCCGAGATCTTGCACCGTCTTGCCTCTTCACGTGAAACACTCCGTCTAGATGGATGTCGGCAAATCGTCAAGCAACATCTTGTAGTCCTCCCAAAGAACCCTGCAAGTTTTTCTCCGTCTTCAATATGTAAGTCGGAGAAATGCTGAATCTTCCATCATACTCTTCCGTAGCCGGACTGGATCCGTCCATGCCAGAATCTTCCGATGTGACGGCTCATCTTCCTATGTCAGCTAGGGCGACATAGGCGTAGGTCAGCGACGCCTCGTAACTCACACATGCAGAGAATGCAATCATGTCTGATTTTCCCGCGCGAGCGATACAAACCGTTGGCAGCGACGGCTGGGACGTGGCGAAATTTCCGCGCACGTTCGCGCACACGTCATCTACATGACAACCGTCGATCAAGCTGCACGAATCTTGATGCTGGAGATCATAAATAGTAACTGCGGTGGAACTTTTTACTTTTCACCTCATTCTCTCCTCTCATCGTCTTCTTCCTCCAGCGACCGCCCCCTCGAGCTCTCCGTGCAATCTTTGCAAAAAACCCTAGCTCCAATTCTCGCCAGTCACCTCCAAACCCACTCAATGGCCAACAGCAGCTCTACTCCTTCCATGGAGGCATCGGGCGAAGCTGCGACGAAGCCGGCGAGCTCCGTCGTCGTGCCCCCAGAGGGTCTGGTCATCCCCGTCTTGGCGGTGGTTGAGTCCACCGGCGGCGGCCATAATCTAGCGGTGCTGGAGCCGCTGGAGGAGGAGCTCGACTCCCACAAAGGCGATTGGCGCAGTTTGGACATCACGGACCGCGATATCAAGGAGCTGATCGCCGAGGGCTACCTCCCTGCGACGGAGGGCTCGCCTGGCGGGAGGTGCCGGCCGGCGAGGTGACACCTTCTCCCCAAGCCTTAGAAAAGGTGTACCTCAAATCCCAATTGGTACGCGGCGTCTCCCTGCCCATCTCTAACTTCTTCCTTTCCGTCTTGAACCACTATCGAGTCCAGCCCCGAAACCTCTCTCCCAATAGCATCCTAGCGCTTAGCAATTACGCGGCGCTCTGCGAGGGTTACTTAGGGATTAAGCCTAGGCTAGATCTCTTCGTGTATTTCTTCACCGTCAAGCGTGAAGCCAGAGCCAGTAAGGACGAACTTAGAAATTGCGGCACCATAAGCTTCAAGATCCGTCATGGCCGGCAGTTCCCCGACATCGTCGGTCATGAGTCTTGTAAGAACTGGCAGCGTACTTACTTCTACGGCCCAGATATCCCTCTGTCCGGTCGAGAAGTAACGTACCCGGACTTCGTCGATGGAGCCGCCGCCGAAACTTCGACATGGAGGTCCCAAGCCTCCCTTCCCTCCGACATCGACGCTTCCCGCGCCATAAGGCGGATAGAGTGGTTCGTAGAGACGGGTTTGACCGGCTTGGACCTAGCCATGTGCTGGTTCATCAGGCGAATCCAACCTCTGCAGCACCACGCGAAGCTAATGCACGAGTATACCAGCGATAGAAGGGATAGCCTCCGCATCTCTGTGGACAATTTCTCGAGCGACTCCGTCAAGCTCTATCTTAAGGACATCATCAAGGTGAAGGACAAGAAGCATGGCTTCACCATCACCTACGACATGTTCGTAGACGGCAAGTGCCCAAAGGTAACTTGTTTATTTTCCGTGTATGACATATACTCCAGTTCTTCCGTCTAGCCATTACCATCTCATCTAACATGGTGGTTCTTCACTTTATAGCTTAGCGACATAGATGAGGACAGCATGACTCCTTAAATCTATGATCCAAAGATGAAGGAAGTCACCGTCGTGTCCAACGACGATGCTCTATTGGCGCGAAAGAGGAAGAGATCCACCTCTGATGCTACCGACGGAGGCAAGAAGAAGAAGACGGAGGGTGGAGCCTCCAAGAAGACTATCGCCGCCCTGGAGGCGGAGAAAAGAAAGACTATCGGGATCCCTTTTGCGAAAGCACCCCCACTTGTGTAAGCTTCTTTTTCTCCGACATTGTCTATTTATCAGTCTTGCTCCTATACTTATGCATGTTGCACGTTTCAGGAAGAAAGCCATGACCAGCCTGAAGAAGACCTCCAAAACATTGGGGGCTTCTAGAACCATTAAGGACATGCTGCATCGCGACGCATCTCCCGCCATCGCCCCTGTCACTCTCTCCGTCAAGCCCTCGTCTGCCACGACAAGCTCACAAGCTAAGGAGGCATCTGGCCCTTCCGCCATGGAAGTGGACTCAGGTGCCTCTACCGAGGTCGCTGTTGTCGGCGAGCAGGCGACGCAGGAGAGTGCCGCCCACAAAATGGCTGAAGCTCCGGCTAAGGATGCCATCGGTGGCGGTGGTGGAAGCAGGTACTTCTTCCGTAGGCGGCGCCCCCGCACCCAAGAAAGCCATAGAGTATCCAAAGATAGTCTATCCGGGACTTACGCCGGATAGAACTGCTCTGGTTCTTGGTGCGGCGCCGACATCTCTGACGTGCGGTCTAGAGGAGCTCCTCCGAGAAGCAGAGATCTTGCAAGGAAACAACGTATCCTTTGGCAAGCTGCTGGCCGAGAGCGCTACCAACCTCAAGATTATTGCATTTGTAAGTTTTTATTTGCCTTTTGCATTTCATATGAGTATCCCACTGTAGCCCCCGAGGATGTAGACGGAAAACGATAGGTATTTGCGTCTAGATTCTCTAAGAGTGACTAAGCTAGAAAACCTCTCACTGTAGCCCCCAAGAATATAGGTGGAATGAATTATTCCGACTAGATGCTTTAAGAGTAGCATACACAGTGTCTATAAATTTTAATATTGTAGCCCCCAAGCCTCTAGTTGTAACGGAATTAGTTCCGACTAGATGTTTAAAGAAAAGCTAAGCATATATCCGAGTTAGAAACTTTATACTGTAGCCCCAAGCTTCTAATCAAAAACTGAATTAGTTACAACTAAATGCTTAAAGAAAGACTAAGCATATTGCTAAGTTAAAAACTCTCGCTATAGCCCCCGAGCGTCTAGGTGGAATTTTTCCGGCTAGATGCTCTAAGTAGACCAAACAACGTTTAAAATTTTCCTTTTTTCCACAGAACAAGAATTCTCGGAGGGGCATGGCCAATGACAAGTATCAGAAGATGCGCGCAAACTTGGAAGCTGAAAAGGGTAAAACTGCCTTCTTAAAGGAACAGATCACCAAGAGCAAGCGTCTGTTTTCTTTTTTGCATTTTGACTTGGTTTTGTGCCCACATTCTTCGAGTACTCATTGTGTACTTTGCTTTCTTCGACATGCAGAAACCATTGCCAAGGCTAAGGACATTGTCGAGCAATCCAAGCACATTTAAGAGCTGGATAGCGAGAACAAGATCCTTAAGTAGGAGAGGAAGGACATGCTGAAGATGCATGAAGAATCAATGAAAGCCCTGCAGGACTCCGCCACCGAGGAGATGAACCGCTTGAAGGAGGAGATCTCGATCTTAAGAGATCAGAAGAAAGCTGCCGATGAGCAAAATCAATGCCATCATGAGGCATACAAGCTCCTGCAACAAGAACGGGACTCCTTGGCGGATACCCTCTGGCAGGCTGAGACTAGCATCTTCAGTAAGTGATTCTCTGTCTTGGATTTCTGTAGTCTAGATACTCTGAATGTTTGAACACATGTTCTCCTTGTCGGAATTTGCAGCTCCTATGGGTTTAACCCGTTCGCCTCCTCCAGCAAAGGAATGCATGGTTCTTGCCAACAACTTCATCAACACCGCCATCACGCAAGCCAAAGAGATTGCCAAGCCCTTCCAAATCAACATCAAGGCATCGGACTCTGTAGCGAAGTACTTGGAGATCCTGCGCCGAGCCCCCGAGCGTATCACAAGCTGGAAAGCTTCATGTGCACGGGCTGGCGCAAGGATGGTGCTATCCATGGTGAAGGCACACTACGAAGATGCTGACATCGACACAGTGACCTCTGGCATTCCCGAGGTAGACGACGATGGCAAAGAGATTAATCACGAATCCATCTTGTCATCACTCGTGGGCTATGACACCAGAGTTGCCGAGTTAGTCGACATCAATGTCTTCGTCCCGATGAATACCATCGATAGCGGCAACTGAAGCTCCTCTGAGTCCCTTCACACCGCCGACTTTGAGGGTGGTTCTCCTGCTGCTGATGACGCTGCTTCCAAGTCGCCTGCGCCAAAGGAATGAAAAACAACTTGTAATATTTGTTTCACCTTTGATGCGTATGCGGAAAAACTATGTATTTAACTTAAGGCGGAAAACAATGTTGTACGTCCAGCTACTTAAGAACCAGTTTCCAGCATGTATATATTTTTTAAGCAAGTACTGGCTTATCCATTACTTTGGTTCTTATGCTTGACTTTTCGTGAGTCAGAAGACTCGTTGTCGGAACCATGCGCTTAGGTGATGATGCCCAATGGCACCGTCAATAACCTAAGCACAAAATCGCTGACAACAAGTGCCGAAAGTCACTACTCCAGAATCCACATAAAAACGACAAGGAACGTGTAGACCAGAAAACTTAAGCTAACGCCCGTAGGCGGAATTTTCACAAGTGCAATCGCAAAGCTTGTGCATAAAGGTTTTATATGATTCAAAAATGAACACTAAAGGAGGTAAAAGACTCAGAAATATGAGTGAAACAGAGAGCTTTATTTCATTGATCATATAAGAGGTACACAATCAGATAAAAAATGCTAAGTGTAAAAAGGACATAGTTGTGCTATGTTCCATGGCCGATCAAGCTCCGGGTAGTCATCATGCGGGTCACGTCCCTTACGCTTATGATCCTCGCTAGGTCTATCCTTCAGTTCACGATTGTCAACGAGGTATTAAGACCCATTGAGCAGCGCCTTGCTTATGATGAACGGTCCTTCCCATGGCAGGGATAATTTGTGCGACTTCTTTTGCTTAAGTCGGAGCACTAGATCCCCCTCTTTAAACGAGCGATGCCGAACGCGGCGACTATGGTAGCTGCGTAGCTTCTGCTGGTAGATGGCGGATCTTTGGCATGCCAAAACGCGCTCCTCCTCGAGAAGGTCCACATCTAGGCGTCTGGATTCTTCAGCGTCATCTTCGTTGTAGGCGGCGACTCTTGGTGCATCGTGAAGTATGTCGGAAGGTAGGATGGCTCCTGCTCCATATACCATGAAGTAAGGGGTGTAGCCGGTGGATCTATTGGGTGTAGTTCGTAAACTCCACAACACAGATGGCAATTCTTCCGCCCAGGCTCCAGCTGCTCTATGTAGCGGTGCCTCAAGACGTGGCTTGATTCCCTGCAGAATTAATCCATTAGCTCGCTCGACCTGACCATTGGATTGTGGATGTGCCACGGATGCAAGGTCAAGTTGGATGCCCTTCTCCCAACAATAAGCCTCCACTTCTCCGAGTGACAAGTTGCTACCATTGTCGGTGATAATGCTATGTGGGAGACCAAATCTCACCACTAGATCCCGGACAAACCTGAGGGAAGTTGCCCCATCAATCTTTCTAATGGGTTTAGCTTCTATCCATTTAGTGAATTTATCAACTGCTACAAGGAGATGCATAAACCCACATGGTGTCGTATGTAACGGTCCCACCATGTCTAGCCCCCAGACTGCAAACTGCCAAGTTATTGGTATTGTTCACAATTCTTCAGCAGGAACATGTGGTTGTCGGGCATAATACTGGCATCCAATGCATGTCTCAACCAGCTTGTTGGCGTCCTCCTTTGCGGTCAGCCAGTAGAATCGTTGCTGGAAGGATTTCGCGACCAACGATCAAGGAGCGACGTGATGCCCGCAATCTCCAAGATGGATTTCATGTAGGATTTCCGTACCTTCTAGCTGCGAGACACACTTAAGGTATACACTAGTAGTGCTCCTTTTGTAGAGTTGTCCATTGATTATGGTATAACCCTTTGCTCGTCGTACTATTTGCCATTTTTCGACCTCGTCATCGGGCAAACTTCCGTGTTCGAGATATTCCATGAACGGTTTTCTCCAATACGGAGGAACCTTTGTCACCATGTTCACGAAAGAGTCAGCTCTATCCGGGTTGTCGATGTCGGCTCCCTTCACGAATGGTGTACGTAGATGCTTTAGGAAGACTCCTGGCAGAATTCTTTTGCGCCCTGATCCAAGCTTAGATAGCAGATCAGCCGCCTCGTTTTGCTCCCTAGGTACATACTTGACTTCGTAGCCCAAGAAACTCTTGGCTATCTCGTCCACTTTGTCTCGATATGCCGCCATCATAGGTTTCCGCGCATTCCAGGTGCCAGCCACCTGCTAGGCAACCAAGTCAGAATCTCCACAGTAAACTATGCGCTTGATGCCAATATCCTTGGCTACATGTAGTCCGTGAATGAGTTCTTCATACTCCGCCATGTTGTTTGTAGCCTCGAAGTGGATCTCCAGAACGTAGTGTAGCTTGTATCCTGTTGGTGACTGTAGCAATACACCAGCCCCTGAGATGTTGAGAAGCTTTGATCCTTCAAAGTGCATCACCCAGTACTCTGGCTTCGGCAATGGAGTAGCATCAGGCATCTCCGTCTAATCTGCAACAAAATCCGCCAAGGCTTGTGACTTGATAGCGTCGCGTCTCTTGTAGGTGATCTCAAAGGCGGCAAGTTCAATGCCCTACTTTGCAACCCTTCCCGTAGCATCGTTGTTGTTGATTATGTCGGACAGTGGAGTCTTGATCACCACTGTGATTGGGTGCTCCAGAAAGTAATGCCTCAGCTTCCGAGAAGCAAGGAATACTCCATAATCTATATTCTGGTAGTGCGGGTAACGCTGCTTGGACTCCGTGAAGACCTCACTCACATAGTAAACTGGTCGTTGAGCTCCGTGCTCATAGCCTGGTTCCTTTCGCTCTACTACAACGACGATGCTGATTACCCGGTTGGTTGACGCCATGTAGATTAACAGGGGCTCTCCAGGCTCAGGTGCTGCAAGGATGGGCTCTAAGGAAAGAATCTCCTTGAGCTGCTTCAATGTTGCATCTGCTTCATCCGTCCACTTGAATGTGTCCGCCTTCTTCAGCAACTTGTACAGGGCAGAGCCTTCTTTCCAAGTCGGCTGACGAACCGACTAACTGCTGCAACACAACTTGTTAGTCGTTGGATGTCCTTTTATGCATGTCGGGCGGTTTATGTTTAGGATGGCCTTGATTTTCTTTGGGTTGACCTTGATTCCGCGCTGGGAAACGATGAAACCCAACAATTTTCCGGCTGAAACCCCGAAGACGCACTTCTTAGGGTTAAGCATCATGTTGTATTTTCGGAGATTATCAAAGGTTTCTTTTAAGTCGGAGATTAAGTCATTTGATTTTTTAGACATCACCGCGATATTGTCCACATAGGAGTGAACATTCCGACCAATTTGGTCTTGAAGGCAACGTTGCATTGTCCGCTGGTAGGTAGCACCTGCATTTTTCATCCCAAAGGGCATCGTGACATAGCAAAACATGCCGTATGGGGTAGTGAACGAAGTGGCCAATTGGTCCGATTTCCTCATCTTGATCTGGTGGTATCCTGAGTATGCATCAAGAAAACACAAAAGTTTCGAGCCAGCCGTCGAGTCAATGACTTGGTCAATGCGAGGCAAAGCAAACGCATCTTTGGGACATGCTTTGTTCAAGCCGGTGTAATCAACGCACATTCTTAATTCTTTGGTTCCCTTTTTGGGGACAAGTACAGGATTGGCCACCCATCAGGTGTGAAGGACTTCTCGAATAAATCTAGCCTTAAGTAACCTAGCTATCTCTTTTCCAATGGTGCGTCTCTTCTCGTCTCCGAAGCGTCGTAGAGGTTGTTTCACTGGTTTGCATTTTGGATCAATGTTTAAGCTGTGCTCGGCAAGTTCCCTAGGTACACCTTTCATATCGGCAGGTTTCCAGGCAAAGATGTCCCTATTCTCACGGAGGAACTCGAGGAGCACGCTTTCCTATTTGGGATCCAGGTTCGTCCTAATGGCGGTCACCTTGGAGGCATCGCCTACCACAAGTTCCACCATCTTGGTCTCGATGGCGGCCTTGAATGCAGGAGCGGAGTCGGAGATCTATTTCTTTGACGCGGGCATCTCAGAGTCATCGACCTTGCTCTGGATCTCTTTGAATTCTTCGCTGTAGAGGACAGCTTCCGCGAAGGCTGCTTCGTTAATCTCGCAGTCTCTTGCCTTGGTAAAGCTTCCGGATACGATGATGACACCGTTTGGTCCGGGTATCTTGAGTTTGTTGTAGACGAAGCATGTCTTGGCCATGAACGTGTGGAATATGTCGCGGCCGAATATGACGTGGTACACGCTCTTGAAGGGGACCACCTCAAAGGTCATGCGCTCTTGGCGGTGATTATTAACATCGCCAAAGGAACCTGAAGTGTAATGCACCCAAGGGACCGAGCCTCCCGACCAGGAACTACACCGTGGAAGATGGTGTTGGTCCGCCTTAGGTTTGCCTCCGTCAAGTTCATCTTCTACAGTGTATCCAGGTACATGATGTTAATGATGCTTCCACTATCCACCATACACTTGGTGAACTCCACGCCGTCAATCAAGGGGTTGATGACCATGGCGTATTGGTTCTCCGTAGGAATAAGGTCTGGGTGGTCCGTCCTGTCCCAAGTAATTGGAACCTTCGACTAGCGCAGGTACTGGGGAACTGGGGGTAGAGTAGCCATCAGGATCCTCATAGAGGTCTTCTATTGTTGGATGGTGGGGGAGTCAAGGAAAGTGTGATAGACTGGCGCCTTCTTCACGAAGGGGTTCTTGCCCTTGTCGTCGCCCTTGGCGGCATGCTTGGGGTCAACCTCCTCGTCCATGTCACTTGAATCCTTGGACTCCTCCTCCTTCTTCTTCCCCTTGCCCTTGCCTCGCGGTCTGTTCTTCCGACTTCTCTTGTAGCCGGACTCCGGTTCTTACTTGAGGTCGTTGACGAACTTGAAGTGTTGATTGGTATGGGTGGCCTTGCCGTTGACATTGAGGTGTACGAGGCACGGCATATCGCGGTACTACTCCTCGTAGGTTTGGGGAACGCGGAGCGGCGCCGAGGTAGTTTCACTTCCTCGTTGCTGCCCACGGCCAGCTCCTCGTCCTCGGCCATGCTGTCCGCCATCACCTCGTCCTGCAAAAGTCGTAGCGACCATGTCGGTATATTGCTTTTCTTATGGAGCAGTTTTCCGCTTTGTACTGCTGTTCCTCCGAGCCTGAGTTGGAATGGCCATTGCCGGCAAGGAGCTGCGAGCATCATGGTCAGCAGCTGCGAACTCACTAGCCAACTGAATCATCTGGTTCAAGTCAAGCTGGTGATTGTCCTGCAAGCGCTTCATCTTATGTCGGAGCAACATGCCCCTTTCCAACCCATCGATGAAGGAGGCCATGGCGGTCTGAGCGTGCACTCCTGCGCAGGAATTCTTCATGTCCATCCAGCGGGAGAGGTAGGCGCGAGATGTCTCGTCTTTCTCTTGCACGCACCGCTGTAGATCGCCAACAGTGCAGGATGCTTGTATGTACCCTCAAAGTTCTTGGTGAACGCTTCTTGCATGTCCAAACAATTGCAGATGGATTTCTCCAGCAAGTCGTCGATCCATTGGCGGGCCGCCCGCCAACATTAATGGGAGGTACTTGACGGCGACGTTGGGGTTGCCTCCGACAATCTCCACCGCGTTGCCGTAGTCCTGCAACCATGTGGCTGGCTTGGCGTGCCGTCATAGGGCTTGATGGTCTTGTCAATCCGGAAACCTTTGGGGTAAGTTGCGGACCGTATTGTAGGTCCAAAGAAACGTGGTCCCAGGTATGGTCCTTCTCGGGCCTCGTGGATCTTATCGATCCGCGAACGTGTATCGTATGGCTTCGGGTTCTTCTTTCTCTTGTCAACGGGGGATGGGCTGCGTGAACGACGCAGGCCTCCTCCGCCATGGTGACTGCTAGGTGGTGATAGAGGCGGAGGTGGCGGTGGGTTAGCCTTCTTGCTGTTACCCACCAGCGAAGCCTCACGCCTGCCATGTTTGCTTGTCGGACGCGGAGTGTCATGGCGTGACCTACTCTTGTGTCCTTGGTTGCGCTCTCTGTCATGACGGGTCTACTCCGTGTTGTCGCGGATGACGATGCCGCACTGCCTTGGCGGGGGACATATCCGTACGATGGTGAGCCTTGGGATCTTCGCGGTGTCGGGGGGATCGGGGCGATGGCGATGGGCGACGAGGTCGGGCCTTTTCTCCGTGGTCGGAGGTTATGGGGATAGCATCCTTCCTGTTGCATGCATCCCTCCGTCTTCGCTCTGACGAACCCGTCTGGGACCCGACATCAAGAGAAGATCTGTCCCTTGGCGGCTTATACTGGCTAGACTAGCAAAGCACTAGGTCGGACTCAAGCCTCTGAGAGGTGGCCTTTTCCTGCTGCTTCACCGCCTTGGCCACTAGGTCATATACCTGTTCCACCACCTCGGGCGATCTATCCTGATCCAGAAGGGTCTTGGCGACGGCGAGGTTAAGGAGTGGGGTGGGCATCACCTGTTCGCCTTCACTGTCAATGTATGGCTTGGCCTGTGCCGGCTTCGAGGGAGCCCATCCTAGGTTTTACCGTACACCAGGATCGTTGATGACGCGAGCCAGAGTTTTCTTGGCCTTCACCGTACTCGGCCTCCATTGCTCTAGCTTTCTCTATGGACTTCTGCGCGTTGACTAGATCTCGATCCAGCTTAGCGTCTTGCTCCTTGATGGCCTGCGCCTCCTCCAGCAGCTACTGGCGTTTCTCGTCGAGTTGAGTCACGTTCCGGATATGAGCTACGGTCAGTGGCTCAACGAGGAGATTGCCGTACATCACTCTATCAACTGGAGTAACTTGGGCAGCAGCAGACGTAGATGCCGGAGGTGGAAAGTTTGCGGTGTTGTTGTTGCTCGGGCCGGTGCCGAGTTCCTGCGGCTGCTGCACTGCGTTAGGCGGAGGAGGCATGACCTTTGCGCGATCATCGTCAGCAGCAATAAGTGGCCCCTTCCCCTTTTCCAGTGTTGTAGGCGGAGCTCGTCCGGGTTGATATTCATCCATCACCGTCCCAATGGTGACGAACACCTCTCGAGACGTGACGTCATTGTTGGCTTGCTCGTCGCGTGTGTACTCCTCCTCCATCTCCTGCATGGCGGAGTCTAGTTCCTCTAGACTGAAATCTATCTCCTCCGAATCTCCACTAAAGTCGGCATAGAGCACGTCAATCACAGAGTCGGAGGGTGCCAGGACTTCTTCAATGACGGGCGGTGGAGTTGCAACGGCAGCGACGATGACTGGAGGTGGCGGCGTAGCTGCGACGATGGTGGCCGAAGGCGGTGGTGGCGGTGGCTGAATCGGATGGGCACCGTCAGTGAGCGCAAGCGCTGTCTGAGCTGCCGCTTCAGCCTCCGCGTAGTTGTTGACGGTGTTCACCATGCCTTCAAAGGTAAGGCGTCCTGACGCCTGCTGCCGTCTTAGAGAATGCAGGAGACGCGTGCCGTGGTCCAGTCCTTCCACAAAGTGATACATGGCATCATCATTGGGGTAGTAGGCTAGATCGGCTCGTATACGGAGCCACCTGGCCAGGTAATTGCGAGGGGTTTCGCCCTCTCTCTGAACGCAACGCGCCAGATCGAAGATGGTAACCACACCGACGAACTTGGATCTCTACTATCTAGACGCACGGGCGAAGCCGGTGGACTTGCAGCGATCTTCCACCTTTATATCCTACACAGGGGCGGTTTGGGTGGGCCTTGAATTTTTCCTATCTTTGCCGGCAAACTCCGAAGAGAGATCCGACATCGATCCTTCCGCAAACGTATCCTCCCCGTAGGCGGTCCGCGTGGGCCTTGATGCTCCTCCGACTCCCAGGGAACTAGTGCCCGAGTCGGTTTCTCCGATGAAGAGGTGGATGTCTCCGATAGGAACGATTGCACACCGCGTAGAGTTCGTCTTCGCCGGGATCCAGAACTCGTCGGGAGGGACGATCGAAACGTTGCCGGAGAAGAGAACGCGACCGATGGCTACGGTTTCGCCGATTCCCGCGAAGATCTTGGTCCTCGCCCGCTGAAGAGCCTGAAGCACCTCTTGCCCCATGATGGGCGCCAACTGTCGTGGTATTGCCGACGAGTACGCCATGGAGGGTTCCTCACAGTGCGTGTTTAGAGACGTGGGGGAAGGCGGTCGGTGGACGTGTACGAGGTAACACATCTTACCCAGGTTCAGATCCCACGACGGTGGCGAAATCCTACTCCTGCTATAAATCACTATAAAGGCAATACGCCGAGTTACGATTGGTTCGCTGTGCGAGGTGTGTCGTAGTTGACACTAGGTTGTCTGATATTGTGCCCTAAAGTCTCCCATAGGCCCGACTTATATAGTCTCCAGGTCTAGGTTTTCAGGGAAAAGTCCTAGCCGGACAGGTTACAGAGTCCTACACCGTTTATTAGTAGTCTTGCGTGTCTTGCACTCCAAGGCTCCGGGTACGTAGGTGACTCCAACCGTAGCCTTCCTTTATCCGGCATGGGCCTCCCTTCTGGATCCGTCTAACTGGGCCGCCCTGCAGGCCATGGGCCATGCTACCAACTGTGGGCCACCCGGGTTATCCGGATAGGAGACATGCTATGAGGATACCCATATAGCATATCCCCAATAGATTATCCGCCCCTGGTGGGGGCGGATTATCCGCCCCCCAAGTGCAGATTCCTTTTCCTTTTATCCTTAGAGATAACTGCAACACTTCAACACCCATTAAATAATCCTTGATATTGTTATCTAACACACAAAACACTAGGGATTATGAAATGTTCTTTCAATCTCCCCCTTTTTGGTGTTAGATGACAATACTAGGATTTGCAATGAAACCGGCTAACGCCACCTTTAAAAAAATGAAATAGGCTCCCCCTAGATGTGTGCATATTTATGATTTGCATTTGAATACACATATACACACTAGAGAGAACGCAACTTTCATAGCAACGATAATTGAAACAAGGTGGGTTAGGAAACAAGGTCATACCACCGGGATGTGATTATAGTCAAAGAAAATAATGAGATTGTGAGGCTCCAAGCACATCCCACAATATTGATGCATACATTAGATAATCCCATGATTCCATATGCCATCAAATAGAATCCATAGATAAATCTAGAATTCCATGAGAGTAGATCCACAATATAAATCTGGAATTCCAGAAGACCACACAAAATAAAGCACGACGTAGTCTTACATAAACGAAGCACAAATAACAAATGAGTTCACGCTAAAAGAGGCGCAAGCAAGCAAATAAGATAAGCGACTGAAAGACAAGTGCTTGCACCTGACCCTTGCAAATCCACGAGACCTAATAGAACTACTTCTCCCCTTTTGGCATCGAAACACCAAAAAGGAAGAAGAGCAATGCTAACGCCCCAGAAGATCACGCCTCCTCATCCTCGTCGTAGTCATCCCCGTCCCCTTCCTCTTCATCATACTCATCATCATCGTCATCAACTGGAGGAGTGGGTGCCCTCGGAGGTGGAGGAAACAGGCAACTCTCGAGCTCACCATAGTAGATCCCTGAAGTGTTCCACTAGGCATATGGTTCCGGAGCAGTGGGAGGAGGAGGATGGCCAGTTGCACCTGAGACATGGTGAAGAATAAGCTGCTGAGTATGATCCCTCTCATGGCTCCTCCGGTACTCCTCATACTATGCCTTGTGAGTGTCAATGCCCATGCAAAGGATGTGCCGCTAGAACCAAGTGAGTTGTTTAACCTCTCGTGCCATTGGGGACACCGCGGAACTACGACCACTAGCCCGTGCATCACGCATGAAGGACTCAGGGGCAGTGGAAGGGTGATGGGTCTTTTGAGCCTTGTTGTATATTTTCTTGGGCTTGTGAACACCATCCAAATCAGTGCCAAAATCCTCAAGGGGCAGCATATGCTTGATGAGCATCATAATGAAAGGAGCATATGGGATAGAGAGCCTGTTGATCATAGCATCCGTCTTCTCCTGATATATGTAGTCCATGACATCCAGTTTGTAACCTGTAGCTGAACCAGAATTGGTGGCACACTCGTGAGAAAAAGCAAGGAGAGGAACCAAGTGGCCACGGATCTTGTCATTTTTGCCACCACTCGGAGATATGCTATCCCTAAATATGCCAACAAGGGAGGAGTACAAGGGAGAGAGGCCAGCGAAAGTACCAGCAATACCATCAGGAGAAAGGCAAGGAGCGAGTACAATGTCCTTGGATGGCCTCAGTGGAGAAATGATGCGGTGGCCAGAAGGGGTGTCACGACCATGGTAGGCATACCCAAGAACCTTCCCAAAAATGCGGAAGTCTGACTCGATCGTTGTTGTCCCAGTCATCCACTTCATGGTGCGGCGCTCATCACCGCAAATCACAAGTGTCGAGAAAAACTGCCTCACCACAGAGGAATCATAGTTGCATTGAAGAGTCATAAGGTGGTCAAGACCCATCTTGTTGGTCACATCCAATGCCTCAAGGAGCCTTGCCTTGGATTGAGCCTCAGTCATATTGATGGGTTGCATGGGGCGAAGCTTGAGAGTGGCATACACATCATCATGAATAGCCTGAAAGTGGGCATTCCAAAACACAGAGTCCTCTGGGGACCATCACTGTCAGCCTCATCATAGTAATCAGTCTGGCGAATGGAGGCATACTGAATACTGTCCATAGCCTTGTAGTTGGGCAGAGACTGTTTTCCCTTGCGAGATGCAGTCCTCTTTGTTTTCTTTCCTTCCTCTGCCATCCGTTCAGCCTCTCTTGCTTCTCTGCTAACTTCGGTTTCGTCAATGAACGTCCCTTCTGCAGTGGGCTTGAGATAATGGGCACGGGGACGACAAGAGAAGGTCTTAGTAGCCTTGGAACAACCCGTGAAAAGCATGAGAGTGATAGCATGGAGATAACCACACACACAAGTCCAGGAGAAATGATAGAAATAGTAGAAAAGCAATCCATAAGCCAATGATGTGCATTGCAGAAATCAGGACCAAACCAGACCACATGTTAATCTCCAGGCCGGATGATCCGGCCCTGGCAAAACAGATCGGGCACTAGGGTTGCAATACTACTGATTCTAGCAAGCAAGGAAAACACCAAGGATCTTCTACAACGAGATTTCCACCAAAAAAAAGAATCCCATACAAAAGGAGAGAGATGAGGGAGTTACCCTCACTCATTGGGGGAAAATCACGGAGGAGAAGATACCCGAAGGCGAGGTGAAGAAGATCCGGGGAGGGCCGGAGAATCCGGTGGTCAAATCGACACCGGGGAGGGGCGGAAGCTCTGGTGGCGGCTGGGGCCAGAGCTAGGGTTGGGGGAGGGTTGGCTGCTCTGTTTGAGCCTGGCCTCCCCGACCTAGCCCTTAAGAGGCAGAATTCACCCGGGGCGGATAATCCGCCACCCACTTGGGGCGGATAGTCCGCCACTCTGAATTTTCTGTTTAGTACAGATTCAGGCCAGAGCACCCTTGCAAGACCCCTCGATGGTGTATAGAGGACTTGTGTGCAAGAATAGATGGTTTCAAGGAGGGAAATAAGGCTGGGGTTTAGAGCAACAAACTGAGATGGTACGACACACCCAAATTTGCAAGAATCAAATCAAACAAAAACCAAAGTTGATTGTATTTTCCATAAGAACAAGAAATATGCAAGAAAATCCAAAGAGAGCCATTAGAGACCAACTCTTCTCAAGGAAGAGGGCGGTGGCCAAAGCCACCATGTTAGAGCGCATGGCATGACACCGCGAAGATGTATCTTGAGTTCAAAACCAATGCTCATCAATAACCCACATATCACTAAATGATATTAAGGGAAATGATTTTTCTTGCTTTCGGCATTATGGGGGAGGGTTAGCCCAATAAGTTAGGACCACACTCCCCCTATGTCTATGCCCGCATCTAAACCAAATACATGAAAAGAGTAAGTGAGTGTGCAAGAGTAGTCAAGCCAAGCTCCTTGAATCTATGATATTTAGCTCATTCCTCAAATAACAAAATCTTGCTTCATCAAGAGGCTTCGTGAAAATATCAGCAAGTTGGTTCTTCGTGCTCACAAAGGATAGGGCAATATCACCACGAGCAACATGATCCCGAATGAAATGGTTGCGAATCTCAATATGTTTTGTTCTTGTATGCTGCACGGGATTGTAAGCAATTTTGATAGCACTTTCATTATCACATAATAGAGGCACTTTGTCACAATTGAAACCATATTCCTTTAAAGTTTGCCTCATCCATAATAACTGTGTACAAGCACTTGCAGCAGCAACATATTCAGCTTCGGCGGTTGAGAGTGAAATGCAATTCTGTTTCTTTGAAGGCCAACACACTAGAGACCTGCCCAAGAATTTACATGCACCAGAAGTTGATTTTCTATCATCTTTGTCACCAGCCCAATCTGAATCAGATTAACCACATAGATAGAAACTTGAATCTTTGGGATACCATAACCCAAAATTTGGGGAATGAACCAAATATCTGAAGATTCGTTTGAGCGCCACTAAGTGGCTTTCTTTAGGAGCGGCTTGGTACCTTGCACACACTCCTACACTTAACACGATATCGGGCCTAGATGCGCAAAGGTAAAGTAGAGAGCCGATCATGGATCGGTATACCTTTTGGTCCATGTCTTTACCCTTGGGATTGAGCTCAAGATGACACTTTGTTTGCATTGGAGTAGCAACGCCATTGAGATCCGTCATCTTGAACCTTTGTAGCATGTCTTGGATGTACTTAGCTTGATTAATAAAAGTTCCCTCTCTAAGTTGTTTGATCTCGAATCCAAGAAAGAACCTCAATTCACCCATCATCGACATCTCAAACCTGTCAGTCATCAGATTTGAAAATTCATCGTTAAAAGCTTGGTTAGTAGAGCCAAAAATAATTTCATCTACATAAAGTTGGCATACAAAAAGTTCCCCATTAACCTTCTTAGTAAAAAGAGTGGGATCGATTTGCCCAACTTCGAAGCCACGGTCTAACAAAAGCTCTTTAAGCTGCTCATACCACGCATGTGGGGCTTGTTTAAGACCATAGAGCGCCTTATCGAGTTTGTAGACATGGTTCGGAAATTTGGGGTCCTCAAAATCCGGGGGCTGCTTGACGTATACCAACTCATGTAGTGGACCATTAAGAAACGCACTCTTAACATCCATTTGCTGTAATTTAAAATTATGATGAGCGACATAGACAAGAAGGATACGGATGGACTCAAGATGAGCCACAGGATCATAAGTCTCGCCAAAATCAATTCCTTCCACTTGAGAGAATCCTTGATCCACGAGTCTTGCTTTATTCCTCACAAAAATGCCATTTTCATCTTGTTTGTTATTGAAAATCCACTTGGTGCCGATAACATTGCGGCAATCCTTGGGTTTTTCTACGAGCTTCCAAACTTTGTTGCGCTCGAAGTTATTTAATTATTCATGCATTGCAACAACCCAATCGGGATCTTCAAGAGAATCAAAGACCTTTTTCGGTTCAACTATAGAAATGTGAGCTTGATGATCACAGAAGCTTGCAAGTTCTCTTCTCGTAGACACCCTTCTTCGAAGATCACCGACAACCTTGTCAAGAGTGTGTCCTCTAAGATCAAGATTCCGATCAGCACGAGCCTTGCGATGAGTCTCAATATCCTTATTGTTTCTAGGAGGTGTTGATTCAACATTGTTATCCATGTCTTGTCCACTACCTTGCCCTTGATCTTGTTCTGAGTTTACAACAGGAGCTTGCTGCTGAATATTTTCTCCAGGGCCAGATAATCCGCCCCTTGTTGGGGTCGGACTATCCGGTCTAGGTGAAGTAGCAGCAACATCCTCTTCCTGAGAGTGCTTGGTAGAGCTGGGGAATCCAGGGCTGGATAATCCGCCTTCGGGGGCCGGAGAATCCGGCCTGGAGTCTTCTTGACAGATTTCATCTTCTTCTGATCTCCTGGGACGATTTGGTGTGCCAGAGGAGGACTGTCCTCCCCTTGGAGGGGCGGATAATCCAGCCTGGGACTGTCATTTTTTCCAGGAGACTGATGAGCTTTAGAGAGTTGTGGTGTTGGTGCAGAGTTTTCTCCAGCAGTAGGAGCTTCTTGATCTTGTGAAGACGAGGGCTCCACTTGAGTCGAGCATTGTCCTTCCCGGTCCACCACAAGGGGTTCCTCAATGGGCGGAAAAATGCCACGCCCATTCTTCTTATGGCATCTTGGGTTATTTCAACATCTGCATCACAGACATCAACTTGCCCTACATAAGAGCCGTTATTTTCATCGAACTCCACACTACAAGATTCTACAACATTCATGGTGACCTTGTTGTAGACTCTATAAGTGTGGGATTCCGCACCGTAACCAACAAAAATACCTTCTAAAGCCTTGGAATCAAATTTAGACAAGCGACACCTTTAATAAGGAAGAAACACTTACAACCGAATACCCTGAAGTATGAGATGTTGGGCTTGTTACCGATAAGTATTTCATATGGAGTCTTGTCCAAAATATTTTGGAGGTAGAGCCGGCTAGATGAGTGACAAGCAGTGGATATGGCTTCAGCCCAAAAGTTGTAGGGAGACTTGAATTCAGCCAACATTGATCTTGCCATGTACATCAAAGTCCGGTTATTCCTCTCGGCTACACCATTTTGTTGAGGGGTGTACGCAGCAGAATATTGATGTGTTATCCCCTCTTCGCTTAGAAACTCATTCAAAGTGTAGTTCTTCAATTCGGAGATGTTGTCACTTCTTATTGCCAAGATAGGAACATTGTGTTGACGTTGAACTTCATTGGCAAAGTCAATGACCGTTTGTTGAGTCTCACTCTTTAGCTTGAAGAAATAGACCCATGTATATCTTGAGTAATCATCGACAATGACCAAGCAATATTTCTTCCCACCAAGACTGGCATGAGATGGAGGACCAAATAAATCCACATGAAGTAATTCCAAGATCCTCTTTGAAGACACAATAATCTTCCTCTTGTGGGGAGAGTCATGCATTTTGCCTTCAACACAAGCCCTGCAAACACGATCTTTGGCATAGGAGACATTGTCTTTTAGTCCAAGGATGTGTCCACCCTTGTAGAGACTTTGCAAAGTTCTCATGTTGACATGGGCTAACCAGCCCACGTCGGCCTTTTCGAATAGGCACATCGGACCCGAAGTGGTTTTCCCCGAAAAGTCCACCACATACAGGTCATTTTCGACGTACCCAACGAAAGCAACCTTTATAGACTTGCTCCACAAGAGTACCACCAAATCATCATCAATGAAAACAGCAAAACCCATCTTGCCAAGGGCACGAATAGAAAGAAGGTTGTAACCGAGGGTCTCAACAAGCATGACTTCCACGAGAGAGATATCGTGGGCAACCAAAACCTTGCCAAGACCCAATACCTGAGATTTAGACTTATCACCGTAGGAGACTGTAATATTATCATGATTTGGACGCATCTCCGTGATGATATCCTTGCTTCCGGTCATATGACTAGTGTATCCACTATCCAGCACCCATTTCGACCCACCGGAAGCATAGCCCTACAAGAGAATTACTTCTTGGTTTTAGGTACCCATTTTTCAATGGGTCCTTTCATGTTAGTAACAAGGGTCTTTGGAACCCAAATAGACCATGCAATATATTCATCAAAGGGACCGACATAATAAGCATAAACATCGCCATAATCATCCCAAAAGAGTTCATAATTTAGATTGTGAGACCCTGCAAAACCAATATTGTTAGTTTTGTCTTTTGTGACATTCTTCTCAGCGGTGCTTGTCTTTGATTGTACATTCTTGGTCTTGTTCTTCTTGTTTTTCTTTTTCTTGGACTTGGTGACATACCCAAGTCCCTCTTTACCATGATTTGACCTTTGCTTGCGAAGAACCTCATCAAGAACACCCTTATCCTTGGGAGTGATGTCCTTGACAAATTCTTCTTCCACACTAGCATTTTCCTTGTGACTATATGTTGAATTGGATGTGCTAGGAACATCATACTTGGCCAATAGAATTTGGAGCTGATCATGTAACTCATTGAGAATGAAGAAATCGCTTTTCAATGCCTTGTGAGCGATGTCTAGTTTCTCCAATTCCTCGGAGAGTCTATCATGAGTAGCCCCAAAGTCAATCTTTTCCTTCTTTAAGTTCTTTGCTTTGGTGACTGCATTGTCACGTTCCTTAACAAGTATAGCCACTATTTCTTCATGTGACTCCTCAATGGACTCAAGCCTCTCTTCAAGAGAAACCCGAGCCTCTTCTTCTTCTTCTTCAAGAGCATTTTTTAAGGATGCAATTTCCATTGCATCCTCCCTTTCAATTCTGCCCTTTTCTTCAAGGAGAGCTTCATTTTGGGCCAGTTGGTCCATAAGAGCTTCAAAACGTATTTTGTGCTCACCTTGCAAGTTAGTGAAGAAATAGTCCAAAGCAATAATCTCTTCTTTAACCTTAAGACTAGTAGGATCATCCATGTCAATCATACCCTTAGGGAAAGAAGAGTTAGAAGTAGTTACCTCGGAACTTCTTGCCATGATACAAGTAGCATTCTTGTTGATGATGTTTTCATTCGGAGAGTTGAAGAGATATGTTAATGTAGATGTGTTGGCTATAGCAGCCACCTCTTGAGAGCTATCATCCTCGTCCTCATCTTCACTTCTCGAAGAATATTCTTCTTGAGCCACTAGAACAATATTTGGTTGCTTCTTGAAAGGAGAATTCTTCTTTACAAATTGTTTCTTGCGTGGAGCCTTTGAATTGTCTTTGAAAATAAGTCTTCCTCCATTATCTTCCCTACTTTGATATGGACACTGAGCTACAAAGTGCAGCCGGTCACCACAGTTGAAACATGTTCTTAGCTTGGGACCATTTTCCTTTCTTCCAAAGGCTCCACTATTGCGTTCTAGTTCAGCTTTAGCCTTGGCCGGGTCTTTCCAAAAGTTTCTAGCATAAAGAGCCAGGTATTGTCCGTGGATCCTTTTTATATCCTCAGGACAGTCCATACCTTCTATGGCATATTCATCATGATCAATCACACTAGTATTCAAGGCCATGTTGACCCCCTTTTGCATCCGCATAGCTTGTGCACGAGCATCTTCGGCATTCTTGGTAGCCACTTTGAAAGCGGTCATTTCTTGGATTACCTCATTGGATGTCATAAGGTGGTAGTTATGCGTACCTTGGAGACTTTTCAAATCTGTGGGCTCAAATGGCATAAGAGCACGGACATACTTGCGCTTGATCCATGCATCATCAACGTGAGCAGCACCATGATTCCTGAAAGTTGTGGCTATTGCCTTGAGCCTTCTATACATGTCCTCATGGTTTTCTCCATCCAACGTATAAAAACCTTCAGCTTCATTGATCAAAGCATCATATCTATTCCTTCTCATACTTTCATTTCCGATGAAGAGCTCGGTGAGAGCATCCCAAGCTTCCTTAGTTGTACTAAGATGCTGAATGTGTGGCATATCTTTGTCACCCACACCAAGTTGTATCATGTGTAGAGCTGTAGCATTGAGTTGACTATCGACAACTTCTCTTCTTGTGAGATTGTTGGGATTTCCAACATGAAGACCATTTTAGATGATTTTCCACAACTCAATGGAGGAACTGCACACATGAAACTTCATCAAAAATTACCATCGAGTAAAAGTAGATGCTGAAAGTTTGGGTTGATCACCCCTATTATGTATATGTGGGTGAGGGATAGGTGGATCAGGAGAATACACATGAGAAACCTCATTGTATCCATACTTACCACTATCCTTTTTCGAGGAGGAGCTCTTGCTAGTGTCATCACCAACCACTTTGTTATCTTTGGAATCGGTTTTACCCGTTTCCTTGGATTGCGGAGTGGTAGCCTCAGAGTTAGATGGAGGTGATGCTGCGGATGTGGCAAGACGCATTATCAATTGACGCATCTCTTCCATCTTAGCCTCCATTGAACTCACCAAGGTTGTTTCCAACGTCTTGGGATCGTTCATGGTGACTACCTCCAGAGCATCACTCCCATCTACCTTGGAACCCATACTTCTCTTAGGCGGTTAAGCCCGAAATAAGAGCCGAGGCTCTGATACCAATTGAAATGGATCGTATGGGCACCTAAAGGGGGGTGAATAGGTGCTACCCAATTTTTAGTTCTTTTTCAATTTTAGGCTTGACACAAAGTAAATTCTCTAGATATGTAGCTACGGTAATTTCCCTATATGCAACCCTAGCTACTAAGCACATAAAGAGAGGAGCGAGGGAACCGTAGTGGAGCATGCGGAGACACAGGGATTTGTTTTACCGCAGTTCCTTCCTTGTTAAGGGAAGTACATCTGCGTTGGAGGGGTGGGCGGTTCTAAGACCATCACGCCACAATAGGCCTCACCCTATTCTCCGATGGATCTCGCCACGAAAGGCCTGATCCACCTTCTCCACTATTGATACCCTTCGAGGCGGGAACCGTTGCCTTTACAATGCTACCGGGGCACACACCCACAACTGAATTGGGGGATCCCGAGATGACAACAAGATGTCACAAGAACAAGGTTTATCAATATAAATAAAACAAGGATCTAGGTATTTGCAAGAAATATTAGATCAGTGATCGGTGATTCTCCAAATGAATGGAGAGGAGATGAAGCGCTTGATTGCAGTTGATGAAGATCGAGTCCTCCTCCTTCGATTCCCCAAGGGACGGGGCCTTTGGGTGGATCTAGGTGGAGCTCTCTTGGATGAAGGTTGCAGATCAGATCTTGACTTTTTCGAATGAACCAAGAGATCTGGTAGGAGGGGGAAGGCTGGCTTAAATACCCCCTGCACAGATCTGGCCGTTGAACAAGTTTGGGGGCGGATTATCCGCCCCCGGAAAAACTCCGCCCCCAGGGCGGATATTTCGGGGAGAAAATCCGCCCCCTCTCTAGGGATGGCGCCTGAAGAACTTGATGAAGACCTTGGGGGGGGGGCGGATTATCCGGCAAGGCCGGAAAGTCCGGCCGAAACTCCACCCCCCTCTGAGGCTTGCGCCTTGGCAATGATCATGAGGGGCGGATTATCCGGCAGGGCCGGAAAATCCGGCCCAAACTCCGCCCCCCTTCTAGGGCTTGCGCCTATCTTGGAAAAGGGTGGGGCGGATTATCCGCCCCAAGTGGGGGCGGATTATCCGCCCCCCCAAGGGCAGATTCCTTTTCCTTTTATCCTTAGAGAGAACTGCAACACTTCAACACACATTAAATAATCCTTGATATTGTTATATAACACATAAAACACTAGGGATTATGAAATGTTCTTTCACGTGCTATAGCGCGATATAGCACGTTAATAGCATATTTTTAAGACCAGCGCTATTTGCCATAGCGCTCTATATTTTCACATCTATATTTACCTATCCAAGTACAAAAATAAGTACTAAATCAGTTGTTGTGGCTTCAATTTTTCCATCCATCACATTTCTAACCTCACTTGGATATGTGTCGCCATGTACTACATCGGTGTGAGGGTTGCATATGCAATGGTAACCGAGTGTTTTCAAGAGCGTGGCCGAGGCGCACACACTGCCATTATTCATAGAAGACATGTTATGCTCAGTAGGATGATAGTAAACAACCGAAATTTGGAATCTATCACATTCTTAAATACAAAGAATATAGGATTACCTAATCAATCGTATAATCACGTACATATTTAGAAATTCCATGCAAGAAAAACAAATACAAAGCACCAAGAAGTAAAATACCATCACGCTTCTGACCGTGACTGCCTCCTACATGGCAAACACCGTCAATCTCCCTAGTTGAATCACCACTGGGCGTCCCGGATACCACACAACACATTAGTCACTTCTCTCAAAAAAACATTAGTCACAAACACATACCATAGAGGAAATTGACCACTAAACCAAGCAGGAAAGACATGCAGAGATGAAGCAGTGATACGTCGGAAACGTATCTATAATTTTTGATGTTCCATGCTTGTTTAGTATCTACTTTGCTTTGCTTTGTCCACACTTTGAGGTGATTTTCATATGTTTTCTGGTACTAACCAATTAACAAGTTGCCACAGTGCCAGTTGCTTGTTTTATGCTGTTTGGTTCCAGAAAAGCTAGTAAGAAAATATTCTCGGAATTGGACGGGACAAAAGCCAAAGTCAATATTTCATCGACGAGAACATGGAGTCCAGAGGAGAGACGGAGGGGCGCCACAGGGTGGCCACACCCCCTAGGCGTGGCCTAGGGTGGGCCTGCGCCTGGGCAGGGTGTAGACCCCCTGCCGCCTCCCAGCCTCGCCTCTTCGCCTATAAGTATCCTCTGATGCCGAAACCCTAAGCACCCAAACAATATTCCACGAAACCGTATGTAGACACTCCCACCATCGTCCCTAGATCGGGGGGATTGGAAGCTCTTCCCGGCACCCTGCCGGAGGGGAGATCATCCCGGAGGCCTTCTTATTCATCATGCCAGCCTCCGGTATGAAGCGTGAGTAGTTACACCTTGCACTAAGGGTCCATGTAGTAGCTAGATGGTTGTATCTCCTCCTTGTGCTTTCATGTCCAGATCTTGTGAGCTCTGTTCATGATCCAGATCTCATCTATTTGTAATAATGCATGTTGTGTTTGCGGGGATCCGATGGATATTGAGATTACTATGTCAGATTGATTAATGGTTTTGTCTTATTGATTCTATCATGTCTGTGTTGTTTGTGATCTTGCATGCTCTCTGTTGTTAGTAGCTATCTTGGCCAAGTAGTTTCTAGTGACTCCAAGAGGGGGTATTTATGCTCGATAGTGGGTTCATGCCTCTACTTAATCAAGGGAAGTGACAGAAATCTCTACGGCTGTAGATGTGCTGTTGCCACTATGGAGAAAACAATGGTCTCTTGTTCATGGAAAAAGTGGATTGTTTACCTTACACACTTTGATTAAAGCAGTTGTGTGTTGCTTGCAACTTAATACTGGAGGGGGTTCGTATGATAACCTGAAGGTGGACTTCTAGTCATAGATGGAGTTGGATGGCGGTCTATGTATATTGTTGTATTGCCCAATCGAATCTCATAGGATATTTTTGTCTCGTATTGCATTGTTATGCCTTGCTCAGTCCGGTCAATTGCCCTACTGTAATTTGTTTACCCAGCATGCCATGTTTGTTTATCTAAGGAGAACACCTCTAGTGAACTATGGACCCCGGTCCAATATTTACCATTGATACATCCTCCACTGTTACTGTTTACTTGCTGCAAACCATCATCACCTTCCACACCATATAGTTAATCCCATGGTACAGCAACTGGTGAGATTGACAACCTCACTGTTAGTTGGGCAAAGTCTTGAGTTTGTGTTGTGTAGGTTTCCATGTTGCTTGCAACACCTTTGATACGTTTCCTTCCTACTACTGGTTCGATAACCTTAGTTTCTTACTGAGGGAAGACTTGCTGCTGTGCTGCATCATACCTTGCTCTTGGGGTTTCCCGACAAAGCGCTCCATGTTGACGCAGTGCCAACAAGATTTTCTGGCGCCGTTGCCGGGGAGGCTAAGGACGTCTTCACAAGGGGAGTCCTCCTCAACCTTTCTCTTTAATTTGTTTTTAGTTTGCTTAGTTTCTTTTGCTTGGTTTTGTTTGCCTCTTTTTATCAAAAACTCCAAAAAAAATAGTTCCTGCTCTAGCTGCTGCTGCTATTTTTGGCTTGCTCCACTTTTGCCAAAATGAACTCTGCTGAAAACACCAAGTTGTGTGACTTCACTAGCATAAACAATAATTATTTCCTTAGCACTCATATTGCTCCACCTGCTCCTGATGCTACCTTTTATGAAATAAAGCCTAATTTGTTGAATTTTGTGATGAGAGAGCAATTTTCTGGTGCTAGTTCTGATGATGCTGCTGCCCATCTCAATAGTTTTGTTGAACTTTGTGAGATGCAAAAGTATAAGGATGTAGAGGAGATATTATAAAGCTCAAGCTGTTTGATTTATCCTTGAGAGGAAAAGCTAAAGAATGGTTGTTATCCTTGCCTAGAAATAGTATTGATTCTTGTATTAAGTGCAAAGATGCCTTTATTGGAAAGTACTACCCTTATTCTAAGATTATATCTATGAGAAGTGATATTATGAAATTCAAACAACTTGATAATGAACATGTTGCTCAAGCTTGGGAAAGAATGAAATCTTTGGTTAAGAATTGTCCCAATCATTGACTTACTGCTTGGATGATTATCCAGACTTTTTATGTAGGTTTGAACTTCTCTTCAAGAAACCTGTTGGATTCAGCTGCTGGAGGTTCCTTTATGAGCATCACTTTGGGTGCTGCAACAAAACTCCTTGATAATATGATGGTTAATTACTCTTAATGGAACACCGAGAGGGCTCCACATGGTAAGAAGGTAAATTCTGTTGAAGTAACCTCCTCTTTGAGTGATAAGATTGATGTTATTATGGCTATGCTTGTTAATAGGAAAGCTCCTTTAGATCCAAATAATGTTCCCTTATCCTCTTTGGTTGTTCAAGAAGAGAAAGTTGATGTGAACTTCATTAGAAACAACAATTTTGGCAAGAATACTTATGGTAACAACTATAGGCCTTATCCTCCCAATGGAAATACTTATCATGGTAGATCTGGAATGCTTAGTGAAGACAAGATTCTAGAAGTTGAAAGATACACTAAGAACTTTATGAAGATGCAATATGAGCAAAACAAGATATTCACTAAAACTATGGCAGGACAATCTGTTATCTTGAAAAATATTAGTCATCAGCTTGAGAATTTGAATAGAGAAATTCATAGTTTACAGTCAAATTTTTTGGGTGCTGAGAAAAATATTTCCTCTTTGTCTAAAGCTCAATCCTCTTTGATTAATAAAATGGCTACTAAACCTGAAACCATGGAAACTACCTTTGCTGCTACTCATGCCATACAAGTTACTATTGATGAAAATGTTAGACTGTTAGCCCAACTTCATGCTAAGTGGGAAAGGGAAGCTGAAATTGATAGAAACAATAGTGTGTTCACCTTCACCACTAAACCACAAGAAGTCCCTATTCATACTCCTACAATGCCTAAGCCTAATGAGTCTACTACTAGTGATGCTAAGTTTTATTTTGATAGAGATGGTTGCAATATTTCTAAAGTGATTCCGTTCCTGCAAAATCTTGCTAGAAGTCCTGATGCTAGTGATATGCATGTTGCTTTCACCAAACACATTATAGATGCTCTTGTTAGATTAAGGAAGAGAAGTTAAAACACAAAGCTTCTATTCCTAGGAAAGTAGAAGATAATTGGGAACCCATTATTAATATGCAAGTGAATGACTTTGATCTCAAAGCTTCATGTGATCTTGGTTCTAGTGTCTCTATTATGCCTAGGAAGATTTAAGAAATGCATGACTTGCCACCTTTGGAAGATTGTTATTTGGATGTCCCACTTAATGATAATGCTAAGAAGAAACTCATGGGGAGTATTAATGATGTTCTCATTATGGTTAACAATGCTTATGTCCCTCTTGATTTCTATGTTTTGGATGTTGAATATAATGCTTCTTGTCCTATTACTTTGGGAAGACCTTTTCTTAGAACTGTTGGTTCTATCATTGATATGAAAGAAGGCACCATTAAATATCAATTTACATTCAAGAAAGGTATTGAACACTTCCCTATGAGGAGAGAGAAGTTGCTTTTTGCTCCCCCTTTGAAAGCATGGTTTGATGTTAATGCTTCCTCATTTGAAAATACTTGATTTCTTGCTTCTTGTGCCTAACTTAAAGGCATTAAAGAAAAGTAATTGTTGGGAGATAACCTAAGAGTTTCCTTCAGTCTTGGAAGTTATTAATTCATTAATGGCCTCTCCTTATCCTTTTTGTTTGCTTTTTGTGCCAAGAATGACCTCTAATGAGAGGGAAGTAAGATTTTGGGAGTTGCTGTCCCGAAACAGATTTCTGTCCTCCACCATAAAAATTCATGAGGAGTCTATGTAAGTCAGATTGCGCTGAAAATTTACGAATACATCCCCAGAATGTTATCTAACTTTCATTAGTTCAACACTTCTTGATTTGAGCAACAGAATGTCTTCGAAAAAATCAGTTTCTACCTGCTGGTCTGTTTTGACAGATTTCTGCCATTTTTTGCATTTGCTTCTCATTGATTCTTTTTTGAGTTCTTTTTGGGAAATTGAGCTTTTTGAAGGAGTTGCTACAGTATGTTGTGTTTGTAGTGAAAATTTTTGCTGTTCTTAAGCTAAGCCCAAGGGTCTATTATCTTTTGAATACACTAATGTTGCTAATGAAGATTGTGTGAAGTTTTGTATGAAGGAAAAATTTCAGGTGTAGAGAGATAATGATGTAATGAGATGAAGAATGGGCAAAAGCTCAAGCTTGGGGATGCCACCCCGGTGTCATCCCAAGAAATATCAAAGAGGTACAAGCGTCAAATCTTGGGGATGCCCAAGGCATCCCCTTCTTCATCAATAAAAAGCTTAGGTCTTTCTAGACACTTCGTTTTTATTGTTTCATGCACTATTGTGTTTATCTTGGAGCGTCTTAGTTTTTGTTTGCTTTTCTTAGTTGTTTAGTTTGCTTGAATAAAGTAGTTTGGACCCATGTTCTCTTTGTCTTGTTTCAAATAAGTTGATTGGTGTTGGAAAGGAGTAGAAAGTTCTTGCTTGAAAGTGCAAGAGGATCTTGCATTGACTGTGACTTAGACTTCAGCATGTCATGATAGGTGATGTTTTGACCTTATACTTAGTGATTATTTCTATAGCATGACTTGTTCTGAACAATTGGTATTGCTTATTGTTCCTTGAAAGAATTATGCGTTGTTTTATCATACAAAAGCATAGTATTGTGGTATTCTCCTTTAAGGCTTTGTTTGGGTTGACTTGGCACATGCTCACACCATGTTATGACTATGAACAATACCAAAGCCTATATGCTCATCTAGTCCTTGAATTGTAGTACCACTCGATGATTTGATTAGTAATGTTTTGTCGCTCTGCATGATTATGGCCAATATTGCTCTCTTAGTTCATTGCTCCTAGTCTTTTGCTAGCCTCCACTTATATGAGTAAGCTCTACTCATGCTTCCAACTCCCAAGAAACCAAGTTATTCCAAAGTGTCCACTATAAATTCCTATGCATGGTGTGTTACACCATTCCAAGTATATTCTTGTTTTCAGCTATCTTCTAATTAAAAAATATTCTGTTATGTGAAAACTTAGTGATTAAAGCCCTCACGAACTTGATCGCACACTTTATATTCCTTGACCCTAATAAACTTGAACCATTGTGTCATCTAAGTTGTATATGCTTGCACTTATACGTTGGAATTAGAAGAACCATGTTGTCATGGGTAACATTTTCAACATTGCACTTGTACTTTGTACACGGTTGATATCATGCTCTTTTGTCTATGGATGTCGCCGATGTGAAATAAAGAGGGAGCTGGTAAGTCTATGGAGTTATGTATTTTGTGTTAGAGAAACGCCTGGGCCTCTAGCCTAAACCATGCCTAATCATGGTGGAAACTTGCAGCATCATCATAATGAGCAATCCGTGAAGCATCCTCAATAAAAATCTATGCAAATAGTAAATAAAAAGATCGCTGAGATGCTCATTGTCTGCTTGCCTTGTGATTTTGGTTATGGGATAGCTCCTGTACCATGTGCAAGGGGTACCCCGTTGGCGGTTATCTATGATACATATGAACTTACTATGACAAGAACTTACAGGTTTTACTCCGGCAATGAAGCTAATTAACGCGTTTGAATTCAGGCGAGAAACGGCCGAGAGAGAGAGGGGCGGGGTCAGCGCGAGGTTAGGGCTGATGACCTGGCGGTGGGACGTTCTTTTCAGCGGGAGAGAGAGAGGGGTGGTGGGGTCCAGACGTCAGCGAGGCTGCGGGTCGTTTCTCTGGTGCGAATCGTTTTCTGCAGGGAGAGGGAAAATGGGCTTGCTGGGCTTAGTGGGCCAGGTTGGGTTGGGCTGGTTGGTTTTCATTTTTTTTACACTGATTCATTTTTCTTTTTCTATTTTCTTTTCCTGTTTTGATTTTGTTTAAACATTTCAAACAACCATTTGAATTCAAAACCTTTGCCAGACTTTGTGTATATTCTAATACTGTTTATTAACATATTCAAAGTCAAATTTAGAATATATTTTTATTCTTTTAGGGTACATTAATTATTTAAAATAGGCCCTTGTATTAATTCAAATAAGATTTATTAATCTTTTCAAACTCTATTTGAAATCTAAATTTTACCAAATCTTTTCAGTAGGTTTTATTTAAAAATAAATCATTTTGAATTATTATTTAAAATACTAATGTTTATTTAAAATTGGAATTGTCTTTACTTAATTGAAATTGGATAATAATAAACCCTCATGATTTTATTTAAATAATCCTTTACTCTTTTTATTAAACAAAAATATTTTATTTTATTTGCTTTTAATTCGGCTCTTCTAAAATAGTCCTTATTTATTATTTCTTCCTTTGTCTTTTAAAATCCATATATTTTTATTTAAAGACCAAAACTTGGTGATTCCAATTTGTAAAATTTTATTTGATATTTGTTTGTCCTTTTAAATCTCTTTAGGATTATTAGCTCACCATTTGGTATGGATTTTAGATAGGAGCTTTATTAGCTTTCAGAATTTAATTTCCTCATCTTATTAAATTCATAAGATTTTATCTATGGCTCCAAATTAAGTGAAACCAATTTCTATGGTTTTATAATATTTCCATTTGTTATTCTTGATCATTTATGAATATTTGTTGACAAATTTTTATATGGATCAAATCCATGGTCTTAGAGATATCTTGGAAATCTCCCATTAGGGTTTTAGGGTTTTGGTTTGTTTTCCAAGTGTTTAAATTTCAAGATGCATTTATGAAGAATGCATTACACTTGATTTGAATTTAGTTGGATTCAAACTTTATTCAAAGTTTGTTCAAGATGGGTTTTAAGTTTCCATTTAGAAACAAAAGTTTCTTTTCACCCTAAATTTCAACAATTATTTATTTTGTTTATTTATTTTCACATTTCAAAAATTTGGAAAATTTTGGGATGTGACAGGCTACCAGGATCTGGGAGGGCTAGGGGTTACAAGTTGGATCAAAGCAACTAGGGTACTACCACCCTTAAAAAAATTCCAACTAGATTACATCTTGGCTTGCTTGGGATCTTGATGAAGCTTCTCTGGGCAAACATCTGCATAGTGTCCTTTGTTTCCACACTTGAAACATGTGACAAGGCTGAGATCCTTCATAGGCTTGTTGGTCTTGTACTTCATCTTTTTTGGACATTCATTGGCATAGTGTCCCATCTCTTTGCATGTGTAACATTGCTCTTGGGTAATATCCTTCTTGCTAGGGTTGGGGCATTTCTTCTTCTTCTTGGGTTTCTCCAAAGCTAGGAGTTCTTCTAGTTCATGCTCTTCATATCTCACCTCAAAGGTGGGAAAGTCTCCTTGTCTCCTTAATCTTTTTCTTGGATAATACATATGTCTCTTCTTCTGTCCATCAAGGTGAGTCATATTGCATGGAGGTGCAAGATGAGATTTTCCTTTGTCTTCATCCTTCTTGGTAGAAGTTATTTCCTCATGGGGGTTTACAAACTGTTGATGCACTCCACCTTGTTTCCTTTGTTGAACTATGGAATAGATGGGGCATTGGATAGGGACATGATTATTTCCTTCACATAGGAAACAAGTAGCTTGAGATGTGGGGCATTCATTAGTTGGATGTTTCTCTTCACAATTGGGGCATTGATCCTCATGCTCTTTGGAAGTGTGATCCATGTCTCCACAAATATTGCAAACTTGAGTTCCTTCTATAATATCATCCTTGACATCATTGTTGTCACAAACTCCTTGGGAAGGGTTGTCTCCCATGTTGATCATTTGATTTGTCATCCTTTGAAACAATTGGGTTTGGGTTTCCATAAACCTTTGCATGGTTGGGTCTAACTCATTGTTGTTGGCCCAAAATTGACTGGTCAGTTGGTTTAACTGGGTTTGGGTTACTATGAGTTCTCTCATGTGCATCTCTTGGTTAATGTTGTCACCATTCTTGATGTTGGAGTTTCTTGGAGAAGTCATCTGTTTGGGGTTTGATTGGGATTAGAATAGGTAAAATATTTCTAGAGGAAAAGTCTACTCACGCACAACAATTCACCCAAAGCAACGTGCAAGCAATCACAATCAAACATTCCACTCAAACAACAAGGTTCAAGCACATTTTTTTAGGAAACAAAATATTTTTGCTACACCTCATAAGTTGGTGTGATTGATCTAACTAAACACTAATATGGTGGTCCAACTATATGATTCACTTGAGATCATTCCATTCTTCTTGGATATTTCTTCATGAATAAGATCATGGTGTCTTTGAAAAAATTCTTGCATCTTGGTCACAAGCTTCAAAGGTGATGATGATTCCTTCTAAGTTGTGTTTCCTTAGTCTTCAAGTCTTGAGTAGTATTTCTTGTCTCACTTGTAGTCCTTAGTGATATCTAAGTTGTAGTTCTTGATGAAAATAAAGTTGAAGTCTTTGATGATGTTGAAGTTGAAGTCATTTGAGTTGGTGAAGTCCTTTGCTCATGGTTGAGGCTTTTTCCATCAAGTTGAAATAGAAGAGATGTAAAATCAAAACCAAAAAGGTTGAGGAAAGAGATTACAAGATTGTTTGTAAATAAGTTTTGAACAAATACAACTCCTATTTTTTCTAAGGGGTTTTGTCCAATCCTAGGGTTACAATCCTACAGGCAACACAGTGATCTGATACCATCTGTAGAAGTCCCATCCTTTAATAAGGTAGAGATCCCTATGTTTACAATGCTAGTCCCTGGATCAATAGCTAGCATCCACAGTTAAGATGTAATATCAAGAAATAAAGGTCATATTACAACTTTATAACCAGGAATAAAATAATTTATTACATCTTGCATAGCTCATTTGGCTATCACATTGCAATGCAGCAGAATAATTATAGCATGGAGTCCTTCATCTTCAAAGTGCCACAGGCAATCATGTTGGTTGTAGACTTGTAATCCTAATCATCACACTTCACTAACATCAAACAAACCTGCAACATAATAAGTTACAGCCACAAGGGTCAATACATTTGAATTGTATTGGCAAGTGATACTATGGTAGTATAGAGGAGTCTATCATCTATATGCTTTTGGTTAAGTGGAGATTAGGCTTGCTTTGCTCAAAAATAGATTTTCCTTATCATTTGAAAAACACTAAGTTTTGTTTGACAAAATCACCCAAGGCATCTCCCAATAGAAATTGGTGATCCTTCAACCCTTGTTCAACCACAAGTTTTAACTTAGAAATTGGGATGAGGAGATTCTTGATAGCTTCCATGTCTTGATGCTCAAATTGTCCTTTGCCAGGGACATGGCTAAGTACTTAGATTTTTCACTCTACAGAGGTGGTGCACTTTCCCCACAAGACTTGGTTTCACCAAGACAAGATCTTTCAGAAGCCTTCCCTTAGACCAGAATGGACACATTCCAACCTATCATCCCCTACCACCAACTGTCCATTTGGCTAAGTTATTGCAACCTATGTTTTCCAGGCAGAGCCCATAATGCCAAGTGGCTGCACTTGAAGCTTCTCAACATTTGACATCTCAAATCTCTTTGTTCCTGGGTGGCAATCCACAAGTGAGATACACAAGGTAAACAATATAAATGGGCCTTGTGTAACCACTCAACCAAAAACCACCAAGCAAGTCCCTTTCCAGCCAGGTGATTCATTCACTTAGCTGTTTTATTAAACAAAACACAAGTCCTTGACTTAGAAATATTCCATAGCATGAATATAATCCACCCTTGTTTTCTACTAGATAAGCTAAGCATGATAGTAGTAGGAATCTTGACTTAGGAATAATTCTACTAAGGTTTCATCTAGTAGGATTTCCCATGGCATAGTTTATACTTAGCAAAATTCCATGCAAGTCCTACTTAGAAATATCACTAATGCATAGTGAAAATAATGGGACAAAAGTATGAAGCACCACTTGCCTTTTTGGTAGAGAATTATAAGTTCACTCCTTGATCTTGCAATATTCACACTCTTCAAATGTCACTACAATTCAATCAACCAAGGCACAATTTCAATCTACCATTCAAGCAATCATAACATAGAATAATAAAACAAAGCAATGCATGCAAACATTCCAAAGATTGTTTTATTTGGAAAAGTGTTTTCTAATGGGTTATAAACATCATAAAATGTCTATTGGTCATTTATAAAAGTGGCAAAAACCATTTGATATTAATTTAGTGAAAATGGGCATTTTAATCATTTTTGTTTTGCTAGAAATGGTTCAAACCAAAGTAATGTCTTCTAGTGTTTTACAAATACATTTTTAAACACAAATGTTAGTGTTTTATGGTCAAGTGTTCAATATTGAAACCATTTGCAAAAGGTTTTACCTATAAACCATTTTTATAGTAAATCAATATTTTATGTTGTTGAAAATGCTTTTTAGCAAAGTAATAATTTATAGGGTTCATCAAATCTATTTTTAAATCATAAAACTTGGTGTTTAGAGTCAGAGAGTTTAAATCAAATAAGTTTCCAAAGGTTTTACTCAAAAAGCATTTTTAATACATAAACCATATTTTCATTTAACTAGGAATGCTTTAATTCAAAGATTTATTCTTTATCTTCACAAAATACAATTTAAATCCATAAGTTGGTTTCTATGGTCAGTAGGTTCAAAACAATCCATTTGCCAAAGATTTTACCATAAAAATATTGCTAGAATAATTTTTATATTCAAAATATACCTACACAAGTTTATGCAAAAACAACCAATTTAACTGAATAAATTTACTAAACAAAGTACATGGTTAGAAAGTATTTGTTTTTATGATTCCATTGATATAAAATTTACAAAATTTCGACGTGTGGATCAAAAGTTATGCAATTTACAAATTTGAACATCTGATAGAACAAATTCTGGTTTTAAAACAAACTCTAGGCCACGCGTCCTGTTCTGATTGGTTGGTACCGGTTCATGCGGATCGCGCAGTATGGAGCGTTAGATCTAACTGAAAACATGCGGCACAGATCAGCATACCTCTTTCCTTTAAGTGGATCTATCGTGTGAAGAGGATCGTGATCTAACGGCTCACATCGTATCAGCCAAGAACTGGCGGCACTGGCGACGGTGCGCGGCGGTGGCGCGTCGGGTGGTGGCATTCCGGTGAATCCAGGAAGAAAGGAAGGGGAAGGAAGGCGTTACCAGAGTCACCGTGGGCGAAGGGGCGCACGGGGTTGTCGTCAAACTCTCGCTGGAGTTTGCGTCGTCGTCGGGTGTGCTCAGACGCCGTCAAAGGTGAAGCTACATAGCATGCTAAGGCAAAAGAAAGATGGCATTAGACGCGCAAGAGGGAGGTGAGTGCGAGAGCATCAACGAGAGGGAGAGGGATGGTCAGATGCTACCAGGGGGTGTCGCCAGAGTTGATGCCGAAGGCGGTGACGCGTTGGCATCGTCGGAGGCGATGTTCTGGGGCGTGCGACGAGCTACGGTTACTGTCAGGTGCGCCTGGTGACGGCGAGCACGCTCGTGTGCTCCAGGGGCAGTGGGGGTAGCGGTGCTGCCGGAATTTGGACGGCGAACTCGTTGGAGCAGAGGGAGGTTTTGGGCAAAATCGGAGCGGCCTGGTGGCGGAGAGGGTGGGGTGAGTGAGGGGAATGAGAGAGGAGTGGCAGGCGTTTAAGTACGCGTGGTAGGGGGCGGGTTTTACTCCGGCAATGAAGCGAATTAACGCGTTTGAATTCAGGCCAGAAACGGTCGAGAGAGAGAGGGGGCGGGGTCAGCGCGAGATTAGGGGTGATGACCTGGCGGTGGGGCGTTGTTGTCAGCAGGAGAGAGAGGGTGGTGGGGTCCAAACGTCAGCGAGGCTGCGGGTCGTTTCTCTGGTGCGAATCGTTTTCTGCGGGGAGAGGGAAAATGGGCTTGCTGGGCTTAGTGGGCCAGGTTGGGCTGGTTGGTTTTCATTTTTTGTGTACATTTCAAACAACCATTTGAATTCAAAACCTTTGCCAAACTTTGTGTATATTCTAATACTATTTATTAACATATTCTAAAGTCAAATTTAGAATATCTTTTTATTCTTTTTAGGGTATATTAATTATTTAAAATATGTGCCTTAAGGCCATTCTTCATACTTTTGCTGTCTCCACTGGACTCAAAGTTAATTATTCTAAATCCAGTATGATGCCAATTAACATGGACTCTGAGAGGCTTTGGCACTTTGCTAATACTCTTTCTTGCCTCACTGGATCTTTGCCATTCACCTACCTTGGTCTGCCTTTAAGTATAAATAAGCCTGAAGTGGAACATTTCCTGCCTATTGTTCAGAGAGTTGAGAAAAGGTTGTGTGGGATAGCTGATTTTCTTAATTATGGGGGGAAACTGCAGCTAGTTAAATCTGTTTTGTCTTCCCTTCCCATATATTACATGAGTTGTTTTGATCTTCCTGTCACTATTAAGGAACAGTTGATTAAATATATGAGGCAATGTCTGTGGAGAAAGAAAACATCTGATGTTTAAGCTAGAGGTAAAGCTCTTGTAGCATGGAAGAAAGTTTGTCGGCCCAAGAACCAGGGGGATTGGGAGTACTTGATCTTAATGTTCAAAACTCTGCACTTCTTTTGAAGAATTTGGATAAATTTTATAATCACAAGGATATCCCTTGGGTTCACCTTATATGGAACACTTATTACTGTAATGGTAAACTCCCTGGACGAAGTCTAGAGGGATCCTTTTGGTGGAAAGCTCATCTGAAATTGATTGACATTTTTAAAGGAATTGCAAAGTGCTTGGTGGGAGATGGAAAATCCACACTTCTCTGGTCTGATATGTGGAATGATGGTTGTCTACAGCATAAGCTTCCTCATCTCCTCTCATATGCAAAAAACCCACACATCTCTGTCAATGAGTTCCTGCAGACAAATAATACTCAAGATCTTTTTTACCTCCCTCTGTCACAGCAAGCTTACCAGGAATATCAAAGTCTTGAGCAAATTCTTAATACTGGCAGGCAGGGGGAAGCTGACAACTGGAGTTTCATTTGGGGCAGTAATTTTTCGGTCCAAAAGGCCTATTATTCTTTATCTGGTTGCCAACCTGTTCAGCCACATTTCTCCTGGTTGTGGAAATCCTCTTGTCAACAAAAGCACAAATTCTTCTTCTGGCTCTTACTGCTTGATAGGCTAAACACAAGAAACCTTCTGAAAAGGAAATGTTTTTCTCTAGCATCATATGAATGTGTGTTCCATGGCTGCATCAGTGAAGAAACCATTCTACATTTATTCTGGGACTACCCTTTTGCAAGAGCTTGCTGGGCTGAAATCTTGCATGTCCAAGTGGTTGATCAAAATCTTTTTGAAGCTTTAGCCAGTATTATACTTGGAGCTTGGGGCATTTGGATTTGCAGAAATAATGAAATCTTCAACAACAAGCATGCTTCGCTTGAGGAATGGAGAGCTATTGTCGCTCAGGAATTAAGATGGGTCCTGTATAGAATTAAGAAGAAGTATTATCAGGGCCTCAAAGATTGGATTGAAAATAATTTAGACAGGAGATAGCTGCTTAGAATGTTATCCCTCTTTTGAGGTGGATTGAGTTTGTAAATAATTTTGTAACACTCTATGATATATAAAAATTGCAGTGGGGTATTTTGCCCTACTGTTTTACCCTCAAAAAAATTATTTAAAATAGGCCCTTGTCTTAATTCAAATAAGATTTATTAATGTTTTAAAACTCTATTTGAAATCTAAATTTTACCAAATTTTTCAGTAGGTTTTATTTAAAAATAAATCATTTTGAATTATTATTTAAAATACTAATGTTTATTTAAAATGGAAATTGTCTTTACTTAATTGAAATTGGATAATAATAAATCCTCATGATTTTATTTAAATAATCCTTTACTCTCTTTATTAAACAAAAATATTTTATTTTATTTTCTTTTAATTTGGCTCTTCTAAAATAGTCCTTATTTATTATTTCTTCCTTTGTCTTTTAAAATCCCTATCTTTTTATTTAAAGACCAAAACTTGGTGATTCCAATTTGTAAAATTTTATTTGATATTTGTTTGTCCTTTTAAATCTCTTTAGGATTATTTGCTCACCATTTGGTATGGATTTTAGATAGGAGCTTTACTAGCTTTGGAAATTTAATTTCCTTATCTTATTAAATTCATAAGATTTTATCTATGGCTCCAAATTAAGTGAAACCAATTTCTATGGTTTTATAATATTTCCATTTGTCATTCTTGATCATTTATGAATATTTGTTAACAAATTTTTATATGGATCAAATCCATGGTCTTAGAGATATCTTGGAAATCTCCCATTAGGGTTTTAGGGTTTTGGTTTTGTTTTCCAAGTGTTTAAATTTCAAGATGCATTTATGAAGAATGCATTACACTTGATTTGAATTTAGTTGGATTCAAACTTTAGTCAAAGTTTGTTCAAGATGGGTTTTTAAGTTTCTATTTAGAAAAAAAAGTTTCTTTTCACCCTAAATTTCAACAATTATTTATTTTGTTTATTTATTTTCACATTTCAAAAATTTGGAAAAATTTGGGATGTGACACTTTTCTTAAGGAAGTTGTTTGTTGCTTGCAACTTAATACTGGAGGGGGTTCGGATGATAACCTAAAGGTGGAATTCTAGTCATAGATGTAGTTGGATGGCTGTCTATGTATATTGTTGTATTGCCCAATCGAATCTCATAGGATCTTTTTGTCTTCTATTGCATTGTTTTGTCTTGCTTAGTCATGTCAATTTCCCTGTTGTAATTTGTTTATCCAGCAAGACATGTTTGTTTATCTAAGTAGAACACCTCTAGTGAACTATGGACCCCGGTCCAATCTTTACCATTGATACATCCTCCACTGTTACTATTTACTTGTTGCAAACTATCATCACCTTCCACACTATATAGTTAATCCTTTGTTACAGCAACCAGTGAGATTGACAACCTCACTGTTAGTTGGGGCAAAGTCTTGAGTTTGTGTTGTGTAGGTTTCCACGTTATTTGCAACACCTTTGAGATGTTTCCTTCCTCCTATTGGTTCGATAACCTCGGTTTCTTACTAAGGGAAGACTTGCTGCTGTGCTGCATTATACCTTGCTCTTGGGGTTTCCCGACGAAGCTCTCCACGTTGACGCAGTGCCAACAAGCAGCGAGAAGTGATGGCCTCGTGCAAGCTCACGACCATCCATATAGACTAGCACACCGTCAGCCAACCTACCACACCAGCGAAAAAACTGGAATTCATACTTCAGAAGGCATACAACACTAAGGATTGAGAAGAATTGCTAAAACGGCAATAACATAATCCCAAGACAATAACAACGATAGGCGCCTACATAGCACATAAGTCGCTCTAAGACAACCTGAAAGCCCATCACCCCTACAACCCACGGTTTCCAAACCAAACTGCAAGAGCACCCCAACACCCCCCCCCGCCCCATTCCATGGCGTCGCACAGAAGACGCCTGCATACCGCCCCCGATTACCACAGCAAGACGCCATACCGACGGCCACGATAGATCTACCACGCAAGCAGATACATATAGCAGGCGTTCCCCGCAGTGTGCATATGGTAACCATCCCTCACAACAACATATCATATAGCAAAAATGTAGAGCAAGGAACACAGAAAACATACCAGTCGCGAGATAGACGCAACAGTGGTGCCCGGAACCGACCGCCACTGCCAGCACAAGCTTCGCCCATCGCTGGCCACCGCCGCCAGCACCGGCCAAGCCCAGAACCAGTTGCCTCCTCCAGCACCCACTTACAACGATAAAGCAAAGAAACCGAGAAACCAGGAGGTCGGTGTCGGCTGAAACGAAATGGACGGAAAAGCTAGAGAATCAAGAGGAAATCCACCTCCCGCGGCCACGGTCAAAGGAACACCAAACTGACCACGACCCCCACGTCTCATCTACACCTAGAGAACATGCGGCTACGCCACATAGATGCCCACAAAGGTCCAATTCCGCGTGTAGGCCAGCGTCGACCTGCTGCAGTGTGACCCCAGCCAGCGAGAGAAACACAAATCGACCAGAAACAAACAAATCCATGCGCACCAAAGCAGAATCCCACTGACTGGTGGGCCATAGCCAACGGATTTCCCCGATCAACCACAAGGCTCCAAAACTAGGGAGATTAGAGCTCTTAGAGGATGTGAACTCTAATTTAGCTTGAGGACCATGAAAATATTTAATCCTCTGGAAATAAAACTTTAGAAAAATAGGATAAAATCTGAACGACTACAAAAAAATTATGAATACAAGTGGAACATAAATTTAGAGGCGAAGGACCATGGAATAAAATTTTAGAGAGCGTGGATCAAAATACGAGTACATGCAGACCTTAAATTTAGCGCCCGAGGACTAAACCACATCTATATGACAAACAAAAACATAGACTAAATAGAAAAAAACTAGATTTAGAAAATACGACAATAACATGTCAAGAGGCCAAAACACATTGGCGAAGAATAAATCGTAAACTATTTCAACAAAAATAGTGACCCTGTTGTGACCTTGGGGAATAAATCACATCTACAAAATAAACAAAAATGTACACTATCCAAAAAAATGCCACAACTACAAAATGTCACAAGAATTATAGCGCCCTCATCAGAGAATAAAATATACCTTTGCTCACCATAGAAAAGAAGAAGAAATAATAAAGAAAACCAAAAATGAAATAGAAATAAACTAAGAAATAGAACAAAGAAAAAAGAAAAGAGAAAAAGGGAAAGGTAAAGAAATGCAAAAAGGAATAAGAAACGCACCTGGACTACACTACTTTCCTCTGGTTGGTGGAGACCTAGCGGCTAAAGTTGAGGGGCCTATGCTTAGGGCATCTCGCTGACTCAGAATGGTGATTTAAAATGTTTGTTTCTGTTTTTTTTGGCCTGGCCGTAGATAATTTTGGGTTGTGGTCTGGTCAGCCGCACCTAGTGGCGCGATTCATTTGTCCGCCCTAGCTGTTGGCGCCATTGCTGGCTAATTTGGCAAATTCTTCACCAATCAGCTCAAATACATATACAAATACACAAATTGACAAGCAAATAATATGACAGGCATGTGTCATTGTCCTTTGTGCATCGCTAAGAAGTGGCCAATTGATCTGAAATGTTCAAAAGTAGGGCATTATCATACACTATGTCCAAAAAGTGGCAAATTCCTCCCAAAAAATGGCATTCACCATCGCCATTGCCCTTCAAGCATCATGATCCCAGATAATCGGCTGCTTCCTCTGGACCTAAGCCATGCGATCGGGGTCGGTGATGGTATCCATGTCGGTGAGCATGATGACATTCTCCTCGGCCATGATCTTGGCTTCAGCCTCCTTGGCCTTGGCCTCTGCCTCCAACACCCTAGACCTAGCCTCGGCCTTGGCTTCAGCCTCCATGGCTTTTTCCTTGCCCTCAATATCCATTAGCCTAGCCTTGGCGTTGGCCTCCTCCACCACAATAGACCTCGTACGGAGCTCGACAAAAGTCTTGGCGGTGGCCTCTTTCTCTTTGAACCGTCTCTCTTCCCTCTCGGCGATGGCCTCTTCCTTCTTCCCAGGAGCTGCCTCAAGGTATCCTGGAAGGCCAAGGACCCAACCTGGTGGGTGATGTCGGCCTTTGTATCCTTGTGGCCTCTAGTCCGGCGGGCACGGGTGGCAGTCATGTCTCCTACAGGGTTGCCAACTCATTCGCCATTGTCGTCTTCTAGGTCGACGACACCATCCATCGAAGCATTGTCATTGCCCTTGCCCTTCTTATTCGCTTCAAGTTATTTTCAAAGGGCATAGCTAAGATCCCATTTTTGGTGTCCTTGATCAACCCCCAACAATGGGTCAACATGAAGGCCTTTTTGTCATTCACCTTCTTGAAATGCTCCATTGCTTTCATGACCTACACATGTGGATGCCAACAATGGCTCAATGCATATGCAACACATCAACAAAGTGAGGAAGAGGTTTTACCAAATTAACTGGCAACATGTTGCTTTTTGGTATTTTCGTCACCATCTCGTACAAGCCTTCAAATTTACTACACTCGGCACGGATGGTGCCCCATCGCTTGGAGAGGGAGAGATCATTTTGATCACTATAGAAGGCATTTTTTCTGAACTTTATATGCTCATGGAAGAACTTTCCCACAATTTTACAATAGGAAAAGTCCTTTTGCTCGGCACCGCATAGTGCATCCTGTGAAATATACATCCATTCCTTGCATAGAATCTTGTCCTCGTCATTGGTGTAGCTCACGGTTCGTTGGCTCAACTTTTTGTCGTCGATAAGTGACACCACAAGTGTAGCGGCCAACGACACGGCCGTGACCCCCTCACCCATGGAAGTTCCATCGTTTCCAAATAATGCCTCATCCTAAATATGGTAGGCATCTTGTTGAGTCTCTTCTTGTGTCTCTTGTTGGGTCTCTTCATACTCGCAATAGTCGTTGCCACCCTTATTGATCATGTCTTGCATGACTTCCTCGCCATCGTTGGCAAATAAATCCTACACACAAATTGACCATGATAAAGCGGCAGGGTGGGCTACTGGAAATGGAAAAGAAATATCACGACCATACTGCGTTGTTGGCAAATGTTGCTTGTTGGCCATTCCACCAAACATGTTGATTGGCGCCGATATGTCTGTGGCGGAGATGGACTGCCACTTCTTCGACACATTCCGAGTTGTGTCTATGGCCATGGGAGTGTGGTTGAGGTCGATGACAATATCTTTCGTATCCAACAACGTTGTGCGGGGATAGACAAACCAGGAGAGCATGGCCATGTTCCTCCCATGGCCACCGAGCGATGGTGTTTGCAAGCCTGGCGCCCTAGACAGAACTGGTGGTCGGTCGCTCGGCATGGAAGTGACCGAGCTGGTAGAGGATGCGTCGGCCATGGCTAGGCCGGGAACAATGATGGTGCCACCAAAAGCAGCAATCAGCGCCTCTTGCTTCATGAGTATGATGGCCTGCTTGGCGGCTTTTGCTGCCAGCTCATCGGCGTTGGCCCTGGCCTGCTCATCAAGGATGCGCTTGTTCTCCTCCTGGTGCAACACATCGAGCTTGGAAATGATGACTCGAGCTTTTGCGGCTCCCCGCTGGCCAGCGCTCTTCGCTGACTCAACTTTCCGCTAGGACGTCGTCATATCCTTGGTCGCTTCTTCGACCGGTTGCCCTTCTTGGTGATGGGACCGTCGGAGGGCGCAACATGGAATGTGGTAGCATGATCCATCGCCTTTTCTCCTGCTTCGTCGGTGGAAATTCAGGAGAGGATTTGTGGAGGGAGGAGTGGAGTGGTTTGTGTGCCACTAGCGGGAGGGGCTGCCAAGGTGAAGTGAGGATGCGGGATGACAAGCGCGCTGTCCGGACCGACGCAACTGTGGCCCAAATTTGGTGCATAGATGGGTCGGTCCGTGCGAGTCGTTCCAGATGGGTCGCCCCACTAGGCCAGCGCACAGCTGTCTGCCATTCCGCGTGGACTGGTTCGGACACACGTTCGGACCGTTCGGGTCGTGCCGGGGGAGATGGCCTTACTATACGAGCTATTGTATCGAACAAATCTGAAGCGAAGGAATCAAAATCGGGAATAGATGAAACAAAAGATAAATGGGCCAGCCCACGACTGAACGCTCTTAGAGCATCTCCACTCGCCCCCAAAGGCCCAAAACCTCTAAAATAGGGGCGCGGAGAGAGAAAAATTGAGCCCAGCCCTATCCCCCAAAAAACTTTTCATCCGGCGTGAGCATATGAGATATTCGATGCCCCTAGGACACGCCGACCCATGAGGAGGCAAACGGAGGCACCGGCTAATCAACAACTGGGGGCACAAATGACGCCACACGTCTCGGGAGGACCACCTACCCGTCTGTCTCTTCCCTTTCTCTCTCCCCACCCACGCCTCCTACTTCCCACACCAGCATCTCCACTCCCACGCCTCCCACCTCCTTTGCTTCTGGTGCCGCCACGCCCTCGCTCCGCCCTACCTCGATGTGCGGCCACCTTGTCGTGCACCGCCGCCTCACTTGTGAGCTCAGCCCCGCCGCCTAGCCTATAGCTCCGACGTGCCGCCTCACCTCTGGTCCCGACGTGACGCCTCGCGTCTGGCCCCAACGTGACGGAGGAGAGCTCAGCCCGCCGACCTCCAGCGCTGCATGCCCTCTCTCCTCCTTGACCCGGACTCGCTGATACCTTTGATCCGGATTACAGATGTAGTATAGTTCTTTTTCCCTAGTAGACCTAGGTTTATCGAATCCTCGAGAAGCAGAAAGCATAGTAAGGTTACTTAAACGGACCTTCGGGAGTTTTAGAACTCCTTTTGTGTTTTCACCGGACCAAGAGTTTGCGATTTTTTTTGTTGTTGTTCACGATGGAGACAGAGGGCATGGGGCTTTCGGTTTCACCAGTAGTTGTGCAAAACATTTCCTGGGAATAAAATATAATAATAAAGTATGCATCTAATTGTTAGAGCAAGATAATTATATATGGGAAGTGCATCCATAATTTCTATTGCCTACGCAACCGCTTATAACAATAACCTACTAGTGTCATCCATAGAAGAAAGAGAACTAATGATATGCATAGTGATGTCACCATTAATCCCAAGTAAATCCCTCACATACAGCCGTACTCTGTCACTAGGGTTCCCAACCTGCAGATCAGTGATTACTCACACTCCCTATACTTGGATCAATCCTTGGGGTCGTGGGTACCTGACAAGTCCATAGATTGAGGCAAGATAGGGTACGCTAATCATCATGTCATACAAACTAATACATGATCCCATCTATGATAAATAACATGCCAAAAACGCTACATGGCTAGGCCGAAGCCCTTAGCCCAAGCAAAATTACTCACACATAGAGATGAAATCAATAATCATAAACATTGTAATGGAAATCATGAGATTGATAATAATAGTCTTACAATGTCGCCAATCGGAGATGAGATCTACTATTACAAGTGGTGGAATATGGCTATGGTGGTGGAGAAGGTTTGGAGATTAGATCTAGATCTATTCCTACATCGTGGTTGATTCTGGTGGAAAAGAGTTGAGGGTAGAGGTCTAAAGCGATTTTTCTCGTCGCTCGAGGCATCTTTATATAGGGGTCCCTTCACAAAAAAAATTCTGTTTGACCTGGCGATGTCGGTGCCAACTATATGGCCAGAATAAAATTCCCGCCGTATAGTTGGTCGTTAAAGGCACTGCCTCCTCTTCACGGCTCTAGATTTCTTTGGTATATTGGAAATCTTGTATCTTTTACTTTAATGTTGTGATTCCCATCATCAAACGTCATTATCGCAGGGAAAAATAGGAAGAAAAGATTGCATACCCCTTTGATCATTAGGCATTAGTGGCAGGCCTTAGAGAGATATTTCATCAAATATATGAATAATATCCAGTTTAAATGTGAGTGTGGATGGCTATATTTCACATCCATCAACCTCCCCAAGCTTAAACTTGATCGTCCTCGAGCAAGAAAACCAAAATCAAAAAGGAACTCAGCATTTAAACTGAAATAACGAGATGATGATCTTACTCATGATTGGTAGTCTCATGTTTCCTCCACTTCATTAATCTGAAAGACTTCAGCATAGATAGAGCAATGGCAAGCATATCATACGGGTTTCATGAATCCTTATAGCACATCAAAATTATTGTAAACATGGATAATTAAAATGAGTAAACTTTCTTCTATGTCATGTAATCAACGCATAAGCTTGCTGAAAGGACTATGTTTTCCCTTGCTATTTTGGTGTGATGACAATCCCACTTGTGATCTAATCGTGTGCTTGAGTTTCAGATTATTTGTTTATTGATGGAGCTTATGGAGTGTGTGGATGCTATTCTTGGGATCTTGTGAAGACGGCGGTCTTTCGTTTTTCTCTTAATCTCATTTTATTGTTTTAGACCGTCGTACTATCAAGATGGGGTCTACCTCGGAAGGCTGTGGGGAATCATCTGTCCTTGCACAAACCATATTTGGACTGCCACAGCCATCCTATTCATCCGCGAGAGAGCGAGTTTCTGATCTGTTGGTGTAGTTTTTGTCTGATCGGAACTTCCGGCCTGGGCCTAAAGTTCCGCTCAGGGTTCTCTGTGGAATGGATATGGGTATATTTCCGGCCCAACTTCCGAGGGAAGTTCCGGCCAGAGTTCAGAACCTACTGTATTATAGTGTTCTATTTGATGGAACATCCACCGGAAGTAGCACCAGATGTTCGACCCTGAGCAGAACATCCGCCCAGGCATCGGAACTTCCAGTCAGGAATTTTGTGACCCGTTTGTTCTGCTCCAAGTTCTGCTCCATGTTCCGCTCATGATCAATATACTTCTGTATGCAAGTGTTCTATTTGACAGAACTTGGCCCGGAAGTTTCACCGGAACTTCCGATCATTTTGACCGGAACTTCCGGTCAAGCTTTGGAGCGTGCGTCAATGGTCTTCGTACCGTTGAAGCAGCGTTGGGCGGAACTTCAGGCCCCTCACCGGAACTTCTGGTGAAGTCGCGAACTGTCCAATAGTTCAGTTTGGAGGGGGCCTATTTAAGGCGCCCTCCTTCTTCCACCTACCTAACTCTTCAATTTTTTATCTCCCCTCCATTAATACTAGAGCTTCACCTCACTAGATCTCTCTCCCTTGCCACTCAAATCACTTGATCTTTTGAGAGGTGGGAGAGGTGACCTAGATCTACACTTCCACCAAAGAAGATTTGATTCCCCCCACCTATCCTTTGTGGATCTTGTTACTCTTGGGTTTCTTGGAACCCTAAACGTTGTAGGGCATCCTCGGAGCTAAGGGCATGTGTTTTAAAGCTCCGTGGTGTCGTTGAGGGCCTCCAATTGGGTTGTGGAGCTTCCCCCTTAACCTTGTTGTAAAGGTTTCGGTTGGCGCCTTCAAGGTCACCGGTTAGTGGATTGTGAGGCCTCCTTTGTGGGAGAGCTCACCGGAGAAGAAGTTGAGGCCTTTGTGGCGCTCGGGTGACCTTTTGTGTCCCCGACACCTCTCCAACATAGACGTAGCTTCCTTGGAAGTGAACTACGGGAATTACATCTCCGTTTACCCACTCCGGTTATCTCGTTCCTTACCTTTACTACTTGCTCTTTACTGCTCTTATCCTTGTTGTTAGTTCTCTAGCATATAGGTTGTTCATCTAGTTGCATATCTAGAGAACTTATCTTCTTGCCAAGCCTAAAATTGAGTAAGTAATTAAAAATTGGTAGTCGCCTATTCACCCCCCCTCTAGTCGATTCAAAGTCGGTACTTTCAATTGGTATCAGAGCCAAGGCTCTTATTTCGGGCTTTACCGCCTAAGAGATGATGGCCAACGAAGGGGTTAGTGAAAATGACAACTCCAAGAACTTGGCCACCATGGATGACCTCAAGCTATTGGAGTCATCCATGATGTCTAATTTTGAGGAAATGATGACTATTTTGCAGTCTCTCAAGACAAACCCCATGGTTACTCTTGTCACACCCCAAACCACTAAGCTTCCTCCCAACGTTCCCGTGACCGCCCCCGGGGTGAATCCCGCGGCCATCACCACTCACCTGGGACTTGGTTTTTTTGCTCAAACATCTACCAAGGTTCCAAGCGAGAACACTGAGGGGCTCGAAGACTCAACTTACAAAGAGGAAAGTGGAGAAAAGGAGTACTCGACGGTGCTCCCACCGCCGAAGTATACTCCGGATCCACCCATTCCCATGACACACATCATTCCTCAAGGAGCACCACCTATGTTAGATACTTCAAATTTTACAAATTGGCAATATCTAATGCGCTCATATATTTCTAGCTCTTCTATTGAGTTAATGAGGATTGTGGAGGATGGGTTCTCTCCATATGACCCAAAGAAGTTGACTCGAGGTGAAGTGGTGGATGATACGTCGTAAACATATCTATAATTTTTGATGCTCCATGCTTGTTTTGTGCCAACTATCTTATGTTTTGTCTACACATTGAGGTATTTTTATACACATTATGGAACTAACCTATTGACAAGATGCCGCAGTTCCAGTTGACTCTTGTCTGCTCTTTTTGGTTTTGTCGGGGGGATAACCCCCGATAGGGTCACGAGAGGTGAAACATAGCACATCTTGGCTAGCTCCAAGTAAAGAAAGAACTAGGACAGGTAAGAACGGCCGGGTAAGAGAAGCATGAGTGGCCGACATATAAACTATGTCGGCTCGCATAAGACAAAGTTGTAATTCTTGCAGGAACCGACGAGCCGAGTCTACCGACGAAGGGCCAAGTCAAGTAGGACGCGTGGCACCTTTCCGAGTAAGGTTCAGGAGGGAAAATGGTAAAGCGTGGTCAAAAGATAAGGGCAACGCCGGGTGACACAAAAGGAGCCGGGTGACTCCCAAAGCACACGCTGACGTACAAAGTTACAGCGTGACGCCAAAAGGAACAGGAAGCAGCGTACCAGAAGACCGTTAGCTGTCAAGCTTTATGGACTGGGCCATTGGGCTTAGGGCAAGCCCATGACCCGGTCCACATTATAAGGACCAAGATCCAAACAGTAAACCCTAGAACCCAAAGGGGTATAAGCTAGCTAGCACTGCCTATATAAGGGAGGGCATAGCAGTAGTAGAAGGAGGTTGGACCAAGTAGGGAACTAGTGCACTATACCCTAGTTCATACATCTCAAGGAGCACTTTTAATCTTTGGGTATCAATCAAATCGCTAAGTCAGGAGAGTTCTTCTTGTTCTTTGTGCATGGCTCGACCGTGCACTCCCTCCCCGGTGACCACAAGCACCCATTCGGCCCCCAAATTAAGCCTACCCATGCCATCTGCCATGCCACCACCACGACAGTTGGTGCCCATCGTGGGGCAGAAGCAGGTGCTTGATGGAGTCTTCATACAGACGGGCAACATCATCACAAAGACTGGCGAGCGCGTCTACTCCGGCCTCATCAAGAGGTTTAGAGCGCTCAACTTCGTCAGCGACAAAGCGGGCTGCTTCGGTACCAAGCCGTTCCCTAGGGGCGGTCGCTTCATCAAGTTCGGCGAGCACCAGGTCTATGTCATAGTGTGCGTGGAGCGCGCATATCCGGAGCGCATCGTCCTGGCGCCGGATCCGCCAGCGATTCCTGTCGCTGGGAAGCTTCACCAACTCGTCTCCATGGAGGTAATGATGACAGCCCCGAACCCCACTGCTCCGCCGATAGTCCCAGTAGTGAATGAGAATGTTGAGGGAGGAAATCATGAGGAAACTCCAAGGGCTGCAAGAACAGCAAAGGCACCACTGGAAAAACTAGAAAACATATCTAGGAGTAAAAGGTCTAAGGAGCTGCAGGAATCGATAGACAAATTGGCAGAGCCAGTAGCACAGGCAACTGACCCGGCACGTGTGCAAGCCGAGTTGGAGGATGCCAGGATAAAAGTTTTGGAGAAATCCAAGGAACTAGCATAGTTACAGGAGGATGTGGATATCACGATCCGAAAGACCCGGCTTGATGCGACGAGATTGAGATGAAGAAACCTCAACGAAGAGCTGGCAGATGCAACATCAAAAATAACGCCAAAAAACAGCAACGAAAGAGCTATGCGGCCAACATATAACACCGCAGCAGCTAATCTGCGGGTAGCAGAAGCAGCAATGGCAGAGTTACCCCATTTGGAGGGAGAAGCAAAGAAAATACAACAAGAACGAGTCAATGAACTAGTAAGAGCAGGTAGCATGCTGAATGAAGCGTATTACAGAGCAAATCCGGGTATAGTAGGAAGTTCACAGCTGGTTTACTCGGCGACTCCTGTCCTGGCAAGATCGGCTGGGCACACAACATCCTCACTCGGAGCGGCGCCTAAACCGAGAAGAGAAAAGAGTGGATTCTAGAAGAAACAAGCAGATGGTCACCTATGATCCGGCGATGGCGCAAGGAAACCCGGCACATGCACAGGGGACGAGTAGGAATAATGCCCAAGGAAATGAAAACCAAGAGAATGCAGGCCGAGAAAGGCAAGCAAGACAAAGAAACGACAATGGAGGGCAAAATTTTGCGCCTCAGGCTAGGCCTAGAACTCACTCGGCAGGAGAAGGAAATCCAGCGCCGAATAATGCACCAGCTCAACCCGAAATAAGACAACAAAGCGCGGGAAAGGTAGCTCAACAGCATGCCAACCCGAACGCAAATAACTACAATGATGGTTACTCGGCTATGGTGAATGACGGATATGAATTGCCGGATCATGCATATCAAGCAATGGTAGCTAGACTCGGAGGCAGGAACCTTCAGCCAGATGATGCAAGGCTGAAGCTTGACCGAATAAAGATGGCAGAGCTGATCGAATCGCAAGGTCCGCAGGGTCCACCATGCTTTGGCCCAAGGATCATGAAGGAGCCATCGGTACCAAATTTCCAGCTGGCCAGAGGGACAAAAACGTATGATGGAAGTATAAAGACAGAGGACTGGCTCATAGATTATGGAACTACTGTGAAGATCGCGCAGGGAAATTTGAGATGGGCCGTACGATATGTACCGCAGGTGCTGGAAGGACCAGCTCGAGTATGGTTGAACAATTTGCCACCCGGAAGCATTAACAGCTGGATCGATTTTAAAGACGCTTTTGTAAGCAACTTCACGAGCACTTACAAGATGTTGAATCTCCCACAGCAACTGGCGATGTGCAACCAAAGACCGAATGAAACAGACAGGGAATTCCTCACAAGGTGTTGTACGATGCGCAACTCTTGTGAAGGGGTAATTGAGTCACATGCAATCGCTTGGTTTGCACAAGGATGCAGACATGGAAGTGTGCTATGGCAAAGGTTACAGAGAGATATGCCGGCAAGTCTGGCAGAAATGATAAGAATTGCTGATTCGTATGTGTTAGGAGATCCGATTCAGCCGCTGCTTATGTCGGCAGACGGGATGACTGAGACTCAGATCTATGACGCTGTCGGGTCGCAAAGGCGCCAGGAAATGTCCGAATACAGAAGCAAGAGAAGGGACGAAAGGCCAGACTACAGATATGGTTCGACTCAGGTTGCGACCGTGAGTCAGAATCATCCAGATGCTGGAAGTAGCCAACGTCAAAGGACAAGTGGACAACAAGAATGGGTGCCAAAGAATGATGGCAAAAAGCCATACGAACAGAGGAAGCAATATCAGGACCGACAGAAATATACCTATGAGATGATGTTGGACCAGCCGTGTAAGTTTCACACGCCTAGTCCGAGTAAATCGGCCAATCACACAACAAGACAATGCACCTGGTTTCAGAAAGGAGATAGAGTGGATTCGCCGAATAAGCAGCTTCCACCACCTCCCCTCCACCACTTACAGGAGGAAATGCTCAGACAGTGGGAACAAATAATGAGATCTGAAAATAGTCATGAGGTATCGTAATCAAGAAAGAGAAAGAAGCTGCACCAGGTGCACAATCCAAGAGGTGACGATGCTCATGTCGGTCACGGAACTAGAAATGAGTACAGAGAACATCACCAGAGCTATGTTGTCTTTGTCACAGAGCCCAATGACAAAAAGAGCCAGCAGCAACGGATGATGGAGGTGAATGCCACAATGCTGGCAATTCCCAAGTACATGCATTGGTCTGAGCAAGAAATAACTTGGAGCATAAAAGATCACCCCAAGATCATGCCAACCCCAGGAGGATATGCTCTAGTTTTGGATCCAAAGTTCATGGGCCCAGATATCAATATCAAGTTTTCCAAAGTGCTTATTGATGATGGAAGTAGCATCAACATCATGTACAAGGATACTATGCTCAAGTTAGGCATTACCATGTGTTGGGGATATGCTATATGGGTATCCTCATACCATGTCTCTTATCCGACTAACCCGGGTGGCCCATAGTCGGTAGCATGGCCTGTGGCCTGCTGGGTGGCCCAGTTAGGTGGATCCAGAAGGGAGGCCCATGCCGGATAAAGGAAGGCTACGGTGGAGTCACCAGCGTACCCGGAGCCTTGGAGTACAAGATACACAAGACTAGTGATAGACGGTGTAGGACTCTGTAACCTGTCCGGCTAGGACTTTTCCTTGTAACCCTAGGATCTAGCGACTATATAAGTCGGGCCTATGGGAGCCTTTAGGGCACAATCTCATACAACCTAGTATCGTTTTACACACACCTCGCACAGCGAACCTATCTCTGTAACTCGGCGTATTGCCATTATAGTGATTTATAGCAGGAGTAGGATTCCGCCACCGTTGTGGGATCTGAACCTGGGTAAGCTGTGTTACCTCGTACCCGTCAACCGTCCACCTTACCCCACGTCTCTAAACACGCACTGTGAGGACCCCTCCATGGCATACTCGTCGGTAATACCACGACAGTTGGCGCCCACCGTGGGGCAAGAGGCGCTTCAAGCTCTTCAGCGGGCGAGGACCAAGATCTTCGCAGGAATCGGCGAAACCGTAGCCATCGGTCGCGTTCTCTTCTCCGGCAACGTTACGATCGTCCCTCCCGACGAGTTCTGGATCCCGGCGAAGACGAACCCTACGCGGTGTTCAATCGTCCTATCGGAGACATCCACCTCTTCATCAGCGAAACCGACTCGGACTCTAGTTCCCTGGAAGTCGGAGGAACGTCAAGACCCGCATGGACCGCCTATGGGCAGGATACGTTCACGGAAGGATCGATGTCGGATCTCTCTTTGGAGTTTGCCGACAAAGATTGGAAAGCATCAAGACCCGCACGGACCGCCTACGGGCAGGATACGTTCGCGGAAGGATCAATGTCGGATCTCTCCTCGGAGTTTGCCGGCAAAGATCCGAAAAATTCAAGACCCACCCAAGCCGCCCCTATGCAGGATATAAAGGTGGAAGATCACTACAAATCCGCCGGCTTTGTCCGTGCGTCTGGACAGCAGAGATCCAAGTTCGTCGGCGTGGTTACCATCTTCGATCTGGCACGCTGCGTTCAGAGAGAAGGAGAAAACCCCCGCAATTACCTGGCCAGGTGGCTCCATATACGAGCCGATCTGGCCCACTACCCCAATGATGATGCTATCTATCACTTTGTGGAAGGACTGGACCATGGAACGCTTCTCCGACATTCTCTAAGACGGCAATAGGCGTCAGGACGCCTTACCTTCGAAAGAATGGTGAACACCGTCAACAACTACGCGGAGGCCGAAGCGGCAGCTCAGACAGCGCTTGCGCTCATTGACGCAGCCCCTCCGATTCAGCCACCACCACCGCCTCCATCCGCCATCGTCGTAGCAGCACCACCACCTCCAGTCATCGTCGAGGCTGTTGCACCTCCACCGCCCGTCATCGTGGAAGTCCTGGCACCCTCTGACTCTGTCATTGACGCACTTTATGCTGATTTCAGTGCAGATTCAGAGGAGATAGACTTCAGTCCAGAAGAGCAAGACTCCGCTATGCAGGAGATGGAGGAGGAGTACTCACACGACGAGCAAGCTAATAATACCGTCATGTCCCAAGGGGTGTTCGTCACCATTGGGACGGCGATGGATGAAGATCAACCCGGGAAAGCTCCGCCTACCGCACTGGAAAAGGGGAAGGGGCCACTTATTGCTGCCGACGATGATCGCGCAAAGGTCATGCCTCCGCCGCTTAACCCAGTATAGCAGCCGCAGGAACTCGGCACCGGCCCGAGTAACAACAACACCGCAAACTTGCCGCCTCCAGCATCTACGTCGGCGGCAGCCCATGTTACTCCAGCTGATAGAGTGATGTATGGCAATCTCCTCGTCGAGCCACTAACCATTGATCATATCCGGAATGTGACTCAGCTTGACGAGAAACGCCAGCAACTGCTAGAGGAGGCGCAAGCCATCACGGAGCAAGGCGTCAAACTAGATCGATATCTGGTCAACGCGCAGAAGTCCATAGAGAAAGCTAGAGCAATGGAGGCCGAGTACAAGACTCTGCTACAGCAGCAGAAGGCTAAGAAGGCTCCGGCTCGCGTCATCAACGATCCTGGTGTACGGCGCAACCTAGGATGGGCTCCCTCGAAGCCGGCACAGGCCAAGCCATACATTGATAGTGAAGGCAAGAAGGTGATGCCCACCCTACTCCTTAACCTCGCCGTCGCCAAGACCCTTCTGGAACAGGATAGATCGCCTGAGGCGTAGAACAGGTCTATGACCTAGTGGCCAAGGCGGTAAAGCAGCAGGAAAAGTCCACCTCTCAGAGGCTTGAGTCTGACCCAGCGCTCTACCGATCTAGCCAGTACAAACCGCCAAGGGACAGATCTCCTCAGGATGTCGGATCACAGACGGGTTCATCAGAACGAAGACGGAGGGATGCACGCAACAGGAAGGATCCTATCCCTATATCCTCCGACCAAGGAGAGAGAGCCCAACCTCGCCGCCCATCGCCATCGCCCCGATCCCCCGGACGTCAGGAAGACTACAAGGCTCACCATCGCACGGATATGCCCTCACCAAAGCAGTGCGGCATCGTCATCCGCGACAACACGGCACAGACCCATCATGATGAAGAGCGCCACCAAGGACATAAGAGCAGGTTACACCATGACCCTCCGCATCCGACAAGCAACCGTGACAGGCGTGGGGTGTCGCAGGAGGGTAACAGCAAGAAGGCTAACCCACCGCCACCTCCGCCTCCGTCGCTGCCAAGCAGTCACCATGGCGGAAGAGGCCCGCGTCATTCACGCAGCCCGTCCCCTGTTGACAACAAGAAGAAGAACCCGGAGCCGTACGACGCACGTTCGCGGATCGATAAGATCCACGAGGCCCGGGAAGTACCATACTTGGGACCACGTTGCTTTGGACCTGCAATACGGTCCGCAACTTACCCCAAAGGTTTCCGGATTGACAAGACCATCAAGCCCTATGACGGCACTGACAAGCCCGCCACATGGTTGCAGGACTACGGCAACGCGGTGGATATTGCCGGAGGCAACCCCAACATCGCCGTCAAGTACCTCCTGTTAATGTTGGCGGGCACGGCCCGTCAATGGATCGACGACTTGCCGGAGAGATCTATCTACAACTGGCTGGACATGCAAGAAGCATTCACCAAGAAATTTGAGGGTACATATAAGCGTCCCTGCACTGTGGGCGATCTACAGCGGTGCGTGCAGGAGAAAGACGAGACATCTCGCGCCTACCTCTCCCGCTGGCTGGATATGAAGAATTCCTGCGCAGGAGTGCACGCTCAGACCGCCATGGCCGCCTTCATCGATGGGTTGGAAAGGGGCACGTTGCTCCGACATAAGCTAAAGCTCTTGCAGGACAATCATCAGCTTGACTTGAATAAGATGATTCAGTTAGCTAGTGAGTTCGCAGCTGCCGACGACGATGCTCGTGGCTCTTTGCCGGCAACGGCCGTTCCAACTCAAGCTTAGAGGAACAGTAGTACAAAGCGGAAAACCGCTCCAGAAGAAAAGCAAACTACCGACATGGTCGCTATGACTTTTGCAGGACGAGGAGAAGGCGGACAACGTGGCCAAGGAAGGGGAGCAGGCCGCGGACAGGAACGAGGAAGTGAAACCAACTCGACGCCGCTCTGCGTTCCCCAAATGTACGAGGAGTACCGCAATATGCCATGCCTCGTACACCTCGATGTCAACGGCAAAGCCACCCATACCAATCGACACTGCAAGTTCGTCAACAACCTCAAGGAAGACCCGGAGTCTGGCTACAAGCAAAGTCGAAAGAACAAACCGCGAGGCAAGGGCAAGGGGAACAAGAAGGAGGAGGAGTCCAAGGATTCAAGTGACATGGACGAGGACGTTGACCCCAAGCACGCCGCCAAGAGCGACGACAAGGGCAAGAACCCCTTCACAAAGAAGGCCCCAGTCTACCACACTTACGTTGGCACCCCCACCATCCGACAACAGAAGACCTCTCTAAGGATCCTGATGGCCACTCTCCCCCCAGTTCCCCAATACCTGTGCTGGTCGGAGGTTCCAATCACTTGGGACAGGACGGACAACCCAGACCTTGTGCCCATGGAGAACTAGTACGCCATGGTCATCAACCCATTGATTGACGGTGTGGAGTTCACCAAGTGCATGGTGGATAGTGGAAGCAGCATCAACAACATGTACCTGGATAGACTGCAGAAGATGAACTTGACGGAGGCAAACCTAAGACAGACCAACACCGTGTTCCATGGCGTAGTTCCTGGTCGGGAGGCTCAGTCCGTTGGGTGCATTACGCTTCAGGTAGCCTTTGGCGATGTTAATAATTACCGCCAAGAGCGCATGACCTTTGAGGTAGTCCCCTTCAAGAGCGTGTACCACGTCATATTCGGCCGCGATATATTCCACACGTTCATGGCCAAGCCATGCTTCGTCTACAACAAGCTCAAGATACCCGGACCAAACGGCGTCATCACCGTATCCGAAAGCTTTACCAAGGCAAGGGACTGCGAGATCAACAAAGCAGCCGTTGTAGAAGCTGTCCTCTACAACGAAGAATTCAAGGAGATCCAGAGCAAGGTCAATGACTCAGAGATGCCCGCGTCGAAGAAGCAAATCTCCGACTCCGCCCCTGCGTTCAAGGCCGCCATCGAGACCAAGCCGGTGGAACTTGTGGTAGGCGATGCCTCCAAGACCGTCGTCATTGGGACGAACCTGGATCCCAAATAGGAAAGCCCGCTCGTCGAGTTCCTCCATGAGAATAGGGACATCTTTGCCTGGCAACCTGCCGACATGAAAGGTGTACCTAGGTAACTTGCCGAGCACAGCTTAAACATAGATCCAACATGTAAACCAGTGAAACAACCTCTACGACGCTTCGGAGATGAGAAGAGACGCGCCATTGGCAAAGAGATAGCTAGGTTACTTAAGGCTGGGTTTATCCGAGAAGTCCTTCACACCCGATGGGTGGCCAATCCTGTACTTGTCCCCAAAAAGGGAACCAATGAATTAAGAATGTGCATTGATTACACCGGCTTGAACAAAGCATGTCCCAAAGATCCGTTTGCTTTGCCTCACATTGACCAAGTCATTGACTCGACGGCTGGCTCGAAACTTTTGTGTTTTCTCGATGCATACTCAGGATACCACCAGATCAAGATGAGGAAGTTGGACCAATTGGCCACTTCGTTCACCACCCCATACGGCAAATTTTGCTATGTCACAATGCCCTTTGGGCTGAAAAACGCAGGTGCTACCTACCAGCGGACAATGCAACATTGCCTTCACGACCAAATTGGTAGGAACGTTCACGCCTATGTGGACGATATCGCGGTGATGTCTAAAAAGTCAAATGACTTAATCTCCGACTTAAAAGAAACCTTTGATAATCTCCGGAAATACAACATGATGCTCAGTCCTAAGAAGTGCGTCTTCAGGGTTCCAGCCGGCAAACTGTTGGGCTTCATCGTTTCCCAGCGCGGAATCGAGGTCAACCCGGAGAAAATCAAGGCCATATTAAACATAAACCGTCCGACATGCCTAAAGGACATCCAACGATTAACAGGTTGCGTTGCAGCAGTTAGTCGGTTTGTCAGCCGACTTGGAGAGAAGGCTCTGCCGCTGTACAAGTTGCTGAAGAAGGCGGACAAATTCACATGGACAGACGAAGCATTGAAACAACTCAAGGAGATTCTTTCCTCAGCGCCCATCCTTGCAGCACCCGAGCCTGGAGAGCCCCTGTTAATTTACATGGCGACAACCAACCGGGTTATTAGCATCATCGTCGTGGTAGAGCGGAAGGAACCAGGCTACGAGCACGGAGTTCAACGACCAGTTTACTATGTAAGCGAGGTCTTGACGGAGTCCAAGCAGTGTTACCCGCACTACCAAAAGATAGCTTATGGAGTATTCCTTGCTTCTCGGAAGCTAAGGCATTACTTTCAGGAGCACCCAATCACAGTAGTGAGCAAAACTCCACTGTCCGACATTATCAACAACAATGACGCTACAGGAAGGGTCGCGAAGTGGGGCATTGAACTTGCCGCCTTCGAGATCACCTACAAGAGACACGACGCTATCAACTCACAAGCTTTGGCGGATTTTATTGCAGATTGGACGGAGATGCGGATGCTACTCCACTGCGAACTGTAGTCTTGGGTGATGCACTTTGACGGATCAAAATTGCTCAACGGCTCGGGGGCTGGTGTACTACTACTGTCACCAAAAGGAGACAAGTTGCACTACGTTCTGCAGATCCACTTCGAGGCTACAAACAACATGGCGGAGTGTGAAGCACTCATTCACGGACTGCGTGTAGCCAAGGATATTGGCATCAAGCGCATAGTTTGCTGTGGAGATTCCGACTTGGTTGCCCAGCAGGTGGCTGGCACCTGGAATGCGCGGAACCCTATGATGGAGGCATATCGCGACGAAGTGGACGAGATAGCCAAGAGCTTCTTGGGCTACGAAGTCAAGTATGTGCCTAGGGAGCAAAACGAGGCGGCTGATCTACTGTCTAAACTTGGATCAGGGTGCAAACAAATTCCGCCAGGAGTTTTCCTAGAGCATCTACGCACAACATCCGTGAAGGGCGCCGACATCGACAACCCGGATAGAGCTGACTCTTTTGTCAACATGGTGACAAAGATCCCTCCGGCTTGGACAAAACCGTTCATGGAATATCTCGAACACGGAACTTTGCCCGACGATGAAGTCGAACGACGGCAAATAGTACGACGAGCAAAGGGTTATACCATAATCAATGGGAACTCTACAAGAGGAGCACTATTGGTGTATACCTAAAGTGTGTTTCCCAGCTAGAAGGTATGGAAATCCTACGCGAAATCCATCTCGGAGATTGCGGGCATCATGCCGCTCCTCGATCGTTGGTCGCGAAAGCCTTCCGGCAAGGATTCTACTGGCTGACTGCGAAGGCGGATGCCGACAAACTGGTTGAGACATGCACAGTATGCCAGTATTATGCCTGACAACCACATGTTCCTGCTGAAGAATTGCGAACAATACCAATAACTTGGCCATTTGCAGTCTGGGGGCTAGACATGGTGGGGCCGTTACAAACGGCACTGTGTGGATTTACGCATCTGCTTGTAGCAGTTGACAAATTCACCAAATGGATAGAAGCTAAACCCATTAGAAAGCTTGATGGGGCAACTGCCCTCAGGTTTGTCCGGGATCTAGTGCTGAGATTTGTTCTCCCACATAGCATCATCACCGACAACGGAAGCAACTTCTCACTCGGAGAAGTGGAGGCCTATTGCTGGGACAAAGGCATCCGACTTGACCTTGCATCTGTGGCACACCCACAATCCAATGGTCAAGTTGAGCGAGCCAATGGATTAATTCTGTAGGGAATCAAGCCACGTCTTGAGGCACCGCTACATAGAGCAGCTGGAGCCCAGGCGGAAGAATTGCCATCTGTGCTGTGGAGTTTACAAACTACACCCAACAGATCCACCGGCTACACCCCTTATTTCATGGTATATGGAGCAGAAGCCATCCTACCTTCCGACATCCTCCACGATGCACCAAGAGTTGCCGCCTACAACGAAGATGACGCTGAAGAATCCAGACGCCTAGATGTGTACCTTCTCGAGGAGGAGCGCGTTTTGGCATGCCAAAGATCCGCCATCTACCAGCAGAAGATACGCAGCTACCATAGTCGCCGCGTTCGGCATCGCTCGTTTAAAGAGGGGGATTTAGTACTCCAACTTAAGCAGAAGAAGTCACACAAATTATCCCCGCCATGGGAAGGACCGTTCATCATAAGCAAGGCGCTGCTCAATGGGTCTTACTACCTTGTCGACAATCGTGAACTCAAGGATAGACCCAACGAGGATCATAAGCGTAAGCGACGTGACCCGGATGATGACTACCCGGAGCTTGATCGGCCATGGAACATAGCACAGCTACGTCCTTTCTACACTTAGCATTTTTTATCTAATTGTGTACCTCTTATATGATCAATGAAATAAAGCTTTTTGGTTCACTCATTTTGCTGAGTCTTTTACCTCCATTAGTGTTCATTTTTGGATCATATAAAACTTTTATGCACAAGTCTTGTGATTGCACTTGTGAAAATTTCGCCTACGGGCGTTAGCTTAAGTTTTCTGGTCTACACGTTCTTTGTTATTTTTATGTGGATTCTGGAGTAGTGACTTTTGGCACTTATTGTCGACGATTTTGTGCTCAGGTTATTGACTGTGCCATTGGGCATCATCACCTAAGCGCATGGTTCCGACAACGAGTCTTCCGACTCATGAAAAGTCAAGCATAAGAACCAGAGTATGGATAAGCCAGCACTTGCTTAAAAAATATATACATGTTGAAACTTAATTCTTAAGTAGCGGGATACGACAACCGTTGTTTTCCGCCTTAAGATTACATCAACAAGTTTTTTCCCGCGCACACTCCAGAGGTGAAACAGAAATTACAAAGTGTTTTTCATTCTTTGGGCGCAGGAGATTTGGAGGCCGCATCATCACCAGCTGGAGAATCACCCTCATTGTCGACGCTGTGATGAGACTCGGAGGAATCTGGGTTGGTGTTGTCGAGAAATTTCCTGGGCACGAAGACGTCAACATCTACCAACTCGGCAACCCTGGTATCATACCCCACGAGTGATGACAGGATGGCTTCGTGATCGATCTCCTTGCCGTCATCATCCACGTCGGGAATACCAGATGTCACCGTGTCGATGTCGGCATCTTCATAGTTTGCCTTCACCATAGACAGTGCCATCCTTGCGCCAGCCCATGCGCATGAAGCTTTCCAGCTTGCGACACGCTCGGGAGCTTGGCACAGAATCTCTGAGTACTTCGCCACGGAGTCCAAGTCTTTGATATAAATCTGAAGGGGCTTGGCAATCTCCTTGGCTTGGGCGATGGCGGTGTTGATGAAGTTACCGGCAAGAACCATGCATTCCTTGTCCGAAGGAGGCGAGCGGGTTAAATCCATGGGCGCTGAAAATTCCGACAAGGATTGCATGAATTCAATAAATTCTAAGTATCCAGACTACAGAACTACAAGGCGGAGTACACTTACTGAAGATGCTAGCCTTAGCCTGCCAGACGGTGTCCGCCAAGGATTCCTTCTCTTGTTGGAGGAGCTTAAACGCCTCGCTATGGCGAAGGTTTTGCTCATCAGCAGCTTGCTTCTGATCCTTTAGGATCGCAAGCTCCTCCTTCAAGCGGTTGATCTCCGCAGAGGCGGAATCCTGCAAGGCTTTCATAGAATCCTCGTGCATCTTCAGCATCTCCTTCCTCTCCTCCTTCAGGATCTTGTTGTCGCTGTCCAGCTGTTGGATATGCTTGGACTGCTCAACAATGTCCTTGGGCTTGGCGACATGTTCTGCAAGTCGGAGAAAACACAGTGCACAGTGAGTACTCGGAGATTGTGGGCACAAAAATAAGACGGAAATGCGTAATAAGAAAACAGACTCTTGTTTTTGATGATCTGTTCCTTCAAGATCGCGGTTTTACCCTTTTCAGCTTCAAGGTCTGCGCGCATCTTCTGGTACTTGTCGTTGGCCATGCCCCTCCGAGCATTCTCGTTCTGTGAAAACAAATACAAAGTTAAGTCGTTGTTTAGTCTGCTTGGAGCTTCTAGTCGGAGATTTTCCACCTAGATGCTCGGGGGCTACAGCGAGGGTTTTTAACTTAGCAATATGCTTAGCTTTTCTTTAAGCATCTAGTCGGAGCTAATTCAGTTCTCAAATAGAGGCTTGGGGGCTACAGTATAAAGTTTTTAACTCAGAAAATGTTTAACTTTTCTTTAAAGCATCTAGTCGGAGCTAATTTAGTTCCAACTAGAGACTTGGGGGCTACAGCATTGAAAATATAAACACTATGTATGCTACTCTTATAGAATCTAGTCGGAATAATTTCTTCCATCTAAATGCTTGGGGGCTACAGTGAGAGTTCTTTCTAACTTAGTCACTCTTAGAGCATATAGATGCAAAACCTATGGTTTTCCGTCTACATCCTCGGGGGCTACAGTGGGATACTCATACGAAATGCAAAAGGTAAAATAAAACTTACAAGTGCGATGATCTTGAGGCTTGTAGCGCTCTCGGCCAGCAGCTTGCCAAAGGCAATGCTGTTTCCTCGCAAGATGTCCGCTTGCCGGAGTAGCTCCTCAAGACCGCACGTTGGAGATGACGACACTTCTCCAGGAACCATAGTTGTGTTACTCAGCATGAGCTTCGGGTAAACAATCTTCGGGAACTTGAAGGGTTTCTGGGGAGCAGAGGCGCCGCCTTCGGCAGAAGTACCAGCTCCCACCACCGCCTTGCCGCTACCGATGGCATCCTTAGCCGGAGCTTCAGCCATTTGAAGAGAAGCACTCTCCTGCGTCGCCTGCTCGCCGACAACAGCTAGTTCGGTAGAGGCGCCAGAGTCCACTTCCATGGCGGAAGGGCCTGGTGCCTCCTAGACTTGGGAGCTTGTCGGGTCAGAGGAGGGCTTGACGGCAGGAGTAGCAGGGGCGATGGCAGGGGAGGAGTCGCGATGCAGCATATCTTTGATATTTCTAGAAGCCCCAAGAGTCTTGGAGGACTTCTTGAGGCTGGTTGTGGCTTTCTTCCTGAAACGTGCAAAATGCATAAGTACAGGAATAAGACAGATAAATAGACAATGTCGGAGAATGAGAGGCTTACACTAGGGGGGGGCGCTTTGGCAAACATCCCGGTGACTTTCTTCTTTTCCGCCTCCAGGGCGGCAGTACTCTTTTTGGAGGCTCCACCCTCCGTCTTCTTCTTACCTCCATCGGCAGCGTCAGAGGTGGAGCTCTTCCGCTTTCGCGCCAACGGGGCATCGTTGTCGGACACGACCGTGACTTCCTTCATATTGGGATCATAGATTTGGGCAGCCAGGTTGCCCTCCTCTAGATCGCTAAGCTGTTAAGTGAGAAATCATCGTGTTAGACAAGATGGTATTGGCAAGACGGAAAACTGGAGCAATGTCATACATGGAAAATAAATATCTACCTTTGGGCACTTGCCGTCTACGAACATGTCGTAGGTGAGGGTGAAGCCACGCTTCTTATCCTTCACCTTGACGATGTCCTTAAGGCGGAACTTGACGGAGTCGCTCGAGAAGTTGTCCTCGGAGATCCGGAGGGTATCCCTTCGGTCGTCGGTGTACTCGTGCATAAACTTCGTGCGGTGCTGCAGAGGTTGGATCCGCCTGATGAACCAGCACATGGCTAGGTCCAAGCCGGTTAGACCTGTCTCTACGAACCACTCGATCCGCCTTATTGCGCGAGAAGCGTCGAGGTCGGAGGGAAGGGAGGCATGGGACCGCCATGTGGAGTCTTCAGCGGCGGCTCCATCCACGAAGTCCAGGTACGTTACTTCTCGGCCCGCCAAAGGAATGTTGGGTCCGTAGAAGTACGTCCGCTGCCAGTTTTTACATGACTCGTGGCCGACGATGTCGGGGAACCGCCGGCCAGGACGGATCTTGAAGCTTATGGTGCCGCAGTTCCTAAGCTCCTCCCTACTGTGTCCGGCTTCACGTTTGACGGTGAAGAAGTATACAAACAAGTCTAACCTAGGTCTAATCCCTAGGTAACCCTCACAAAGTGCCGCGAAGTTGCTAAGCACTAAGATACTATTGGGGGAGAGGTTATGGGGTTGGACCTTGAAGTGATTCAAGACGGACAGAAAGAAGTGAGAGCTGGGCAGAGAAACGCCGCGTACCAATTGCGCCTTGAGGTACACTTTCTCTCCGGCTTGGGGAGAAGGGGTCACCTCTCCGGCCGGCGCCGCCCGCCAGGCGAGCCCCTCTGTCGCGGGGAGGTAACCCTCAGCGACCATCTCTTGGATGTCGTGGCCGGTGATGTCCGAGCCACGCCAGTCGCCTTTGTGCGAGTCTGGCTCCTCTTCCAGAGGCTCCAGCGCCGCTAGATTGTGGTTGCCGCTAGTGGTTTCAATCACCGCCAACGCGGGGATGACCAGGCCCTCTGGGGGCACGACGACGGAGCTCGCCGGCTTCGTCGTGGCTTCGCTCGACGCCGCCATCGACGGGGAGGAGCTGCTGCTGGCCATGGAAGGAATGGAAGGAAGCGACTGGTGCAGAGAGAGGCTAGGTTTTCTCGAGGTTTTCCATGGAGAGCTCGAGGAGGCGTGCGGCTGGAGGAAGAAGACAATGACGCGAGAGAATGGGGTGAAAAAGTGGCAAGTGTCCCACGGTTACTATTTATCTTACTCTGCGTCAAGATTCGTGCAGCTAATCGGACGGTTGCCGCGTAGACGACGTGTTCGTGAACGTGCGCGGTAATTTCGCCACGTCTCCAACCGCCGCCGCCAACGTGTTTGTATCGCTCGCGCGGAAAAATCGGATATGATTACGTTCTCTGCATGTGTGAGTTACGAGGCGTCGCTGACTTACAGCCTACGTCGCCATAACTGACATGGTAGATGAGCCGTCCATCGAAGATTCCGGCATGGACGGATTTAATCTGACAACGGGAGCGTACGATGGAAGATTCAGCATTTCTCCGACTTACTAATAGAAGACGGAGAAAAACTTTGTAGGGTTCTTTGGGAGGACTACAAGATGTTGCTTGACGATTTGCCGACATCCACCTAGACGGAGCATTCCATGAGAAGAGGCAAGATGGCGCAAGATATCGGAGTTCTCTGGGGGCTACTGTTGGGGATATGCTATATGGGTATCCTCATAGCATGTCTCTTATCCGACTAACCCGGGTGGACCATAGTCGGTAGCATGGCCTGTGGCCTGCTGGGCGGCCCAGTTAGGTGGATCCAGAAGGGAGGCCCATGCTGGATAAAGGAAGGCTACGGTGGAGTCACCAGCGTACCCGGAGCCTTGGAGTACAAGATACACAAGACTAGTGATAGACGGTGTAGGACTCTGTAACCTGTCCGGCTAGGACTTTTCCCTGTAACCCTAGGATCTGGCGACTATATAAGTCGGGCCTATGGGAGCCTTTAGGGCACAATCTCATACGACCTAGTATCGTTTTACACACACCTCGCATAGCGAACCTATCTCTGTAACTCGGTGTATTGCCATTATAGTGATTTATAGCAGGAGTAGGATTCCGCCACCGTTGTGGGATCTGAACCTGGGTAAGCTGTGTTACCTCGTACCCGTCAACCGTCCGCCTTACCCCACGTCTCTAAACACGCACTGTGAGGACCCCTCCATGGTGTACTCGTCGGCAATACCACGACACGATGAACATGCTGGAGCCGACTAAGACCACTTTCCATGGTATTGTGTCGGGATTGTCCTGTGAGCCAATTGGCAAGATCTGGGTTGACGTCTTATTTGGCAACAGAGAGAACTGTCGCACTGAGGCCGTAGAGTTCGAGGTAGTGGATTTGGTCAGCTCATATCACGCCTTACTTGGCAGGCCGGCTATGTCAAGATTCATGGCTACTACCCACATTGCCTACTTAAAAGTGAAGCTGATAGGCCCATGTGGGGTGATTACAGTTGAAGGGGATTACAAAAGATCCATTGCTTGTGCCTCACCCGGATCTTCACTGGCCGAGTCACTAGTCATAGCAGAAGAAAAGAATCAAATGTTGGAAGTGGCAGCATTGGCCAAAGCAGCACAAATGTCCATGCCGGCACGAACCAACCCGCATGGCAATGTGTCATTTCAAGCTACCAAAGAAACCAAGAAGGTACAGGTGGATGAGACTTTCCCAGAGCGCACAGTTACCATTGGGGCTAGCCTCACGGACAAATAGGAAAGCGAGCTCACCAGCTTCCTCCATGAGAATCGGGATATCTTTGCATGGTCTACTCAAGATCTGCAAGGGGTTCCGAGGGAGTTGGCTGAGCACTCTCTTCATGTAAGACCAGATGCCAAGCCGGTGAAGCAACCCCTCCGCCGCTTCGCCTAAGATAGGAGGAAAGTAATAACTGCCGAGATTGCTAGACTTTTAGCTTCTGGATTCATCATGGAAGTATTGCACCCAGATTGGTTAACAAATCCAGTTTTGGTCGAGAAGAAAAAAGATGACCCGAACGTTGCAGTGGTATGGTGCATGTGTATTGATTACACGAACCTCAATAAGGCGTGTCCAAAAGATCCATTTCCCCTTCCACGGATCGATCAAGTCATAGATTCTACTGCTGGGTGTGAGTTGTTGTCGTTTGTGGATGTGTATCCAGGATTCCATCAGATACCACTGAATCCGGATGATCAAATAAAGACAGCTTTTATCACCCCGTACGGGGCTTATTGCTATTGTACCATGCCATTTGGGTTGAGAAATGCAGGTGCGACATATCAAAGATGCATGCAAAAATGCTTACAAGATCAATTGGACAAAAACGTTCAAGTATACGTCGATGACGTGGTAATAAAAACCAAACAAAGTCATACTCTAATTGAGGACTTGCGTCATACATTCACAAACTTGAGAAGATTCCGGATGAAGCTTAACCCGGAAAAATGCACATTTGGTGTCCCGGCTGGCAAGTTACTCGGATTCCTCGTATCCAGCCGAGGAATTAAAGCTAATCCGACAAAGATCAGGGCCATCGAAAGAATGGAATTGCTAAAAACCCTCAACGATGTCCAGAAGTTTACTGGATGCCTGGCCTCGTTGAGCAGGTTTGTTAGTCGGTTAGGTGAAAAAGCCCTACCACTATATCAGCTGACGAAGAAATCAGACAAATTCACGTGGACATAGCAAGTTGATAGCGCTTTCCATGAATTAAAGAAAATGTTGGCAACAGCACCAATATTAGCATCACCACTATCCAAAGAGCCAATGTTGCTCTATGTCGCCGCAACCACCAGAGTTGTAAGTGCAGTAATAGCGGTTGAACATGAAGAAGGGGGCAAATCAGTCCAAAGACCAGTTTATTACTTGAGCGAAGTGCTCTCTGTCTCGAAACAGAATTACCCGCATTATCAGAAGATGACATATGGGGTGTATATGGCAGCAAAGAAGCCGAAACATTATTTTCAAGAACACCCAAATCGGGTAATACGCTAGGCACCTATCTCGGATATATTGGACAGCAAAGATGCCAGCGGCCGAGTCTCAAATTGGGCCGTAGAACTGTCACCATATACTCCACAATATGATAGGCGAGATGCAATAAAGTCTCAGGCTGTTGCAGATTTCTTTGTAGACTGGATGGAAATGCAGTATGAACCACCACTTCCAGATCCGAATTACTGGAAAATGCATTTTGACGGGTCCAATACGAAAATGGGTCTGGGCGCCGGGATAGTGCTCACATATCCAAAGAGGGATCAACGCATGTATGTGTTACAGATTCATTTTGCTGCTTCCAACAACGTTGCCGAGTATGAAGCACTTGTCCACGACATCAAAGTGGCCAAGGAAATTGGCATCAAAAGGATCATGTGTTTTGGCGATTCGGATTTGGTGATTCAGAAAGTGTCTGTATATTGGGATGCGCTGGACGCAAACATGGAATTATATCGTTTCCATGTGCAGCAAATTTCGGGATACTTTAACGGATGCGAATTCCATCATGTTCCCAGAGCAGAAAATGAGGCAGCTGATGTACTATCCAAACTAGGGTCATCTCGGCAAGCAATACCACTAGGAGTAGCACTGGAGCACCCCAGGAAACCATCAATCAAGCCGTCACCAGAATCCGACTCGATCAGGGTCACCCCGACGATTCAGGAGTCAGACGTGGTACCAATGGATATCGACTAAGGGGTAGATTCGAACCACTCGGGGACTGATCCTCTCAATTCAGGGGCTGCCGAATCACACTCGGGGACTCCTCAGGTCATGTCGGCAGAACATATGTCGGCGGAGCCAATGGACATTGATGCTGAAGCAGACCCGGAACCACTAATACCAACATGGGCACATCCAATATTCGACTACTTAAAAGATGGGACCCTTCCGATTGATGAAACGTTGGCAAGGCAAACAGTACGAAGAGCAAAAGCGTACACCATAATCGACAAGGAATTATACAAGTGAAGCATGACGAGCGTACTGCAGCGTTGTATCAGCCCAGAGAAAGGCCAAGAGATCTTATTGGATATTCATCAAGGAGAATGTGGGCACCATGCGTCATCAAGAGCATTGGTGGCCAAGGCATTCCGACATGGATTCTATTGGCCAAGCGCATTGGCACAAGCGCAAGAGCTAGTCGGAAAATGCAGTGGTTTTTAACACTATGCATCCAAGTCACATCTACCAATGTCTGAATTAAAGACTATACCAATCACTTGGCCTTTTGCAGTGTGGTGCCTAGATATGGTAGGACCATTCAAACCAGCAAGGGGAGGCATGACTCACATTTTGGTCCTGATTGATAAGTTCATCAAGTGGATAGAAGTAAAACCAATCAAAAAGTTGGACGGTAAAACAATTGTCACATTCTTGAAGGATATAATCCTCTGATATGGTTACCCACACAGTGTAATCACTGATAATGGCACGAACTTTGCCGAATGAGCTTTTGCTCGTTTCTGCGGGAAACATCGAATAAGACTCGATGTAGCATCAGTCGCCCATCCAGAATCAAATGGACAAGTTGAACGGGCTAATGGCTTAGTTCTGTCAGGGATAAAATCCCGCTTAATGGAACCACTCTAGAGGTCACCTGGTTGATGGATAGAGGAACTACCCTCAGTGTTATGGAGCCTAAGGACAACTCTGAATCGGTCAACGGGTTATACGCCATTTTTCCTCGTGTATGGGGCAGAAGCAGTTTTTGAAGGAAATATGCCCTAGAGGCAACCATAGAGATGATTATATTTCATATGTATCCATGAGTTATTTTAATGTTCCTTGAATATCCATATTAGGAAACTTGTATTGATTGGCAATTATGTGAATTGTTTGTGAAACTCTTTACTTGTATGGTTATTTAATAGTTGTCCCTAGTCGGAGTTCATGTGAGGACACACGTGAATATTAGACTAGCACATCAATTGGTTGATGACTATGTTTCGCAAGTCATAGACATGGAGATGTCAAACCAATGGTGTGGACACATGTTATGACCATGGGGTTGGACTGACCCAACATGAAACTGGCAATTAGACTTGCAGCTCTCTCTACACATCATGTACGTTTTGTCCTTAGACCTAAGATTGTCGCATGTACTTGAGATGTGGATCGACCTACTTTGGGGCTATCAGAGCTACTCCATAACTGGGTAGTTATAAAGGTAGCTTTCGGGTTTGTCCTGAAACATGCTGCAATGCATGGTCAATCAAGATGGGATTTGCTCCTCTCTACTTGAGAGAGATATCTCTAGGGCCCTCGAGTGATCGGATCCATAAATGCATGGCCGTGCTACATAAGGTTAAGAGTTAACCTAGTAAAGGGATTCCGAGTAACAGTATCGAGAAAGAGAGGTCAGCTTGGAGCTAGACCAAATATCATGAGGCAAAGGGAAAGACATGTACTAAACCTTGTGATGGTTCGTCCGATATGATCTTTGTATGTGTTTAGGAGTTGGCACGTCTTGCTAGAGGCCACTACCAAGTATTGGCAGAATAAGTGTATTTGTGTCATGTCTATACGTATATGAACCTATAGGGTCACATACTTAAGGGGATGGAAGCCTAATGAGGATTGGATCCGAATTAGACCAGGCTTAGGCTACTAATGGGCTGCTAATGTAGAAGCCCACTAGGGACGCCTATATAAGAGAGGGTGGGCGAGCTGACCAGGGTTAGACCATTCCACCCAGCCGCCACACCTCACGCTTGTGTTGCACACGCGGACCTAGTAGTCCGGCGTCTGACGCTTCCACCCCGCACGTGTGGATACCTCGGAGGTGCTGCATCTCTGGCAGTTGGACGAGCCGTGCAAGGGGAGCTTCTCGTGGGACGAGGACAAGGAGGAGACGTGGAACGTCTGCACTGCCTCGACGCGCTTCATCAATTCTGCAACTGCGCGTCTAGCGGTAATCCCGTGATCTCTGACAACAGTAATCCTGGTATACACGGTAGAAAATTTTGATTTGTGCTAGTGTAGCCTACCCGTATCCCTTCAGTGGTATCAGAGCCGATGTTGTTCAGTTATAGGTTCGGGATCTTTGCATATGGTGATATGCAGATTGATATGAATGATGTGATCGTTTATATGGCGGTGGTTCAGGATTGATCTATGATCTTGCTTTCCGTGATCGTGATTCTAAGGCTGTCAAACAACTTACCCCTACCGGTCGGTTTCCGCCATCGGGGTAGACAGTGACACATAAATCCTGTTGAATCACGTGAAGATCAATATGATTGATCGAATCAAAACCTAGATCTAAAATCGATGTACCATGATCAAAGGAGTTTGATTGAATCGGGACAAGAGTTGGTTTATGGTAAATTTGATTTGCCGATCAAAATCCTTAAAGAAAATTGTGAAGATACCGCGAGGGGCGCTGCCCCTTTGAACCCCGCAGGGGGAGACCCCCTAGACCCCCCTTAATCGTAGCCCCTTTTGTATCTCGTTAAGGTAACTAGGTGCTGCGATGTCACATGTTCCGGTAGAATGCGATTCTATGCATAACTTGTTTTTGCAGGATGTATGTGATCAGTATGGCCCATATATGTATGTGATGCATGTATGAAATTTTGCATGACCTGCGTGTCGTGAGTAGGGCAACACGGCTGGAGCCATATGTGTTGTCATTTATTGTAATGGTCTGCGTGCCAACTTGTGATGATCGCAATAGTATGTAATTTTGATTACTAGTTGTTAGTAGTAATAGCTTGTATTAGTTCTTGGAGGACTCATCACTTGGAAGATGGCTCACATGGAACATGAAGATGGAGATCATCATGGTGGACAGGTTCTATGGCGATGGAGATCACCATGAGAAAATGGGCCATACTGTGTCACATCATATGTGAATGCTATTCTTATGCATTTACTACTATGCATGCTTAGATGATAGAAGTAGAACGATCCCTCACAAAGTTTAAGTTAAACCATGCACTCTCAACCAAACCTTGCACCATCCTATGTCTTGTACAATTGTTGGTGGGCCTATGAAATTAGGGTGCTGCGGTTTTCCTTGGCTGGATGGGTTTGTATCGGATACCTACACGCATAAGGGTTGGTGAGCTGGACAAGGTCATCTTAACAGTTATGGACCTTGGGGCATAAAGGTTGGGCGCCTAGTTTTGACATAGAGATTTCACCCAACAACAAGAGTCATATGTGATATGATTAGCAAGTGTTGCTTACCGATTTACCTTGTCTTCTAGCAGTGATGCTAAAGCTCACTAGTCGACTTGTTAATTGTGGATCTTGAATCACTTAGTATGAATAGAGGGATATTGATTTAAGTGGGAGTATATGCTATTAAATTGTTTAATATGTTTTACTCTTTCATGGTTACATGGCTTAGTATTTTGCATGTTTTCTGTTGTAGATCAATGGCACCGAACACTAAATCACCTTTGTTTGATTCTTGACAAAGATAAACTAAATCGAACAAATTATTTGGACTGGGTCTGTAACCTGAGAATTTTTCTCAGGTTTGATAAAAAGAAAACGGTTTTGGATACCCCAATCCCCGATGAACCTGCTGATAATGCATCTGCTGCCCTCAAGAATGCCTACAAGAGAGCATGTGATGATTCTCTTGAGGTTAGTTGTCTTATGCTTGCATGCATGGAACCTGAACTCCAAAAGAAGTTTGAGGATCAGGAAGCGTACGATATGATCGTCGCGCTTAAGGACATGTTCCAAGATCAGGCAAGGACTGAGAGGTACAATGTTGCCAAGTCTTTTATCGAATGCAAGCTGGCAGAGGGAGCAGTTGTAGGCCCCCATGTGATCAAAATGGTTGGTTACAGTCAAACTTTGGAAAAGATTGGTTTTCCACTAGGCCAAGAGTTGGCCACTGACTTCATTTTGGCGTCTCTTCCATCCAGCTATGGGCAGTTCATTTCGAACTACCATCTGCATGGGGTGGAGAAGGGCCTTAATGAATTATGTGGGATTCTTAAAAAAGAAGAAAGTGACATGAAGAAGTGTGCAGGGCATAGCCATGTGATGGCTGTGCAGAACAAGCCTAGCTTGAACAAAAAGGGTACTTCTTGGAAGAATAAGGGCAAGGCTAAGGATACGATCCCTAAGTCTGCACCCAAGCAAAAGGCTAGAACTGCAGATAACACTAAGTGCTTCTTTTGTCATGAACATGGCCACTGGAAGAGAAACTGCAGCAAGTACCAGGCTTCTTTGAAGAAGAGTGGAATTAAGAGTACTTCCCCCCTCAGGTACGCTTGTTGTAAATGTTGTGGACATTCTTCTTGCTGATTCCTATGTTAACTCTTGGGTATTTGATACCAGATCGATTGCTCATGTTTGCAATTCGACGCAGGGGCTAATAAGGACTAGAGAAGTGCAGAAAGGAGAAGTGGATTTTCGCGTCGGAAATGTAGCAAGGGTTGCTGCATTGTTCGTCGGCGTCATGCAACTTCACCTTCCGTCGGGATTTATTATGGAGTTGAATAGTTGTTATTACATTCCTAGTATGGGTCGAAACATTTTATCACCTTCATGTTTGATGAGGGATGGTTATTCATTCGCGAGTGCAAACAATGGTTGTGTAATCTCTAAGAATGATATGTTTATGGCTAATGCTCCCATTGTGAATGGGTTATTTATTTTAAATCTTGATGATGCATCTGTTTACAATGTTAGTGCTAAAAGGCTTTGGCCTAATGATTTGAGTCCTACCTATTTATGGCATTGTCGTTTGGGGCATATAAGTGAAAAGCGCATGAAGAAGCTCCATGGTGATGGTCTTCTAACTTCGTTTGATTTTGAATCATACGAGACATGTCAAGCTTGTTTACTTGGAAAGATGACCAAGTCGCCTTTTTCGGGTTTACCCGAGAGAGCGACAGACTTGTTGGAACTTATACATACTGATGTATGTGGACCAATGAGCACGACAGCCAGAGGAGGATATCACTACTTCATTACTTTTACTAATGATTTCAGTAGATATGGTTATGTCTACTTGATGAGGCATAAGTCTGGAACTTTTGAAAAGTTCAAGGAGTTTTAGAGTGAAGTAGAGAATCAACGTGGCAAGAAAATAAAGGCCTTGCAATCTGATCGTGGAGGTGAATATTTGAGTCACGAGTTCAGCGATCATCTTAAGAGTTGCGGAATTGTTCCACAACTTACGCCGCCTGGAACTCCTCAAAGGAACAGGGTCTCCGAATGGCGTAATCGAACTTTGTTGGACATGGTTCGATCGATGATGAGCCAGTCGGATTTGCCATTGTCATTTTGGGGTTACGCTGTAGAAACGGTAGCTTCCACACTTAATAGGGTACCATCTAAATCCGTAGTGAAGACACCATATGAGATGTGGACTGGAAAGAATCCCAGTTTGACTTTTCTAAAGATTTGGGTTTGTGATGCTTTTGTCAATCGACTTCAGTCAGACAAGTTAACACCCAAATCGGATAAGTGCATTTTCGTGGGATATCCGAGGGAAACCTTAGGGTATTACTTCTACAACCGAGAAGAGGGCAAAGTGTTTGTCGCTCGTAGCGGTGTTTTCCTAGAGAAAGAGTTTCTCACAAAGGGAACAAGTGGAAGGTCGGTCGACTTGAAGAAGTTCAAGATGAGCCAGTTGGGGATGCTTCTACGAGTGAGCTATTGTAGCAGAAAAAGTTGAGGAACCCGTGGCAACAGAAGCACCACAACCACGAAGGTCGGCAAGGCTCCGTGAAGCACGGGAATTATTATTGTTAGACAATGATGAGCCTGCGACCTATGCAGAAGCGATGGTGGACCAAGACTCTGAGAAATGGCTGATCGCCATGAGATCCGAGATAGATTCCATGTGAGAGAATCAAGTTTGGAACTTGGTTGACCTGCCTGATGGTTTTAAAGCCATCGAGTGCAAATGGATCTATAAGAAGAAGATTGACGTGGATGGAAATGTTCACATCCATAAAGCTCGACTTGTTGCAAAAGGTATTCGACAAGTTCAAGGAGTTGACTATGATGATACTTTCTCGCCTGTAGCGATGCTTAAATCTATATGGATAATTCTAGCCATTGCTGCACATTTCGACTATGAAATATGGCAGATGGATGTCAAGACGGCTTTCCTAAATGGAATCCTAACTGAGGACGTGTATATGATGTAGCCCGAAGGTTTTGTCGATCCAAACAATGCTCGAAAGGTATGCAAACTTCTGAAGTCCATTTATGGGCTGAAGCAAGCATCTCGGAGTTGGAACATTCCATTTGATGAAGTTGTAAAGGAGTTTGGCTTCATCAAAAACGAACAAGAACCTTGTGTTTACAAGAAGGAAAGTGGGAGAGCACTGGTATTTCTAATCTTATATGTAGATGACATATTGCTGATTGGAAATGACATTCCTATGCTCGAGTCTGTTAAGACCTCATTGAAAAATAGTTTTTCGATGAAGGACTTGGGAGAAGCAGCATATATTCTGGGCATCAAGATCTATAGAGATAGATCAAGGAGGCTAATTTGATTAAGCCAGAGTACATACATTGACAAAGTGTTGAAACGGTTCAGCATGGAAGAGGCTAAGAAGGGGTTCTTGCCCATGTCTCACGGCATAAAACTCAGCAAGACTTGGTGTCCTTCGGCTACTGATGAGCGTGAGCGCATGAGTAGGGTTCCATATGCTTAGGCTATTGGATCCATCATGTATGCAATGATATGTACTCTCCCAGATGTTTCCTATGCTCTAAGTGTTACGAGCATATACCAGGATGATCCAGGTGAAGGTCACTGGACAGCGGTAAAGAACATCCTTAAGTACTTGAAAAGGACTAAGGATGTGTTCCTAGTTTATGGAGGTGAGGATGAACTCAGTGTAAAGGGTTACACAAATGCAAGTTACCTTAACGACTCAGATGATTCAAAATCGCAATCAGGTTATGTGTTTGTCTTGAATGGTGGTGTTGTGAGCTGGAAAAGTTCTAAGTAAGATACGGTGACCTCCTCTTCAACAGAAGCTGAATATATTGCTGCCTCAAAGGCCGTAAAGGAAGCTGTTTGGATTAGGAATTTCCTGATCGCTCTCGGTGTGGTTCAGGGCGCGTCCAATCCCTTGGACGTTTATTGTGACAACAATAGTCCTATTGCACAAGCCAAGGAACCTAGACAACACTAGAAGAACAAACATATTCGCATGCGTTACCATCAGATTTGTGAATTCGTTGAGGATGGTAGTGTCATGATATGCAAAATACATACGGACTCAAATGTTGATGATCCCTTGACTAAGCCTCTCCCGCAGCCCGTGCATGAAGCGCACACAAGAGCAGTTGGTATTAGATACATTTTAGATTGACTCTAGTGCAAGTGCGAGACTGAAGGAAATATGCCCTAGAGGCAATCATAGAGATGATTATATTTCATATGTATCCATGAGTTATTGTAATGTTCCTTGAATATCCATATCAGGCAACTTGTATTGATTGGCAATTATGTGAATTGTTTGTGAAACTCTTTACTTGTATGGTTATTTAATAGTTGTCCCTAGTCGGAGTTCATGTGAGGACACACGTGAATATTACACTAGCACATCGATTGGTTGATGACTATGTGTAGAGGGAGTGTCCCAACCTTTATACAATATAAGGTGGAGTCCCCTGTGTTTACAATGGTAGTCCCTGGATCAATAGCTAGCATCCACAGTTAAGATGTAATATCAAGAAACAAAGGTCATAATACAACTTATAACCAGGAATAAGATAATTTTATTACATCTTACATAGCTCATTTGGCTATTACATTACATTACAGCGGAATAACTATAAGTATGGGTCCTTCATCTTCAAAGTGCCACAGGCAGACATGTTGGTTGTAGACTTTGTAATCCTAATCACTTAAACTTCACTAAATCAATCAAACCTGCAACATAACAAGTTACAGCCACAAGGGTCAATACATTTGAATTGTATTGGCAAGTGATACTATGGTAGTATAGTGGAGTTTATCATCTATATGCATTTGGCTAAGTGGAGTTGAGGCTTGCATTGCTCAAAATATATTTTTCCTTATCATTTGAAAATACTAAGTTTTTGTTTTGACAAAATCTTTTCCAAAGCTTCTCTCAATCAAAGATTGAAGATTTCAATATCCCTTGTTCAAACCACAAGTTTTAACTTAGAAATTTGAATGATGAGATTCTTGATTGCTTCCATGTCTTGATGCTCAAATTGTCCTTTACCAGGGACATGCCTAAGTACTTAGATTTTACACTCTGCAAAGGTGGTGCACTTTCCCCACAAGACTTGGTTTCCCAAGACAAGATCTTTCAGAAGCCTTCCCTTAGACCAAAATGGACGCGTTCCAACCTATCAAACTCTACCACCCACTGTCCATATGGCTAAGTTCTTGCAACCTATATAATCCAGGCAGAGCCCATAATGCCAAGTGGCTGCACTTGAAGCTTCTCAACATTTGACATCTCAAATCTCTTTGTTCCTGGGTGGCCATCCACAAGTGAGATACACAAGGTAAACCATAGAAATGGGCCTTGTGAACCACTCAACCCAAAATCCACCAAGCAATTACCATTCCACCCAGGTGATTCATTAACTTAGTTATTTCATTAAACAAAACACAAGTCCTCAGACTTAGAATTTTTTTCATAGTATGGATATATATTCCACCCTTGTTTTCTATTAGCTAGGCTAAGCTTGATAGTAGTAGGAACCTTAACTTAGGAAATGTTCCACTAAGGTTTCATCTACTAGGTTTTCCTATAGCAAGGTTTATACTTAGCAAAATTCCATGCAAGTTTTACTTAGAGAAAATCACTAATGCATAATGAAAGTAATGGGACAAAAAGTATGACGCATCACTTGCCTTTTTGGTAGAGGGTATAGGTTCACTCCTTGTCCTTGCAACAATCACACTCTTCAAGTCACTACAAATCAATCAAGCAAGGCACAATCTTAATCTACCAATCAAGCAAAACATCACATAAAATGACAAAGTCAAAGTAATGCATGCAAGCATGCCAAGATTTGTTTTGTTTGAAAAAGTGGTTCCTAATGGGTCATGAACATTTGAAAACACCTAATGGTCATTTTGTAAAGTGGCCAAGTCATTTGCTAAAGGTTTCACTTCAAAAACCATTTTCAAAACAAAGTATCATTTTATGTGGTGTAGAAATATTTTTACTAAGGCATTAATCTCTAGGGTTCACCAAATCTGTTTTCAAACCATAAAACTTGGTGTTTGGGGTCAGAGAGTTTAAAACAAAACATTTTCCAAAGGTTTTCTTCCAAAACCATTTTTAATAAATAAACCACATTTCTATTTGACTAGAAATGGTTTTTAATCAAAGAATCATTCTTTTGTTTCACCAAATATATTTTTGAAACCACAAAGTGTTTCCTAATGTTAGTAGGTTCAAATCACACCATTTTCCAAAGATTTTATCCCCAAATTCATTTTTAAACAATTTTCACATCCTTAACAAGCATACAAATGTTTCTGCAAAAACAATCATTTTAACAGAAACTTTTTGCTAAACAAAAGGCATGGTTGGCTAGGGCTTGTTCCACTGATTCCATTGATATAAAATTTGCAATTTTGGACGTGTGGATCAAAAGTTGTGCAATTTACAAAATTGGAAATCTAATAGAAGTTTTCTGTCTTTTAAATCAAACAGAGGCCACGTGGCTGTTTCTTATTGGACGGTACCGATTCGTGTGGATCGAGCGATACAGACCACATGATTAAAAGGGGCATGCGCAGATCATCGTGACACCTTCGTTTAAGTGAACTATCCTATCGCTCCGATCTGGATCTAACGGCTCTCAGTGCCCCGACCAGAAACTGGCGGCGCTGGACTCTGACGCGCGGCGGCGGCGGCTTGACAGTGGCGTCACCGGCGTTACAGGAAGCGAGAAGGAGGGAGAGGGTGCTCACCTGGTTTGCTGAATGATACTGATGCTCAACGTGGTACTGGTTGGTGAAGGGGCACACGTGGATGTCCTTAATTGCTCGCCGGAGATGAGCTGGGCCTCGGGCGGCTCTGGAGGTCGTCGAGGGCGAGGTTAGGGGGCACCCTTGGACAAACGGAAGGCACTGTTAGGTTCGCAAGAGTATGGCGATCATCATCGTGTCCACGGGGAAGAGAGGAGAGGTCTGGTTTACCGGGGAGATGTCGCCGCAGTTGAAGACAGACGGCGGCGCTGGCTCGGGGTGACGCTGTCGAGCTTGCAGAGCTCGCGCGGGTGAGCTGGTGATGCGAAAAGGTGCGTCAGGGCTTGGGGAGTATGCGAGTGTGGTCAAGAAGGCGAGGGGTGGCGAGTACTGGTTGGAATCAGCAAGGGAGGTCGTCGGAGACAGAGGTGCTCGGGGAGGAATTGGGGCGGCCTGGGGGCGTGCTATTGCGGGGTGAGAGAGGGGAAATGGAGAGGAGAGGTACGGGTTTAATCTTGCGTGATCAAGGCGAGTAAATGTGGCCGCGTTAAGGCGAATTGAAGCCGGAGGAATCAACGGCAGGATCGGGGAAGAACGAGTCGCTGCGGGTGAGGACGATGAACAGGAGGAGTGGGGCAGACCTGTCAGCGAGAAAGGAAGTGAGGGGGACGGGTCCACTTGTCAGCATCCTCGCGGGTTGCTTCTGCGGTGAAGAAAACGGTTCGGGGGCGAGGGAACAGGTGGGCTGGACTGGGCTGTTGGGCTGGGCTGCTGTTGTTTCATATTTTTTTCTCCCTCGATGTTTTTCCTTTTTCCAAATCAATTTCTGTTTTGAATTTCAATCAACTATTCAAACATTCAAACAATTCAAACAATCACCACACTTGTAATGAGTTTTTGATTCTGTTTATCAACACAAACCAAATCCCAAAATAAAATAATATTTTTATTCTTTTTAGGATCCATTCATTAATTAAATAAAATGGACCTTTAGTTATTTAATCAAATAGGGTTTGATTTATTTAATAAAATCTCTATTTGAAATCCAAATACTTTCAAAACCAAATCAGTAGGTGTTATTTGGAAATAGAAGATATTTGGAAATCTTGTTTAAAATGAAATAACATTTTTGTTTAGGGTCCATTAATAATTAAATAAAATGGACTTTAGTTATTAAATCAAATAGGATTTGTTTTATTAAAATATTTATTTTGAAATCCAAAATAAAACCAAAACACTTCAGTGAGTTTTATTTGAGAAAATAAAATACTTAGAAAACTTATTTAAAATAATTTAATAAGTTTTGATGTTTTAATTAAAATGGTAAAACCTTTTATTTAAATAAAATTGGATATTAAATCCTTATTATTTTATTTAAATAAACCTTTACTATTTTTTTATCAAAACAAAACATTTTATTTCAAAAGCTTGACCATGGTTTAATTTGGCTCTATAGAATAATCCTTATTTATAAAACTTCTATTTCTTTTGGAAACCAAATCCTTTTATTTTAAAAGATCCAAAATAGTAGTTCCAAAATATTTTATTTTCCTTTATTAAATGTTTTATCTTTTTAAATCTCTTTAGGATTTTATTTGATCAAATTGGTTTGAAAATTTCCAATTGGATTCAAAAAGTTTCTTCTCACTCTGAAAATCAAACAAAGTTTTATTTTATTCATTTATTTTTCACATTACAAGATTTGGAAAATCTTGGGATGTGACAGGCTACCACCCTTAAAATAAATCTCGTCCCGAGATTTGGGAAGGCTAGGGTTACAAGTAGGCTCAAAACAACTAGGGTACTACCACCCTTAAAATAAATTTCCAACTAGATTACATGTTGGCCTTCTTGGGATCCTGGGAAACTTCTCTGGGCAAACATCTGCATAGTGTCCTTTGTTTTCACACTTGATAAATGTGACAAGGATGAGATCTTTTATAGGTTGTTTTATCTTGTGCTTCCTCTTTCCTGGACAGAAGTTTACATAGTGGCCTAGTTCTTTGCATTTGAAACACATCACTTGGCTGATATCTTTCTTTTCCTTGGGTAACAATTCTTCTTGTTTGTTTCCTTGGTTCTTCTTCTTTTCTGGCCATTCATTGGCATAGTGTCCCATCTCTTTGCAATTGTAACATTGCACTTGAGTAATATCCTCCTTGTTAGGGTTAGAGCATTTCTTCTTCTTCTTCTTTTTGGGTCTCTCCAAAGCTAGGAGTTCTTCTAGTTCATGTTCTTCATAGGTGGGAGATCTTTCTCTCTTCTTGGGGCATTGATCTTCATGCTCCTTGGATGTATGATCCTTGTATCCACAAGTATTACTAGCTTGGGTTCCTTCTAAAATAGCATCTTTGTCATCCTTGTTGTCATTAGCTCTTTGGGAAAAGTTTTCTCTCATGTTGATCACTTGAGTAACCAATCTTTGCATCCATTGGGATTGAAGTTTCAAAATCCTTTGTATGGCTGGGTCTAGTCCATTGTTGTTTGCTAAAAGCTGAGTTGTCTCTTGGCTCAATTGGTTTTGGGTTGCTATAAGTTCTCTCATGTTGTCCTCTTGGTTGTTGTTGTCATCAACCTTGATGTTGGAGTCTTTTGGAGAAGTCATCTGTTTGGGTTGGATTGGGATTAGAATAGGAAAAATATTTCTTAAGGAAATAATTCTAATCACACACATCACAATTCACTCAAGCAATGTGCAAGCATTCACAAAACAACTTTTCACTCAAACAACAAAGTTCAGGCACATTTTTAGGCAACAAAATACTTTTGTTACACCACTTAGGTTGGTGGGTTTGACTTAAACTAAATATGGTGGTCCATCTATAGGGTTTACTTGTGATCTTCCATCCTCTTTTTTGGTTGATTCTTCTTGCATGAGATCATGGTTTCCTTGAGAAAAACTTTTGGTCACAAAACTTCAAAGGTGATGTAGGCTCCTTCTAACTTGTGTTTCCTTAGTCTCCAAATCTTGAGCAAGGTTTCTTGTCTCACTTGTCCTTAGTGATATCCAAGGTTGAAGTCCTTGGTGAATATGCTGAAGATGTTGAAGTCATTGGAGTTGAAGAAGTTGAAGTCATTAGAGTTGAAGAAGTTGAAGTCATTAGAGTTGAAGATGTTGAAGAAGTCCTTTGCACATGGTGTAGTCTTTGGCCATGGGTAGGTTTTTCTTTCAAGTTGAAATAGAAGAGGTGTAGAGTTGAAACCAAAATGGTTGAGGAAAGAGTTTACAAGATTGTTTGTAAATAAGTCTTGCAACAAATACAACTCCTATTTTTCTAAGGGTTTTGTCCAATCCTAGGGTTTACAAATCCTACAGGCAACACAATGCTCTGATACCATCTGTAGAGGGAGTGTCCCAACCTTTATACAATATAAGGTGGAGTCCCATGTGTTTACAATGCTAGTCCCTGGATCAATAGCTAGCATCCATAGTTAAGATGTAATATCAAGAAACAAAGGTCATAATACAACTTATAACCAGGAATAACATAATTTTATTACATCTTACATAGCTCATTTGGCTATTACATTACATTGCAGCGGAATAACTATAAGTATGGGTCCTTCATCTTCAAAGTGCCACAGGCAGACATGTTGGTTGTAGACTTTGTAATCCTAATCACTTAAACTTCACTAAATCAATCAAACCTGCAACATAACAAGTTACAGCCACAAGGGTCAATACATTTGAATTGTATTGGCAAGTGATACTATGGTAGTATAGTGGAGTTTATCATCTATATGCATTTGTCTAAGTGGAGTTGAGGCTTGCATTGCTCAAAATATATTTTTCCTTATCATTTGAAAATACTAAGTTTTTGTTTTGACAAAATATTTTCCAAAGCTTCTCTCAATCAAAGATTGAAGATTTCAATATCCCTTGTTCAAACCACAAGTTTTAACTTAGAAATTTGAATGATGAGATTCTTGATTGCTTCCATGTCTTGATGCTCAAATTTTCCTTTACCAGGGACATGGCTAAGTACTTAGATTTTACACTCTGCAGAGGTGGTGCACTTTCCCCACAAGACTTGGTTTCCCAAGATAAGACCTTTCAGAAGCCTTCCCTTATACCAAAATGGACGCGTTCCAACCTATCAAACTCTACCACCCACTGTCCATATGGCTAAGTTCTTGCAACCTATATAATCCAGGCAGAGCCCATAATGCCAAGTGGCTGCACTTGAAGCTTCTCAACATTTGACATCTCAAATCTCTTTGTTCCTGGGTGGCCATCCACAAGGTAAACCATAGACATGGGCCTTGTGAACCACTCAACCCAAAATCCACCAAGCAATTACCATTCCACCCAGGTGATTCATTAACTTAGTTGTTTCATTAAACAAAACACAAGTCCTCAGACTTAGAATTTTTTTCATAGTATGGATATATATTCCACCCTTGTTTTCTATTATCTAGACTAAGCTTGATAGTAGTAGGAATCCTAACTTAGGAAATGTTCCACTAAGGTTTCATCTACTAGGTTTTCCTATAGCAAGGTTTATACTTAGCAAAATTCCATGCAAGTTTAACTTAGAGAAGATCACTAATGCATAATGAAAGTAATGGGACAAAAAGTATGAAGCATCACTTGCCTTTTTGGTAGAGGGTATAGGTTCACTCCTTGTCCTTGCAACAATCACACTCTTCAAGTCACTACAAATCAATCAAGCAAGGCACAATGTTAATCTACCAATCAAGCAAAACATCACATAAAATGACAAAGTCAAAGTAATGCATGCAAGCATGCCAAGCTTTGTTTTGTTTGAAAAAGTGGTTCCTAATGGGTCATGAACATTTGAAAACACCTAATGGTCATTTTGTAAAGTGGCCAAGTCATTTGCTAAATGTTTCACTTCAAAAACCATTTTCAAAACAAAGTATCATTTTATGTGGTGTAGAAATATTTTTACTAAGGCATTAATCTCTAGGGTTCACCAAATATGTTTTCAAACCATAAAACTTGGTGTTTGGGGTCAGAGAGTTTAAAACAAAACATTTTCCAAAGGTTTTCTTCCAAAACCATTTTTAATAAATAAACCACATTTCTATTTGACTAGAAATGGTTTTTAATCAAAGAATCATTCTTTTGTTTCACCAAATATATTTTTGAAACCACAAAGTGTTTCCTAATGTTAGTAGGTTCAAATCACACCATTTTCCAAAGATTTTATCCCCAAATTCATTTTTAAACAATTTTCACATCCTTAACAAGCATACAAATGTTTCTGCAAAAACAATCATTTTAACAGAAACTTTTTGCTAAACAAAAGGCATGGTTGGATAGGGCTTGTTCCACTGATTCCATTGATATAAAATTTGCAATTTTTGGACATGTGGATCAAAAGTTTTGCAATTTACAAAATTGGAAATCTAATAGAAGTTTTCTGTCTTTTAAATCAAACAGAGGCCACGTGGCTGTTTCTTATTGGGCGGTACCGATTCGTGTGGATCGAGCGATACAGACCACCGGATTAAAAGGGGCATGTACGGCTCAGATCATCGCATACCCTTTCGTTTAAGTGAACTATCCTATCGCTCCGATCTGGATCTAACGGCTCGACCGAAGCTGGCGGGCTTGACATGGCGCCACCAAGCATAGGAAGCGAGAAGGAGGGAGAGGGTGCTCACCTGGTTTGCTGAATGATACTGATGCTCAACGTGGTACTGGTTGGTGAAGGGGCGCACGTGGTTGTCCTTAATTGCTCACCGGAGATGAGCTGGGCCTCGGGCGGCTCTGGAGGTCGTTGAGGGCGAGGTTAGGGGGCACCCTAGGACAAACGGAAGGCACTGTTAGGTTCGCAAGAGTATGGCGATCATCATCGTGTCCACGGGGAAGAGAGGAGAGGTCTGGTTTACCGGGGAGATGTCGCCGCAGTTGAAGATGACGGCGCTGCTCGGGTGATTGCCGAGCTTGCAGAGCTCGCGCGGGTGAGCTGGTGATGCGAAAAGGTGCATCAGGGCTTGGGGAGTATGCGAGTGTGGTCAAGAAGGCGAGGGGTGGCGAGTACTGGCCGGAATCGGCAAGGGAGGTCGTCGGAGATAGAGGTGCTCGGGGAGGAATTGGGGCGGCCTGGGGGCGTGCTATTGCGGGGTGACAGAGGGGAAATGGAGAGGAGAGGTACGTGTTTAAGCTTGCGTGATCAAGGCGAGTAAATGTGGCCGCGTTAAGGCGAATTGAAGCTGGAGGAATCAACGGCAGGAGCGGGGAAGAACGAGTCGCTGCGGGTCAGGACGATGAACAGGAGGAGTGGGGCATACCTGTCAGCGAGAAAGGAAGTGAGGGGGACGGGTCCAATTGTCAGCGTCCTCGCGGGTTGCTTCTGCGGTGAAGAAAATGGTTCGGCAGCGAGGGAACAGGTGGGCTGGACTGGGCTGTTGGGCTGGGCTGCTGTTGTTTCATATTTTTTTCTCCCTGGATGTTTTTCCTTTTTCCAAATCAATTTCTGTTTTGAATTTCAATCAACTATTCAAACATTCAAACAATTCAAACAATCACCACAATTGTAATGAGTTTTTGATTCTGTTTATCAACACAAACCAAATCCCAAAATAAAATAATATTTTTATTCTTTTTAGGATCCATTCATTAATTAAATAAAATGGACCTTTAGTTATTTAATCAAATAGGGTTTGATTTATTTAATAAAATCTCTATTTGAAATCCAAATACTTTCAAAACCAAATCAGTAGGTGTTATTTGGAAATAGAAGATATTTGGAAATCTTGTTTAAAATGAAATAACATTTTTGTTTTAGGGTCCATTAATAATTAAATAAAATGGACTTTAGTTATTAAATCAAATAGGATTTGTTTTATTAAATATTTATTTTGAAATCCAAAATAAAACCAAAACACTTCAGTGAGTTTTATTTGAGAAAATAAAATACTTAGAAAACTTATTTAAAATAATTTAATAAGTTTTGATGTTTTAATTAAAATGGTAAAACCTTTTATTTAAATAAAATTGGATATTAAATCCTTATTATTTTATTTAAATAAACCTTTACTATTTTTTTTATCAAAACAAAACATTTTATTTCAAAAGCTTGACCAAGGTTTAATTTGGCTCTATAGAATAATCCTTCTTTATAAAACTTCTATTTCTTTTGGAAACCAAATCCTTTTATTTTAAAAGATCCAAAATAGTAGTTCCAAAATATTTTATTTTCCTTTATTAAATGTTTTATCTTTTTAAATCTCTTTAGGATTTTATTTGATCAAATTGGTTTGAAAATTTCAAATTGGATTCAAAAAGTTTCTTCTCACTCTGAAAATCAAACAAAGTTTTATTTTATTCATTTATTTTTCACATTACAAGATTTGGAAAATCTTGGGATGTGACACTATGTTTCGCAAGTCATAGACATGGAGATGTCAAACCAATGATGTGGACACATGTTATGAACATGGGGTTGGACTGACCCAACATGAGACTGGCAATTAGACTTGCATATCTCTCTACACATCGTGTACGTTTTTTCCTTAGACCTGAGATTGTCGCATGTACTTGAGATGTGGATCGACCTACTTTTTGTTATCAGACGCCTACTCGTGAATCGGGTAGTTACAAAGGTAGCTTTCCGGTTTGTCCTGAAACATGCTGCAAGACATGGTAAATCAAGATGGGATTTGCCCCTCTCTACTTGAGAAAGATATGTCTGGGCCCCTCGAGTGATCGGATCCAGAAATGCATGGCCGTGCTACATAAGGTTAAGAGTTAACCTAGTAAAGGGATTCCGAGTTACGGTATCGAGAAAGAGAGGTCAGCTTGGAGCTAGACCAAATATCGTGAGGCAAAGGGAAAGACATGTACTAAACCTTGTGATGGTTCGTCTGATATGATATTTGTATGCGTTTAGGAGTTGGCATGTCTAGCTAGAGGCCACTACCAACTATTGGCAGAATAAGTGTATTCGTGTCATTTCTATACGTATATGAACCTATAGGGTCACACACTTAAGGGGCTGGAAGCCTAATGAGGATTGGATCTGAATTAGACCAGGATTAGGCTACTAATGGGCTGCTAATGTAGAAGTCCACTAGGGACGCCTATATAAGAGAGGGTGGGGCGAGCTGACCAGGGTTAGAACATTCCACCCAGCCGCCACACCTCACGCCATGTTGCCACGACCTAGCAGTCCGGCGTCTGACGCTTCCACCCCGCACGTGTGGATACCTCGGAGGTGCTGCATCTGTGGCACTTGGACGAACCGCGCAAGGGGAGCTTATCGTGGGACGAGGACAAGGAGGAGACGTGGAACGTCTGCACTGCCTCGACGCACTTCATCAATTCCACAACTGCACGTCTAGTGCTAATCCCGTGATCTATGACAACAGTAATCCTGGTATACGCGGTAGAAAATTTTGATTTGTGCTAGTGTAGCCTACCCGTATCCCTTCAGTTTTGCCTGCCGACATAGAGTATGACTCGCCAAGAATAAGGCAATACTCGGAAGCCAAGGTAAAAGAGGCCCGAGAAGATGGAGTAGACTTACTCGAAGAAGCATAGGAACTGGTATTATCCAGATCCGCTATATATCAACAGAATCTCCGACGCTACCATAGCCGGAAAGTGCAACCTCGTGTTTTTCGAGAAGGGGATATGGTGCTAAGGCTAGTGCAGCGCACAGCGGGAATGCATAAGTTATCACCCCCTTGGGAAGATCCATTCATTGTAAGCAATGCATTGCACAATGATTCCTATTATCTCATAGATGCTCGGGAAGCACAAAAGAACAAGGCGGACAGGTCAGGAGATGAGACCAAAAGGCCATGGAATGTGGCGCTACTTCGTCCCTTCTATACTTAGGAGAAGCAATGCATGTATCACTCGAACTCTCATATGTTGGACGTGTGTGCCGGCTATGTGCTGATAATAAAATGGTATGATTCGAAAAACTGACTCGGGGACTACCCCTTAAGTTTTCCCTCTCAATTATTTTATGTCGGCTGGCGTGACACCAGAAATTTATCTCAGAACAAGTAGTGTTTACTTGGAAGAAATCAACTCTTCGACTATGCTGTTGTCCGAAAACACGGCTTCATGGCAAGCAAGAGAAAATGATGTATGACGGGTAAACACGAACGACGGATAAGTACATAGGAGAAACGCGAGCCGGCTTTAAGTTTTTTCCTAACTCTCTACAGGTCACATTATACTGCGTGTCGAACAATCTCGACCAAGTGATACAAGTTTCATATCCGCTAACTATATGCTTAGTACTTTGGGACTCTAACGTCGAACACCGAAAAAGGTAGACAGGGGCCAAAGTCAAGGAAAAGTGGCACGGAAAAATGAAACTCGGGGACTTTCCGTTGAATGGTTCACATTCAGAACATAACACAAATATATAAAGCCTATCAAAAGGCGTATAATCAAACTTAAAGTTCAATATATGTTACATATGTACCTGGCATACCGGGGATATAACCAAAAGTTCAAGTATTTGTTAACCTAAGAAGCAGAAGGACTCAGAGGAGCACCTTTGGAGCCAGGAGCATCGCTTGGAGCATTGGCCGAGTCAGGGGCATCCGTGGCCGGGTCATCCGGACCATCTAACTCGGTTGCTTCGCTGTCGCCACCTTCTTCATCAGCAACTTCGACGAGCGGGTCGACAAGGTCAAGGAAGCTGGGCCTGTCGCACCAAGCGTGCACCATGGTATACTCGATCATAGCGTAAGCTCGCTCCTAGCATTTCTTGATCAGCTCCAGGTCATTCAGCCATTTGCCATCTCCTCTTATGCGAGCAAGAACATCAAGGTACCATGAAAGCACGAAGGAGAGAGCCTTGTCCGCTGCAGCTCGGACGGCCAACTCATGCCATTGATCCAGCTGGTCTTCGGTAAGGAGCAATCTCTCAGCAAGTGGCTCGCTGAGTTCAGGTGGGTCCTCATTCGGCCAGAGCATGCGAAACGCATGAATAGCCGAATTGAGCAGGTCCACACCGCAAGACTTGAGGGTCCTGACCCGTTCGGACATCGCTTCGAGAAGCTCCTCCATGGACACCTCGCCGTCGGCTGGAGCACCAGATTCGGCCCTCACTTTCTTCATGGCTCGGATGGCAAACATATTGGCCTCAGGAAAAGTCTCTGCAAGAAAAAGAGAAAAGTTAGAAAAATAACAAAAGTGGATGGAAGAAATCCAGAGCGACCTATACATTGCAAAAAGATTAATAACTCACTACCGAGAAAGAAGTTGATGGTGGCGAGTTTGCTATGCCAAGTTTTGGCCTTGGCTTTGAGGGCGTCAAAGTTCAGATTTGCCAACTCAACCGATGACTCGGCCTCGTCAAGCAGCCTCTTGGTCATCTCGGCGTTGGCGGCCTTCTCGGCAAGCTCCTCCTTCAGCCCCTTCACCTCGGCCAACTATTTCTGCTCCGTCTCGGCCATCAGCTTCTTTAGCCAAGTCACCTCATCTGGCTCCTTCTGGAGTTCGGCTTGGTGATTCTCTGATTATTCGGAACAAATTACTTGTCAGCACCAACAAAAACCTTCAGCTATCGAATTAATGAGGCAAGAAACTTACTCTCTGCCTCGCTGATCTACGAGTGAAGAGCCTCGATGGTGGACTAAGTGGATACTGTGAGAAAAGAGCAAGAAAAGATTGAGGAAATGAACCAAAGAAAAATACACCGAATAGAGAAAGGACGACTAAGGATATTACCTTGGCCTTGGGTGTTAGTCTGATGCTTTTCATACGCAAGTTCGAGCTTGCGATGCGCCAGAACGAGAGCTTGGTGCACCTTGGTGCGCTCGTTATGCGTGAGCTGGACAAAGAAGACAGATAGTAAGGAAAGGTCAAGTCAAGCAGCCTGCCGGAGTAAAAATCTTAAGAGATTACAGTCGAGTAAGTTCCTTACTCGATAGTAACCTCAAGGGCTAGGGATCTAAGCTCTATCAGATGAATTTGGCGTAAGGAAATAAAAAATCTTAAGAGCTTACAGCCGAGTAAGTTCCTTACTCGACAGTAACCTCGAGGGCTAGGGGTCGAAGCTCTAACATATGGGTTTGGCATAAGGAAATTAAAAGAGCTTAAGAGCTTACAGTCGAGTAAGTTCCTTACTCAACAGTAACCTCGAGGGCTAGGGATCGAAGCTCTAACATGCAAGCTTGGTGTGAAAATTTTAAAGACTAGGTGATTATTGAAAGCTTACGGCCGAGTAAGTTCCTTACTCGGCAGTAACCTCGGGGACTAGGTGATATGTATAAAGGGAATACTCAACAATACAAAAGAGTAAGAAGTTACTTTACCTCGTTCACTTCATCGGCGCGGGCCATTAGAGTAATGGCCTACTGGGTCATGTCAGAGACAGCCTTAGGGCCTAGCTTCAGTTTCTTTCCAGTGCGGGTGCTGACCTCCTGCTCGCCAGCTGCATTCCATGCCACACATAAGGCTCAGCCAAACCAAGGCTTTTTCCACTGAGCGTCCGAGTGAGTACTTGACCTGTTTTCAGGGCAGTTCCCACATTGGCACGGGTCGCTGCAGCGGAAGTATGGAGGGTAACATCCTTAGAGCCATCACCTGACCTGGCAGCCGCGGACTCGCCCCCCTTACCCGTTCAAGCGACCATTGTCACCAACTTCGAAGGCTGGATCTGAGGAGCAGAACCCTGAGCGCAAACCAGCATCGGAGGCCGGACTAGAGTAATGGCCTGCTGGGTCATGTCAGAGACGGCCTTAGGGCCCAGCTTCAGTTTCTTGCCAGCGCGGGTGCTGACCTCCTGCTCGCCAGCTGCATTCCACGCCACACCATAAGTCTCAGCCGAACCAAGGCTTTTTCCACTGAGCGTCCGAGTGAGAACTTGAACCATTTTCAGGGCATTTCCCACATTGGCATGGGTTGCTGCAGCGGAAGTATGGAGGGTAACAGCCATAGAGCCATCACCTGACCCAGCAGCCGCGGACTCGCCCCCTTACCCGTTCAAGCGACCATTGTCGCCAACGTCGGAGGCCGGATCTGAGGAGGAGAACCCGGAGCACAAACCAGCGTTGTCTGCTTGGATGAGGTGGATTTGCCGAATAAAGGGCGAGCATAGCCAGAGGACTTGGGCTGGATCTGGCCCTTTGAAAGAATTGGAGAGCGAGTAGGGGGATTTGGAGAAGAAAGTGGAGCCGGCTGACTGGGCTCAGCAGTTGTGTTGGCTCCAAGATCAGGAAGTTGTTCATTCGCACCAGCCTGAGGGCCGATGCCAGAGGAACTGGTGGTGGAAGGTTTCTCGATGCCAGAATCACTGGCAAAAAGATCAGAAAATTGTTCCTGGCCAGCACCAGGGACGCTAGCCGAATGACCCACCGGGTCTGACTGACACTAAGAGTCGTGAACCAAAACAATGGGAGCCTCGACTCGGACGGGACTCGGCACTGTCGAATCAGCTGGAGGAGGCGCAGGCCTTAGTGGCGAGGCGATGCTAGAAGCAGCCTGGTTCGCTGACAAAGGTGTGGCCCTGAAACAACGAGACATGTATAAGAGAACATCGGTGACAAAAAATAAAGAACGAAGAAAGCAGAGTATAAAAACTTACCCGGTGACGACCGGGTCACGAGTGACTCGGCGTGTGACTCGGCGCCCAGCGACTTGGCGGGTCTCAGCCAAAGTGGCAGCAGCAGAGGCAGCAGGAGCTGCCGGACTGGGCTTGCTCTTCTTGGCCGGCTGAGTGCTGGAGGAGGCTCTGCGTCGCTTCGGCTTGGAGACAGGGATCTTGCCGACTCCGCCCACGGCGAGAGGAGGAGTGCCATGTACCTGGCCAGCTGCATAAGTAAATAACAGGCTTACTCGGATAAGTTGGGAGACTAAGGTCACAAGGCATGTACCTCCAAAAGAGTACAATCATCATCCTCATCATCGTCAGACCAATCTTGTAAGGGATTGCGAGATCGACTCTTACCCAAAGCTGAAGAAGCCGCAGCGTGCGGGATAGGCATGACGCAGTCTAGGTCATAATCGTCCTCATCAGAGTCGGAGCGATCCCCGTTATAAACGCAGGGAGGGACAGTACTATCATCAACCTGGTGAACAAGATTCTGCGAAAGACAAATAGAATGAGTAACCAAAAGCTAGACTGAGAGTGGCAAAAGAACTAAAGCCTACTCGGCAACGAAAAAGACTCGAAAAACTGACCCAGGGGACAGGCCTGACCTGGCTAAACGGAGGGAAACTCCAAGCCCAATCATCCGCCAAGTTCAGTTTAAAGATTGAGCTTACTCGACGGGCAATGGAGTCATGGGTGATCTCCTTAGTGGAGTGCCGAGTGGGATCATGGGAGCCACTCATGATGCACATCTCGTGGCTCCTCGCTTGGATGGGGCTTACCCGGCGTGATATGAAGGCGCACATGAGGTCAGTATCGGCAAGATGAAAGTTTTCATCCGGCGACAACAACCTTTCCAGGATCGCGTTAGCCTCGTTCACCGCAGCATCTTGGTCGCGCGGGTCAAGCTTCTAGAGCTTCTTGCTGGGGACCTCGTCCGAGAAAGGGGGAGCCGGATGTTATCGGTGGACCCGCTGTTTTTGACATAGAAAAAGGTCCTATGCCACTTCTTGCAAGAATCAAGCCCAGCAACCCGAGGAAAGATGGAGTCTCTCCTGGGCGTGATGCTAGCAGCACCGCACCGAGTCGGCTTCTTCTCGGCTTGAGGAGCACCAGGCTGGGGAACAACCTGAACCCTAAATCTAAAATATTTGGCCCACAGAAGAACTGTAGGCCAAATTCCGAGGTAAGCCTCGCAAGCAGAGATAAAGCAGGAAAGAGAGCCAATCGCATTGGCAGGAAGATGATGGGTTTGCAGATCGAAGGTGGGGAGAAACGAGGAGAAGAAGGTGCTCACTGGAAGAGCGAAACTGCGCTCAAAGTGAGAAAGGAAAACCACCCGCTCGTTAGCTTCGGGTTTGGGAGAGATCTCACCGGCGGGAAGACGGCAATCCACTTGCAGCGGAATGCGCCTGGTGGAGAGGAGCCATTCTACCTCCTCGGTGGAGACCTCCGAGCCTTCCCAGCCGCCGCGCTTGCCGGCGGGAACCTCCTGCTCCTCCGCACCATCAGCGCCGTCGCGAGCGTCCATCACCCTCGCAGACTCAGTCTCCTCCGCCGTTGGGAGTGGCTTGGAAGAACACGGACCCGTGGTGGAACGGAAAGAGAAGTGGAGTAATTGCGGGGCAAGAACAGGAGGAAGAGGAAACCGCAAAGGGGGCGGTTCGATCTTGCAGGCGCAAGGAAGAAGAAGAGGCAAGGGAAACTGAACAGGCATGGGGCAAGTGGAAACCCCCAACCCCTACTTAAAGACAGTAAAAACCCTGGTCGTGGGATCCATCTGTGTTGTGCGGCCAGCGTGTGGCCATGTACCACGCCGAGTAAGCCAATCAGCAAGCGCCACGTAGCCAGAGATACAAGAAAAATCCCGTGCCACGTCATGAAAGGAAGGAAAAGGGGCGTAGGCCGATGGGACTGCCACAGTGACGGGGAATAACTGCGCAGCCGTCACGGTGCCGCAGAGCTTGGAACAAAATTTGAGGCAAGTAATCATAATTACCAGCTGTCAGTGACTGAAGTGTGCCGAAAATGACTCGGAATTGGCCAAAGTGACTCGGCTCGAGGAAAAAATGAGCGAAGAATTCAAAGAGCGGATCCAAAAACTGTCAGACAGACCCCGCAAGGTGCAAGATTGCAACAGATAAAGACAAAAACTAAGTTCCAATCACACAAAAGGAACCTGGAGACGCCTAACAGCTTGAACTGCTAGACCTCACCAGCTTCGGGGACTAATGTCGGGGGGATAACCCCTGGTAGGGTAACGAGAGGTGAAACATAGCACATCTTGGCTAGCTCCGAGTAAAGAAAGAACCGGGCCAGGTAAGAACGGTTGGGTAAGAAAAGCATGAGCGGCCAACATATAAACTATGTCATCCCGCATAAGAAAAAGTTGTAATTCTTGCAGGAACCGACGAGCCGAGTCTACCGACGAAGGTCCGAGTCAAGTAGGACACATGGCACCTTTCCGAGTAAGGTTCCAGAGGGACCATGGTAAAGCATGGTCAAAAGAGAAGGGTGACGTCGGGTGACACAAAAGGAGCCGGGTGATGCCCAAAGCACACGCTGACGTACAAAGTTACAGCGTGACGCCAAAAGGAATAGGAAGCAGCGTACCAGAAGACCGTTAGCTGTCAAGCTTTATGGACTAGGCCATTGGGCTTAGGGCAAGCCCATGACCCTATCCACATTATAGGGACCAAGAGCCAAACAGTAAACCCTAGAACCCAAAGGGGTATAAGCTAGCTAGCACTGCCTATATAAGGGAGGGCATAGCAGTAGTAGAAGGAGGTTGGACCAAGTAGGGAACTAGTGCACTATACCCAAGTTCATACAGCTCAAGGAGCACTTATAATCGTCGGGTATCAATCAAATCTCTAAGTCAGGAGAGTTCTTCTTGTTCTTTGTGCATGGCTCGACCGTGCACTCCCTCCTCGGTGACCACAAGCACCCATTCGGCCCCCAACTTAAGCCTACCCATGGCATCTGCCGTGCCACCACCACGACAGGTTTTAGAAAAGCTAAAAAATGAATATTCTCAGAATTGGACGGGACAAAAGCCAAAGTTACTATTTTTCCCGGAGCAATACGGAAGCGAGAAGCAGAGATGGAGTAGGGAACCAGGCTGGGCACATTCTAGGGTGGCGCGGTCCAACCCTGGCCACGCCACCAGGGGTGTGGGCCCTTGGCCCTCCTATGACCTCACCCCTTCGCCCATAAGAAGCCTCTGATGCAGAAACCCTAAATCATCTGGCGGAAATCCACAAAAAGTTTCGTTGCGCTGATACGTTGGAAACGTATCTATAATTTTTGATGTTCCATGCTTGTTTAGTATCTACTTTGCTTTGCTTTGTCTACACTTTGAGGTGTTTTTATATGTTTTCTGGTACTAACCTATTAACAATATGCCACAGTGCCACTTGCCTGTTTTCTTCTCTTTTTGGTTCCAGAAAGGCAGAAAATCAATATTCTCGGAATTGGACGGGACAAAAGCCATAGTCAATATTTTACCATGGGGAACACGGAGCCAGAAGACAAGACGGAGGAGGGCCTCGAGGGGCCACACCCCCTGGCCACGTGGGTGGGCCCACCCCGCACCTGGGGGGTGCAGCCGCCTTGGGGACCCCTTGTCCTCCCTCTTCGCCTATAAGAAGCCCCTGAAGCCTAAACCCTAAGGACCCGATCAATATTCCACGAAACCGTCTATAGCCGCCACCATCGTCCCTTGATCGGGGGATCTGAAGCTCTTCCCGGCACCCTGCCAGAGGGGAGATCATCCCGGAGGCCTTCTTCTTCTTCATGCCAGCCTCCAGTATGAAGCGTGAGTAGTTCCACCTTGGACTACAGGTCCATGTAGTAGCTAGATGGTTGTATCTCCTCCTTTGTTCTTTCATGTCTAGATCTTGTGAGCTATGTTCATGATCAAGATCTCTTCTATTTGTAATCATGCATGTTGTGTTTGCGGGGATCTGATGGATATTGAGATTACTATGTCATATTTATTAATGGTTTTGTCTTATTGATTCTGCCATGTTTGTGTTGTTTGTGATCTTGCATGCTCTCTGTTGTTATTAGCTATCTTGGCCAAGTAGTTGCTAGTGACTCCAAGAGGGGGTATTTATGTCGATAGTGGGTTCATACCTCTATTTAATCTAAGGGAAGTGACAGAAATCTCTAAGGTTGTAGATGTGATGTTGCCACTAGGGAGAAAACAACGATCTCTTGTTCATGGAACAAGTGGATTTTTTACCTTACACACTTTGCTTAAATCAGTTGTCTGTTGCTTGCAACTTAATACTGGAGGGGATTCAGATGATAACCCAAAGGTGGACTTCTAGTCATAGATGCAGTTGGATGGCCGTCTATGTATCTTGTTGTATTTCCAATCGAATCTCATAGGATTGATGACCCACAAGTATAGGGGATCGCAACAGTCTTCGCGGGTAGTATTACCCAATTTATTGATTCGACACAAGGGGAGCCAAAGAATACTTGCAAGCCTTATCAACTGAGTTGTCAATTCAGATATACCTAGAAATAGTTCTTGCTCACAGAAGTTTATCAGTAGCAACAGTTTGGTAGTATAACAAGCAAATGAAACGATAGCAATAGTAAAATGTGATATGATGAGATTCGAGTGTGGTAGGCATAGGGATGGATGGACGGGGGTTGCATGGACGAGTCTAAACATGTAACTTCAAGATCTAGGGCATTGCAGATAAATAATAACAAGCATCCAAGTACTAAACAATCCTAGGCATATGCTCCAAATATAGTCATACGTGCTCGCAATGAGAACTTGCACAACATCTTCTGTCCAGCCAGCCCATGGCAGCGGGGCCTCTAGGGAACTACTGGCAATTAAGGTGCTCCTTTTAATAGAGCACCGGAGCAAATCATTAACACTTTGTGAACACATGTGATCCTCACACCACAACCATCCCCTCCGGTGTCCCAATTGTTGTCACTTTGGGGCCTTTGGATCCGGACAATGATATGTGTATACAACTTCCAGATAAGATCATAAACAATACTATCATAATGATTCAATAAGAAGTTCAGATCTGAGATCATGGCACTTGGGCCCTAGTGACAAGCATTAAGCACAACAAGTTGCAACAAAGTCAAATAGAACTAATAGAGATACTAGGCACTATGCCCCTAACAGATCTTATTCGATTACATGATAGAACTCATCCAATCCCTACCATCCCCAATCCTAAAGCGGGGGATTACTCACTCATGGATGAGGGAAACATCGGTGGTTGATGGAGATGCGTTGGTGATGGCGATGGCGATGATCCTCTCCAAATCTTAGTTTCTGGATCCGAATCTTGGTTTCTGGTGGCGGCGACAGAGCGGAACTCTTTCTGGAAAACTATCGAACTGTAGGGTTCGCATCATAGAAAACAAAAAAATTCCTATGATGAGAACAACTATGTACCAAGATCTATCTACTAGATACAACCAACGGGCGGATGTATATCCGTTGAGAACATACACTTGCAGACCGACAAAGCTTAACGAGTTAAACTCGTGGTTGATGTAGACGATCTCTTGCTGATCTCAAGATCGAGAGGAAGTCCTTAGCACCGCAACTCAGCGGCGCATCCATGCTCGCACACACGTCTGAGGCACCGAGCAACCTCCGCCTCCTCGCTCCAGCGATGCAGCGGAAGCACAACTCTTTCTTGCCGAATAGCCACCAGGAACATGTATTTCGCTAGTCCGAGACCAGGTTGGATAAATTCTAGAGGGGGAGAGAGATCCTTCACGAGGAGGTGTGAGTGAGAAGTGACGAGGGGGTGCCTTTTATAGGAGAGGGGGGAACACCAAGGGGGTGGCCGGTGCATGGGGGCTGCCCCCTTTCCCTCCCCTCATTCATGTGGGTGGACACTCCACTCACAAAAATCCTTTCAATTCCCTCCACTCAAAATCCCACTCAAATTCCCATTAAATTTCCACCAAATTTAATGCAAACTCTCATTAAATAAAGCTCCCTTTATTTATTCAGTTTTGTCAATTAATTTAATGACAAACATTCACATATAATCCCTTGCTAGTATTTCATTTCACATGCAAAAACACTTTCTTCAATTTCACCCGAAAACCTGTTTCGGTATCTAGTGAAATAAATTCATGCGCTTGTTATTCTTTTCGGCATGAAACTTTTGCTTCAATTGGATGTCGGTGTCTCTTAAGTGTGTCACCCTACGGTTCAAAAATAATGCGGACATGATCGAGACCCTTCTTAGATCAATAATCAGAAGCGGGATCTGGAGACCCATACTGACTCCCACACATTCAACGATGACTTTCTTGTGATCGTCGGAACCTTTTACGCTAGTATCTTAATCCCTTTATTTCACAATATATTACATGTCCGAGATTCGATCATCGGTATCTCCATACCTAGTTTGATCTCGTTACTGACATGCACTCTTTTCTTGTTCCCGTGATATAACATTCTAGTGATCAAATCACTTGCTTGCAAGCTAACCAATGTGATATCACCGAGAGGGCCTAGAGTATATATATCCGTCATCGGGATGAACGAATTCCACTCTCGATCCATGGGCCTCAACATAACACTTCATTAGTTCTGAACCCATCTTTATAATCACCATGTTACAGTGTGACGTTTGATGTTATCAAGAAACTCTTCCGGTGTTAGTGATTGACATGATCTCATGGTCTAAGGATTAGGATCACTTCGTAAGTTGTTATAGCAATATATACTCAATGACTTTGATCGTAATGCTATACTTCGGATGAATGTTCATCACACCATTACACTAATGTTGTGATCTCTTTATTAACAACATCCAATGTCCATGATCAGGAAACCTTGATTATCTTGTTAATCAACGAGCTAGTTTATGAGAGAGGCATAACTAGAAACTTTCTGTTTGTTTATTAAACACACATGTATTAACGTTTCTGTATTAATACAATTATAGCATGCAAAATAAACATCTATCATATACTTGGAATATACATAATAAACACTTTATTATTTCCTCTCAGGGCATATTTCCTTCAGTCTCCCACTTGCACTAGAGACAATAATCTAGTTACGTACTAATGAATCTAACACCCATGGAGTTCTTGTGTTGATCATGATTTGATCTAGGGAGAGTTTTAGTCAACGGATCTTCTACATTGAGATCCGTGTGTACTTTACAAATCTTTATATCTCCATCCTTGACATGTTCGCGGATGGAGTGAAACCGGCGCTTAATATGCTTGAAATTCTTTTGAGACCATGTTTCTTTGGCATTGGCAATGGCACCATTGTTGTCACAATAGATCACCATTGGGTCCAACGCGCTTGCAACCACACCTAGTTCGGATATGAACTCCTTCATCCAAACCTCTTCCTGAGCTGTTTCCGAAGCAGCAACATATTCGGCCTCCATTGTTGATCCCACCACCACAGGTTATTTGGAACTCCTCCAACTAACTGCTCCGTCTTTCATGAGAAATACGTATCCGGATTGAGACTTAGAGTCATCCAGATCGTTGTCAAAACTTGCGTCGACATAACACTTAGCGACAAGCTCTTCTTCACCTCCTTATACAAGAAACATATCCTTAGTTCTTTGCAAGTACTTAAGGATATTCTTGACCGCTATCCAGTGTTCTGAACCTGGATTCGATTGGTACCTACTAGTCAAACTAATAGCATGTGACACATCCGGTCTTGTACATATCATGGCGTACATTATAGAGCCTATGGCTGAAGCATAGGGGACTTTGTCCATTATCTCTCTTTCTTCCGCCGTAGCCAGACTTTGAGTCTTACTCAATGTCTTGCCATGCAACATAGGTAAGAACCCCTTCTTACTTCTGTCCATTTTAAACATCTTTAAAATCTTATCAAGGTATGTACTTTGCGATAGCCCTATTAGGCGCCTAGATCTATCTCTATAGATCATTGTGCCTAATATGTATGACGCTTCACCTAGGTCCTTCATTGAAAATTTTATGTCTAGATAACTTTTAACACTGTTTAAAAGATCTATATCATTTCCGATCAATAATATGTCATCCACATATAATATCAGAAATGCCACATTGCTCCCACTCACTTTCTTGTAAATACAAGCTTCTCCATAAGTTTGGACAAATCCAAACTCTTTGATCACCTCATCAAAGCGGAGATTCCAACTTCATGATGCTTGCTTCAGTGCATAGATGGATCGCTGAAGCTTGCACACCTTGTTAGCATCCTTAGGATCGACAAAACCCTTTGGTTGTATCATATACAACTCTTCTTCAATATTACCATTGAGAAACACGGTTTTGACATCCATTTGCCATATCTCATAATCGAAATATGGAGCAAACTAACATAATCCTAACTGATTTTAGCATCTCTACGGGAGAGAATGTCTCATCGTAGTCAACTCCTTGAATTTGTCGAAACCCCTTTGCGACAAGTCGAGCTTTATAGACGGTCACATTACCATCAACATCAGTTTTCCTTTTGAAAATCCATTTATTCTCCACGGCCTTTCAGTCATGAGGTAAGTCCACTGATGCGTGCACCCAGTGTTGACGTGGGACACTTCATTGGAACCCCAAGAGCAAGGTGTGATGAGCACATCAGTAAGTTTACCTCAGTAGAGACCGAGGTTATAGAACCTGAAGGAGGAAGGAAACGTCTCAAATGTGTTGCAAGCAACATGGAGACCTGCACAACACAAACTCAAGAGTTTTCCCTAATGAATCAGTGAGGTTGTCAAGCTCACCGGTTTGCTATAACAAAGGATTAACGTATGGTGTGGAAGGTAATGGTTTGCAGCAAGTAAACAAGTAATAGTGGAAGATGTAAAAAATGCTAAAGATTGGACCGGGGTCCATAGTTCACTAGAGGTGCTCTCCTTACATAAACAACATGGCATGAAGGGTAAACAAATTACAGCGGGGCAATTGACAGGAACTGAGCAAGGCATAACAATGCAGTTACTAGCTAGAAAGATCCTATGAGGTTGATTGGGCAATACAACAATATACATAGACTGTCATCCAACTGCATCTATGACTAGAAGTCCACCATCAGGTTATCATCCGAACCCCCTCCAGTATTAAGTTGCAAGCAACAGACAACTGCTTTAATCAAAGTGTGTAAGGTAAATAGTCCACATGTTCCAAGAACAAGAGATCGTTGTTTTCTCCCTAGTAGCAACAGCACATCTACAACAGAAGAGATTATTGTCACTTCCCTTGGAAACTAGAGGCATGAACCCAGTATCGAGCATAAATACTCCTTCTTGGACTCACTAGAAACTACTTGACCAAGATAACGACTAGCAACGGAGAGCATGCAAGATCACAAAAAACACAGACATGATAGAATCATAAAGATAGAACCATTAATCAAACCAACATAATAATCTCAATATCCATCGGATCCCCACAAACATAACATGCATGATTACAAATAGATTAGATCTTGATCATGAACCGAGCTCACAAGATCTATACATGAAAGCACAAAGGAGGAGATACAACCATCTAGCTACTACATGGACCCATGGTCCAAGGTGGAACTACTCATGAATCATACCGGAGAGAAGGCCTCCGGGATGATCTCCCCTCCGGCAGGGTACCGGGAAGAACTTCAGATCCCCCTGATCTAGGGACGATGGTGGCGGCGGCTATAGATGATTTCGTGGATTTCTGATCGGGTACTCAAGATTTCTGCATCGGGGGCTTCTTATAGGCGAAGGGGGAGACCGAGCCGGCGGCCAGAAGGGGCAAACCCTACCCAGGAGCGGGGTAGGGCCCACCCGCGCCTAGGGGGGGTTTAGCCGCCCTAGAACGCCTCCTCGTCTCTCCTCTAGACTTCTTGTTCCCCACGGAAAGTTATTGACTTTTTCCTTCGTCCCATCCAATTCCGAGAATATTTATTTACTAACTTTTCTGAAACCAAAAATAGCAGAAAACAGGCATCTAGCACTACTGCAACTTGTTAATAGGTTAGTACCAGAAAACATGTAAAAAGCACCTCAAAGTGTGGACAAGTAAAGCAAAGTAGATACTAAACAAGGATGGAGCATCAAAAATTATAGATACGTTTCGAACGTATCAGCATCCCCAAGCTTAACTCCTGCTCGTCCTCGAGTAGGTAAGTGATAAAAGAAGAATTTTTGAGGTGACATGCACCCTCACAATAAATATCCAACCATTTGCAAGCATTGAAAGATGGGATCAAAGAACTCTAAACATGTGCATGAAAGATGGAGTTATAACAATAGGACATAGTAATTATGCATGCAACATGGCAAGCTACAAACAAAGATCATGATAATATGCATTGAAAAACGTTTGTTTGTTTCACATGCAGAAAACATAGCATAGTGGCAATCAGCTTGTCCCTCATAGAGTAGCAATTAGATGCATAGGACACCTGCAAAGTTCACAAGGGTGACTAGAAAAAAGTAGCACAAGAAGAAGTAATAACACAATATGCATCAATTAATAAGCTTTGGAACACTACACACAGAATGACAACTATTCTCTCTTAATGGTGCCTAAAGGTAGAAGGTGGAGACTCAATAATGGTGGAAGAAAGGCCTTTTTTGTAAAGGAAGCAGGGATTAAAAGTTTCAAAAAGAGGTTCCAAAAATTATGGTACTTTTGAGACAATGAGCATCTTAGCAATTCAGCAATTCTTCTTATGTACCATGGGAATATGGTGCTTTTTTCTCTCTTTCCTCTTTTCTCAATGTGTCTCTTTTTTATAAGAAGAATGCTTCATAGATGTCACTATGGTGATGCTGCAAGTTTCCACCATGATTAGGCATGGCTTAGGCTAGCAGCCTAGGCGTTTCTCTAACACAGGATACAAACTCCATGGACTTACAAGTTCCCTCTTTATTTCACACCGGTGACATCCATAGACAAAAGAACATGATGTCAACTGAGTATAACAAGGTACAAGTGTAATGTTGAAAATGTTCCCCGTGACAACATGGTTCTGCTAATTCCAACTTATAAGTGCAAGCATATACAACAAAGTTGTCACAATGGTTCAAGTTTATTAGGGGCAAAGAAAATAAAGTGTGCCATCAAGTTCGTGAGGGCTTTAATCACTAAGTTTTCACATAACAAAATAGTTTTTAATTGGAAGATATATGAAAACAAGAATATACTTGGAATGGTGTAACACACCATGCATAGGAGTTTATAGTGGACACTTTGGAATAACTTAGTTTCTTGGGAGTTGGAAGCATGAGTAGAACTTACTCATACAAGTGGAGGCTAGCAAAAGACTGGGAGCAACCAACTAAGAGAGCAATAATGGCTATAATTATGCAATGCAACAAAGCAAACTAATCAAAGCAAAGAGTGGTACTACAAGTCAAGGACTAAATGATCATACAAGCTAATGGTGACTTGTCATAGTCATAGCATGGTGTGAGCATGTTCCAAGTCAACCCAAGCAAAACATCAAAGGAGAATACCACAATACTTTGCTTTTTCATGTTAAAACAACGCATAATTTCTTCCAGGAACACTAAGCAATCCCAATTTTTTGGAACAAGACATGCTACAGCAATAATTACTAAGCATAATGCTAAAACAACACCTAGCATGAAGTCACAGTCAATGCAAGCTCGTCTTGCACTTCAAGCAAGAACTTACTACTCCTTTCCAAACACCAATCAAACTTATTTGTAAAACAACACAGTGAGAACGTGGGTCCAAACTACTAAATCAAACTAAACAAACTAAGCAAAGCAAATGAAAACTAAGACGCTCCAAGAACAACACAACTGTGCATGAAACAATTAAAACGAAGTTTCTAGACAGACCTGAGCTTTTTATTGATGAAGAAGGGGATGCCTTGGGCATCCCCAAGCTTTGACGCTTGTACCTCTTCGATATTTCTTGGGGTGACACCATGGAGGCATCCCCAAGCTTGAGATTTTGTCCATTCTTCATCTCATTGCATCATTCTCTCTCTACACCTTTTCCTTCATACAAAACTTCACACAATCTTCATTAGCAACATTAGGTTATTCAAAATATATTAGACCACTGGCAAAGATTTGGAACATCAAGGATTTTCACTAAAAACACAAGATACTGTAGTAACCCCTTCAAAGAAACTCAATTTACCTGAAGAGAGCTCAAAAAGGAATTAATAAGAAGCAAATGCAAATAATGGCAGAAATCTGTCAAAGCAGACCAGAAAGTGGAAACGAATTTTTTCGAACATATTCTGTTGCTCCAATCAAAAAGTGTTGAACTAACGAAAATTAGCCAACATACGGGGGATTTAGTCGTAAATTTTGAGCTCAATCCGAGTTACAGAGCCTCCTCACGAATTTTTTTTGGTGGAGGACGGAAATCTGTTTCGGGACAGCAACTCCCCAAATCTTACTTCCATCTCATTAGAGGTCATTCTTGGCACAAAAAGCAAACAAAAAGGATAAGATGAGGTCATTACAGAAGTAATAACTTCCAAGACTCAAGGAAACTCTTGGGTTATCTCCCAACAAGTACTTTTATTTAACGCCTTTAAGTTAGGCACAGAAAGCTTGAGAAGATGCTCACATAAGAAATATGAATTGAAGTCAAAGATAGCATCAAGAGGCAAATTCAAAACACATTTAATTCTAACCCTCTTCCTATGCATCGGAATCTTGTACACAAATAAATTCACAAAGAACAAAGTGACAAGCATAGGAAGATAAAACAAGAGTAACTTCAAAACTTTCTGAACATAGAGAGGTGTTTCAGCTCCATGAAAAATTCTACAACCATTCTTTCCTCTCTCATAATAATTTTTAGTAGCATCATGAATAAGCTCAACAATATAGCTATCACATAAAGCATGCTTTTCATGATCTACAAACACATAATTTCTATCAAGCTCAAAAATAATGGGATTAAAACCTTCATAGGTTTTACCCAAAGTAGATATTTCATAAGGATCCACAGGAACATAGCATTCATCCTCCTTTGGTAAGCATGGGGGACAATCAAATAATATAAGAGGTAAAGAGTTACTCTCATTAGAAGGTAGGCATGGGTAGATCCATTCTTCCTCCTTTTGTTCATCACTCTCCTCCTCTTTTGAGCTTCCAGTTTCAACAATTTCTTCTTCCATAGGCTCCTGCAAGGAATTAGTCTCTTCTATTTGTGGAAAGCATCTATTAAAATATTCAAGAATATAGCCATTTTCTTCCTTGTAATTGTCAAAGAAAAATTTAAGTATCTCAAAAACCTCATGTTCATAAGGTGCATCATCAGTATTTTCAAGCAAACTGGCAAGTTCAAATGCACCCTTGAAGGCAATAAATTCTTCAATTTGTTCCACATCATCAAAATCATAATTTCCTTTAACATAAGAAGATATGGTAACATTATCATTATACTCACATTGAAAGGGTAGGTGTTTATACCTCCTATAGCAACAAGCTTTATCAAAGCAATAAGTAACATTATAAGTAGAGCACACGTCTCTAGCAATAGTATTCAACTTATCAATTTGTTCCCATAAGTTTTTCCCTTTTTGTGACAAATGGTGTTCCTTATAATAATACTTTTGTTCTTCTGTGAACCCACCTTGCCAATAAGAACTAGATTCAAAGAAACCATCCATTGATAGGAAACATGGCAAAGCAAGGAAATAATAGACAAGCAACTAGAGCAGGGACTAATTTTTTTGTGTTTTTGAATAAAGCAAGCAAACCAAACTAGGCTAATTTTTTGGGGGTTTTTTGAAAAGAGGCAAACAAAACCAAGCAAAAGAAACAAAGCAAACTAAAAACAAAATAAAGAGATAGGAAGTGAAGGACTCCCCTAGTGAAGACGTCCTTAGCCTCCCCGGCAACGGCACCGGAAATCTTGATGCGTGCACCAAGTGTTGACGTGGAACACTTCGTTGGAACCCCAAGAGCAAGGTGTGATGAGCACAACAGCAAGTTTCCCTCAGTAGAAACCGAGGTTATCGAACCTAAAGGAGGAAGGAAACGTCTCAAAGGTGTTGCAAACAACGTGGAGACCTGCACAACTCAAACTCAAGACTTTGCCCCAACGAATCAGTGAGGTTGTCAAGCTCACCGGTTTGCTGTAACAAAGGATTAAACGTATGGTGTGGAAGGTAATGGTTAGCAGCAAGTAAACAAGTAACAGTGGAAGATGTATCAATGGTAAAGATTGGACCGGGGTCCATAGTTCACTAGAGGTGCTCTCCTTAGATAAACAACATGGCATGGAGGGTAAACAAATTATAGTGGGGCAATTGACAGGAACTGAGCAACGCATAACAATGCAATTACTAGCCAGAAAGATCCTATGAGGTTGATTGGGCAATACAAAAATATACATAGACCGTCATCCAACTGCATCTATGACTAGAAGTTCACCTTCAAGTTATCATCTGAACCCCCTCCAGTATTAAGTTGCAAGCAACAGACAACTGCTTTAAGCAAAGTGTGTAAGGTAAACAGTCCACATGTTCCATGAACAAGAGACCTTTGTTTTCTCCCTAGTAGCAACACACATCTACAACCGAAGAGATTATTGTCACTTCCCTTGGAAACTAGAGGCATGAACCCACTATCGAGCATAAATACTCCCTCTTGGAGTCACTAGCAACTACTTGACCAAGATAACCACTAGCAACAGAGAGCATGCAAGATCACAAACAACACAGACATGATAGAATCATAAAGATAGAACCATTAATCAAACCAACATAATAATCTCAATATCCATCGGATTCCCACAAACACAACATGCATGATTACAAATAGATTAGATCTTGATCATGAACGGAGATGACAAGATCTATACATGAAAGCACAAAGGAGGAGATACAACCATCTAGCTACTACATGGACCCATAGTCCAAGGTGGAGAGAAGGCCTCCGAGATGATATCCCCTCCGGCAGGCTGCCGGGAAGAACTTCAGACCCCCCCCCGATCTAGGGACGATGGTGGTGGCGGCTACAGACAGTTTCATGGATTTCTGATCGGGTACTCAAGATTTCTGCATCGGGGTCTTCTTATAGGCGAAGGGGGAGAGCGAGGCGGCGGCCAGAGGGGGCAAACCCTACCCAGGCGCGGGGTAGGGCCCACCCGCGCCTAGGGAGGTTTAGCCGCCCTGGCACGCCTCCTCGTCTCTCCTCTGGACTAATTGTTGCCCATGGAAAGTTATTGACTTTGTCCTTCGTCTCATCCAATTATGAGAATATTTCTGAAACCAAAAACAGCAGAAAACAGGCATCTGACACTATTGCAACTTGTTAATAGGTTAGCACCAGAAAACATGTAAAAAGAACCTCAAAGTGTCGACAGGTAAAGCAAAGTAGATACTAAACAAGCATGGTGTAACATCCCTAAAATCATGTTTTCAAAGATTGCATATCATCCATGCATGCATAATCATTTTGGGATCAATTTCAAAGTCATTTCAAGAAAACAGAAGCTTTGAGTGCTTATTATTTTATGTAGACAAGCATTGATCAAAATGCCACTCTCAAGTGAGAGAATATTTGTTTCAAACCAATTTTTGTTTGCTCATAAGTTGGTTTGGTTGAGTTTCAAAGCTTGGACAAAATTTCCAAACAAATATGGTTTAAAAACCATTTTCATATCTTCATCAAATCTTGTGCTAAGGCACTGTTTATTTTTAAAGTTTCAAAGGAACCAAGCAAGTCTAGTAAGACAGCATGGCTTTATGCTCAAAATTATGCAGGTTGCACTTTATAAAAGTCCAGAAAGATTTGGAATTCAAATGCTTTTGAATTTATTTGAAAAGGTTTCCTGAAAATGGAATTAGAAAAAGAAAAAGGATTAGAAAACAGAACTGGGCCTGGCGTCACTCATTCAGCCTAGCAGACAAAGCAGCCCACCTGGGTTTCCCTCTCTCCCTCTGTTTCTCACCCGACCCGTGCACACCCCCTCACTGACAGGCCTACCCCACCCTGCCCCGTCAGCGTCGTCCCCAAACCCCGCCCACGACCTGGCCTCGGCGTTTCCTCCTCTCCTTCACTGCCGCAATTTAATCCGGTTAATTGTCGTTGATTGCGTGCGTGATTCTCTCCTCCGCTCCGGATACTTAATCCCCTCCCCCTCGTAGCCATTTCCCCCAGTAGAGCTAGCCAGAACCGCCACCAGGCTGCCCTTATTTGCTCTCACACCGGCGCTGTACTGACGAGCTCCGGCAACGAAATTCCGGTGAGCCAGACCACCCCTTCCCTTCTAATTCAAACGAGCGTGTTCCTTGCAACCTTGTTCACCTCCTGACCCCTCTCGTTTGGCCGCGCTTGACCCAGGCAGCCGTTCCCGTCCATCCCTGCAAGCAACAGAGCCGCCGCTCAACTTCGACGAGAAATACCGGTAATGTTTGAGCGCCTCTTGCTGCCTCTCTGACCCTGTCTTGTTCGCCATGACTTTGTGCATCCTCTGACACCACTGGTTCGTGCTAGGGTGGTCTACATCGTCGGCAACTACGCCATCCGCAAGCACCCGACATCGCCAGCAACTCCGACGAGGTCCTGCCGTTGAATCCGTGCGCCCCTGTCTCTTCCTCGACCACCTCGAGCATCGCAGCGACCACGCGAACCCAGTAAGCATCTCCATTCCTACCCGCGCGGTCTACATCACCGGCATCTTCTCACGACGAGCCGCCGCCACTTCATTTGGCCAGAATACCAAACTTTGGTTGTTTGATCTGTAGCCGTTAGATCTAAATCCAACGCATACGATAGATTCACTTAGCGAAGCGATATGATTAGATCTGAGCCGTGCGCAGTCACTTTAATCCAACGGCTCTCATCGATCGATCCGTGCGAACCGGTACGGGCCAATCAGAACACGCCGCGTGGCCTGAGTTTAGTTTTAAAACAGAAATTTGATCTATTAGTGTTTCAAACTTGAAAAATTCATAACTTTTGATCCCCACATTCAAATTTTGCACATTTTATATCATTGGAATCAGGAGAGAAAGTCCTATCTGTTTATGCAGTGTGTTTAATGTTTTGACTCTATAAAAATGGTTGTTTTTGCAGAGACATTTGTAGGCTTCATTTGAGTATGGAAATTATTTGGAAAATGTTTTAATGATCAAATAAAGTTTATTTTGAGTATCTTGGTTTTTTTTATGTTTTAGTGATGTACACTTGTCTTGTTTGGTGATGAAAAACCATCACATGGCATTTGCATGCATTCATATATTTTTGTTTGTATATTTTGTTATGTGATTTTGGTGCCATTATTTTATGTGTAGATTTTGGTGCTAATAGTGATTGTGGTTGTGAAGATTGTTGCTACTCCCCAAACTACCAAGGCAAGTGGTGCTTCATGAATTTATTCCTATAATTTTCACCTATGCATTAGAAATATTTTGTATAGGAATTTGCATGAATATTTTGATAAATATCTATATGCTATGCTTGGGAAATCCTAGTAGTTGTAGAATTGTTAGAATTTCCTCTAAGATAGGATGCTTACTATTCCCATGCTTAGCCTAGCTAGTAGCAACCAAGGGTGGAATATACAATCATGCTATGTGAAATATTTCTAAGTCTTTGACTTGTGTTTTGCTTAATAATACAACTAATTGAATGAAACACCTGGGTGGAATGGAAAGAATGGTTTGTGTTGAGTGGTTGCACAAGGCCCATTTCTATGGTTTACCTTGTGTATCTCACTTGTGGAAAGCCACCCAGGAACAAAGGGATTTGAGATGCCAAATGTTAAGAAGCTTCTAGTGCAGCCACATGGCATTATGGGCTCTGCCTGGACCATATAGGTTGCAATAACTTAGCCATTTGGACAGTTGGTGGTAGTGGGATGATAGGTTTGGAGCGCATCCATTTGGTCTAAGGGAAAGCTTCTGAAAGGTCCTGTCTTGGTGAAAATCAAGTCTTGTGGGGAAAGTGCATAACCTCTGCAGATGGAAGAATCTAAGTACTTAGCCATGTCCCTGGTATTGGACAACTTGAGCATCAAGACATGGAAGCTATCAAGAATCTCCTCATCCCATTTTTTCTAAGTTAAAACTTGTGGTTGAACAAGGGTGAAGGTTCACCAATGTCTATTGGTGATTCCCAGGGAAAGTTTTGTCAAAGAAAAACTTAGTGTTTCCAACTGATAGGTAAAACCTATTTTGAGCAAAGCAAGCCTAAGCTACACTTAGCCAAATGCATGTAGTATCTAGATGAAAATATTCTACTAAGGTATCACTTGCCAATACTATTCCAAATGTATTGACCCACTGTGGCTGTAACTTGTGATGTTGCAGGTTACTCTGATGATGATTAGGGGTTATGAGTCTACACTCAACATGCTTGCCTGTGGCACATGAAGATTAAGACTTATTTATCTTATTCTATATTTGAACTCTTGTATTAGGCATGTGGCCATGGAGTTGTAAAAGACTATGTTTGTCTCTGGAATGATATGTAATAATGACCTTTGTATCTGTGTACTTCATCTTAAACTGTGGATGCTAGCATTGATCCAGGGACTAGCATTGCAATCACAGGGATCTTTACCTTTATAAAGGTGGGATCTTACAGATGGTATCATAGCATTGTGTTGCCTGTAGGATTATGACCCTAGGATTGGATTAGAAACCACTAAGGAAAAAATTTCAACAATTTCCACACTTGTCTTTTTCTTATCGTAAACATTTCTAATTCTTCCTTCTCATATCTATTTGTAGATGAACTCCATCAACGAAGCTGTAAGGAAGGGACCACTCATGACCATGACCTTGGAGTGTGAGACTGAATTTCCAAAGGCCCTCAAGAACCTTATGGTTACTATGGGGATACATGGTGCAGTTGTGTACAAAGGCTTCCCTGTGATAGATGAAGGAGAAGAATATTGGTGGGTGCAACTTCACTTGTACAAAAACAAGGAATACAACCACAAAAAATCAGGATTCTGCATGGTCACCAACTCAGTGATGCACACCACATTCTTTGATTCAGCAAGGGATGCAGCTTGGAAGGCCATCAAAGAGCTTGGTGAAAGACTCAAGTGCAGAATGCTCAACACCCAAAATGACCTTAGGGAAGAAAAGAAGCATATCCAAGAGTTGGAAACTACCAACCAACAACTAAGGGAAGACATCATAGACTTGATTTGGGAATCTTGTGAACAAGATAGGCAGATGGCTACTAAGGATGCTTTGATAGCCATTTTGTCTAGTGAGTGAGATTTGTAGTGTACTTCGTTAGTTGGACCACCACACTTTATCATTTTATTTCCAAAATTTTGTCTAAGTTATGTTGAACCTTGGATGCTTGTAATGGATTTATGTATGCCATGACTTGTGTGTTTGTTTGCAAATGATATGCTTGTGCTACCTTGTTTTGTGTATTTCTGTTGATGTTGATTCTAACTTTTCTCTATCTTATAAAATAGATGCCTAATGTTACTATCAGCACGGCTGAAGAGTTCAAGGGAACTCGTTTTGGCACTCGTCTTATTGAGCTCACTAGTGTGCTCAATCTTTCGCTTCCTAGCATCATGATGCTTCCCCTCACCAAGTTTGAGAGGAAGGACCTTTGGGGCTTCAAGGTTACTCAGCCAGGGGCCGGGCCAGGCCAGCCACGGAGGCTATCACCTTCAAGCTCATGCATGACGACAAGGAGAGAGGCCTAGAGGTAGTCATGCAGGATTTACTTGGGCGTTTGTTAGGGAGACACTCTCGGGAGATTAGAGGTACTCACTTCCATGCCTTCGGTAGACGTGACGAGGATGGTGAGGCTATTGAGTTCGAGGATGCTGCTAGAGAGATGGCAGAGCCAATTCGTCTGTACCTCCAGGACCTAGAGGTTCTTCTTAGGCACCTAGATACTGATAGGACCAACGTCATGATTAGCAATGACGAACTCCAGGTGCAGCTTCGTGAGAAGGACAAGCTCTTCGTGGAGCAAGATGAGATAGTCAAGGAAATGGAGGCCAAGTTTGAGAGTCAGGATAGAAAGTTCAAGAGTCAAGAGAAAAGAGTCCAAGATAGGAACAAGAGGATTCGAGAGATGACTGCAGAACTAGAGGCCAAGTACTTCGAGCTCGAGCATCAGCAGGGTGTGTTTGAGAGACTTTGTTCACAGAAGAGGGCTCTCAAAGCCAAGGTAGAGGCCTTGACTACCAATGTCGAGGAATACAAGACCGCTATGGAGAATGCAGGTCTTACACTTGTTGATGAGGAGGTTGATGCAGAGGAGTAGTGATGACTACTCATTTACCTTTTATTTACCATGCTTTTGATTATTGAGTCGCAATGACCATCCAACATGTGGATGGCTTGCTATTGGTGTGTTTGCTTTTCAAAAACTTGATGACTATGTTGTTGAACTTTTGATATTTTGATGCTTGTTTGTGATTGTCTATGTGATGTATTGTGCATGTTAAGCATCTATGGGTATCTCATTCTTATCCTTATTGAAAACCACAGATGCCTCCTCGACGTGCCAACCCCAACCCGAACAACAACAATGTCACTCCCGAGATGCAGCAGCTGATGACAGCTCAGGCACAGCTGATGCAGATGATGACTACCTTTATGCAGAATCAGAACAACAACAATAACAACAACAACAATAACAACAACAACAATCAGAACAATCCACCAGGTTTTGACATGCTCACCAGATTCCTAAGATTGAGGCTTGCAAAGTTCTCAGGAACTACTAATCCCATGGTGGCCAATGATTGGCTACGTTCAGTGAACAAGGATTTGGTAACTGTTGGCTGTACCGACGAAGATAAAGTCAGGTTTGCAGCACACTTGTTAGAAGGACCAGCAGCTACTTGGTGGGATAACTTCCAGATCACCACTCCCATTGAGGATGTGACATGGGCTATCTTTGAAGATGGTTTCGGTACAGCTCACATCTCATCCGGAGTGATGAGTTTGAAGAAGAAGGAATTTCATAACTTGAAGAAGCGCCACCGCAGTGTGGCTGAATATATTGACGAGTTCAACAATCTGGCGCGTTATGCACCGGATGATGTTGACACTGATGCCAAGAGGAAGGAGAATTTCCTCGAAGGGTTGAACGATGAACTGAACCTGCAACTATTTGTGGCCTATGTTCCCACCTATCAATCTCTTTGTGACAAGGCTGCCATCTTGGAGAGCAAGATGAAACAGGTTGAAAGTAGAAAGAGGAAACACAACTCTGACAAGCACAGCCTGGGATCGTCTCACAAACGTTCCTATTATGATGATAGTGGAAGTTCTGGATCCCACAAGCATGGAAAGTACAACAGCCACCACAACCATAACCGTCATCATGACAACAAGCATCACCGCAGTCATGACAATGACAAGTACAAGAATCACAAGAGTGGATACAAAAGCCACCACAATGGAAGTCGAAGTGGTAGTGGAAGCCAGCCTGTCAAGAAGGATCTTAGTCAGGTTGAGTGTTTCAAGTGCAAGAAGATGGGACATTATGCAAATGAATGCCCAGAAAAGAAAGTTGAAGGACCCAACAAGCCCAACCCTTTCCAGAAGGGACAAGTGAACCACATCAATGTGGAAGAAATCTATGAGGAGTCCGATGCTGTGGTTGGTAAGTTCAAACTCAATTCTATTCCAGCACTTGTTCTTTTTGATACTGGTGCATCACATTCATTCATATCAAAAGCATTTGTTGATAGAAATGGGTTTCCAACTGAAAACATTGGGTGTCCAATAAAAGTAAGTTCTCCCGGTGGAGATATGATAGTAAGTCTTGGATGACGTGATCTGGTGATAGAGTTTGGAAAGCATAAGTTTCCAGTGAGTCTGATAATCCTAGATTCTCAAGGACTGGATGTAATTTTGGGAATGTACTGGATGACCAAGTATGAAGGAGTACTAGATTGTGCTAGTCGTACTGTCGCACTCACAACCCCGGAAAAGAAACGGATAAGATTCAAATCTAACTTTGAATCAAAAGGAAGTAAGCTAAATTCTCTTAAGGGGTTAGCATAGACAGTGTGCCGTAAATATCCAGATGTGTTTTCGGAAGAATTGCCGGGAATGCCACCAGATAGAGATGTGGAGTTTCTTATTGACTTGCTACCGGGATCAGGACCAATAGAAAAGAGACCATACAAGATGTCAGTTGATGAGTTGAAAGAACTCAAGAAACAACTTGGAGAATAGTTGCAGAAAAGATTTATTCAACCAAGTTCCTCATCTTGGGGAGCACCAGTTTTGTTTGTGGAAAAGAAAGATAGAAGTCAAAGGTTATGCATAGATTATCATTCACTCAATGAGGTGACTATCAAGAACAAATACCCTTTTCCTAGAATCAATGACTTGTTTGATCAGTTAGAAGGAGCCTGTGTGTTCTCAAAGATTGATATCCGATCAGGTTATTTCCAGCTCAAGATAAGGGAACAAGACATACCTAAGACAGCTTTCATCACTAGGTACGGATTGTATGAGTACACCGTGATGCCATTTGGTTTGACCAATAAACCAGCTTACTTCATGAATATGATGAACAAGGTGTTCATGGAGTTCCTTGACAAGTTTGTTGTCGTTTTCATCGATGACATTTTGATCTACTCCAAGAGCAAAGAAGATCATAAAGACATTTGCGTTTGATACTTGAGAAGCTTAGAGAGCATAAGCTGTATGCCAAATTCAGCAAGTGTGAATTTTGGTTAAATGAAGTTGGATTTCTTGGACACGTTGTGTCAGGAGATGGTGTAGCAGTTGATCCCGCTAAAGTGTCAGCTGTAACTGAATGGGAATCTCCTAAGTCAGTAAAAGAGGTTCGTAGTTTCCTTCGCTTGGCAGGATACTACAGAAGATTTATTGAGAATTTCTCCAAGGTAGCTAAAACAATGACAGAGTTGCTAAAGAAAGACAAGAAATTCGCTTGGACTGAAGGATGTGAGCTCAGTTTCCAAGAATTGAAGAAGAGACTAGTGATAGCACCAGTCTTATGTCTGCCAGATTTGGAGAAAGATTTCCAAGTGTATTGTGATGCATCTCATCATGGATTAGGTGCAGTGCTAATGCAAGAAGGGAAAGTTGTGGCTTATGCCTCGAGACAACTCAAAACTCATGAGGTAAATTACCCTACTCATGATTTAGAGTTAGCCTCTGTTGTCCATGCACTCAAAACATGGAGACATTATCTTTTGGGAAAGCGATGTGAAGTGTTCACAGATCACAAAAGTTTGAAGTATATCTTCACCCAGAAAGAAATCAACATGAGACAAAGAAGATGGCTAGAACTCATCAAGGACTATGACTTGAGTTTGCAATATCATCCCGGTAAAGCAAATGTTGTAGCGGATGCTCTAAGCCGTAAGGTATTTGTGAATGGCCTTACTAAGGGAGAGCTGTCAGATGATCTGTGTGCCCAATTTAGAGATCTTAGATTGGAGATTGTGCCTGAAGGACATCTCATGTCATTGGATGTTCAACCCACTTTGCTAGACAAAATCAAAGAATCCCAAAAGACAGATAAGGAAATTGAAGAGATTAAGGAAAAGATTGGCAAAGGAAAAGCCAAAGGATTCCATGAAGACGAACATGGTACTTTATGGTACGGAAAATGTATATGTGTTCCACAAGATCCGGAGCTTCAGAAACTGATTTTACAAGAAGCACACAACTCACCATATTCCATTCATCCGGGTAACACCAAAATGTACATGGATATGAAGGAAAGATTTTGGTGGAATAATCTCAAGAAGGACATCGCCGAACATATTGCTTTGTGTGATGTATGTAGTAGAGTGAAAGCAGAACATCAGAAACCAGCAGGATTGCTACAACCACTACCTATTCCTGATTGGAAGTGGGACAAGATTGGCATGGACTTCATCACTGGATTGCCAAGGACCAGGTCAGGATATGATTCTATTTGGGTAGTAGTGGATCGCCTAACTAAAGTGGCTCATTTCATACCCGTGAAGACAACCTACACAAGTGCTAAGTTGGCCAAGATATACATGAATAGGATTGTGTGTCTGCATGGAGTGCCCCAAGAGTATTGTGTCTGATAGGGGAACTCAGTTCACTTCGCATTTTTGGAGGCAACTACATGAGTCATTGGGAACGAGATTGGAATTCAGCACTGCTTTTCACCCTCGGTGATGGATGCATGAAAGGACCAACCAGATTCTTGAAGATATGTTGAGGGCATGTGCCTTAGACTATGGAGCCAGTTGGGATGAAAGTCTGCCTTACGCAGAATTCTCTTACAATAACAGCTATCAAGCCAGTATCGAGATGGCACCATTTGAGTTTCTCTATGGGAGAAAGTGTACCACCCCATTATTATGGAATGGAGTGCGAGAAAGAAATTTGTTCGGACCAGAACTAATCAAAGAGGCTGAAGAGAAAGTCAAGCTAGTTAAGGACAGATTAAAGATAGCACAGTCCCAACAGAAGAGCTACGCAGATCCTAAGCATAGAAAAGTCACCTATGAAGTGGGAGATAGAGCTTATCTTGATTGTCACCACTTCGTGGAGTGAAGAGATTTGGAGTCAAAGGGAAATTGGCCCCAAGATATGTTGGACCATTCAAGATTATGAGTCGTAAAGGAGAAGTAGCTTATGAGATTGAATTGCAAGAATCATTGTCTGCCGTTCACAATGTGTTTCATGTGAGTCGGCTAAAGAAATGCCATCCAGAGATGGAAGAGACTTGTTTGAAGGATACTATACCTTTGGAGGAGGTCCAATTAGAAAGTGATCTCACTTATGAGGAAAAGCCCATCAAGATTCTTGGGACTGCAGAAAGAGTTACTCGGACTAAGACTATCAAATTTTGCAAAGTTCAATAGAACCATCATTCCGAAGAAGAAGCAACATGGGAAAGAGAAGATGATCTTCGGAAAGACCACCCTCACCTATTTGCTAGCCAATCCGAATCTCGAGGGCGAGATTCACCTTAAGGGGGTTAGATTTGTAACATCCCTAAAATCATGTTTTCAAATATTACATACCATCCATGCATGCATAATCATTTAGGGATCAATTTCAAAATCATTTCAAGAAAACAGAAACTATGAGTGCTTATTATTTTATGTAGACAAGCATTGATCAAAATGCTACTTTCAAGTGAGAGAATATTTGTTTCAAACCAAGTTTTGTTTGCTCATAAATTGGTTTGGTTGAGTTTCAAAGCTTGGACAAAATTTCCAAACAAATATGGTTTAAAAACCATTTTCATATCTTCATCAAATCTTGTGCTAAGGCACTGTTTATTTTTAAAGTTTCAAAGGAACCAAGCACATCTAGTAAGACAGCATGGTTTTATGCTCAAAATTATGCAGGCTGCACTTTATAAAAGTCCAGAAAGATTTGGAATTCAAATGCTTTTGAATTTATTTGAAAAGGTTTCCTGAAAATGGAATTAGAAAAAGAAAAAGGATTAGAAAACAGAACTGGGCCTGGCGTCACTCATTCGGCCCAGCAGAAAAAGCAGCCTACCCGGGTTTCCCTCTCTCCCTCTATTTCTCACCCGACCCACGCACACCCCTCACTGACAGGCCTACCCCACCCTGCCCCGTCAGCGTCGTCCCCAAACCCCGCCCACGACCTGGCCTCGCCGTTTCCTCCTATCCTTCACTGCCGCGATTTAATCCGGTTAATTGCCATTGATTGCATGTGTGATTCTCTCCTCTGCTCCGGATACTTAATCCCCTCCCCCTCGCGGCCATTTCCCCCAGCAGAGCTAGCCAGAAGCGCCACCAGGCTGCCCTTATTTGCTCTCACACCGTCGCTGTAATGACGAGCTCCGGCGACGAAATTCCGGTGAGCCAGACCACCCCTTCCCTTCTAATTCAAACGAGCGTGTTCCTTGCAACCTTGTGCACCTCCTGACCCCTCTCGTTTGGCGCGCGCTTGACCAGGCGTTCCGTCCATCCCTGCAAGCAACAGAGCCGCCGCTCAACTCCGACGAGAAATACCGGTAAAGTCCGAGCGCCCCTTGCTGCCTCTCTGACCCTGTCTTGTTCGCCGTGACTTTGTGCATCCTCTGACACCACTAGTTTGTTCTAGGGCGGTCTACATCGTCGGCAACTACGCCATTCACAAGCACCCGACGCCGCCAGCAACTCCGACGAGGTCCTGCCGTTGAATCTGTGCGCCCCTGTCTCTTCCTCGACCACCTCGAGCATCGCAGCGACCACGCGAACCCAGTAAGCATCTCCACTCCTATCCGCGCGGTCTACATCGCCGGCAACTTCTCTAACAGAGCCGCCGCCGCCACTCACCGCCGCTGGCGCCGCCAAACTTTGGTCGTTTGATCTGTAGCCGTTAGATCTAAATCCAACGCATACGATAGATTCACTTAGCGAAGCGGTATGATTAGATCTGGGCCGTGCGCAGTCACTTTAATCAAACGGCTCTCATCGATCGATCCGTACAAACCGGTACGGGTCAATCAGAACACGCCGAGTGGCCTGAGTTTAGTTTTAAAACAGAAATTTGATCTATTAGTGTTTCAAACTTGCAAAATTCATAACTTTTGATCCCCATGTTCAAATTTTGAAAATTTTATATCATTGGAATCAGGAGAGAAATTCCTATATGTTTATGCAATGTGTTTAATGTTTTGCCTCTATAGAAATGGTTGTTTTTGTAGAGACATTTGTAGGCTTAATTTGAGTCTGGAAATTATTTGGAACATGTTTTAATGATCAAATAAAGTTTATTTTGAGTATCTTGGTTTTGTTTATGTTTCAGTACTGTACACTTGTCTTGTTTGGTGATGAAAAACCATCACATGGCATTTGCATGCATTCATATATATTTTTTTGCATATTTTGTTATGTGATTTTGGTGCCATTATTTTATGTGTAGATTTTGGTGCTAATAGTTATTGTGGTTGTGAAGATTGTTGCTACTCCCCAAACTACCAAGCCAAGTGGTGCTTCATGAATTTATTCCTATAATTTTCACCTATGCATTAGAAATATTTTGTATAAGTATTTGCATGAATATTTTGATAAGTATCTATATGCTATGCTTGGGAAATCCTAGTAGTTGTAGAATTGTTAGAATTTCCTCTAAGATAGGATGCTTACTATTGCCATGCTTAGCCTAGCTAGTAGCAACCAAGGGTGGAATATACAATCATGCTATGTGAAATATTTCTAAGTCTTTGACTTGTGTTTTGCTTAATAAAACAACTAAGTGAATGAAACACCTAGGTGGAATGGAAAGAATGGTTTGTGTTGAGTGGTTGCACAAGGCCCATTTCTATGGTTTACCTTGTGTATCTCACTTGTGGAAAGCCACCCAGGAACAAAGGGATTTGAGATGCCAAATGTTAAGAAGCTTCTAGTGCAGCCACCAAGGCATTATGGGCTCTGCCTGGACCATATAGGTTGCAATAACTTAGCCATTTGGACAGTTGGTGGTAGTGGGATGATAGGTTTGAAGCGCGTCCATTTGGTCTAAGGGAAGGCTTCTGAAAGGTCCTGTCTTGGTGAAAATCAAGTCTTGTGGGGAAAGTGCACAACCTCTGCAGATGGAAGAATCTAAGTACTTAGCCATGTCCCTGGTATTGGACAACTTGAGCATCAAGACATGGAAGCTATCAAGAATCTCCTCATCCCATTTTTTCTAAGTTAAAACTTATGGTTGAACAAGGGTGAAGGTTCACCAATGTCTATTGGTGATTCCTAGGGAAAGTTTTGTCAAAGAAAAACTTAGTGTTTCCAACTGATAGGTAAAACCTATTTTGAGCAAAGAAAGCCTAAGCTACACTTAGCCAAATGCATGTAGTATCTAGATGCAAATATTCTACTAAGGTATCACTTGCCAATACTATTCCAAATGTATTGACCCACTGTGGCTGTAACTTGTGATGTTGCAGGTTACTCTGATGATGATTAGGGGTTATGAGTCTACACTCAACATGCTTGCCTGTGGCACATGAAGATTAAGACTTATTTATCTTATTCTATATTTGAACTCTTGTATTAGGCATGTGGCCATGGAGTTGTAGAAGACTATGTATGTCTCTGGAATGATATGTAATAATGACCTTTGTATCTGTGTACTTTATCTTAAACTATGGATGCTAGCATTGATCCAGGGACTAGCATTGCAATCACAGGGATCTTTACCTTTATAAAGGTGGGATCTTACACATGGAGCATCAAAAATTATAGATATGTTTCCAACGTATCATCCACCAAGGTCCAAACTTGATTTTCATTCATGGATTCCATCTCGGATTTCATGGATTTCTAACCATTTGTTGGAATCCGGGCTCATCATTGCTTCTTCATACATCGCAGGGTCATCAATTTCATCAACCATGAAATTCACAACAGGGTTTCCGTACAGCTCGGGAGCTGCACGCGTCCTGCTAGACCTGCGAGGTTCGGTAGTACTCTCTTTCGGAGTTTCATGATCATTATCATTAGTTCCCTCTTCAACTGGTGAAGCCAACTCCGGAACGACTTCCGGAGCTGCGCTACTCGCCATACTTTAAAGAGAAGGTTCAATAACCTCTTTGAGTTCTACCTTCCGACTACTCACACCTTTCGCGAGAAACTCTTTCTCTAGAAAGGATCCATTCTTGGCAACAAAAACCTTCCCCTCCGATCTGTGATAGAAGGAATACCAATTGTTTCCTTAGGGTATCCTATGAAGACGCATTTTTCAGCTTTGGGTTCAAGTTTATCCTGTTGAAGCTTCTTCACATAAACATCGCATCCCCAAACTTTAAGAAATGACAGCTTAGGTTTGTTTCCAAACCACAATTCATACGGTGTCTTTTCAATGGATTTATATGGTGCCCGATTTAAAGTGAATGCAGCAGTTTCTAGTGCATAACCCCAAAATGACAACGACAAGTCCGTCAGAGACATCATAGATCGAACCATATCCAATAAAGTATGATTACGACGTTCCGACACACCATTTTGTTGTGGTGTTCCGGCAGGTGTGAGTTGTGAAACAATTCCACACTCTTTCATATGAGTGCTAAACTCGTAACTTAGATACTCACCTCCATGCTCGGACCGTAGAAATTTGATCTTCTATTATGATGATTTTCCACTTCATTCTAAAATTCCTTGTAACTTTTCAGAAGTTTCAGACTTGTGTTTCATCAAGTAGATATAACCATATCTACTCAAATCATCCGTGAAAGTAATAAAATAACGATATCCACCTCGTGCCGACACACTCATTGGACCACATACATCAGAATGTATAATTTCCAATAAATCTGTCGCCCGTTCCATTGAACCGGAAAACGGTGTTCTAGTCATCTTGCCCACAAGGCATGGCTCACATGTATCAAATGATTCAAAATCAAGTGATTCCAAAAGTCCATCCGAATGGAGCTTCTTCATGCGCCTAACGCCAATATGACCTATCTGGCGATTACCACATATATGCGGATATATCATCATTAAGTTTAATCCTTTTAGCATCAACATTGTGAATATGTGTAACACTATTATCGAGGTCCAATAGAAATAAACCATTCATCATCGGTGCATGACCATAAAATATTTTATTCATATAAATAGAACAACCATTGTTCTCAAATTTAAATGAATATCCACTTTGCATCAAACACGATCCAGATACAATGTTCATGCTCAGTGCAGGCACCAGATAACAATTGTTCAAGTTTATTACTAATCCCAGCGGCAAGTTCCGACGGCGATCACATCAATGCTTGATCCATTGCCGACACGCATCTTGACCTCACCCCTTGCTAGCGGTCGCTTATTCCGCAGCCCCTGATTCGAGTTACAAATATTAGCAACTGAACCTGTATCAAATACCTAGGTGCTACTGCGAGCACTAGTCAAGTACACATCAATAACATGTATATCATATATACCTTTGTTTGCCTTGCCAGCCTTCTTGTCTGCCAAATACTTGGGGCAGTTGCGCTTCTAGTAGCCAGTCCCCTTATAATAGTAGCACTCGGTATCAGACTTAGGGCCAACTCGGGGTTTCTTTCAGGCACGGCAACCGGATTGCCGCCCTTACTTCCCTTCTGTTTACCCTTCTTGTCTTTCTTGAAACCAGTGTTCTTATTGATCATCAACACTTGATGTTCCTTCTTGATCTCCATTTCTGCAGTTTTAAGCATTGACAGAAGCTCGGGGAGAGACTTCTTCATGCCTTGCATATTATAGTTCATCACGAAGCTCTTATAGCTAGGTGGCAGAGACTGCAGAACACGATGGATGCCTAAGTCAATGGGAATCGATATTCCTAAGGACACAAGCTTATCGGCATAACCCGACATCTTGAGTACATGCTCACTAACGGAGTTGTGCTCTTCCATCATGCAGCTAAAGAACTTTTCTAAAGCATTGTAGCTCTCTACAACAACATGTGTGTCGAAAATCATTTTCAACTCACCCATTGTATCAAATGTGTTGCCGTTTTCGAAACGCTTTCGAAGTACCGGCTCTAGCCCATACAATATGCCGCAATGAACTAAGTTGTGTTCCTCCTGACGAGTCTAATAGACATTCTTCTCCTTGTCAGGGGCATCATCAAACGGTGGGGGGCCTAGCGGCGCTTCTAGCACATATTTCTTTTGTGCAGCAGAGAGGAGAATCCTCAAATTCATGGCCAATTCGGTAAAGTTGCTACCGTTCATTGCAAGTTTCTCTTTCTCCATGAACACATTGAAATTAAAAGCAGGTGGTGCCATCTACAACAGAATTTGTAAAGTTTAGACTAAGTTTATGATAGACTGAGTTCAACTAATCCACATTACGAATGAAATCCCACTCAAAAACGACATCCCTCGTGCCTTTTTGGTGATTACATGAACCAAATCCACTACACCAAGTCCAATCATCACGTGAGTCGGTGTAGCTTCAAAGGCGAGCATCAAATGGGCATCATATCTACTATATGACTCATGCTTAACCTTTCGGTCCGTATTCCGAGGCCATGTCTGTACATGCTAGGATCGCCAAGTAAGAACCTTAGTATTCGCGTGTGTAACTGTCTTACACCCGAAATATGGTCGTGGATCCAAGAACACCCGATCATCACGTGATGTCTTGGAGCGACGAAAACATAATCGGTGCATACTAAAGGAAGAACACATTCTTATCTTGATATTTAAACGAGGGATCATCTTATTATGCTAATAAAATGCCAAACAAGCAATATAAGATGCTATCAAACATCACATGTTTATAAGTGAAATGATATGGTTCCTGCATATGACCTCTATCATGTGCACCGTGGTATGATCACTATCATACCTTTATGTGTAAGGCTAAGGTCTATGGATACACGTTATGCGTGTTGTAAGAGTATCATCTCGAACTTCTACTTACAACATCATCATATCATAACACTAGCCCAGCAACAATCTAAACTAGACGCCTCTAATTTATCCATTGCAAGTTTTACGTGGCTTAGGGCTTTCGAAGATAGACCCGTTCTTACCTACGAACATGAACCACAACGAGGATAACCAAATTTTTGACAACTCATTGCAAATTAGATATTGACTATAGTAGGAGAGACAGACACCCGCTAGCCACTTATGCAAACTAGTTGCATGTCAAGCGTGGAACAGGTCTTATGTGCGAGGACATGTAAGGTTTGTCTGGGCCGCTTCATCCCACTATGCCACCAATATCCAAAAATACAACTAAGAAGAAATGCATGATCATCATCGCCCACATACTCATATGTGTACTACCCGTGTAAAGCATCTACGCATAGATCCGGCTCTGATACCGCTGTAGGGTTCGCAGCATAGAAAACAAAAAATTACCTACGATGGGAACAACTATGTACCAAGATCTATCTACTAGATACAAACAACGGGCGGATGTATATCCGTAGAGAACATACCCTTGAATACCGACACATCTTAATGAGTTAAACTCATGGTTAGTGTAGACGATCTCAAGATCAAGAGGAAGTCCTTAGCACCGCAACTTAGAGGCGCATCCGTGCTTGCACACACGTCCGAGGCACTGAGCAACCTCCGCCTCCTCGCTCTAGCGATGCAGTGGAAGCGCAACTCTTTCTTGCCGAATAGCCACCGGGAACATGTATCTCGCTAGTCCGAGACCATGGGGGATAAATTCTAGAGGGGGAGAGAGATCCTTCACGAGGCGGTGTGAGTGAGAAGTGAGGAGGGGGTGCCTTTTATAGGAGAGGGAGGGAACCCCAAGGGGGTGTCCGGCGCATGGGGGCTGCCCCCTTGCCCTCCGCTCATTCATGTGTGAAAGGATACGGATGTCGCCTAGAGGGGGGTGAATAGGCGATTAAAACTTTTCCTAGAGTGGCTCAACAAAGGCGGAATAAAACTAGTGTTTACTTTGTTAAGCACAACCTAGAACAACTAAGGTTCACCTATGTGCACCAACAACTTATGCTAAGCAATACAAGCAACAAAGTGATAGCAAGAGATATATTACTTCAAGCATGAAGGCTATCACAATGTAAAGTGCATAAGTAAAGAGCTCGGGAATAGAGATAACCGAGGCACGCGGGGACACCGATATTTTAACGAGTTCCTCCCAACATGGAGTACGTCTCGTTTGGAGAGGGGGTGGTATCAAACCACCAACGCCACAAAAGGCCTCCCTTATTCTCCGGTGAATCTCACCCCAACGGGATCGATCCACGCTTCCACTATCGGTGCACTTGTCGGTGGCAACCTGAACCTCTCACAAGGTTGGGGCACTTCTCCACAACTTAATTAGAGGCTCCCAACAAACGCCACAAAAGGCCTCAACAAATGCCACCAAGGCCACAAAACCGTCTAGGGTTCCAAGAACCCAAGAGGTACAAGCTCCAATGAGCAACACAAACCAAATCCTCCGAGGAGAACTCAAACCGATGCACAAAATGCAAATGGCAAGAACACAAGAAGTGCTCAAATACTTCTCTCCCAAATTCCACCAAAGCTACAAAAGCTTATAGGGGAATAAGAGAGGAAGAACAATGGAGGAAATCCACAAAAGACTCCAAGATCTAGACCCCAATATGTTCCCCTCACTTAGAGGAGAGATTGATTGGTGGGATTGTAGATCTAGATCTCCTCTTTCAAATCCCTCAAGAATATGCAAGAATCATAGGAGGGAATGAGAGGAAGCAAGCTCAAGAAGGTCAACAATGGAGGGGAAAACTTGCAAGAATAGTTGAGGAACCATTGGGGAAGAAGGCCCCTTATATAGGTCCCTCCAAAATCCAACAATTGCAGCCCAAAAACGCGATTCCAGGTACTACCGGACTTTCCCGGTACTACCGGACATTTCCTGGGGTTCCTAGGGCTCCAAATGCATTTTTCTTTGTGCTGCCCGGTACCAAAATACGGTACTACCGTACCCCGGTACTACCGGATCCTGGTCCGGTACTAGCGGTCATCATAGAACGAAAACAGCCATAACTTTTGCATCCGGACTCCGATTTCGATGATATTGGGATCGTTTCGAAGAGGACAACAACCTCTACAAGATCATGCAAAGAAACATCATAGTCCAGAAAGGGAGGATAGATCCAAATGACAAAGTACAACACCTTCTGCCGTGCTAGGTACTAAAATGCGGTACTACCGCTTTTTGGTACCTAGCCCAGCGATAACTGAAACTTGTCAAAAACCTTCTGCCGTGCTAGGTACTAAAATGCGGTACTACCGTATTTTGGTACCTAGGAGGGCAGTGGCATTTGTCAACTTGCCAAAACCTACTGCCGTGCTAGGTACTAAAATGCGATACTACGACATTTTGGTACCTAGGAAAATTCAAACCTCTATAACTTTTGATTGGTAACTCGATCGACCCGATTCCAATTGCGTTGGAAAAAGGACGACATGAGCTACCCTATGAAAGGTGAAAATACTGGTTATCACCAAGTGAGAATGTATCATGTATAATAATGTGAGATACCTCACTTGGTGAGAAACCAAAAATCCGCCAAGATCAAAATCGCAACAAGATACAAACGGAAGATCCAATTTTGATGAATAAGAGCTTGTTATGGAGATTACGACAAGCTCTATATCCTCACATGGATAAGACCAAATAACAACAAAATATGATGATGCAAATATGCAAAGGTTTGAGCTCTCTCCGAACGATGTGACCGAGTTACTCATTCGAGAGCCCCTCTAGATAGTACGGTTATGTATCCTAAACCGGGTCTCCTACTAAAAATATGAGACTGGCAAAAGGGAAAACCTATCAAGATTGATGTAGACGATCTTGCCCTTCTCAAGATGGAACGCCTTTCTTGATTCTTCATCATCGATCCATGATCACCGAGGATGGCAAGCATCAAACATGAGATCTTCTACAGATGGCGTATTTTGATCTTGCACAACATATCTTCTTCTCATTTCATCGACCTTGAAGCCGACACAAGCTCCAAGCGATGCCAATGGACAATTCCTACAAGTATAACTTAATACACACATTAGTCCATAAAGATTGTCATTAATTACCAAAACCACACATGGGGGCCCAAAATGTTCTTTCAATCTCCCCCATTTTGGTAATTGATGACAATCCCTTTAAGAGGGTTTATATAAGGAATATTAATGAATAAGATGGTAATACCAATATCAAATACTACAAAAGTATGTGATATTGGTACCACCACCATATATAGAGCAAACTCCTCCACAATCTATGCATGTGTGATGAACTTGAATTTCATTGCATATATTGCCAATCATTATCATTGGTGGAGTTTCCTCTATATATAACACATGCTAAGCAACAATAAACATGCAAGAGCATGAAAGGCAAATGCTTAAGAACAAACTCAATGCATCAACCAACTTCCCTTAAACCCTCTAAAACTTCTCCCCCATTGGCATCGATTGCCTAAATGGGTGGCAAGTTCTAGAAGGCAAATATAGTAATAATTCCTCCAAAGGTGTGCCTTCGCACATATCCAATGATGAATACTTGGGAGGGAGTAGGACTATATCGAGTACCCGAAGATTGCAAAAATAAAGCCAAATGATGCAAGCAATTACAAGGTCCGACAACCAATTGAAAACAACAAACGAGTCCAAATGGAAACAACAAGATGTTATGATATGAGCAAAAGAGTGTTTGAAATAGAAAATAGAGAAGCTCCCCAAGATTTGTGCATGATTTAAAATAAATGCATTGGACTATATAATGCACAAATATGGAATCTGTGCTCCCCCATAAGTATTTAAAACACAACAAATGAAAGATCAAATAAATGCTTAAATAAAATAGAGAAGCTCCCCAAGATTTGTGCATACTTTAAAATCGGTGTTATTTCAATACAAAATGCACAAATATGGAATCCTCACTCCTCCATAACATTTAAGGCACAATAAATGAGAAAGAAGACAAATGAGCATTATTAAGTGAATTAGATGAGCTCCCCAAAGATAATGCACCAATTATGATAATTGCATTTGGGATCAAGGTGCGTAATCATGGAATCCTCACTCATCCAAATTCATTTAACAATACAAGGCATGAGAGAATAAATATGAGTGCACGAAGATGTAAACTAGAGGAACAAGCACTCATAGGCAAATAAATTTGGAAACCACTAAAGAATCAAAAAGGAATAAAAGGTGGTATCCAAGGAATAAAATCTCAACTAGAATTATCTTCTCATATGTGTATATGTTTCTAAGTGGATAATCATCACAATGACATATGGCAACAAAGAAATATGCACACATTAAGAATATATACAATAAATCACATAAAAGGCTAAAATGAAGTCATAACATATATCAATAAGATTTTTGCTTCAAAGCATGGCCAAAGGCTCAAATATATCTTATTGTACATTAATGAACTTCAAACACCAACACACTACATATATTACAACTATCACCAAGGGAAAAAGGAGAAAGTTGGAATATATGGAGAAAGGCAACAACTATCATCAGATAAAATAGACTAGCAAAAATCTCACTATTGCACATGAGATAAGTTGATGAAATGATAGGCAATAAAATTGCTAGATTGACATATTTGGGATTGGAGGATCATATGCATGATTTTGTATAGTCCCAATTATATGCACTCATCTCAACTTAAACACATATACAATATAGAGTCCTCTTAAAACCATGGCTAGAACTACAACAATTACAAATACATTAATTCATGCTAGAAGGCAACCGACAAACGGTTGGAATCAAGATATGTGAGCATGAGAAAGATATACTTGTTACCGAGATATAATTGGTAGGATGTAGAGGATATGAATTCGTTGATCATCCTATAGCTTGCCTCAAATTTTATTCTAAGCATCACTTCTTCAAAATTGAGAGACAAGCATCCAATATCTCTCCAATGTACCTAAAACATATTTAAGTACAAAAATGGTCCCCAAACTTATTGGGTCCAAAGTAGTTAGTACAACTACAATACATAGGTGAGACTCCACATAATTATGTGCATATTGATATGAAATTGAATTTCATGCACAACTTAGACGATGGGAATTGGTGGAGTTTCCCCTATATATTGGATTAAAGAAAGCAAGCATGCCATAATATAAACATATATTAAATATGCAAGCATAAAGCTTCCAAGAACCAAAAAGGAGATGCAATTTGAACAAAAACACCAAGTAAATCGAGTTTGCACACACAAGAGTGTGACATGACAAACTATGTCCAAATTGTATCAAAGAACCAATTCAACACATGAAAGATCACAAATTAAACAAATGAACTAGGCTAAAACCAAAGGAGCAAAAGATAGATAGAAATAAAAATGCTCAAGGATTTATCTCATTCTAAAATGGTCAAATCATGAAACAAGGAATGAGACAAAACCAACTCTCAAAAAGAGCGAGGTTCCAATAAGAAACCAAACTCCCCAAACATCTCATGATGTCACAAAATACCAAAACAAAAATATTGAGGTTCCAAGCACATAAAACCCGAGATGGATCAAACAAAGAAGCATAAATATGAATGTTCTAAATAATATAGGAGAGATCCCCCATGGATAGTACATTGTGTAGGATTTTCCTTAAAATGCAAAATGCACACAAATGGGATCATCACTACTACCTACATTAACTAAAACACAAGAGGATATCAATAAAATAAGAAGATCCAAAAGAAGCAAGGAAGGCTTAGGAGACAACATAAACATTTTCTTGGCCAAAGATAGGACAAAATTAAACAAAGGCCAAAGTGAATATGATCAATAAATTCTACCTTAAATTGAGTACTCATTTTCCAAGGACAAGAAATATTGGGAATAATTTTCCCTAGGTAGTTCATACGGATATCCAAGATCATACACACACAACAAGAATCATATAACTAAATATAAGAATTGAGCATGATACTTCAAACAAGATTCTTGGTAGCTTCCAATAGTCACACAATCACTAGTGATTAGAGTAACTTGAAGAAAATGGTTTCCATGCGAATATCTATATCTAAATATGAGGAAACACATACCAAGAACCACTCTCTAATACAAGATCCAAAATAAGATCAATAAAGCCATTCAAGCAAATTGGAAATTGTATGAGCAAATGTGTCACATAGGTGCTAGATAATTATCAATATCAATTCTAAGTGACACAACCTCGAATATCCACATTCTCTAGGATTTGTAATATGCACTAAGCATATGACTCCCCCATAATGTGATACTACCATAAAACCAACACGAGGCAAAAAGGATACAAATAGAGATAATTAATGGACATTATAAAACTTAAATTTCTCATGAGAATTTTACCACATAGAGACTAAACAATAATACAATATAAATACTAGGTGGTATTCCTCATGTACACACAATTTTAGGATTGTGGAATGCCCAAGCATAACACTCCCCCAAAATGGGATAGTCCATTAATCTCTCACAAGAGCCAAATAAGATATCAAATATAATCAATTAAGGCTCTAATACAAGAAACACACATACATGGTGTGCCACCTAATCATATACAAATATACTTGATATCTCAAGATAATTAAGTGTAAAGCACAACATGTACAAAAGCATGGAAGATACAAAACCAACACATGCACAAGGGGCGAGTAACTTTCAATGTAATGAGTTAAGCATATGTTACCGCAAGGAGGAACATTGGAAATATAATATAATCATGATAATACAAATGGCTTGGCTTGACAATAATAATTGACGAAGATCCCTCAATTCTTCATAATGTAGCCAAGACTCCAATGCCCTCCAAATAACACCTATTGATCAAGTTTTGGCTTGTTGGTCCCCAATCAAGTTGGGTCCTAAGAGGTTAGTCACAATAGGCTTGGCAACCCAAATGGTTCTTTTCTTGAAACCACATTGAGCACCAACAAATTTGGCAAACACATTGCCAACCTCATCCTTACAAATAGAATACGCATCATCAATAATGATAGGGTTGGATGAGGAGATACCGATAGTGCATGAGGAAGAAATATGCCCCTTCTCACGGCATATGTAGCAAGTTCTACTCTTGCCATCTTTCTTTTTAGGTAAAGCTACAACTCGAGGAAGAGCTCGAGTAGTCCTCTTAGGAAGTGGCCCATTAATTACTTGAGGTGGAGCTTGAGGCCGCTTGTAACATCCCAAAAATCATGTTTAAAAAACTCATTCATATCATTCTTGCATCATTCATTCATATAGGGTTTTTCTCAAAATCATTTAGAGGCAGAAGTTTGAGCTATGATTTCATGTGGGCAAATTGTCTCAATTGGCCATCACCCTTTGGGATTTGATTGTCTATGAACTTGTTTGCTTGCCTCCATGGTTGGAAAGGCTAGGTGAAGCTTTTAACCCAAGATTCAAAATTTAGAAATAGTTTCAAAACCCTATTTCAAATATTTGCAACTAGAGCAAATCTCTGTTTATTTTGAAACCCAAGCTTGACCAAGCCTTTGCAAGGTAACCACTAGGATATTTGATTGTTTGTGAACCCACAGAACCCTGCAAAAATCCCCAAAGCAGTTTGAATTCAAAAGGATTTGAATTCATATCAAATTCTATTCAGAAAATGGAATTAGAAAAAGAAAAGGCTTAAAGAAAGGAAAAGGGCCGAGCGGCCAGAATCTGGCCCAGCAGCAAATCAAGCCCAGCAAGCCCACCCGGGGATCTCCTTATTCTTCTCTCACGCACAAGCGCACGCGCTGAGCCGCTGACAGGCAGACCCCACCTGCACTCCGCGCACCTCGCTGACAAGCGGGCCTTCTCCACGTCAGCGTCGTCTCCACCCGCACGACCCGTTCATCCCCAAATCAACGCGGGCATTTCTGTGTTTAATTCGCGACGTCAATTCGATTTTTGGCCGAGTAATTCTCGCTCGTGACCAGGCTATAAGAACCCCCTCTGTCCCCTCTCTCTTCTCCCTCAAACCCCGAACCCAGAGCGCCACCAGGCTGCGAGCATTACCCTCTGAAACCCCGCCGTCTCCGACGACTGCGCCGGCGAATTCCGGTGAGTCCAGAGCTCCCCTCTGCCTCTCGATCTTGCAAACTGATTCAGTGAGCCTCTGCGCTTCTTTTAACACGTTTCGTTTGCTCTCGCATGGACCGTAGCTCCGGCAACATCGTCGACTAGTCGCCACCGACGTCTGCACGAACTCCGGCGAACTCTAGTGGTAAGACCAGACCGCCCCGCGCCTTCTAGTTCACGCACACAACTCTGTCTCGACTCTGTGAATCTAACCGTGTCCTCGCTTTGCCTTGGGGTGATCCACAGCAACGTCCACGACGACCACCCGACGCAACCGCCACAAAGAACTCCGGCGAGCAATCTAGGATGCCGGCGCCCTTGACCAACCGCGAGTACGACGAGCTTCGCCGTGACCCCCTGAGCCCGGTGAGCTACCCCTCCTTCTCCCTCTCCGTCTGCATCGTCGGCAACGTCATCGACCGACAGTTCCGCCGCCGGTAGCCGCCGCTCCGCCGCCAGTTCTTGGCCAGAGAAATAGCAGCCGTTAGATTTGTATCGTAGCTCTAGGATAGATCCACTTAACCCCGAAGCGGTACGCGATCTGAGCCGCCAGATTTCATTTAGATCCTACGGCTGTGGAGCTCGATCCAGTGCGAAACGGTACGGGCGAATAAGAACATGACGCGTGGCTAGGTTAGATCTGAGAATAGAATTTAAAAACAGATTTTGATCCAGTTTTCAAATGCCAATATCTTTTGAATGCCACGTTGGAATTTTGCAAACTTTATACCGTTGGATTCAGAAAAACAAACCCTTTCTGCCTATCCTTTTTGTTTAGCAAATAGTAACCATTAGATGTGCTTAAATTGCAGAGACTTGTTTGAGGCCTTTTTGAATATAGGTTTAGTTTAGTATTTTATTTTAGGGCTAAATAAGTTGTCTTGGCTACTTTGTGACTTGTTTAGTTTCTGTAAACTTGCACTTGATTGGTTGAGTTCTCAAAAATCATCACTTGGTAGATTCATGCATACATGCATTCATACTATTTCTTGTTTGTATATATTTGTGTGTAATTGTGTGCTACCACTTTGTGTGTAGATTTTGCTAGTGATTGCGATTGTGACGAGTGCTACTCTCCACACTACCAAGGCAAGTGATATCTTCATGAATATTCCATACCTATATTTTATACTTGCATTAGATATATTTTGTTAGGACTTGCATACTACTTTTGTCAATTGATGATGGGAAATCCTATTTAGAATAGAATGCTAGTTGCTAGGAAAATTTCCTAAGGATAAGTTGCCATACCATGCTTAGCCTAGCTACTAGAAAACAAGGGTGGTTTATATATACACTATGGAAAAATTATTCTAAGTCTTTGGACTTGTGTTTTATTTTAACAAAACAACTAAGTTAATGAATCGCCTGGGTGGATTGGAAGGAATGGTGTATGTTGAGTGGTTCACAAGGCCATGGACTTGGCTTGTGTATCTCACTTGTGGATGGCCACCCAGGAACAAAGAGATTTGAGTTGTCATATGTTGAGAAGCTTCAAGTGCAACCACTTGGCATTATGGGCTCTGCCATGATCTTAGGATGCTGGAACTTAGTCTCTTGGACAGTGGGTGGTAGATGGGATGATAGGTTGGAACGCGTCCATTTGACTAAGGAAAGGCTACTGAAGGATCATGTCTTGGGAAACCAAGGCTTGTGGGGAAAGTGCACCACCTCTGCAGAGTGTAAAACCTAAGTACTTAGCCATGTCCCTGGTAAAGGACAATTTGAGCATCAAGACATGGAAACTTCAAGAATCTCATCACTCCAATTTCTAAATAAAACTTGTGGGTGAACAAGGGTTAAAAGGATCTTCAGTCATTGATTGGTAGATGCCCTGAGTGGATCTGGAGTCTTTGATTGATAGATGCCTTGGGTGTTTTGCTTACAAAACTTAGTATTTTCAAAAGTTAGGGAAAAATCTATTTTGAGCAAAGCAAGCCTAAGCTCCACCAGCCAAATGCATATAGTATTATAGTCCACTTAAAATATACTAAGGTATCACTTGCCAATACTATTCCAAAGTATTGACCCTCTGTGGCTGTAACTTATGATGTTGCAGGTTACTCTGATGATGAATAGGAGTCATGAGTCTACACTCAACATGCTTGCCTGTGGCACATGAAGATGAAGACTTATGTTTATTTACATATTCCATAAACTCTTGTATTAGGCCTTTGGCCATGAGTTGTAAAGACTATGTTTTATCTCTGGAATGACTGTAATAAACGACCTTTGTATCTGTGTACTTCATCTTAAACTGTGGATGCTAGCATTGATCCAGGGACTAGCATTGCAATCACAGGGATCTTTTCCTTTAATAAGGAGGGATCTTACAGATGGTATCGAAGCACGTGTTGCTGTGGGATTATGAACCTAGGATTGGAAACCACTAAGGAAAATTTTAACTTCTTCTACACTTGTCTATTCTTCTCGTAAACTTTTCTAATCTTCTCATTCTCATCACTATTTGTAGATGAACTCCGTCAACGAAGCCGTGAAGAAAGGACCACTCATGACCATGACCTTGGAGTGTGAGACTGAGTTTCCCAAGATTCTCAAGGACCTCATGGAGACCATGGGAGTACATGGTGCAGCAGTGTACAAGGGCTTTCCAGTGATGGAGGAAGGAGTGGAGTATTGGTGGGTGCAACTTCACTTGTACAAGAACAAGGAAGACAACCACAAAGAAAAAGGCTTCTGCATGTACACCAACACTTTTATGCACACCACATTCTTTGAGTCAGCAAAAGAAGCAGCTTGGAAGACTATCAAGGAACTAAGTGCTAGAGTTAAGTGCAAGATGCTCAACCTCCAAAAAGACTTAGAGAAAGAGAAGGAACATACCCAAGAGTTGGAAATCACCAACCAATCCTTAAGAGGAGATATTATAGACTTAGTGATAGAAGCATGTGAACAAGATAGGGTGATTGCCACTAGGAACATTGTGTTAGCCACCAGATCCAATGAGATAGGATTGTAAGCGCACTTTGTTAGTTGGACCACCACCTATCACCTTATTTTCCAAAATGATACCTTAAATAAGTTTGAACCTTGGTTGATGTAATGGATTCTTGTATGCATGACTTGTATGATTTTTGTGTGTCCCAAGAATGTGTTTGAATGTTTGTCTTGTTTATCTTAAATTGTGTTGTTCTAACTTTTCAATCTTATAAATAGATGCCTTTTGCCATCAGCACTGTTGAGGAGTTCCAGTTACCGTTTTGGTCCTCGTGTCGTAGAGCTTACTACTTTACTCGATCTCCCTTTTCCTATCATTACGGTGCACCCACTCACCAAGTTTGAGAGGAAGGACCTTTGGGGCTTCAAGGTGAACCAGCCAGGGCCTTGATGAGCCTACTACGGAGGCCATCGTCTTCAAGCTTATGCACGATGATAGGGAGAGAGGCATGGAGGTTGTCATGCAGGATCTGATAGGACGACTGTTAGGCCGTCACTCCCGACAGGTTAGAGGAACTCACTTCCACGCCTTCGGAAGGCGTGATGATGACGGAGAGTCCATTGACTTTGAGGACGACTCGAGGGTCACAGCAGAGCCGATACGCCTGTACCTCCAGGACTTAGAGACTCTTATTAGGCACGTGGATACCGATAGGACCAACGTCATGCTTAGTAATGACGAGCTCCAGGTGCAGCTTCGCGAGAAGGACAAGCTCTTTGCGCAGCAGGACGAGATAGTCAAGGAGATGGAGATGAAGTTCGAGACCCAAGACCGTAAGTTCAAGAGTCAAGAGAAGCGTGTCCAGGATAGGAACAAGAGGATTCGTGATATGACCGAGGAACTGCAGTCCAAGGACTTCGAGTTAGAGCAGCAGATTACAGTGATTGTGAGTCTTAATTCCATTAATAGGGCTCTCAAGGCCAAGATCGACTCTTTGACCACTACCATCGAGGAGAACAAGACCGCAATGGAGAACGCAGGTCTTACCTTTGTCGAGGAGGAGATTGATGCCGACGAGTAGATTTGATTACTCAGTTATCTTTATTTACCGCACTTATTATTTGTGAACTTAATGTTTGGACCATCCGACATGTGGATGGCTTGCCACTTGTGTGTTTGGACTTTTGTTATCTTGTTGTTTAGCTTTTATCCTAGTGTTGCTTGCTATGTGTTTGCTTGTGTAATGTATTGTGCATAAATCATGTAAGGGTATCTCATTCTTATCTCTATATGAATAAACCACAGATGCCTCCCCGTCACAAGAAACCCCAACCCCAACATTACCCCGGAAATGCAACAAATGATGAATGCGCAAACACAGCTTATGCAAATGATGACGACGTTCATCCAGAACCAGAACAACAACAACAACCCCAATAACAATAACAACAACAACAACCCTCCAGGTTTTGATATGCTTACCAGATTTCTGGTGAGGCGCCTAAGTTTTCGAACGATCGATCCCATGGTGGCCAATGATTGGCTACGTTCTGTGAACAAAGACTTAGTGACCGTGGGATGCACAGATGCTGAAAAGGTCAGGTTCGCAGCACATCTGTTGGAAGGACCAGCCGCCGCATGGTGGGACAACTTCCAGATTACCACGCCTATTGATGAAGTGACTTGGGCTATCTTTGAAGATGGCTTTCGTACTACTCATATCTCACCAGGTATGATGAGCCTGAAAAAGAAGGAATTTCACAACCTGAAGCAGCGCCACCAGTATGGCTGAATATATTGAAGAGTTCAACAATCTGGCGCGCTATGCACCGGATGAGGTTGACACTGATGCCAAAAGGAAGGAAAAGTTTCTGGAAGGCTTGAATGATGAGCTGAATTTGCAGTTGTCTGTGGCATATGTTCCAACTTACCAGTCGCTGTGTGACAAAGCTGTTATTGTGGAGAATAAAATGAAGCAAGTCGAGAGTAGAAAGAGGAAACACTCCGACAAGCATAGCTCAGGATCGTCTCATAAACGATCTCACTATGATGATAGTGTCACCAGGATCCCACAAGCATGGGAAATTTAACAAGCACCACAACCACAACCGTCATGACAACAAGCATCATCGCAGTCATGACAATGATAAGTATAAGAATCACAAGAGTGGACATAAGAACCACCACAGTGGAGGTGGAAGTGGAAGTCAGCCTAAAAGGGACATCAGTCAGGTTGAATGCTTCAAATGCAAGAAGCTGGGGCATTATGCTAATGAGTGCCCTGAGAAGAACGTTGAAGGACCTAACAAGCCTAATCCTTTTCAGAAAGGGCAGGTTAACCACATCAATGTGGAGGAGGTCTATGAAGAGCCTGATGCCGTTGCTGGTAAGTTCAGACTCAATTCTATCCCAGCATTTGTACTCTTTGATACTGGTGCATCTCATTCATTCATATCAAAAGCATTCGTCGAAAGAAATGAACTACCGGTAGAAACCATTGGATGTCCTATAAGAGTAAGTTCTCCTGGTGGAGAAATGATAGTAAACTCAGGATGTCATGATCTAGTCATAGAGATCGGAAAACATAAGTTTCCAGTAAACCTAATAATCCTAAATTCCCAAGGATTGGATATAATTTTGGGAATGGATTGGATGGCTAAGTATGATGGAGTACTAGATTGCGCAAATCGCACAATTTCACTCACAACCCCTGAAGGTAAGAGGATAATATTCAAGTCCAATTTTAAATCTAAAGGGAGTAAGTTGAATTCTCTTAAGGGGGTTAGCATGGACAGTGTGCCAATTGTGTGTGAGTATCCGGATGTGTTCCCAGAAGAGTTACCGGGAATGCCACCAGATAGAGATGTGGAATTTATAATAGATTTGGTACCAGGTTCTAGACCAAGGGCAAAAAGGCCTTATAAAATGTCAGTTGACGAACTTAAGGAACTCAAGAAACAACTTGGAGAACAATTGCAGAAAGGATTCATCCAGCCAAGTTCTTCATCTTGGGGAGCTCCAGTTTTGTTCGTAGAGAAGAGAGACAGAACTCAAAGGTTATGCATAGATTACCGTTCTCTCAACGAGGTAACCATCAAGAACAAGTATCCTTTGCCAAGAATAAATGACTTGTTTGATCAGCTAGAAGGAGCATGTGTGTTCTCGAAGATTGATCTTCGGTCAGGCTATTTTCAACTCAAGATAAGAGAGCAAGACATACTTAAAACAGCATTCACCACAAGGTATGGATTGTATGAGTACACTGTGATGCCTTTTGGTTTAACCAACTCCAAAGATACTTCATGAATATGATGAACAAAGTGTTCATGGAATTTCTCGACAAGTTCGTCGTTGTTTTCATCGATGACATCTTAGTCTACTCCAAGAGCAAGGAAGAACATGAAAGACATCTACGCTTGATACTTGAGAAACTAAGGGAACATAAGCTTTATGCCAAATTCAGCAAGTGTGAGTTTTGGTTAGAGGAAGTTGGATTTCTTGGTCATGTTATGACAAAGGATGGTGTAGCAGTTGATCCTGCTAAAGTTTCCAGTGATGAATGGGAATCTCCTAAGAACGTAAAAGAGGTTCGTAGTTTCCTTGGTTTAGCAGGTTACTACAGAAGATTCATTGAAATTTTTTCTAAGGTGCTAAACCAATGACAGAATTGTTAAAGAAAGATAAGAAATTTGCTTGGTCTGAAGGATGTGAACTCAGCTTTCAAGAACTAAAGAAGAGACTTGTGTCAAACCGATTCATGCCTACCAGATTTGGAAAAGGATTTCCAAGTATATTGTGATGCTTCTCATCAAGGATTAGGTGCCGTACTTATGCAAGGCGGAAAAGTTGTGGCTTATGCCTCGAGACAACTCAAAACTCATGAAGTAAATTATCCTACTCATGATTTAGAGTTAGCCGCTGTTGTCCATGCACTCAAAACATGGAGACATTACCTTTTGGGAAAACGTTGTGAAGTATTCACCGATCATAAGAGTTTTAAGTATATCTTCACCCAGAAGGAAATCAATATGAGGCAAAGGAGATGGTTAGAACTTATCAAGGATTACGACTTGAGTTTGCAATACCACCCCGGTAAAGCAAATGTAGTAGCAGATGCTCTAAGTCGTAAAGCGTTTGTAAATGGTCTTACCAAAGGTGAATTGCCAGATGATTTGTGTAAGCAATTCAAGGAACTCAGGTTGGAGATTGTGCCAGAAGGACATCTCATGTCTTTGGATGTTCAACCCACTCTGTTGGATAAGATTAAAGAAGCCCAAAAGACGGATAAAGAGATCGAAGAGATCAAGGAAAGGATTAGCCAAGGGAAAGCTAAAAGTTTCCATATGGACGAACAAGGTACTTTATGGCACGGGAAACGTATTTGTGTTCCACAAGATCCGGAAATGCGGAAACTGATTTTACAGGAAGCCCATAACTCTCCGTATTCTATTCACCCGGGAAACAACAAAATGTACATGGATATGAAAGAAAGATTTTGGTGGAACAATCTCAAAAGGGACATCGCCGAACACATTGCTTTGTGTGATGTGTGTAGTAGAGTGAAAGCGGAACATCAGAAACCAGCAGGTTTGCTTCAACCAATGCCTATTCCTGAATGGAAGTGGGAAAATATTGGTATGGATTTCATTACCGGATTACCAAGGACCAGGTCAGGGTATGATTCCATATGGGTAGTAGTAGATCGCCTAACTAAAGTGGCTCATTTTATACCCGTAAAGACAACTTATACAAGTGCCAAGTTAGCCAAAATCTACATGAGCAGAATTGTATGCCTTCACGGTGTACCTAAGAGTATTGTGTCTGATAGAGGAACTCAATTCACTTCTCACTTTTGGAGACAGCTTCATGAATCTTTAGGAACGAGATTGGAATTCAGCACTGCTTTTCATCCTCAAACTGATGGACAAACAGAAAGGACTAATCAAATTCTTGAAGACATGTTGAGGGCATGTGCCCTAGACTATGGAGCAAGTTGGGATGAAAGTCTGCCTTACGCAGAGTTTTCTTACAACAACAGTCACCAATCTAGTATTGGGATGGCACCATTCGAGTTTCTATACGGAAGAAAGTGTACCACCCCATTGCTATGGAATGGTGTGGGAGAAAGAAGTTTGTTTGGACCAGATCTTATCAAAGACGCCGAAGAAAAGGTCAAATTGGTTAGAGACAGATTGAAGATAGCACAGTCTCGACAGAAAAGCTACGCAGATGCTAAGCGTAGAGAAGTCACTTACGAAGTTGGGGATAGAGCTTATCTTAGAGTATCACCACTTCGTGGAGTAAAAAGATTTGGAGTCAAAGGAAAGTTAGCACCAAGATATGTTGGACCATTCAACATTCTAAGTCGCAAGGGAGAAGCTGCATATGAAATCGAACTGCCAGCATCTCTATTAGCCGTCCATAATGTTTTTCATGTGAGTCAGCTTAAGAAATGTCATCCAGAAATGGAAGGATCTTCTTTGAAGGATACCATATCTTTGGAGGAAGTTCAACTAGAAAGTGACCTCACCTATGAAGAAAAGCCTATCAAGATACTTGAGACCGCAGAAAGAGTCACAAGGACAAAGACTATAAAATTTTGTAAAGTACAATGGAATCATCATTCCGAAGAGGAAGCAACATGGGAAAGAGAAGATGATCTTCGGAAAGACCACCCTCACCTATTTGCTAGCCAATCCGAATCTCGAGGGCGAGATTCATTTTAAGGGGGTTAGATTTGTAACATCCCAAAAATCATGTTTCAAAAACTCATTCATATCATTCTTGCATCATTCATTCATATAGGGTTTTTCTCAAAATCATTTAGAGGCAGAAGTTTGAGCTATGATTTCATGTGGGCAAATTGTCTCAATTGGCCATCACCCTTTGGGATTTGATTGTCTATGAACTTGTTTGCTTGCCTCCATGGTTGGAAAGGCTAGGTGAAGCTTTTAACCCAAGATTCAAAATTTAGAAATAGTTTCAAAACCCTATTTCAAATATTTGCAACTAGAGCAAATCTCTGTTTATTTTGAAACCCAAGCTTGACCAAGCCTTTGCAAGGTAACCACTAGGATATTTGATTGTTTGTGAACCCACGTAACCTGCAAAAATCCCCAAGCAGTTTGAATTCAAAAGGATTTGAATTCATATCAAATTCTATTCAGAAAATGGAATTAGAAAAAGAAAAGGCTTAAAGAAAGGAAAAGGGCCGAGCGGCCAGAATCTGGCCCAGCAGCAAATCAAGCCCAGCAAGCCCACCCGGGGATCTCCTTATTCTTCTCTCACGCGCAAACGCACGCGCTGAGCCGCTGACAGGCAGACCCCACCTGCACTCCGCGCACCTCGCTGACAAGCGGGCCTTCTCCACGTCAGCGTCGTCTCCACCCGCACGACCCGTTCATCCCCAAATCAACGCGGGCGTTTCTGTGTTTAATTCGCGACGTCAATTCGATTTATTGGCCGAGTAATTCTCGCTCGTGACCAGGCTATAAGAACCCCCTCTGCCCCCTCTCTCTTCTCCCTCAAACCCCGAACCCAGAGCGCCACCAGGCTGCGAGCATTACACTCAGAAACCCCGCCGTCTCCGACGATCGCGGCGATTCCGGTGAGTCCAGAGCTCCCTCCGCCTCGATCTTGCAAACTGATTCGGTGAGCCTCTCGCTTCTTTTTAACACGCTTGCTTTCTCGCATGGACCGTAGCTCCGGCAACATCGTCGACTAGTCGCCACCGACGTCTGCACGAACTCCGGCGAACTCTAGTGGTAAGACCAGACCGCCCCGCGCCTTCTAGTTCACGCACACAACTCTGTCTCGACTCTGTGAATCTTACCGTGTCCTCGCTTTGCCTTGGGGTGATCCACAGCAACGTCCACGACGACCACCCGACGCAACCGCCGCTCACAGCAACTCCGGCGAGCAATCTAGGACAGCCCCGAGCGCCCCTTGACCAACCAGCGAATGCAGCGAGCTTCGTGACCCCAGGCCCGGTGAGCTACTCCCTCCTCCTCTCTCTCGTCGGCAACGTCATCGACCGACAGTTCCGCCGCCGGTAGCCGCCGCTCCGCCGCCAGTTCTTGGCCAGAGAAATAGCAGCCGTTAGATTTGTATCGTAGCTCTAGGATAGATCCACTTAACCCCGAAGCGGTACGCGATCTGAGCCGCCAGATTTCATTTAGATCCTACGGCTGTGGAGCTCGATCCAGTGCGAAACGGTACGGGCGAATAAGAACATGACGCGTGGCTAGGTTAGATCTGAGAATAGAATTTAAAAACAGATTTTGATCCAGTTTTCAAATGCCAATATCTTTTGAATGCCACGTTGGAATTTTGCAAACTTTATACCGTTGGATTCAGAAAAACAAACCCTTTCTGCCTATCCTTTTTGTTTAGCAAATAGTAACCATTAGATGTGCTTAAATTGCAGAGACTTGTTTGAGGCCTTTTTGAATATAGGTTTAGTTTAGTATTTTATTTTAGGGCTAAATAAGTTGTCTTGGCTACTTTGTGACTTGTTTAGTTTCTGTAAACTTGCACTTGATTGGTTGAGTTCTCAAAAATCATCACTTGGTAGATTCATGCATGCATGCATTCATACTATTTCTTGTTTGTATATATTTGTGTGTAATTGTGTGCTACCACTTTGTGTGTAGATTTTGCTAGTGATTGTGATTGTGACGAGTGCTACTCTCCACACTACCAAGGCAAGTGATATCTTCATGAATATTCCATACCTATATTTTATACTTTCATTAGATATATTTTGTTAGGACTTGCATACTACTTTTGTCAATTGATGATGGGAAATCCTATTTAGAATAGAATGCTAGTTGCTAGGAAAATTCCCTAAGGATAAGTTGCCATACCATGCTTAGCCTAGCTACTAGAAAACAAGGGTGGTTTATATATACACTATGGAAAAATTATTCTAAGTCTTTGGACTTGTGTTTTATTTTAACAAAACAACTAAGTTAATGAATCACCTGGGTGGATTGGAAGGAATGGTGTATGTTGAGTGGTTCACAAGGCCATGGACTTGGCTTGTGTATTTCACTTGTGGATGGCCACCCAGGAACAAAGAGATTTGAGTTGTCATATGTTGAGAAGCTTCAAGTGCAACCACTTGGCATTATGGGCTCTGCCATGATCTTAGGATGCTGGAACTTAGTCTCTTGGACAGTGGGTGGTAGATGGGATGATAGGTTGGAACGCGTCCATTTGACTAAGGAAAGGCTACTGAAGGATCATGTCTTGGGAAACCAAGGCTTGTGGGGAAAGTGCACCACCTCTGCAGAGTGTAAAACCTAAGTACTTAGCCATGTCCCTGGTAAAGGACAATTTGAGCATCAAGACATGGAAACTTCAAGAATCTCATCACTCCAATTTCTAAATAAAACTTGTGGGTGAACAAGGGTTAAAAGGATCTTCAGTCATTGATTGGTAGATGCCCTGAGTGGATCTGGAGTCTTTGATTGATAGATGCCTTGGGTGTTTTGTGCCTTACAAAAACTTAGTATTTTCAAAAGTTAGGGAAAAATCTATTTTGAGCAAAGCAAGCCTAAGCTCCACCAGCCAAATGCATATAGTATTATAGTCCACTTAAAATATACTAAGGTATCACTTGCCAATACTATTCCAAAGTATTGACCCTCCAGCTGTAACTTATGATGTTGCAGGTTACTCTGATGATGAATAGGAGTCATGAGTCTACACTCAACATGCTTGCCTGTGGCACATGAAGATGAAGACTTATGTTTATTTACATATTCCATAAACTCTTGTATTAGGCCTTTGGCCATGAGTTGTAAAAGACTATGTTTTATCTCTGGAATGACTGTAATAAACGACCTTTGTATCTGTGTACTTCATCTTAAACTGTGGATGCTAGCATTGATCCAGGGACTAGCATTGCAATCACAGGGATCTTTTCCTTTAATAAGGAGGGATCTTACACCGCTTCCCTAGTTGCTTCACACTAAGAGGCTTTTTATTCAATGGGCAAGATCTAACATGGTGCCCTTCTTCCTTGCACTTGAAGCAAACAATGTTGGCCATATTCTTGACTTGATCTTGGCCATTCTTCTTATTGTCCTTGTGCTTCAACTTGATAATGGACTTGTTCTTGATATTGGAGTTCAATCCAAGCCCACTCTTGTCATTGGGGGATTTTTGCACACTCAAGATTTTGTTGAGTGCGGCCTTCCCTTGATGACCCTTTTACAAGTCATTCTTCAAAGAAGTGACTTGAGCCTTGAGCTCTTTGATTTCCTCTACATGGTTAGTTTCAACAAAAACACTAGAGGAAGTAGATGCTACATTGTTAGAGCAACAAGGCACGGAATGTAATTCATCACAAGATATATCATGGTTGTGAGAGGATGAACTACAAGGAATAGCACATGGCAATATAACATTTGGAGTAGATGTCATGCTAATGTCCACATGAGGCCCACTAGATGTTACCTTTGACACGATGGCCTCATGAGCTAACTTTAGCCTACCATGGGAGACTAGAAGATCCTCATGCGAGCTTGAGAGCTTAACATGACTTTCTTCTAATTTCCCATAGTTGCTAGTTAGCAACGCAAGTTGAGCCTTTAGCTCAACATTATCCTCCAAAATAGATGCTTCACAAGAAATAGAGTTAGTAGCACAAGCATCATCATTATTAGCGAGAGGTGAGGGCAACTTGGCAAGCTCTTTTGACTATGAAGCTTTAAGTTGCTCATGTGACTCGGTAAGTTTGATGATCTCACCCTTGATGACCCTAGAGCCATTTTTGAGGTGCTCAAAATCCTCAAGGAGTTTAGCATAAGCACCTTCAAGTTCATCATTTTTAATCTTGAAGGAGTTTTCCACCGCAAGTTCTCTATCATGGTATTCCTTTACTCTAGATAATTCTAGAGTAAAAGTCTCCTCAAGAGTTTATTTGGTGGTTTGTTCTTCTTCAAGGGAGTCCTTTAGTTGTGCAACTTCATTAGCATACTCACGCTCAAGTGCAAACTTTTCATCAATTAAGTTTGCTTGCTCCTTAATAAGATCATTGCCTTCTATGGCACAATTCAAGATTTCAAGAAAGTTGGAGGAAGCAATTTATTTTTGAAGAGAGCGCTATAGACAACCTCTCCCATTTTCTTAATAGAGGTAATATCATACTTACCTCTATAATCGTCATTATCATTCTCAACCTCATCATCATCATGAGATACAATGGGATTCAAAGAGGTTACCTTTGTTCCCTTAGCCATAAGGCACATGTGAGAACCGGAGGAAGGTGATGATGAGATTGCACTTGTAGCTCTCTTCAAGACCTTGTCTTGGCCCATAGAATCTTCATTTTCCTCTACATGGTTACCAACACAAGCACTAGAGGAAATAGAAGCATTTTTATCATGGCAACAAGACAACATGAGCATATCATCATGAGATTTATTCAAGTCATTTCTACATGATATGCAAGGACTATTAACACAAGCATGTGAGGAATTTTGAGTGCTAGATGTGTTAAGGTCCAAAGATAGATCATTGCAACTAGATAGATATGAGGGATTACAAATAGTGAACACACTATCCATATTGCAATTTCTATCACCACTCACCATATCATTACCTTGTGAAAAGTCACATGTTGGTGAAGTGGTAGAGGATGAGAACTCATCTCGACCGGAAGTGGAAGCAACACAATCATACTCAATAATGTTGGACACAACATATTTATCTTGAAGTTTTGTCCATAACTCATGAGCGCTCCAAAAAGGAATGATTGAAGATGTAACTACATAGCTCAAAGCATTAACAAGCACATTAGAAGCTTGAGCATCGAGATATAAGTTTTTCTCATCCTCAATAGATAGATTTTTGAAATCCATTGGAGGAGAAAAACCTATATCTATAATACGCTCCAAATTTGGGTCCATGTCCCGAAAATGAATGAGCATGCGATTTTTCCATATATCATAATTTGTGCCATCGAATGTAAACATGTCATTGTGCACTAATCCTCTAGCCGACATCTTTACTCTCAAGGCGGTGAAGCCTAAAATGAGAGACCGGGCTCTGATACCAATTGAAAGGATATGGATGTCGCCTAGAGGGGGGGTGAATAGGCGATTAAAAATTTCCTAGAGTGTCTCAACAAAGGCGGAATAAAACTAGTGTTTACTTTGTTAAGCACAACCTAGAACAACTAAGGTTCACCTATGTGCACCAACAACTTATGCTAAGCAATACAAGCAACAAAGTGATAGAAAGATATATATTACTTCAAGCACGAAGGCTATCACAATGTAAAGTGCATAAGTAAAGAGCTTGGGTATAGAGATAACCGAGGCACGCGGGGACACCGATATTTTACCGAGTTCCTCCCAACATGGAGTACGTCTCGTTTGGAGAGGGGGTGGTATCAAACCACCAACGCCACAAAAGGCCTCCCTTATTCTCCGGTGAATCTCACCCCAACGGGATCGATCCACGCTTCCACTATCGGTGCACTTGTCGGTGGCAACCGGAACCTCTCACAAGGTTGGGGCACTTCTCCACAACTTAATTGGAGGCTCCCAAAAAACGCCACAAAAGGCCTCAACAAATGCCACCAAGGCCACAAAACCGTCTAGGGTTCCAAGAACCCAAGAGGTACAAGCTCGAATGAGCAACACAAACCAAATCCTCCGAGGAGAACTCAAACCGATGCACCAAATGCAAATGGCAAGAACACAAGAAGTGCTCAAATCCTTCTCTCCCAAATTCCACCAAAGCTACAAAAGCTTATGGGGGAATAAGAGAGGAAGAACAATGGAGGAAATCCACAAAAGACTCCAAGATGTAGATCCCAATATGTTCCCCTCACTTAGAGGAGAGATTGATTGGTGGGATTGTAGATCTAGATCTCCTCTTTCAAATCCCTCAAGAATATGCAAGAATCATAGGAGGGATTGAGAGGAAGCAAGCTCAAGAAGGTAAACAATGGAGGGGAAAACTTGCAAGAATAGTTGAGGAACCATTGGGGAAGAAGGCCCCTTATATAGGTCCCTCCAAAATCCAACCATTGTAGTCCAAAAACGCGATTCCCGGTACTACCAGACTTTCCCGGTACTACCGGACATTTCCTGGGGTTCCTGGGGCTCCAAACGCATTTTTTTCTGCACTCCCCGGTACCAAAATGCGGTACTACCGTACCCCGGTACTACCGGATCCTGGTCCGGTACTACCGGTCATCACAGAACGAAAACAGCCATAACTTTTGCATCCGGACTCCAATTTCGATGATCTTGGGCTCGTTTCGAAGAGGAAAACAACCTCTACAAGATCATGCAAAGAAACATCATAGTACAGCAAGGGAGTATAGATCCAAATGACAAAGTAAAAAACCTTCTGCCGCGCTAGGTATTAAAATGCGGTACTACCACTTTTAGGTACCTAGCCCGGCAGTGGCTTTTGGAAACTTGTCAAAACCTTCTGCCGTGCTAGGTACTAAAATGTGGTACTACCGCATTTTGGTACCTAGGAGGGCAGTGGCATTTGGCAACTTGCCAAAACCTACTGCCGCGCTAGGTACTAAAATGCGGTACTACCGCATTTTGGTACCTAGGAAAATTCAAACCTCTATAACTTTTGATTGGTAACTCCGATCGACCCGATTCCAATTGCGTTGGAAAAAGGACGACATGAGCTACCCTATGAAAGGTGAAAATATTGGTTATCACCAAGTGAGAATGTATCATGTATAATAATGTGAGATACCTCACTTGGTGAGAAACCAAAAAGCCGCCAAGATCAAAATCGCAACAAGATACAAACGGAAGATCCGATTTTGATGAACAAGAGCTTGTTATAGAGATTAACACAAGCTCTATATCCTCACATGGATAAGACCAAATAACAACCAAATATGATGATGCAAATATGCAAAGGTTTGAGCTCTCTCCGAACGATGTGACCGAGTTACTCATTCGAGAGCCCCTCTTGATAGTACGGTTATCTATCCTAAACCCGGTCTCCTACTAACAATATGAGACCGGCAAAAGGGAAAACCTATCAAGATTATACCTTTGCCTTGAGCATTCCACTTGAGCTCGATGTATACAATCTTGCCCTTCTCAAGATGGAACGCCTTTCTTGATTCTTCATCATCGATCCATGATCACCGAGGATGGCAAGCATCAAACATGAGATCTTCTACAAATGGCGCATTTTGATCTTGCACAACATATCTTCTTCTCATTTCATCGACCTTGAAGCCTACACAAGCTCCAAGCGATGCCAATGGACAATTCCTACAAGTATAACTTAATACACACATTAGTCCATAAAGATTGTCATTAATTACCAAAACCACACATGGGGGCCCAAAATGTTCTTTCAATGTGGGTGGACACTCCACTCAAAAAAATCCTTTCAATTCCCTCCACTCAAAATCCCACTCAAATTCCCATTAAATTTCCACCAAATTTAATGCAAACTCTCATTAAATAAAACTCCTTTTATTTATTCAGAATTTTGCCAATTACTTTAATGACAAACATTCACATATAACCCCTTGCTAGTATTTCATTTCACATGCAAACACACTTTCTGCAATTTCACCTGAAAACCTGTTTCGGTATCTAGTGAAATAAATTCCTGTGCTTGTTATTATTTCGGGCATGAAAATTTTGCTCCAATTGGATGTCGGTGTCTCTTAAGTGTGTCACCCTACGGTTCACGAATAATGCAGACATGATCGATACCCTTCTCAGATCAATAATCAGAAGCGGGATCTGGAGACCCATATTGACTCCCACACATTCAACGATGACTTTCTTGTGATCGTCGGAACCTTTTACGCTAGTATCTTAATCCCTTTGTTTCACGATATATTACATGTCCGAGATTCGATCATCGGTATCTCCATACCTAGTTTGATCTTGTTACTGACATGCACTCTTTTCTTGTTCCCGTGATATAACATTCTTGTGATCAAATCACTTGCTTGCAAGCTAACCAATGTGATATCACCTAGAGGGCCCAGAGTATATCTATCCGTCATCGGGATGAACAAATTCCACTCTCGATCCATGGGCCTTAACATAACACTTTATTAGTTCTGAACCCATCTTTATAATCACCCTGTTATGGTGTGACATTTGATGTTATCATGAAACTCTTCCGGTGTTAGTGATTGACATGATCTCATGGTATAAGGATTAGGATCACTTCGTAAGTTATTATAGCAATATAAACTCAATGACTTCGATCGTAATGCTATACTTCGGATGAATGTTCATCACACCATTACACTAATGTTGTGATCTCGTTATTAACAACATCCAATGTCCATGATCTGGAAACCCTTATCATCTTGTTAATCAACGATCTAGTTTATGAGAGAGGCATAACTAGAAACTTTCTGTTTGTTTATTAAACAAACATGTATTAACTTTTTCGTGTTAATACAATTATAGCATGCAAAATAAACATCTATCATATACTTGGAATATACATAATAAACACTTTATTATTGCCTCTCAGGGCATATTCCCTTCACGAACCCCCCTCGGTTTTTAGGTCGAAAGGCAACTTAAAGGCGCAGAGGGAGGCCGAGGAGTTTCCTAGGGTGGCCACACCCCTCCCAGGCGCGGGGTCAGGTGGGCCTCCGCCTGGGGTGGGTCTGGGCCCCCCAGGTCTCCCCTCTGTCTCTTCTTCTGGCTCCGTGGATCTTCTGGTGAAATATAATTTTTGGCATATTTTCCAGGATTTTTCCTGATAGTTCATTTTCTGCACAAAAACAAGACACCAAGGTAATTCTGCAGAAAACAGCGTCAGTCCATGTTATTTGTATCCAAACCACACAAGTTTAGAGGATAAACAATAGCAAAGTGTTCGAGAAAGTAGATATGTTTTGGACGTATCAACTCCCCCCAAGCTTAGCTTATTGCTTGTCCTCAAGCAATTCAGTTGAAAACTAAGTGCGATAAAAGAACTTTCACGAACACTTTGCTTCATATGATGTAAATATTCTCATCACAGAAGTAGATGCTTAGACAATTCATAATAAGGAGTAAGAAACTAAGTCTACTCAATAGTCATTGCAAGCTATGAAAAGAAACCAACTCAATAATAATAAGTAGCATGAAACATGAACATAAGCAACATTGCAATGCTCATAATAAGATATGATAGAGTGGTATCTCGCTTGCCTTTGTTTGAAGAGCACAATATAAATGCCAAGGCACCTCTGAAGTTCACATGAATACTAGAGATAAAGATATCAGAGATACAAGCATCAAAGTCATGACATAATTAACCAAGGTTTGGAACAAACACAAGAATGACAACTATGCTCTAAAGAAGGTGCTCATAGAATAGGTGGTGACTCAACAAGGTTATGAAAACGGTTTTGTGAAGGTTTGAAAGGCTTCCCAATGCTGAAAGGAAGGTACTCATTAGCTTTGAGCTCTCATTGCCCCTATCATATGCATCTTCATGTGGTTAAGGTGAAAGTGATGTCCACTCTGAATCAAATGCTTGACAGACCATAGACTGGAAATCCCAAGTCCCTTGAGTACGAGGGTCGCTCTGCATGCTACTCAACTTTGGTCACCTAAAAGTTCTTGTCATTGTAAATACATGCATATCATCGAGAACCGCCAACGGGGTACCCCTTGCACATGGTACAGGAGCTTTCCCATAACCAAAATGACAAGGTAAGCAGAGAATGATCATCTCAGCAATCTTTTTATTTTCCATACCCATAGCTTTTTATTGAGGATGCTTCATAGATGCTCATATGGTGATGCTACAAGTTTTCACCATGATTAAGCATGGCTTAGGCTAGCGGCCCAGGTGTTTCTCTAACACAATGTATAAACTACATGAACTCACAACCTCCCCTTTTATTTCACATCGTCGCCATCCATAAACAAAAGAGCAAGGAATCAACTGGATGAAATATCCAAAAAGTGTTGAAAGTGTTCCTCGTGACAGCATGGTTCTGCTGACTCCCAGTATATAATTAGCAAGCATATAAATTTCATGGACTAGTCACAATGGTTAAGGATTATTAAGCGCAAGGAATAAAGTGTTCCATCAAGTTCATGAGAGCTTTACTAACTAACTTTCTCAAAACAGACAAATATTTATTTTTAAAGAAAACACGGCATATGGAATATGCACTGAAATAGCTAATGATGCTAATAGGTAGGTTGGTGGACACAGCTGGCAATATTGGTTTTGGGGGAGTTGGAAGCACAGGTAGAGCACGTACTTAGTGCAAGTGAAGGCTAGCAATAGAGAGGGAGCGACAAACGAGAGAGCAATAGCTATCATAATCATGCTTGCAACAAAACATGACTAACTATGGCATGAAAGTGATACAAGAACTCTGAGTCAAAATAAATCATCGAGGCTTACTGACTATTGATTAGTCATATGCATGTGTGAGCATGTGCCAAGTCGATTCACATGAAAAGTCAGAGGAGGATACCACAATATCATACCAAAGTATGAATAAAACAATGCAAGCAAACATTCATATGACATGCTACAAACTATTAGCAAGCTGGAGCTAATCATAGACAAGCAAGAACTACTAAGCATCCATAATGACACACCTTACACAAATAGGCTAAGCATGCTCACAATGATGAGTATATGTACAAAAATGAAACAAACAGAGTTTGTTACCAGCCTCTTACCACACCTCGAGTTGTCTTAATCTTCATTATTGCCCTTCACTTGTGTGACTTGAATAATTAACATGAAACCAAAATCCACTGAGGACGGCTGAACCCTGCAAAGAACTCACTAAACCAAAGAAGAACAACAAATATTTTTGGTGTTTTCGATTTTTTTAAAGCAAAAACAAACAATAAAACCAAAAACAAAAACTAAGACGCTCCAAGAACAACACAACTATGCATGAAACAATAAAAACGAAGTGTCTAGCAAGACCTGAGATTTTTATTGATGAAGAAGGGGATACCTTGGGCACCCCCAAGATTTGACGCTTATACCTCTTGAATATTTCTTGGGGTGACATGGGGTGACTCCCCCCAGGCTTGAGCTTTTGTCCATTCTTTATGTCATTACATCATCCTCTCCTTACACCTGAAAAATTTCCTTCATACAAAACTTCACACAATCTTCATTAGCAACATTAGTGCATTGACAGATAATATACCTTTGGGGTTTCGCTTTAAAACAGCAAAACTTTCACTAAATACACAAGCTACTGTAGCAATTCCCTCAAAAAGCTCAATTTCCCAAAAAGAACCCAAAAACGAATCAATAAGAAGATAATGCAAATAATAGCAGAAATATGTCAAAACATACCAGCATGTAGAAATCGATTTTTTCGAACATCTCCTGTTGCTCAAATCAAAAAGTGTTGAACTAACGAAAGTTAGCTAACATATTAGGGGTTTATTCGTAAATTTTGAGCTCAATCCGAGTTAGAGAGACTCCTCGCGATTTTTTTTGGTGGAGGACAGAAATATGTTTCGGGATAGCAACTCCCCAAATCTTACTTCCCTCTCATTAGAGGTCATTCTTGGCACAAAAAGAAAATAAAAAGGATAAGGAGAGGTTATTACAGAAGTAATAACTTCTAAGACTCAAGAAAACTATTAGGTTATCTCCCAAGAAGTACTTTTCTTTAACGCCTTTAAGTTAGGCACGACGAAGAGCAAGGATTGGAAAGGAGAAAAATAAAAGTGAGCAAGCATAACCACAGTGAAAACATTATTTTGTTCATTAAAATCCTTTTGTTAACAAGGTTGATCAAGTCTTGTTACCAAAACAATCTTATATGAAACAAAACTTTGCATTCCACAAGGTGATTATGTTACCTCATACTTGATAGCAATTATGTTACCAAAACAATCTTATATGAAACAAAACAAAACTTTTCTTATGGAATGGGACAATATATTTCTCCAACCTTGATGCCCTCAATATTTTCAATGGAATTTAGGCAAAAGCTCTTAGCAACCTTCTTGGGGAAATAGACAGTTTGCTCTTTGTCATCAATATTGAATGTTACTTTTCCTTGATTACAATTAATGACAGTACCTGGAGTATAAGAAAAGGTCTACCAATAATAATAGACATATTATCATCTTCACGCATTTCAAGCACAACAAAATCAGTTAAAACCATGCAATTATGAGCTACTTGAACAGGAACATCCTCACATATACCAACAGGAATAGTAGTTGACTTATCAGCCATTTGCAAAGATATATCAGTTGGTATCAACTTTTCTAGCTGGAGTATCTTATAGAGATAAAAAGGCATAACACCAACTCCATCTCCCAAATCACATAAAGCAGTTCTAACATAATTATTCTTAATGGAGCAAGGAATAGTTGGTATACCTGGATCACCAAGTTTCTTTGGAACCTTACCATTGAAGGAGTAATTAGCAAGCAAAGTAGAAATCTCCTCATTAGGAATCTTCCGTTTATTAGAGACAATATCCTTCATATACTTTGAATAAGGAGGCAACTTAATAGCATCAGTCAAAGGAATTTGCAAGAATAAAGGCTTTATCCACTCACAAAACTTGTTGTAGTGTTCTTTCTCCTTTGACTTGTGTTTCTTACCTAGAAAAGGCATAGGTTTCTGCACCCAAGGTTCTCTCTCTTTACCATGTTTATTACCAATAAAATCTAACTTACTGTACCTAGTGTTCTTAGTGTGATTCTTAGGTTCTTCCTCACCTTCCTCCTTATCAGGGGACTCATTTTTATCATTACCACTCTCAGTTTCAGCATCAGAGACAGATATACTATTAGGATCTACAACAGGTTCAAGTGGTTCCTCAACTACTTTATGTTTCTTTTTCTTTCTCTTACGAGGGCTACCACTATCTTCACCTTGTTGGGAATCCTGCTCAATTCTTTTATGGTGTCCTTCGGGATATAAAGGATCTTGAGTAGCTATACCACTCCTAATTCTAATTCCATAAGCATGTTTATCTCCTGAAGCATTAACTAGCATATCCTTTTGAACCTTAGCAAGTTTAAGTTGGGGTTGAACCATTTGAAAGTGTTTACATAGCATTTTAATATTATTAGAAGTTCTTTCCACAATATCTTTTAACTCATGGATAGCTCTAGAGTTTTCCAATAAATGATTCTGAATTTGTTTATTAAAATGACCTTGTTTAACAATAAAAATGTCAAGTTCCTCTTGAAAGGATCATATGGGCACCTTGGTACAGGTCATGTGTGTAGTCTTCTGGCCTAAGCGACCGGAGTATATGCCCTGGACTGATCGATTTAGATTCACGTGAAAGAAAAGAATACAAGGAGAGGGTATATGATTTAGATGCTAAATGAGAAAAGAAACTAGCTAAGAGGTGCTAGTACATGTACGTACACGTGTATGTAGACACGATCAAGTCTAAAACGGGACTTTTGTAAAGAAGCCAACTCAGAATAATTCAAAAAATTGAAAACAAAATACAAGAAGTATTGTGAGAAAATATTCCTCCTTTTTTTATAAGTCAAATTAAATTCGAAACATTTGGAAATAATTTTTAACAACTCCAAACAAAATATTTAGATTTATTTGATCGCGTTGTAACATCCCTTGGTAAAAAAACAATCGGCCTATAAAAATCAGGATGTTACAATTCTATCCCCCTAAATTTTATCATTTATTTCATTTGTTTGTTTTTCATATTTCAAAATTTGGAAAATTTTGGGATGTGACATCTTTGTCTGTACTTTGAGGTGTTTTTATATCTTTTCTGGAACTAACAAATACATGATGCTCCATGCTTGTTTAGTATCTACTATGCTTTACTTGTCCACACTTTGAGGTGCTTTTTACATGTTTTCTGGTACTAACCTACTAACAAGTTGCAACAGTGCAAGATGCCTGCTTTCTGCTATTTTTAGTTTTAGAAAAGTTAGTAAAGAAATATTCTCGAAATTGGACGGGACAAACGTCAAAGTCAATTACTTTCCGTGGGAAACAAGAAGTCTAGAGGGGAGCCGGAGGGGCCAGCCAGGAGGGCCAGACCCACCCCAGGCGCTGGTGGGCCCAGCTCCGCACCTGGCTAGGGTTTGGGCACCCTGGCCGCCGCCTCGGACTCACCCTTTGCCTAGAAGAAGCCCCCGATGCAGAAACCATGAGTACCCGATCATAAATCTCAAGAAACCGTCTATAGCCGTTGCTACCATCGTCCCTAGAACAGGGGGTCTAAAGTTCTTCCCGGCACCCTGCCGGAGGGGAGATCATCCCGGAGGCCTTCTCTCCGGTATGATGCGTGAGTAGTTCCACCTTGTACTATGGGTCCATGTACTAGCTAGATGGTTGTATCTCCTCCTTTGTGCTTTCATGTATAGATCTTGTGAGCTCCATTCATGATCAAGATCTAATCTATTTGTAATCATGCATGTTGTGTTTGTAGGGATCTGATGGATATTGAGATTATTATGTTGGTTTGATTAATGGTTTTGTCTTTATGATTCTATCATGTCTGTGTTGTTTGTGATCTTGCATACTCTCCGTTATTAGTAGCTATCTTGGCCAAGTAGTTGCTAGTGACTACAAGAGGGGGTATTTATGCTCGATAGTGGGTTCATGCCTCTAGTTTCCAAGGGAAGTGACAGAAATCTCTTCGGTTGTATATGTGCTATTTCCACTAGGAGAAAACAACGGTATCTTGTTCATGGAACATTTGGACTGTTTACCTTACACACTTTGCTTAAAGTAGTTGTCTGTTGCTTGCAACTTAATACTGGAGGGGGTTCGGATGATAACCTAAAGTTGGACTTCTAGTCGTAGATGCAGTTGGATGGCGGTCTATGTATATTGTTGTATTGCCCAATTGAATCTCATAGGATCTTTCTAACTAGTAATTGCATTGTTATGCCTTGCTCAGTTCCTGTCAATTGCCCCGTTGTGATTTGTTTACCCTTCATGCCATGTTGTTTATCTAAGGAGAGCACCTCTAGTGAACTATGGACCCCGGTCCAATCTTTACCATTGATACATATTCCATTGTTACTTGTTTACTTGCTGCAAACCACCATTACCTTCCACAACATAAGTTTAATCCTTTGTTACAGCAAACTGGTGAGCTTGACAACCTCACTGATTCGTTGGGGCAAAGTCTTGAGTCTGTGTTGTGCAGGTCTCCGCGTTGCTTGCAACACCTGTTTGACGTTTCCTTCCTCCTTCGTGTTCGATAACCTCAGTCTCTACTGAGGGAAGACTTGCTGATGTGCTCATCACACCTTGCTCTTGGGGTTTCTAGTGCTCCACGTCAGCACCATCAACAAGTTTTCTGGTGCCGTTGCCGGGGAGCATAGCTTTAGTTGTAAGTTCACTTGGATCTACTATTGTTCACTACTACTCCTTTCATCATGGGGAAGTCTCGTGATGGAAAGTTCCCTATTTTACCATCCACTACAAGAAGAGGTACAGTCCTAAACACCTCTGCTGCTCTTGATTCACCGTCTGTTATAAGTAAGCTTGTCACACCACCACCACATACTCATGCTACACACACTGCTACTACTGCTGAGTATGAAACTGCTTTTGATGCTCATGATGTTACTTCTACTGTGCTTGATGCGAGTGGTTCATTAGGTCTTTTTCTAGATTCTACTATGGCTGGTCTAGGAAATACCAAAACTCCTAGTGAAGACACTGTTACACCTGTTAGCTCACCTGAGGCTAGTGAGAGTTATGATATTAATGATGGTTACATTGAGTTCACTGATGATTTTGTTGAAGAGTGCCGAAACACACATGGTACTAGTGCTATTAAGAGTCTCCTTGCTAGATGTACTATTATGCCTAAATTGTCCTCTGATCCTAAGTTTGCCACTTCTCCCATAGATATTAAAGATGAAGATTATGATTTCTCTCTTGATTTATCTTATTTAGATATTGTTGAGAAAGAACCTTTTTGTGGGACTGAAAATGAGAGTGTTGTGGCCATATGAATGAGCTTTCTACTATGAGTGCTTTGTTCTCTAATGATTTTAAGATGTGCAAGTACTTTGTTACTAAGATCTTACCTTTTTCATTAAAAGGAGAAGCTAGGGCTTGGTTTAACAGATTACCTCCTGGTTCCATTGATAGCCCTGATTGCTTGATTGCTTCTTTCTTCCAGAAATATTTTCCTCCCAGTGCTAGACATGCTGCTTTGAAGAAACTTTTTGATTTTAAACAGGGAGAAGAAGAGAAATTGCCCGAGTGTCACATCCCAAGATTTTCCAAATCTTGTCATGTGAAAAATAAATGAATAAAATAAAACTTTGTTGATTTTCAGGGTGAGAAGAAACTTTTTGATTCCAATTGGAAACCTTCAAACCTATTTGATCAAACAAATCCTAAAGGGATTTGAAAAGATAAACAATTAATAAAGAAAATTTTAAATAAGTAGAATTACTATTTTTGGATCATTTAGTAAAAAGATTTAGTTTTCAAATGAAAATGTAGAAATATAAATAAGGATTATTTTATAGAGCCAAATTAAATCTTGGCCAAGCTTTTGAAATAAAAATATTTCTATTTAATAAAAAGAGTAAAAGTTTATTTAAATAAAATAATGAGGATTTATTAATATCCAAATTTATTAAAGTAAAGACTTTGCCATTTTAATTAAACATCAAAACTTGTTAAATTATTTTTAAACAAGTTTTCCAAGTATTTTATATTTTCAAATAAAACCTACTGATTTGGTTTTGATAATATTTAGATTTCAAATGGATATTTTAATAAATCAAAACCTATTTGAATTAATAACTAAGGACTATTTTATTTAATTATTAAATGGATCCTAAAAAGAATAAAAGTATTATTTATTTTCGACTTTGAATTGTCTGGGTTAACAGAACTGAAAGAAATGCAAAGTTTGGCAAGGATTTGAAATCATTTGAGTGTTTGATTTGTTGTTTAAAAACAAAACAGAAAATCAAATAGAAAAAGAAAAAGATTACAGATTAAAAAAAACAGCCCAACCCATCTGGCCCAGCAAGACCCAGTCCAGCCCACCAACTCTCCCCAGCGAAACATTTTCCTACACTCAGTCTCGCACCCGCAAAGTCGCAGACAAGTGGCCCCTCTCCCTCTCTCTCTTCCTCGCTGACAGGCATGCCCCACTGCCACCTCACCGTCGTCTTCAACCCCCAAACCACGCCCTGACGTTGCTGCCGCGTTACTATCGGCGATCAATTCGCGTTATTGCCTGCTTTAACTCCCCCGGCGACCACGCGTGCATAAACGCCTCCCTCCCCTCTCTCATTTCCCCCAGACAGCTCCTCCTCTCTGCCTCTAGGCTTCCCCAATTCGGGCCCGCGCCCCCACTGCTCTGACGAGGTTTTCCACCGATTCCGGGCACACCTCGCCGCCCCTCTCCTTTCTCTGCATGCGAGCATGCTTCCCACCTCCTGGCGCATCTTCCCGTGCCACTCATTCGCCCGCGCTTGGTCCATAACATCGGCAACAACGACAACTTGAGCGCCACCGCCTGCAAGCAACTCCGGCGACCTCCCCCTGGTAAGCCAGACCTCCCCGAGCCCTCTCGATCATGCTCACGTGAACCCCACACTCTCCCGCATCTAACCGTACCTTCAGTTTGCTTTGGGGTGAACTGCAACCTCGCCTCGTTGACAAACAGGACCGCCTGAAGCCGACGCCATCTCCGACGAGCAATCCCCTCCGCTCCAGTGCGCCCCTCGCCAGACCAGCACCACCTTGAGCTTCACCTCGACCTTGCGAGCATGGTGAGCACCTCCACTTCTCTCCTTGCTTCCTGTAAACGCCGCGACGCCACCGTCTGACCGCGCGCTGCCGCTAGCGCCGCCAGTTCGTGGTCAAACACACTGAGCCCGTCGGATCCAAATCCTGTGGCTATGATTAGATTAGGTCGAAGGGGTAAGTTTGAATCAGAGCCACAGGATTTCATTTAGAACTAACGCACCAGAGAGGTTGATCCAACCGAACCGGTATCAGCCAATAGCAAGCAGCCACGTGGCCCAGCCTTTGATTTTAAACAGAATTTGAAATCAGATTGTTATGCAAACTTGTAAAATTCATAACTTAAAATCTACACGTCCAAATTTTGCAAACTTTATATCAATGGATTCAGAAAAACAATCCCTAGCCAACCATGCACTTTGTTTATTAAAAAGCTTCTGGTAAAATGTTTGTTTTTGCAGAAACTTGTGTAGGCTTGTTATGAATATAAAAATTGTTCTAGTTATGTTTTTGAGATGAAATCTTTGCAAAATGTTTTGTTGTGAACCTACTGACCCCAGGAACCAACTTATGGATTTAAAAATGTATTTTGTGAAGATTAGGATTGAATAATTGAATTAGCTCATTTCTAGCCAAAATAAAAATATTGATTTTGATATGGAAATGATTTTTGAGAAAAACCTTTGGAAAATGTTTTGATTCAAACCTACTGACCCTAAACACCAAGTTTTGTGAATTAACAACTTATTTGTTGAACAATATAAAATTGTTGCTTTACTAAAAACATTTTCCACCACATGAAATAATGATTTGATTTAAAAATAGTTTATAGATAAAACCCTTTTGCAAATGGGTTTGACACTTTAGAAAATGACCACTTTGAACCTTACGAAGTCTAGAACCTAGTAGAAACCACCTTTGCAAATAAAATTATCTTTTGCATGCTTGCATGCATGACCTTTTTTCTATTGTTTTATGTGTGCTAAATTGATTGAATATTGGTTGGAATGCTAGTTAAATCTATGTTTGCTTGATTGATTTGTAGTGAAGTTAGAAGAGTGTGATATTAGGATGATCGAGAAGTGAACCAACATTCCCTACCAAAAAGGCAAGTGACACTATCATCCAAGTCCTACTATTTTCATTACACCTAGTGGATTTTTAAACATGCATGATAAGGACTACTATATTTTGCTATGCTAAATCCTAATAGGATACCCTTATACATTCCTTAGTGAAAACAATGTAGTTGTAATAAGCTTAGCCCTGCTATATATATTAAGATGAGATACATGTTGAGATTATATGAAGTTGGGAAAAGACTTATGTTTTATATAATAAAACAAGTACTCAATGAACCACCTGGGTGGACAAGGATACTCAAGTTTTGGACAAGGTGGCAACAAAAGGAACCATGTTTATATGGCAATCTCTTTTTGTATGTGCACCAAAGGAAAACCACCCAGGGACTTAGAGATTGAACATGTTTCTCGTACAGTGGCTTCCGTGTACAGCCACATGCTAAATGGGCACTGGCTTAGTCAACTACATAGTGGAAGACCCATGCATTGGCCTCTTCAGGTTACTAGAATGAGGGAACTTGGAACCCTACATTGGTGCCTGAAGACAAGCTAGCATTGTGTATTGGGAGGACCCTATGGAAAGACTTCGTCACATTCCCAATCTGCCAGTACTCCATCTTGGTGAGTACTTATCCAGCGGCCACTGGTGGCAACAAGATGAGATTGTGTCATGTGGGTAAAGTGTACAACTTCTGCAGAAGATAAAAATCTAAGTACTTAGCCGTGTCCCCGGTTATGGACAATACTAAGCAACTAAGGCCTAAAGCTATGGGAAATCTCGACATTCCAATTTCTAAAAGAAAAACTTGAAAGTGACAACAAGAGACTTAAAGCACTTGGTGGATTCCAAGGAGTTCAGAAAGATTTGACAAAAGATCAAAACTATTTTGAAAAGATAGAATAAAACTATATTGCTTTCTACAAATGAGCCTAAACCCCACTTAGCCAAATAAGCATGTATTGATAGGATCCACTCATATTCTATATAGTAGTGAAACTTGCCAATACAATTCAAATGTATTGACCCTTGTGGCTGTAACTTGTTATGTTGCAGGTTTGTTTGATATTAGTGAAGTTGATTGATTAGGATTACAAGTCTACAACCAACATGTTTGCCTGTGGCACTTTGAAGATGAAGGACCCCACGCTTATAGATATTCTGCTGCAATGTAATGTAATAGCCAAATGAGCTATGTAAGATGTAATAAAATTATGTTATTCCTGGTTATAAAGTTGTATTATGACCTTTGTTTCTTGATATTACATCTTAACTGTGGATGCTAGCTATTGATCCAGGGACTAGCATTGTAAACACAGGGATCTCTACCTTATTAAAGGTTGGGACCCCTTACAGATGGTATCAGAGCATTGTGTTGCCTGTAGGATTTGTAAACCTAGGATTGGACAAAACCCCTTAGAAAAAAATAGGAGTTGTATTTGTTCCAAAACTTATTTACGGACAATCTTGTAAACTCTTTCCTCAACCACTTTGGTTTTGATTCCACATCTCTTCTATTTCAAACTTGATGGACAAACCTACCCCATGGCCAAAGACTTCACCATGAGCTAAGGACTTCATCAACTCTAATGACTTCAACATCTTCAACTCTAATGACTTCAACATCTTCAACTCTAATGACTTCGACATCTTCAACTCTAATGACTTCAACATCTTCAGCATTTTCACCAAGGACTTCAACCTTGGATATCACTAAGGACAAGTGAGACAAGAAATCTTGCTCAAGATTTGGAGACTAAGGAAACACAAATTAGAAGGAGCCATCATCACCTTTGAAGTTTTGTGACCAAAGATATTTCCCAAGGAAACCATGATCTCAAGCAAGAAGAATCAACCAAGAAGGATGGAAAGATTTCAAGTGAACCATATAGATGGACCACCATATTTAGTTTAAGTCAAACCCACCAACTTATATGGTGTAACAAAAATATTTTTGGTTGCCTAAGAATATGCTTGGAAACTTGTGTTTGAAAGGAGTGTTTGTTTGTGATTGCTTGCACATTGTTGTGTGAATTGTGAAGTGTGTGATTAGAATTATTTCCTTAGAGATATTTTGCCTATTCTAATCTCAATTCAACGCAAACAGATGACTACTCCAAGAGACTCCAACATCAAGGTTGATGACACCAACAACCAAGAGGACAACATGAGAGAACTTATAGCCACCCAAAACCAGTTGAACCAAGTGACAGCTCAATTCATAGCCAACACCAGTGGGGAAGATCCAACCATGCAAAGTTTTTTGGAAACCCAAGCCCAATTGTTGCATAAGGTGACAGATCAAATGATCAACATGGAAAGCAACTCTTCCAAAGGAGTTTGTGACAACAAAGATGACAAAGATGTTATTCTAGAAGGAACCAAAGCTTGCAATATTTGTGGAGACAAGGATCACACTTCCAAGGAGCATGGAGATCAATGCCCCAACTGTGAAGAGAAACATCCAGTAGGCCAATGTCCCACCTCTCAAGCTACTTGTTACCTATGTGAAGGAAATAATCATGTCCCTATCCAATGCCCCATCTATTCCATAGTCGAACAAAGGAAACAAGGTGGAGTGCAACAACTGATTTCAGACTATCAAGAGGGAGCCAAGTCTACCAAGAGGGATGAGGACAAAGGAAAATATCCACTTGTACCTCCATGCAATACAACCCAATTTAAAGGACCAAAGAAGAGGCATATGAATTATCCAAGGAGCAATAGAAGGTCAAAGAAACCAGTAGACATTCCTACCTATGAGATAACATATGAAGAACATGAATTAGAAGAACTCTTAGCTTTGGAGAAACCCAAGAAAAAGAAGGACAAAAGCCATGTGCAATGTAATCATTGCAAAGAAATGGGACACTATGCCAGTGAATGTCCAGAGAAGAATAAGTATAAGGAGATTGGCCAAGTATGGTGCAACAACTGCAAAGAGCTAGGCCATTATGCAGCAATCTGTCCACAAGAGATACGTGAAGAACTCAAACTTATCACGTGTTACAATTGTGGTAACCAAGGGCATTATGCAAGCAACTGTCCAGAAAAGATGAAGCACAAGATAAACAAGCCTATGAAGGATCTCAGCCTTGTCACATGTTTCAAGTGTGGAAACAAAGGACACCATGCAGATGTTTGCCCAGAGAAGTTTTCCCAAGATCCCAAGCAGGCCAAAATGTAATTTAGTTGGAAAAATTTTAAGGGTGGTAGTACCCTAGATGCTATGAACCAACTTGTAACCCTAGCCTTCCCAAATCTCGGGACGAGATTTATTTTAAGGGTGGTAGCCTGTCACATCCCAAGATTTTCCAAATCTTGTTATGTGAAAAATAAATGAATAAAATAAAACTTTGTTGATTTTCAGGGTGAGAAGAAACTTTTTGATTCCAATTGGAAACCTTAAAACCTATTTGATCAAACAAATCCTAAAGGGATTCAAAAAGATAAACAATTAATAAAGAAAATTTTAAATAAGTAGAATTACTATTTTTGGATCTTTTAGTAAAAAGATTTAGTTTTCAAATCAAAAGGTAGAAATATAAATAAGGATTATTTTATAGAGCCAAATTAAATCTTGGCCAAGCTTTTGAAATAAAAATATTTCTATTTAATAAAAAGAGTAAAAGTTTATTTAAATAAAATAATGAGGATTTATTAATATCCAAATTTATTAAAGTAAAGGCTTTGCCATTTTAATTAAACATCAAAACTTGTTAAATTATTTTTAAACAAGTTTTCCAAGTATTTTATATTTTCAAATAAAACCTACTGATTTGGTTTTGATAATATTTAGATTTCAAATGGAGATTTTAATAAATCAAAACCTATTTGAATTAATAACTAAGGACTATTTTATTGAATTATTAAATGGATCCTAAAAAGAATAAAAGTATTATTTATTTTGGACTTTGAATTGTGTGGGTTAACAGAACTGAAAGCAATGCAAAGTTTGGCAAGGATTTGAAATCATTTGAGTGTTTGATTTGTTGTTTAAAAACAAAACAGAAAATCAAATAGAAAAAGAAAAAGATTATAGATTAAAAAAACAGCCCAACCCATCTGGCCCAGCAAGACCCAGTCCAGCCCACCAACTCTCCCCAGCGAAACGTTTTCCTACACTCAGTCTCGCACCCGCAAAGTCGCAGACAGGTGGCCCCTCTCCCTCTCTCTCTTCCTCGCTGACAGGCATGCCCCACTGCCACCTCACCGTCGTCTTCAACCCCCAAACCACGCACTGCCGTTGCTGCCGCGTTACTGCCGGCGATCAATTCGCGTTATTGCCTTCTTTAACTCCCCCGGCGACCACGCGTGCATAAACGCCTCCCTCCCCTCTCTCATTTCCCCCAGACAGCTCCTCCTCTCTGCCTCTAGACTGCCCCAATTCGAGCCCGTGCCCCCACTGCTCCGATGAGGTTTTCCACCGATTCCGGCCACACCTCACCGCCCCTCTCCTTTCTCTGCACGCGAACTTGCTTCCCACCTCCTGGCGCATCTTCCTGTGCCACTCTTTCGCCCACGCTTGGTCCATAACATCGGCAACAACGACAACCTGAGCGCCACCGCCTGCAAGCTACTCCGGCGACCTCCCCCTGGTAAGCCAGACCGCCCGGAGCCCTCTCGATCATGCTCACGTGAACCCCACACTCTCCCGCGTCTAACCGTACCTTCCGTTTGCTTTGGGGTGAACTGCAACCTCGCCTCGTTGACAAACAGGACCGCCTGAAGCCGACGCCATCTCTGACGAGCAATCCCCTCCGCTCCAGTGCGCCCCTCGCCAGACCAGCACCACCTTGAGCTTCACCTCGACCTTGCGAGCACGGTGAGAACCTCCACTTCTCTCCTTGCTTCCTGTAAATGCCGCGACGCCACCGTCTGACCGCGCGCCGCCGCTAGCGCCGCCAGTTCGTGGTCAAACACACTGAGCCCGTCGGATCCAAATCCTGTGGCTATGATTAGATTAGGTCGAAGGGGTAAGTTTGAATCAGAGCCGCAGGATTTCATTTAGATCTAACGCACCAGAGAGGTTGATCCAACCGAACCGGTATCAGCCAATAGCAAGCAGCCACGAGGCCCAGCCTTTGATTTAAAACAGAATTTGAAATCAGATTGTTATGCAAACTTGTAAAATTCATAACTTAAAATCTACACGTCCAAATTTTGCAAACTTTATACCAATGGATTCAGAAAAACAATCCCTAGCCAACAATGCAATTTGTTTAGTAAAAAGCTTCTGGTAAAATGTTTGTTTTTGCAGAAACTTGTGTAGGCTTGTTATGAATATAAAATTGTTCTAGTTATGTTTTTGAGATGAAATCTTTGCAAAATGTTTTGTTGTGAACCTACTGACCCCAGGAACCAACTTATGGATTTAAAAATGTATTTTGTGAAGATTAGGATTGAATAATTGAATTAGCTCATTTCTAGCCAAAATAAAAATATTGATTTTGATATGGAAATGATTTTTGAGAAAAACCTTTGGAAAATGTTTTGATTCAAACCTACTGACCCTAAACACCAAGTTTTGTGAATTAAAAACTTATTTGTTGAACAATATAAAATTGTTGCTTTGCTAAAAACATTTTCCACCACATGAAATAATGATTTGATTTAAAAACAGTTTATAGATAAAACCCTTTTGCAAATGGGTTTGACTCTTCATAAAATGACCACTTTGAACCTTACGAAGTCTAGAACCTAGTAGAAACCAACTTTGCAAATAAAACTATCTTTTGCATGCTTGCATGCATGACCTTGTTTCTATTGTTTTATGTGTGCTAAATTGATTGAATATTGGTTGGAATGCTAGTTGAATCTATGTTTGCTTGATTGATTTGTAGTGAAGTTAGAAGAGTGTGATATTAGGAAGATCAAGAAGTGAACCAACATTCCCTACCAAAAAGGCAAGTGACACTATCATCCAAGTCCTACTATTTTCATTACACCTAGTGGATTTTTAAATATGCATGATAAGGACTACTATATTTTGCTATGCTAAATCCTAATAGGATACCCTTATACATTCCTTAGTGAAAACAATGTAGTTGTAATAAGCTTAGCCCTGCTATATATATTAAGATGAGATACATGTTGAGATTATATGAAGTTGGGAAAAGACTTATGTTTTATATAATAAAACAAGTACTCAATGAACCACCTGGGTGGACAAGGATACTCAAGTTTTGGACAAGGTGGCAACAAAAGGAACCATGTTTATATGGCAATCTCTTTTTGTATGTGCACCAAAGGAAAAGCACCGAGGGACTTAGAGATTGAACATGTTTCTCGTATAGTGGCTTCCGTGTACAGCCACATGCTAAATGGGCACTGGCTTAGTCAACTACATAGAGGAAGACCCATGCATTGGCCTCTTCAGGTTACTAGAATGAGGGAACTTGGAACCCTACATTGGTGCCTGAAGACAAGCTAGCATTGTGTATTGGGAGGACCCTATGGAAAGACTTCGTCACATTCTCAATCTGCCAGTACTCCATCTTGGTGAGTACTTATCCAGCGGCCACTGGTGGCAACAAGATGAGATTGTGTCATGTGGGTAAAGTGTACAACTTCTGCAGAAGATAAAAATCTAAGTACTTAGCCATGTCCCCGGTTATGGACAATACTGAGCAACTAAGGCCTGAAACTATGGGAAATCTCGACATTCCAATTTCTAAAAGAAAAACTTGAAAGTGACAACAAGAGACTTGAAGCACTTGGTGGATTCCAAGGAGTTCAGAAATATTTGACAAAAGATCAAAACTATTTTGAAAAGATAGGATAAAACTATATTGCTTTCTGCAAATGAGCCTAAACCCCACTTAGCCAAATAAGCATGTATTGATAGGATCCACTCATATTCTATATAGTAGTGAAACTTGCCAATACAATTCAAATGTATTGACCCTTGTGGCTGTAACTTGTTATGTTGCAGGTTTGTTTGATATTAGTGAAGTTGATTGATTAGGATTACAAGTCTACAACCAACATGTTTGCCTATGGCACTTTGAAGATGAAGGACCCCACGCTTATAGATATTCTACTGCAATGTAATGTAATAGCCAAATGAGCTATGTAAGATGTAATAAACTTATGTTATTCCTGAATATAAAGTTGTATTATGACCTTTGTTTCTTGATATTTTATCTTAACTATGGATGCTAGCTATTGATCCAGAGACTAGCATTGTAAACACAGGGATCTGTACCTTATTAAAGGTTGGGACCCCTTACACCGAGTCATGGACAAGGTTCTGTGCCTTGATTCATGCACATCCTGGATGTCCATTACCTAAGAATGAGCTTCTTGATATTAATTATAATGGACTAACTGATGATTCTAGGACCTACCTAGATAGCTTTGCTGATTGTGTTTTTAGGAAAAGGACTCCTACAAATGCTGAAGAATTAATGACCAAGATAAGAAAGAATTATGATGATTGGACTTCAACTGAGCTAAATACACCTGACCCTATTACTCCTGAACCAGTTGTTCCTGAACCAATTCAGCACCAACAACAAAGAAGAGGGGAGTTATTGCATTAAATGATGAAGTGATGAACGAAGCTAAGAAGTGTCTAAAGGAGAAAGGTATTAGAGCTGAAGATGTGAAGAATCTACCTCCTATAGAAGAATTATGTAAGACAATTCCCCACTCATCTACTATTGAGCTATGTAAGATGTAATAAAATTATGTTATTCCTGGTTATAAAGTTGTATTATGACCTTTGTTTCTTGATATTACATCTTAACTGTGGATGCTAGCTATTGATCCAGGGACTAGCATTGTAAACACAGGGATCTCTACCTTATTAAAGTTTGGGACCCCTTACACCGAGTCATGGACAAGGTTCTATGCCTTGATTCATGCACATCCTGGATGTCCATTACCTAAGAATGAGCTTCTTGATATTTATTATAATGGACTAACTGATGATTCTAGGACCTACCTAGATAGCTTTGCTGATTGTGTTTTTAGGAAAATGACTCCTACAAATGCTAAAGAATTAATGACCAAGATAAGCAAGAATTATGATGATTGGACTTCAACTGAGCTAAATACACCTGAGCCTATTACTCCTGAACCAGTTGTTCCTGAACCAATTCAGCACCAACAACAAAGAAGAGGGGAGTTATTGCATTAAATGATGAAGTGATGAACGAAGCTAAGAAGTGTCTAAAGGAGAAAGGTATTAGAGCTGAAGATGTGAAGAATCTACCTCCTATAGAAGAATTATGTAAGACAATTCCCCACTCATCTACTATTGAGGTAGACTCTCTCCAACACTTTGATGAAGGTGATATTCCTTATGGTAAGCCTCTTGATTAATGCTTAGAGAAACTTGACATTTTTATTGTTAAACAAGGTCATTTTAATAAACAAGTTCAGAATCATTTATTATAAAACTCTAGAGCTATCCATGAGTTGAAAGATATTGTGGTAAGAACATCTAATGATATTAAAATGCTTTGTAAACACTTTCAAATGGTTCAAACCCAACTTGATCAACTTGCTAAGGTACAAAAGGATATGCTAGTTAATGCTTTAGGAGATAAACATGCTTATGGAATTAGAACTAGGAGTGGTATACCTACTCAAGATCCTTTATATCCTGAAGGACACCCTAAAATAATTGAGCAGGATTCTCAACAAGGTGAAGATAGTGGTAGTCCTCGTAAGAGAAAGAAAAATAAGCATAAGATAGTTGAGGAACCACTTGAACCTGCTATAGATCCTAATAGTATATCTGTCTCTGATGCTGAAACTGAGAGTGGTAATGATAAAAATGAGTCTCCTGATAAGGAGGAAGGTGAGGAAGAACCTAAGAAGCACACTAAGAACACTAGGTACACAAAGGAAGATTTTATTGCTAATAAACATGGTAAAGAGAGAGAACCTTGGGTGCAGAAACCTATGCCTTTTCTAGGTAAGAAACACAACTCAAAGGAGCAGGAACACTACGACAAGTTTTGTGAGTGGATGAAACCTTTATTCTTGCAAATTCCTTTGAATGATGCTATTAAGTTGCCTCCTTATTCAAAGTATATGAAGGATATTGTCTCTAATAAAGGGAAGATTCCTAATGAGGAGATTTCTACTCTGCTTGCTAATTATTCCTTCAATGGTAAGGTTCCAAAGAAACTTGGTGATCCAGGTATACCAACTATTCCTTGCTCTATTAAGAATAATTATGTTAGAACTACTTTATGTGATTTGGGAGCTGGAGTTAGTGTTATGCCTTTTTCTCTCTACAAGAGACTCTATATAGGAAAGTTGATACCAACTGATATATCTTTCCAAATGGTTGATAAGTCAACTACTATTCCCGTTGGTATATGTGAGGATGTTCCTGTTCAAGTTGCTCATAATTGCATGGTTCTAACTGATTTTGTTTTGCTTGAAATTCCTGAAGATGATAATATGTCTATTATTCTTGGGAGACCTTTTCTTAATATTCCAGGTGTTGTCATCAATTGCAATCAAGGAAAAGTAACATTCAATATTAATGACAAAGAGCACACTGTCTATTTCCCCAAGAAGGTTGTTAAGAGCTATTGCCTGAATTCCATTGAAAATATTGAGGGCATCAAGGTTGGAGAAATATATTGTCCCATTCCACAAGAAAATTTTGAAACTATTATGATTGGGACCATTGCTATCAAGTATGAGGTAACAAGACTTGATCAACCTTGTTAACAAAAGGATTTTAATGAACAAAATAATGTTTCCACTGTGGTTATACTTGCTTTTTTTCCTTTCTCCTTCCTAGTCTTTGCGTTAGCTTTAGTTTTGCTAGTTGTTTGCTTGTTTGAGTTTCTTAGAGCTCCTGTAGTTTGTCTATTGTTTTGCTTTTGCTTATTTTGAAAAAACTGTTTCTGCGAGAAAATCAATTTTCATATCCTGAAAATTGGCCAAAAATAAAGTTTCCCGAAAAATCCCAGAAAATTCAATGTAATTTTTTCCTCGAAAAAAGGGGCAGAGTGGCACCTGAGGTGACCCAGGGGGCCACCCCAGGCCACCACACCCCTGGTAGGCATGGCCTACTAGGTGGCGGCGCCTGGGGGTCTGGCCCACCTGGGCCCCTCTAGGCTGCCTGCTGAAAGCCACCTTCTTTCTCTCTCCCGAAAAACACCGGAAAACTTGCTCAAGCTCGAGTTCTTGCTGTTCCTGATCGCGATTTTTGATCTCCTTGTTCAGCCCATCTCAAGTGCTGAGTTTTGGAGGAATTGTTCCTTGGTATGTGCCTCCTCCACTTGTCCAATTAGATTTGTGATTGGTAGATTGCATCTTGAGTATTTTGCTTCTATAGGTGACAGGTTGTTTGATCTTGCATGATTGTTCTATTCTTTGAAACTTTGTTTTGATGCATGTGTAGTCCTCTAGCAAATTCCTATAATAGTTGCTCATCATTTATCAACTTAGAAATCACTTGGTTTGATGGTTGTTTAAAATTTCAGAATAGGGAAGTCATGGACCACCACACATTTGGTGACATATTTGAGAGTTATGCACCTAGAAGGGCAAGGCTTCCAAGTTCATCTATCATTACTAGACCCTCATACAATGAAGATCTCATCACTCCATGATTTGGTGACGAGGGATATGAAGGGGATGCGCACCCCTCCACCTTTCCTTGCCAAACTTTCTTGCAAGTTGCTGGGATTCTTAATGATTTTATGACTTTGGTGTAGAGGGCTGCACTAACAAGTTATATGTAGGATGAGAGTGCACAATATGCTTTGCTTTCTAAAACATTTGTGGAGAGTTTCTCCTTTACTAATAGTATGTTCAAGCCTTCTGTGTCTTTCAAAATTTATGTTCTATGACATTGAAGAAATTTTGCAAGGCCCTGGGACTTGGTACAACTAGCTCATAAAATAAGATTCAAGCTCTACCCGCTGGTTTGTTAGAGCTTTACCGAGGAATAACCAATGATGATGACCGTAGAGTTCAGTGAGGGAAGATAAAGAATATTCAACTTCCAGCCATCGGGTATTTTGCCTACTATCTTGCCACCAGTGTTCTTGGTAGGGAGAACACTAGTAATATTTCCAACTATCAATTGGCCTTCTTAGCTGTTGATCTCAAAAATGAGTATAAGTATAATCTTGTTTATCTCATTGCTCGTCGTTTAGCTGCTAAGGGACCCATTTATGGGGGAATTATTGCTACTCGTGTTGCTGCTGCCTTGAACATTGATGTTGATCCACATCATATAGTTTTGGCTCCTCAGAGGCTTGATCTTGCTGCCATGAAGGCACACCACTTTGTCACCACTAGCTCTACCCTTGAGAACTTGGTTTATAGAGTGCTGTTTACTGACGAGGAAGAGAGAGAGATCCCTCTACCCCAAACCACTTTGTTCAGTATTTCTCAGGGACCTTGGTCCCGCTCGAAGGCGGAGATGGACGACAACCTGCGTTCTATCAACTTCCATGGGCACTATCAGGAGGAAGCACCATCATACGACCCCCCCCCCTGCATATTACACAGGGAGGCCTCGAGCTCGTACCAGGACGAGGGAGATTCCTCGACATACTACGGAGATGCATCTACTTGGGCACCATGGGATTGAGCCCCGCTTAGGCCAAAAGCCTAAGCTTGGGGGGAGGTATACCGACATCACACTCATATATTTATCATGTTCGGTCGGTTCTTTGTATATCCATTTTTTAGGTCAGTTCTTTGTATATCCATTGTTTCGGTTTCTTTTTGGTTTTGTTGATTCTTTCTAAAAAAAACCCCAAAAATAAAAAAAATATTTTCATTGTTTCTCTTGGTTTGTTTCTTTGCTTTGGTTTGCCTTAAAATAAAAATCCAAAAAGATTTTTCTTTGTTTGGTTTGCTTTGTTTTTGTTTGGTTTTTCTTTGTTTGCTTGTTTCTAAAAAATAGAAAACACCAAAAATATGTGTTGTTCTTCTTTGGTTTTGTGAGTTCTTTGCAGGGTTCAGCCATCCTCAGTGGATTTTGGTTTCATGTTAATTATTCAAGTCACAAAAGTGAAGGGCAATAATGGAGATTAAGACAACTTGAGGTGTGGTAAGAGGATGGTAACGAACTCTATTTGTTTCATTTTTGTACATATACTCATCATTGTGAGCATGCTTAGCCTATTTGTGTAAGGTATATGTCATTATGGATGCTTAGTAGGTCTTGCTTGTCTATGGTTAGCTCCAGCTTTCTAATAGTTTGTAGCATGGCATATGAATGTTTGCTTGCATTGTTTTATTCATACTTTGGTATGATATTGTGGTATCCTCCTCTGACTGTTCATGTGAATCGACTTGGCACATGCTCACGCATGCATATGACTAGTCAATAGTCAGTAAGCCTCGATAATTTATTTTGCCTCAAAGTTCTTGTATCACTTTCATTCCATAGTTAGTCATGTTTTGTTGCAAGCATGATTATGATAGCTATTGCTCTCTCGTTTGTCGCTCCCTCTCTATTGCTATCCTCACTTGCACTGAGTATGTGCTCTACCTGTGTTTCGAACTCCCCAAAACCAATATTTCCAGCTGTGTCCACCATACCTACCTATTAGCATCATTTGCTATTTCAGTGCATATTCCATATGCCGTGTTTTCTTCCAAAATAAAATGTTTATCTGTTTTGAGAAAGTTAGTTAGTAAAGCTATCACGAACTTGATGGCACACTTTATTCCTTGTGCTTAATAATTCTGAACCATTGTGACTAGTCCATGAAAGTTATATGCTTGCTAATTATATACTGGGAGCCAGCAGAACCGTGCTATCACGGGGAACGCTTTCAACACTTTTTGGATATCTCATCCAGTTGATTCCTTGCTCTTTTGATTACAGATGTCGACGATGTGAAATAAAAGGGGAGGTTGTGAGTTCATGGAGTTTATACATTGTGTTAGAGAAAAGCCTGGGTTGCTAGCCTAAGCCATGCTTAATCATGGTGGAAACTTCCAGCATCACTATAATGAGCATCTATAAAGCGTCCTCAGTAAAAATCTATACATATGGTAAATAAAAAGATTACTGAGATGCTCATTGTCTGCTTGCCTTGTCATTTTGGTTATGGGAAAGCTCATGTACCATGTGCAAGGGGTACCCCATTGGCGGTTCTCGATGATATGCATGTATTTACAATGACAAGAACTTTCAGGTGACCAAAGTTGAGTAGCATGCGGAGCGACCCTTGTACTCAAGGGACTTTGGATTTCTAGTCTATGGTCTGTCAAGCATATGATTCAGAGTGGACCTCACTTTCACCTTAACCACATGAAGATGCCTATGATAGGGGCAATGAGATCTCAAAGCTAATGAGTACCTTCCTTTCAGCATTGGGAAGCCTTTCAAACCTTCACAAAACCGTTTTCACAACCTTGTTGAGTCACCACTTATTCTATGAGCACCTTCTTGAGAGCATAGTTGTCATTCTTGTGTTTGTTCCAAAACTTGGTTAATTATGTCATGGCTTTGATGCTTGTATCTCTGATATCTTTATCTCTAGTCTTCATGTGAACTTCAGAGGTGCCTTGGCATTTATATTGTGCTCTTCAAACAAAGGCAAGCGAGATACCACTCTATCATACCTTATTATGAGCATTGCAATGTTGCTTATGTTTATGTTTCATGCTACTTATTATTTTTGAGTTGGTTTCTCTTCATAGCTTGCAATGACTATTGAGTAGACTTAGTTGCATACTTCTTATTATGAATTGTCTAAGCATCTACTCCTATGCTAAGAATACATCTTATGAAGCAAAGTGTTCGTGAAAGTTCTTTTATCGCACTCAGTTTTCAACTGAATTGCTTGAGGACAAGCAATAAGCTAAGCTTGGGGGAGATGATACGTCTAAAACGTATCTACTTTCTCGAACACTTTGTTATTGTTTCTTCTCTAAACTTGTGTGATTTGGATACAACTAACACGGACTGACGTTGTTTTCAGCAGAATTACCTTGGTCTCTTGTTTTTGTGCAGAAAATGAACTATCAGGAAAAATCCCGGAAAATATGCCAAAAATTATATTTCACCAGAAGATCCACAGAGCCAGAAGAAGAGACGGAAGGGAGGCCTGGGGGGCCCAAACCCACCCCAGGCGTGGGCCCACCAATGGCCGCGCCTGGAGGGGGTGCAGCCTCCCCAGGCACCTCCTCGGCCTCCCTCTGCGCCTATAAGTTGCCTTTCGACCTAAAAACTAAGGGGAGTTCGATAGTTTTCCAGAAAGAGTTCCGCTCCGTCGCCGCCACCAGAAACCAAGATTCGGATCCAGAAACTCCGTTCTGGCACCCTGCCGGGACGGGGAATTTGGAGAGGATCATCGCCATCATCATCACCAACGCATCTCCATCAACCACCGATGTTTCCCTCATCCATGAGTGAGTAATCCCCCGTTGTAGGCTTGGGGATGGTAGGGATTGGATGAGTTCTATCATGTAATAGAATAAGATCTGTTAGGGCATAGTGCCTAGTATCTCTATTAGTGCTATTTGACTTTGTTGCAACTTGTTGTGCTTAATGCTTGTCACTAGGGCCCGAGTGCCATGATCTCAGATCTGAACTTATTATTGAATCATTATGATAGTATTGTTTGTGATCTTATCTGCAAGTTGTGTACACATATCATTGTCCGGATCCAAAGGCCCCAAAGTGACAATAATTGGGACAACCGGAGGGGATGGCTGTGGTGTGAGGATCACATGTGTTCACGGAGTGTTAATGCTTTGCTCTGATGCTCTATTAAAAGGAGCACCTTAATTGCCAGTAGTTCCCTAGAGGCCCCGCTGCCAAGGGCTGGATGGACAGAAGATGTTGTGCAAGTTCTCATTGCGAGCACGTATGACTATATTTGAGCACATTCCTAGGATTGTTTAGTACTTGGATACTTGTTATTATTTATCTGTAATGCCCTAGGTATTGAAGTTATGTGTTTAGACGCATCCATGCAACGCCCGTCCATCCATCCCTATGCCTACCGCACTCGAATCCCACTATTATCATTACTGTTTCACTACTGTTGTTGCTTTGTTGTTGCTACTACCAAACTATTGCTACTGATAAACTTTTGTGAGCAAGAACTATTTCCAGGTGCAGCTGAACTCACAACTCAGTTGTTAAGGCTTGCAAGTATTCTTTGGCTCCCTTTGTGTCGAATCAATAAATTTGGTAATACTACCCGCAAAGACTGTTGTGATCCCCTATACTTGTGGGTCATCAAGACTATTTTCTGGCACCGTTGCCAGGGAGACCAAGGACGTATTCACTAGGGGAGTCCTTCACTTCCTTTCTCTTTACTTTGTTTTTAGTTTGCTTTGTTTCTTTTGCTTGATTTTGTTTGACTCTTCCCAAAAAACCCAAAAAATAGCCTAGTTTGGTTTGCTTGCGTCTTTCAAAAACACAAAAAAAATTAGTTCCTGCTCTAGTTGCTGCCATGTCTGGTTTTGGACCAACCTTTATTTTCCCTATGGTAGAAATCTCCACTTTTAAGAAAAAAAGTGAAGAAAGTTTTAAGGAAGCTTGGTCTAGAATCTCTGCTTTCCGGAGGGAAACTGAGCCTGAGGTAAGCCTTAGCTTGGTTGTTGATAGTTTCTACCACGGTATTGCTCTTTGTTATAGATATGCTTTGGATGCTGTGGCTGAGAAAGATTTTTTGCTATGTACTGAGGATGAAGATTTTGATGCCATAAGGAAATTAATCATGATCTATGGTACACCTAGCAAGTCTGATTCCTCTTTCACAAATATTTTTGCTAGGTTGAACACTCTTGAGACCGGTATTGCTTCTATGAATAGTTTCTATCACACGCTTAGGGCTTACCATGATTATGGTCCTATAAATTCTGAGCCTTCAAAGTGGTTTCCCACAATCAATGTCTCAATAAACACTACACTTTTTATGCTCGTTGTGATATCATGTCTGAATTTTGCCTCATGCCTAAAGATATTTATGATTCCTTGAGGCTTTGGGGGCTTACTAAAGGAGGAGAGGAAATCTCTCTTACCAACAATGCCACTATATTGCCCATTGGAATAGCTGAAGGTGTGTTTACAAAAATCTCAGGGAAAATGGTGTCTACTGACTATCTTGTTATTGAATGTGTAGGCAAAGGACAGATCACACTTGGAAGATCCCTACTGAAGCACCTTGGAGCGGTAATAGATGTGGGAAAAGGCATTATGCACTTTGCTCCTCCGGTAAGCAATCATATCTTCCGCAAACAGAAAAAGAAAGGTAAGAAAGTAAGGAACAAGAGGGGCAATTCTTCATTTGAAAATACTTGATTCTCCTTGTTTCTTGTGCCTGACTTAAAGGCGTTAAAGAAAAGTACTAGTTGGGAGATAACCCAAGAGTTTCCTTCAGTCTTGGAATTTATTACCTCAGTAATTACCTCTCCTTATCTTTTTTGTTTGCTTTTTGTGCCAAGAATGACCTCTAATGAGAGGGAAGTAAGATTTGGGGAGCTGCTGTCCCAAAACAGATTTCTGTCCTCCACCAAAAATATTCGTGAGGAGGCTATGTAACTCGGATTGAGCTCAAAATTTACTAATAAATCCCCCAGTATGTTAGCTAACTTTCGTTAGTTCAACACTTTTTTATTTGAGCAACAGAGGATGTTTAAAAAAATTGGTTTCTACCTGCTGGTCTGTTTTGACAGATTTCTGCCATTATTTGCATTTGCTTCTTATTGATTCCTTTTTGAGTTCTCTTTAGGTGAATTGAGCTTTTTGAAGGAGTTACTACAGTAGCTTGTGTTTTTAGTGAAAATCCGTGCTGTTCCAAAGCTTTGCCAGACGTCTAATATCTTTTGAATACACTAATGTTGCTAATGAAGATTGTGTGAAGTTTTGTATGAAGGAAAATTTCAGGTGTAAAGAGAGAATGATGCAATGAGATGAAGAATGGACAAAAGCTCAAGCTTGGGGATGCCACCATGGTGTCACCCTAAGAAATATCATAGAGGTACAAGCATCAAAGCTTGGGATGCCCAAGGCATCCCCTTCTTCATCAATAAAAAGCTCAGGTCTGTCTAGACACTTCGTTTTTATTGTTTCATGCACAGTTGTGTTGTTCTTGGAGCGTCTTAATTTTTGTTTGCTTTGCTTAGATTGTTTAGTTTTCTTGAATAAAGAATTTTGTACCCCCGTTCTCGCTGTGTTTTTTTGCAAATAAGTTTGCTTGGTGTTGGAAAGGAGTAGTAAGTTCTTGCTTCAAGTGCAAGAGGAGCTTGCATTGACTATGACTTAGACTTTAGCATGACATGCTAGGTGTTGTTTTAGCCTTATGCTTAGTGATTATTGCTGAAGCATGTCTTGTTCCAAACAACTGGGATTGCTTAGTGTGCCTTGAAGAAATTATGCGTTGTTTTAGCATGCAAAAGCATAGTATTGTGGTATTCTCCTTTGATGATTTGCTTGGGTTGACTTGGCACATGCTCACACCATGTTATGACTATGAACAAGTCACCATAGCCTCTATGATCATTTATTCCTTGACTTGTAGTACCACTCCATGCTTTGATTAGTAATGCTTTGTTGCACTTCATGATTATGGCCATTATTGCTCTCTTAGTTGGTTGCTCCCAGTCTTTTGCTAGCCCCCACTTGTATGAGTAAGTTCTACTCATGCTTCCAACTTCCAAGAAACCAAGTTATTTCAAAGTGTCCACTATAAACTCCTATGCATGGTGTGTTACACCATTCCAAGTATATTCTTGTTTTCAGCTATCTTCCAATTAAAAACTATTTTTTCATGTGAAAACTTAGTGATTAAAGCCCTCACAAACTTGATGGAATACTTTATATTCTTTGCCTCTAATAAACTTGAACCATTGTGTCATGTATGTTGTATATGCTTGCACTTATACGTTGGAATTAGCATAACCGTGTTGTCACGGGGAACGTTTTCAACATTGCACTTGTACTTTGTACTCAGTTGATATCATGCTCTTTTGTCTATGGATGTCACCGGTGTGAAATAAAGAGGGAACTTTTAAGTCCATGGAGTTTGTATCCTGTGTTAGAGAAAGGCCTGGGCCGCTAGCCTAAGCCATGCCTAATCATGGTGGAAATTTCCAGCATCACCATAGTGACATCTATGAAGCATTCTTCTTAAAAAAAGGAGACACATTGAGAAAATAGGAAAGGGAGAAAAAAGCACCATATTCACATGGTAAATAAGAAGATTGCTGAGATACTCATTGTCTGCTTGCCTTGTCATTTTGGTTATGGGATAGCTCATGTACCATGTGCAAGGGGTACCCCGTTGGAGGTTCTCAATGATATGCAAATACTTACAATGACAAGAACTTACAGGTGACTAAAGTTGAGTAGCATGAGGTGTGGCCCTCCTATTCAAGGGACTTGAGATTGCCAACTTATACTTCGTCAAGCATATACTCCATCTTTGTTCACTTTAACCTTAACCACTTCAAGATGCTTATGATAGGGTCAATGAGGGCTGAAATCTAACAAGTACCATAATTTTTGGAAGCTCTTTTTGAAACTTGAAATCCCTGCTTCCTTTATAAAAGGCCTTTCTCCCACTATTACTTGAGTCTCCACCTTCTACCTTTAGGCACCATTAAGAGAGCATAGTTGTCATTCTGTGTGCACTGTTCCAAAGCTTATTGATTGATGCATATTGTGATATTACTTGTTCTTGTTCTATTTGTTTCTAGTCACCCTTGTGAACTTTGAAGGTGTCCTATGCATCTATTTGCTACTCTATGAGGGACAAGCTGATTGCCACTATGCTATGTTTTCTGTATGTGAAACAAACAAACGTTTTTCAATGCATGTTATTCATGATGTTTGTTTGTAGCTTGTCATGTTGCATGCATAGTTTCAGTGTCCTATTGTTAGAACTCCGTCTTTCATGCACATGTTTAGAGTTCTTTGATCCCAGCTTTCAGTGCTTGCAAATGGTTGGATATTTATTGTGAGGGTGCACGCCGCCTCAAAAATTATTCTTTTTATCACTTACTTACTCGAGGACGAGGAGGAGTTAAGCTTGGGGATGCTTGATATGTCGGAAATGTATCTATAATTTTTGATCCTCCATGCTTGTTTAGTATCTACTTTGCTTTGCTTTGTCTACACTTTGAGGTGCTTTTTACATGTTTTCTGGTACTAACCTATTAACAAGTTGCCACAGTGCCAGTTGCCTGTTTTCTGTTGTTTTTTGTTCCAAAAAAGTTAGTAAAGAAATATTTTCGGAATTGGACGGGACAAACTTCAAAGTCAATTACTTTCTGTGGGGAACAAGACGTCCAGAGGGGAGACGGAGAAGCGGGCCAGGGCAGCCAGACCCCCCTAGGCGTGGCCAGGGGTGGGCCCACGCCTGGGAGGGGTGTGGCCCCTATGGCCGCCTCCTCGGCCTCCCCTTATCCTATAAGAAGGATCTGATGCAGAAACCCTAAGTACCCGATCAAATCTCCACGAAACCTTCTGTAGCCGCCGCCACTATCATCCCTAGATTGGGGGATCTGAAGTTCTTCCCGGCACCCTGCAGGAGGGGAGATCATCCTGGAGGCCTTCTCTCCGGTATGATGCGTGAGTAGTTCCACCTTGGACTATGGGTCCATGTAGTAGCTAGATGGTTGTATCTCCTCCTTGTGCTTTCATGTATAGATCTTGTGAGCTCCATTCATGATCAATATCTAATCTATTTGTAATCATGCATGTTGTGTTTGCGGGGATCCGATGGATATTGAGATTATTATGTTGGTTTGATTAATGGTTTTGTCTTTATGATTCGATCATGTCTGTGTTGTTTGTGATCTTGCAGGCTCTCCGTTGTTAGTAGCTATCGTGGCCAAGTAGTTGCTAGTGACTCCAAGAGGGGGTATTTATGCTCGATAGTGGGTTCATGCCTCTAGTTTCCAAGGGAAGTGACAGAAATCTCTTCGGTTGTAGATGTGCTTTTGCCACTAGGGATAAAACAACGGTCTCTTGTTCATGGAACATGTGGACTGTTTACCTTACACACTTTGCTTAAAGCAGAACATGTGGTCTGTTGCTTGCAACTTAATACTGGAGGGGGTTCGGATGATAACCTGAAGGTGTACTTCTAGTCATAGATGCAGTTGGATGGCGGTCTATGTATCTTGTTGTATTGACCAATCGAATCTCATAGGATCTTTCTGACTAGTATTGCATTGTTATGCCTTGCTCAGTTCCTATCAATTGCCCTGTTGTAATTTGTTTGCCCTTCACGCCATGTTGTTTATATAAGGAGAGCATCTCTAGTCAACTATGGACCCCGGTCCAATCTTTGCCATTGATACATCTTCCATTGTTACTTGTTTACTTGCTGCAAACCACCATTACCTTTCACACCATATGTTTAATCCTTTGTTACAGCAAACCGGTGAGCTTGACAACCTCACTGTCTAGTTGGGGCAAAGTATTGAGTTTGTGTTGTGCAGGTCTTCGCGTTTCTTGCAACACTTGTGTGACGTTTCCTTCCTCCTACTGGTTCGATAACCTTGGTTTCTTACTAAGGTAAAATTGCTGATGTGCTGCTTCACACCTTCCTCTTGGGGTTCCCAATGAAGTGCTAACCAGCACCATCAGTCGACAGAGCGCCAACATGCACCTCCACCACTGAAGGGGAGATTCGGGGAACAGAAGTCTCTGTTCTGGCACCCTGTCGGGACGGGGAAGTGCCCCCGGAGCCATCTCCATAGATCTCCACCACCATCTCCATCACCTTTGCTGATTCCCATGACGAGGAGGGAGTAGTTCTTCCTCAAGGCTAAGGTCTCTACCTGTAGCTATGTGTTCATCTTTCTCTATGCGTGATCATATTGTGATCATGAGCTTTGTAATCAAGTAGATCTACTTTGCTACTCAAGTGATTTAATAGATCTCTGGCTCTCGCCACATGTGTGAAAGTGACAGCGTGCACGCCGTGGTGACACTTACGCTAGAGTTTATAAATACTTATCATGAGTATATTTTGAGTTGATTGTCTCTATGAAATTGTGCTATTTGTTGGAACCATCTAGCGCTCAAGGTGACAGTGTGGGGTTATCTAGATGGGGAAGGCGGCGAGGTGTGCTTTTGTAGCCCTACCATGGATTAGAGTGTCCAACCGAAGAGTAGTTCAGGGTAGTATCATGAAGAGAATATATTTATTGAGAGTGTTCACTAGTGAAAGTATGATCCCTGGGCCTTGTTTCTAAACATTGAAACACTGTTTGCATCTATATGTGTTACATGTTTGCTTGCTTCCATCTTTTTGCCTTTAGTCTTTTACTCCCCGTCAGAAGCTCTTTTCTGGCACCGTTAACACTTATAATCATCCGTATCACTTGTATTTCACTATCTTTTCGCTGAACTAGTGCACCTATACACCTGACAAGTGTATTGGGTGTGTTGGGGACACAAGATACTTCTGGTATCTTGATTGCAGGGTTGCTTGAGAGGGATACCTTTGACCACTTCCTCCCTAAATTCGATAACCTTGGGTAATCCACTTAAGGGAAACTTGTTGCTGTTCTACAAACCTCTACACTTGGAGGCCCAACAACTGTCTACAAGAATAGAAGTTCGTAGACATAAGTGGACAAGCAACTCAATGCCACGGCTTTGGGCATGATTCAAAAGGATTTGTCTCCCTAGGACTTTGCTCACATTCGCCAATTCAACACCGCCAAGGAAGCATGGGATCAGCTCACCGAACTGTTTGTTGGGAATGCAAGCATTCAAAGCTCCAAGTTTGATGAAGTCAACAATGAGTGCGATGGTTTTTCTATGCAAGATGATGAGACTCCCGAAGACATGTATAGGCGGCTCAAGGTCCTTTGTTGCAATATGAGGGATCTTGGTGCCACCTATGTTGATGACAAGTTCATGAAGAGGAAGTTCATTCAAGCTCTCCTTCCATTTGAAGAACAAAAGCTCAACTCCATTAAGGGATGAACCAACTTTCACCTAATGACCTCCCAAGAAGTCTTGAGTGAAGTGATTGCCATGACCATTCCCAAGAATAACGCGGAATCCGCCCATGCTAGGGATATTGGATAGACAAAAGTGAATCTTGCATTGAAGGCCAAGGCTATTGAAGTTGATGATGATGCATCAAGTGAGTGGTCTCAATAGGACCTCAAGTGTGCCTTGAACGAACATCTTGCACTCGCTTCAAGAGCATTTTGGAACAAGTCTAGCATCAAGTCAAGATCAAGGGACAACACAAGATTCAACTCATCCAACAAGTCTCCCAAGGGGAGATCATGCTACAATCGCAATGAAAAGAGTCACTTTGTGGCCAAGTGTGGCACCCCGGATTTACGGTCCGAGAATACCTGTTATGCATAAAATTCACGTTCCCATGACAATGAGCCGTGATCATAACTGACTAGTATCATTACATCATCTAGAAAGTAACGATTAGAAAACTTACAAAGTGGCCATTATGGTGATTACATCACAAGTAGCGGAAGTCTTCAAGCGCAAATCCCATGTCATGCCTTAACCTACAGGCAACTGACTGGGAAGACGACCTATCTCGCATAGACGTCAGCACCTTCATCACTTCTTAACATCTGCAATCTGGCCAAGTAAATAGCCAGGGACAATGCCAGTGAGTACTTTGAATGTACTCGCAAACCACCGAGACAAGGTAACAAGATAATGCATATTGGGTTGTGGCAAGATAGCTCTACACTATAGTTGTTTATGAAAAGCCTAACATTGGCATCTCTATATCTTTGTTGAAAAAGATCTTTTGAAATAAAAAATATGCCTCCTTTTAGAAAGTTCGGATATCCCCATATCCTTGTTAAAAACTTTGAAAACAGTTTTATAGTAAAACCTCCTTTTTTGCAACATCTCCGGCCATCTCTGGTCAAAACCAAACTCGTTCTTATCTTTCCTCGTGACCAAGTTACATCCTTTTTATTCATCTCAAACCTGTCCCAAGGGTACTCCTAGCAATCACCTTCCCAACCGTCCTTGACCGTGAACACGGCTATTCGAATAGATTAGACTCTGCAGAGTTTGTGCACTTTACCCACAAGAATCAATACATCCACCGGGATACAACCACGGCCCGCTACACACGCTAGATGGGGGTTTGGATAATCAAACCTAACTTTTCATTTGTCCATCCCTAGTAATGGCGGCTTTTCCTTTTGGGTTATTCTCTCCAGCACGAGTATGTGGCACGACGGCCATAGTCCTCCCTTCCGTACAAGCCTATTCCCCAAACCGTAGTTTGGCATATAGTAATTTGACTCCACTTCCTTTCGTACATACAATAAGTCATATCGTCCGCGAGAGACCCAATTGTTGCACCGGTACCTTGTCCATGACAGTCCAGATTTCAGGGGATTTCTCCCCTTTAGCGAGTATGAGCAGCCCCGGCTAAAGACCACAAACTACGAGCTAAGCCACAATGACTGGGGTAGTGTGGTTGCACGGATACATTGTTCCGATAAAGGCGTAGAAAATCCCTTTTTTCTTTCTCTTTCTCCACCTTCTCTTTATCCTCCCCATATCTTCTTTAGTAAAACCTCCACTCGGAAACGATGCCTCTTTCCAAGGGTTTTATTTTGAAAACTTTGTAGTAGGGTAAAACCCAAAATAGTTTTATCATTGAAAACCTGTAGTTTCCAAGAGGAAAGATGCTAAGCATCTTAGCCTCGATCTAAAGGATAAAGATGGGTGTCAATAGTGTAGGTGTCCTAATGGACTCTCATCCATAACCTGGAGGATCCAAGTTACTCATGCCTTTTTAATTGAAACAAACCATGCATTTAGTCGTGAAGTTCATAAACGATATATAATACAATCTAATAAAAAGGAGTAGGTCAATATAGGAGTTCAGGAATGGTGGCTTGCCTGTGACCAGCGAGATGTCCCGTGACTTCTTTAGAATACCAGAAAACCAATAATAACAATAAAGGAATAACCCAATGCTTCCTTCTTCTCGGAGTCTCACAATTCACAACTATCGTTGTTATCAATCATACATGCAAACAAACAATACCCCCCATCAATACAATTCATACAAGCCTCAAACCATACAGCAAGCAAAGTATAATCACATGATATACATCAGTAGTGTGTTGGAGTTTTGATTTGATTGATTGGTAAAAGGTTTGGAGGCATTGGAAAAAGATCATGTTGGATTTATAGTCTAGGAACTCCTAAGAGAGGGGTTTTTGACCAAGGGTTTGTTCTGTATGATACCACTCTATAAAAATAATACCATCAGATAGGTATTGATAAATGAATCCAACAAAAGTGGTTTCACTATTTTATCAATTTCCATTAATTTATAAAGATTTTTATAGTGGATAAAACTCTAGTTTTAGGAAATAATTTACCAGACAAATTATGGAGCTCCACAAATTATTTCCTTGGGTGATTAGGTAGGATTTAGTGGACTAACTCAAGTGGTGTTGGAATCAACTTAAAAATTTACAGAAGATTAGGTAGGATTTAGTGGATGAGATTTGTCTTTTCATCATATTTAATCTACAGAAGATTTTTTATGTGATTCCAAGGAAAATTGTTAGGTATGTGAAATACCTTTCTGTATAAATTGGAATCATCCTTTTTGGATTTACAGAACTAGTGATATGAAGTTATGGATGAATTACCCATGCACAAAAAGGATTAATTCACCAAAATTCAAAGAGAGCTCAATAACTTTTGGGCTCCTGGGTTCTGATAGGTATGGCTATGTAGATGTACACAGAATTGGAATTGGTTCAATATCTCATTTGTTTTGTCCTAGAGAAATTTCTAAAGGTAGATTTGGCAAGGTTATTGCTATTTTCATCAGGGGCAGACTAGGGAGCAAATGAATATGGGGCTAGGGTGACATGAATGGTATAACCCATACCTTTCAGTACCAATTGGATTTACTCCATTTGGATTTACAAAACTCCATGGAAGATTTATTGAATCAAAAATACACCCTGGGGTAAATTATTTATTAGAAAACAACTATAAATAATCTGGTCAAGGTAGAGGTACTGGATGTTAGGGAAAACATGTATTTATCTAAGGAAATTTAGATATGGATAATGTGAGTCAGTTTCCATTTTTAAAACTAATTAAACCAGGAGACTATACTTGAAATATGGGGGAAAAAATAAAAATAAAAGGACCACGGGCTGTGATCTGGGGCTACATGGGTCGGTAGGTGGAATCCGACCCGCCCGGGCAGTGCGCTGCGTGGTGATACGTTGGAAACGTATCTATAATTTTTGATGCTCCATGCTTGTTTAGTATCTACTTTGCTTTACTTGTCCACACTTTGAGGTCCTTTTTACATGTTTTCTGGTACTAACCTATTAACAAGTTGCAACAGTGCCAGATGCCTGTTTTCTGCTGTTTTTGGTTTCAGAAAAGTTAGTAAAGAAATATTCTCGGAATTGGACGGGACGAAGGACAAAGTCAATAACTTTCCGTGGGGAACAAGCAGTCCAAAGGGGAGCCGGAGAGGCCGGCTAGAGTGTAACATCCCTAAAATCATGTTTTCAAAGCTTGCATATCATTCATGCATTCATAATCATTTTAGGATCATTTGCAAAGTTATTACAAAAACAGGAGCATTTGAATGCCTGTTATTTTATGTAAACAAGGCATTGATCCAATGCTACTCTCTAGTAAGAGATTATTTGTTTTAAACCAAGGATGTTTGATCATGGGTTTGTTTGATAATTTCCAAAGCTTGGACAAAGATTTCAAAACAAAGAAACAAATTTAAACCATTTCTATGTCTTTATTAAGCAATGGGTAAAAACATTGTTTATTTTAAAATTCCAAAGTGCCAAATTATTTTAAAGTGTACAACATTGTTCTGCAACCAAATGTGTACAAATTTCATTTTATAAAAATCCAGAAGTGGTTTAAATTCAAACTTATTTGAATCTCATTTGAAAATGTTTCCTAAAAATCGAATTAGAAATAGAAAAAGGTTAAAGAATAAGAAATGTTCGGCGCCACCCTTTCGGCCCAGTAGCCAAAACAGCCCACCCGGGGTTTTCCTTTCCCCTCTGTTTCTCACCGTAGCCACACGCACCCACTCGTTGACAGCCCGACCCCACACGCCCCATCATCGTCTTCCCCAAACCCCGCCCATGACCTGGCCTTGCCGTTTCCTCCTCTCCTTCACTGCCGCGTTTAAAATCGATTGATTGCCGTTGATTGCGTGCGTAATTCTCGCCCCGCTCCTTGCTACTTAATCACCTCACCACCGCGGTCATTTCCCCCCACTTTCCTCGCTCACTCCGCCACCAGGCTGCGCGCAATCGAGCTCAAACTGCCGTTGTACCGATGACCTCTGGTGACTGATTCCGGTGAGCCTCGACCACCCCTTTGCCTCTGCTTCAAACGAGCGTGACCAGCATGTTCTGGCGCATCCCCTGATGCCTTTCGTTTGCTTTCTCGTGCCCTAGGTCGTCGTCCCCGTTCATGCCCGCAAACGTCAGTGCCGCCACCCAACTCCGATGAGAAATACTGGTAATCTTCGAGCGCCCCTTGCTTCCCCTTTGACCATGTCGTTTTCGCCACAACCTTCCGCACCTCCTGACTCAACTGGTTCATGCTAGGGTGATCTAGAGCGTCGCCAACGTCTTCGTCACCGTGCACCTGACGCTGCGCTCAACTCCGACGAGTTCCTACGGCCGCATCAACACGCCCTGTCCACGCCAGCAACATCTTGAGCTTCCTCGTGATCTTGCAGTTCTGGTAAGCCACACCACACCCCCCAGCCCCTCCTGTATTCGCCGGACCATCGCCGCCAGTAGCGCCGCCACCGCCAGCGACCATTTGCGCCGCCAGTTCGTGGTCAGATCGATCTGATCCATTGGATCTAAATCCTAAGGCCGCGATTAGATCTGTAGCAAAGCGGTATCGCAGTTAGTTAGATCCAACGGCCCGCGAGCATGATCCAGTGTGAAGCGGTATCGTCCAATCAGACGCTGCCGCCTGGCCTGTTATTTGTTTTAAAAATCTGATTTAGATCTATTAGATATTCAAACTTGCAAAATTCATAACTTTTGATCCACACGTTCAAATTTTGCAAATTTTATATCATTGGAATCAGGAGAAAGAATTATATCCATTTATGCAATGTGTTTAATGTTTTGCTTCTATAAAATTGATTATTTTTGCAGAGACATTTGTAGGCTTATTTTGAGTATAGAAATTATTTGAAAAAATGATTTAGAGACTAAATAAAGTTTGTTTAGTGTGTATTTGTCTTGTTTATGAATTCAGTACTGTATACTTGTCTTGTTTGACTTAGAAAAATCATCACATGGCATTTGCATGCATTCATATATTTTTGCTTGTATATTTTATATGTGAATTTGGTGCTATCATTTTATGTGTAGATTTTGGTGCTAGTGGTGATTGTGATTGTGAAGATTGTTGTTGCTACTCCCCCAACTACCAAGGCAAGTGGTGCTTCATGTTTTTATCCCAATATTTTTACCTATGCATTAGAAATATTTTGTATAGGACTTGCATGATTATTTTGCTAAGTATATATATGCTATGCTTGGGAAATCCTAGTAGTTGTAGAAATGTTAGAATTTCCTTTAAGTTAGGATACTTGTTATTGCCATGCTTAGCCTAGCTAATAGCAACCAAGGGTGGAATATAATCATGCTATGGAAAATATTGTTAAGTCTTTGACTTATGGTTTTGTTTAATAAAACAACTAAGTGAATGAAACACCTGGGTGTAATGGTAATTGCTTGGTGGTTTTTGGTTGAGTGGTTACACAAGGCCCATTTACATGGTTTACCCTGTGTATCTCACTTGTGGATTTCCACCCAGGAATAAAGGGATTTGAGATGCCAAATGTTAAGAAGCTTCTAGTGCAGCCACATGGCATTATGGGCTCTGCCTGGATCATATAGGTTGCAATAACTTAGCCAAATGGACAGTTGGTGGTAGGGGAATGATAGGTTTGGAGCGCGTCCATTTTGGTCTAAGGGAAGGCTTCTGAAAGGTCCTGTCTTGGTGAAAATCAAGTCTTGTGGGGAAAGTGCACAACCTCTGTAGATGGAAGAATCTAAGTAATTAGCCATGTTCCCGGTAATGGACAACTTGAGCATCAAGACATGGAAGCTATCAAGAATCTCCTCATCCCAATTTTCTAAGTTAAAACTTGTGGTTGAACAAGGGTGAAGGTTCACCAATTTCTATTGGTGGTTCCTTGGGAAGGTTTTGTCAAAGAAAATCTTAGTGTTTCAACTCATAGGTAAAACCTATTTTGAGCAAATCAATCCTAAGCTACACTTAGCCAAATTCATGTAGTAACTAGATGTTAATATTCCACTAAGGTATCACTTGCCAATACTATTCCAATGTATTGACCCACTGTGGCTGTAACTTGTGATGTTGCAGGTTACTCTGATGATGATTAGGGGTCATGAGTCTACACTCAACATGCTTGCCTGTGGCACATGAAGATGAAGACTTTATTTATATTGTTATGACTAAACTCTTGTATTAGGCCTATGGCCATGGAGTTGTAAAAGACTATGTTATCTCTAGAATGACGATGTAATAATGACCTTTGTTTCTGTGTACTTCATCTTAAACTGTGGATGCTAGCAATTGATCCAGGGACTAGCATTGCAATCACAGGGATCCTTACCTTTATAAGGGAGGGATCTTACAGATGGTATCAGAGCACTGTGTTGCCTATAGGATTATGACCCTGGGATTGGATTAGAAACCACTAAGGAAAAAATTCAACAATTTCCACACTTGACTTTATCTTCTTGTAAACTTTTCTAATCTTCTTTCTCATCTTTATTTATAGATGAACTCCATCAACGAAGCCGTGAGGAAGGGACCACTCATGACTATGACCTTGGAGTGTGAGACAGAATTCCCAAAAGCTCTCAAGGACCTCATGGTTTCCATGGGGATACATGGTGCAGCTGTGTACAAAGGTTTCCCCGTGATGGATGAAGGAGTGGAGTACTGGTGGGTGCAACTTCACTTGTACAAAAACAAGGAAGACTACAACAAGGAATCAGGATTCTGCATGGTCACCAACTTAGTGATGCACACCACATTCTTTGACTCTGCAAGAGATGCAGCTTGGAAGGCCATCAAAGAGCTTGGTGATAGACTCAAGTGCAGAATGCTTAACACCCAAAATGACCTTAGGGAAGAAAAGAAGCATACCCAAGAGTTAGAGGCTACCAACCAACGTTTAAGAGAGGACATCATAGACTTAGCAATGGAGTCATATGATCAGGATCGACAGATTTCCTCTAGGGATGCCCTGTTAGCCAACTTGGCAAGTGAGATGGGATTGTAATGTACTTCGTTAGTTGGACCACCACAATTATCGTTTTATTTCCAAAAAAATTGTCTAAGTTATGTTGAACCTTGGATGCTTGTAATGGATTTATGTATGCCATGACGTGTGTGTTTGATTGCCAATGATATGCTTGTGATACTTTGTCTTGTGAAAATTTCTATTGATGTTGATTCTAACTTTTCTCTATCTTATAAAATAGATGCCTAATGTTACTATCAGCACGGCTGAAGAGTTCAAGGGAACTCGTTTTGGCACTCGTCTTATTGAGCTCACTAGTGTGCTAAATCTTCCGCTACCTAGCATCATGATGCTTCCCCTCACCAAGTTTGAGAGGAAGGACCTTTGGGGCTTCAAAGTTACTCAGCCAGGACGCCAGACTGAGCCAGCCACGGAAGGCTATCACTTTCAAGCTAATGCATGACGACAAGGAGAGAGGCTTAGAGGTAGTCATGCAGGATTTACTTGGGCATCTGTTAGGGAGGCACTCTAGGGAGCTTAGAGTTACTCACTTTCACGCCTTCGAAAGACGCGACGAGGAGGGTGAGGCTATTGAGTTCGAGGATGCTGCTAGAGAGACGGCAGAGCCGATTCGTCTGTATCTTCAGGACCTAGAGGTTCTTCTTAGGCACCTAGATACTGATAGGACCAACGTCATGCTTAGCAATGACGAGCTCCAGGTGCAGCTTCGTGAGAAGGACAAGCTCTTCGCGGAGCAAGACGAGATAGTCAAGGAAATGGAGGCCAAGTTTGAGAGCCAAGACAGGAAGTTCAAGAGCCAAGAGAAAAGAGTCCAAGACAGGAACAAGAGGATTCGAGATATGATTGCAGAACTAGAGGCCAAGGACTTCGAGCTCGAGCATCAGCAGGGTGTGATAGAGAGACTTCGTTCACAGAAGAGGGCTCTTAAAGCCAAGATAGAGGCCTTGACTACCAATGTCGAGGAATACAAGACCGCTATGGAGAATGCAGGTCTTACACTTGTTGACGAGGAGGTTGATGCAGAGGAGTAGTGATGACTACTCATTTATCTTTCCTTTACCATGCTTATGATTATTGAGTCGCAATGACCATCCAACATGTGGATGGCTTGCTATGATGTGTTTGCTTTTCAATCTTGTTTTTTACGTCGTTGAACTTTATGTTATTTTGATGCTTGTTTTGGTGATTGTCTATGTGATGTATTGTGCATGTTAAGCATCTATGGGTATCTTATTCTTATCCTTATGAAAACCACAGATGCCTCCTCGACATGCCAACCCCGACCCGAACAACAACAATGTCACCCCCGAGATGCAGCAGCTGATGACAGCACAAGCACAGCTGATGCAGATGATGACCACTTTCATGCAGAATCACAACAACAACAACAACAACAACAACAACAACAACAACAGCAACAACACCAGCAACAACACCAGCAACACCAGCAACAACACCAGCAACACCAGCAACAACACCAGTAACAACAACAACAACAACAACAACAATAGCAACAGCAACAATGACACCGACACCGGCGGCGACAGCAAGCCAGCAACAATAGCGACGACAACAACAACAACAACAACAACAACAACAACAACAACAACAACAACAACAACAACAACAACAACAACAACAACAACAACAACAACAACAACAACAACAACAACAACAACAACAACAACAACAACAACAAAAACAAAAACAACAACAACAACAATCCACCAGCATTTGACATGCTTACCAGATTTTTGAGGTTGAGGCCAGCCAAGTTCTCAGGAAAAACTGATCCAATGGTATCCAATGACTGGTTACGTTCCGTGAACAAGGACTTAGTCACTGTTGGATACACCGACGAGGAAAAAATCAGGTTTGCAGCACATCTGCTTGAAGGACCAGCAGCAACATGGTGGGACAACTTTTAGATCACCACTCCCCTTGAGGATGTGACATGGGCTATCTTTGAGGATGGTTTCCGCACTGCCCACATCGCATCCGGAGTGATGAATCTGAAGAAGAAGGAGTTCCACAATCTGAAACAGCGTCACCGCAGTGTGGCTGAATACATTGGGGAGTTCAAAAATCTGGCACACTACGCACCGGATGAGGTTGATACTGATGCCAGGAGGAAGGAGAAGTTCCTCTAAGGATTGAATGATGAATTGAACCTGAAGTTATCTGTTGCCTATGTCCCAACATATCAATCACTTTGTGACAATGCCACCATCTTGGAAAACAAGATGAAACAGGTTGAGGGAAGGAAGAGGAAGCATAACTTTGATAAGCACAGCTCAGGATCATCCCACAAGCGTTCCCATAATGATGATAGTGGAGGTTCTGGATTCCACAAACATGGGAAGTATAACAGCCACCACAACCACAATCGTCACCATGACAACAAGCATCATCATAGTCATGACAATGACAAGTATAAGAACCAAAAGAGTGGAAACAAGAGCCACCACAGTGGAAGTGGTAATGGGAGTCATCCTGCAAAAAGAGACATCAGTCAGGTTGAGTGCTTCAAATGCAAGAAAACTGGGCACTATGCAAATGAATGCCCAGAAAAGAAAGTTGAAGGAGCCAACAAGCCCAACCCATCCAGAAGGGACAAGTGAACCACATCAATGTGGAAGAAATATATGAAGAGTCTGATGCTGTGGCTGGTAAGTTCATGCTCAATTCTTTTCCATCACTTGTTCTTTTTGATACTGGCACATCGCATTCATTCATATCAAGAGAATTTGTTGATAAAAAATGGAATTCCAACTGAAACTATTGTGTGTCCTATAAAAGTAAGCTCTCCCGATTGAGAGATGATAGTGAACTTTGGATGTCATGATCTAGTTATAGAATTTGGAAAGTATAAGTTTCCAGTTAGTTTGATAATCCTAGATTCCCAAGGATTGGATGTTATTCTGGGCATGGATTGGATGACTAAGTATGAAGGAGCACTAGATTGTGCCAATCGTACTGTCACACTCACAACCCCGGATAAGAAACATATTAGGTTCAAATCTAACTTTGAATCTAAAGGGAGTAAGCTGAATTCTTTTAAGGGGGTTAGCATAGACAGCGTGCTAATTGTGAGAGAGTATTCGGATGTGTTTCTGGAGGAATTGCTTGGAACGCCACCAGATAGAGATGTGGAGTTTCTGATTGACTTACTGCCAGGATCAGGACCAATAGCAAAGAGACCCTTCAAGATGTCAGTTGATGAGTTTAAAGAACTCAAGAAACAGCTTGGAGAACAGTTGTATAAAGGATTTATTCAACCAAGTTCTTCATCTTGGGGTGCACCCGTTCTGTTTGTTGAGAAGAAGGATAGAAGTCAAAGGTTATGCATAGTTTAGCGTTCACTCAATGAAGTGACTATCAAGAACAAATATCCTTTGCCAAGAATCAACGATCTGTTTGATTAGCTAGAAGGAGCCCGTGTGTTCTCAAAGATTGATCTCCGATCAGGCTACTTTCAGCTAAAGATTAGAGAGCAAGACATACCTAAGACTGCTTTCACCACTAGGTATGGTTTGTATGAGTACACCGTGATGCCTTTTGGTTTGACAAATGCACCAACCTATTTCATGAATATGATGAACAAGGTGTTCATGGAATTTCTTGACAAGTTTGTTGTCGTATTCATAGACTACATTTTGATCTATTCCAAGAGCAAAGAAGAACATGAAGAACATTTGCGTTTGATACTTGAGAAGCTCAGGAAGCACAAGCTGTATGCCAATTTTAGTAAGTGTGAATTCTGGCTGAATGAAGTTGGATTCTTCGAACATATTGTGTTGGGAGATGGTTAGCTGTCGATCCCGCAAAGGTGTCAGCTGTGACTGAGTGGGAATCTCCCAAGTCAGTGAAAGAAGTTTGTAGTTTCCTTGGCTTGGCAGGATACTATAGAAGATTCACTGAGAATTTCTCAAAGGTAGCTAAGCCAATGACGGAGTTACTCAAGAAAGAAAAGAAGTTTGACTGGACTAAAGGATGTGAACTCAGTTTCCAAGAATTGAAGAAGAGACTAGTGACAGCACCAGTCTTATGTCTGCCAGATTTGGAGAAGGATTTCCATGTCTATTGTGATGCATCTCACCAAGGATTAGGTGGAGTTTTGATGCAAGAAGGGAAAGTTGTGGCTTATGCCTCGAGACAACTCAAAACTCATGAAGTGAACTATCCTACTCATGACTTAGAGTTAGCTTCTGTTGTCCATGCACTCAAAACATGGAGACATTATCTTTTGGGAAAGCGTTGTGAAGTGTTCACATATCACAAAAGTTTGAAGTATATCTTCACTCAGAAGGAAATCAATATGAGATAAAGAAGATGGCTAGAGCTCATCAAGGACTATGAATTGAGTTTGCAATACCATCCCGGTAAAACAAATTTTGTAGCGGATGCTTTAAGCCGTAAGGTTTATGTGAATGGCCTTACAAAGGGAGAATTGTCGGATGATATGTGTGCCCAATTCAAAGATCTCGGATTGGAGATAGTGCCTGAAGGACATCTCATGTCATTGGATGTTCAAACCACATTGTTGGACAAGATCAAAGAAGCCCAAAAGTTGGACAAGGAAATTGAAGAGATTAAAGGAAAAATTAGCAAAGGGAAAGCTAAAGGATTCCATGAAGACGAACAGGGTACTTTATGGTATGGAAAACATATCTGCATTCCGCAATATTAGGAGTTTCGGAAACTGATTCTGCAAGAAGCACACAACTCACCATATTCCATTCATCCAGGTAACACCAAAATGTACATGGATGTGAAGGAAAGATTTTGGTGGAATAATCTCAAGAAGGATATTGCGGAACATATTGCCTTGTGTGATGTGTGTAGTCGAGTGAAGGCGGAACATCAGAAACTGGAAGGGTTATTACAACCACTACATATTCCTGATTGCAAGTGGGACAAGATTGGTATGGATTTTATCACCGTACTACCAAGGACTAGATCCGGATAAGATTCCATTTGGGTTGTGGTAGATCGCCTAACTAAAGTGGCTCATTTCATACCCGTGAAGACCACCTATACCAGTGCTAAGTTAAACAAGATCTACATGAACAGGATTGTGTGTCTACATGGAGTGCCCAAGAGTATTGTGTCTGATAGAGGAACTTAGTTCACCTCGCATTTTTGGCGACAACTACATGAGTCATTGGGAACGAGATTGGAATTCAGCACAACTTTTCACCCCCAGACTGATGGACAGACAGAAAGGACCAATCAAATTTTGGACGATATGTTGAGGGCATGTGCCCTAGACTATGGTGCTAGTTGGGATGAAAGTCTGCCTTACGCAGAATTCTCTTACAATAACAGCTACCAAGCTAGTATTGAGATGGCATCGTTTGAATTTCTCTATGGAAGAAAGTGTAGTACACCATTGCTATGGAGTGCTATGAAGAAAGTGTACAATAACAAATTCGGTAAACCCTAGCCCCCCCTTCTCTCTGGTTGACACACGTGCACTCGCCGTGTCTGTGCGCGTCTAATGCCACCTCTTGCCTGTCTTCCCGTTCCTTGTAGTGTTGCCAATGACAACTCCTGAACATGCCCTACACCGACGCCAACTCCGACGATGAATCATCGCCGTGTCCGTGCGCCCCAGCCCCGTCTACGAGCACGTTGAGCTTCACCGCGTCTCTGCGGCCTTGGTAAACCCTAGTACCCCCACCCTTACCCTCTGGCCTAGCCGAAACATCGCCATCTGACGCGCACCCGCCGCGGTGGCCATTTGCCTCGCCCGCGTTTGGTCAAAGCAATGGGATCCGCTAGATCTAGATCTAGCGGTCAAGATTAGAACTAGTCGCGAAAGGGTATGCATAGATCTGAGCCATAGGATTTAGATCTAGCGGTTTAGGTTAGATCGTTAGCGAAGGGGTAAGTTGCGATCTGGCGCATTGGATCTGATTTGATCCAACAGCACGGAAGCGCGATCCACCCGAAGAGATATCGTCCAATCAGACACTATCGCGTGGCTCGATTTTTGATTTAAAAACCAGATTTTGATTCAAACTTAGAAAATTCATAACTTGAGTTATCTTTGTCCAAAAAATGCAAATAATATATCAATAGATTCATAAAAATAAATTCTACACTATTGTGGGCTTAAATTTGTATTTTGCTGCTGTAAAAATGGAATTTTGTGCAAAGGAAAATATAGGCCTATTTTGACTATATAAATTATATAGAAAATGTTTTTAAAGAAAATTTAAGTTTATTTAGACTTTAAATAGTTAGTTTTGTGTTCAGTACTGTTTAGTTTGATTGGTTTAGTGTAGAAAAATTCATTTCATTGCATTGCATGCATTCATATGTTTTTTGTTGAATATTTTGAATGAGAATTTGGTGCTAGTGGTGATTGTGATTGTGAAGATTGTTGCTACTCCCCCAAATACCAAGGCAAGTGGTGCTTCATGTATTTTTCCTATTATTTTTGACTATGCACTAGTGATATTTTGTATAGGGCTTGCATGAAAATTTTGCTAAATATCTATATGCTATGCCATGGGAAATCCTAGTAGTTGTAGTCTTGGTAGAATTTCCTATAAGTTAAGATACTTGATATGTTATCATGCTTAGCCTAGATAGTAGCAAACAAGGGTGGATTATATACATGCTATGGAAATTTTTCTAAGTCTTTGACTTATGTTTTTGCTTAATAAAACAACTAAGTGAATGAATCACCTGGGTGGAATAGTATGATTGGGTTATGTTGAGTGGTTACACAAGGCCCATGTCTATGGTCTACCTTGTGTATCACACTTGTGGAAAGCCACCCAGGAACAAAGGGATTTGAGATACTTAGTGTTTAGAAGCTTCTAGTGCAACCACATCGCATATGGGCTCTGCCTTGATCATATAGGTTGCAATAACTTAGCTAGATGGACAGATGGTGGTAGGGTGATTGTAAGGTTCCCAACCTTTAATAAGGTAGAGATCCCTGTGTTTACAATGCTAGTCCCAGGATCAATAGCTAGCATCCACAGTTAAGATGTAATATCAAGAAACAAAGGTCATAATACAACTTTATAACCAGGAATAAAATAATTTATTACATCTTTCATAGCTCATATGGCTATTACATTACATTGCAGCAGAAATCTATAAGCATGGGGTCCTTCATCTTCAAAGTGCCACATGCAGACATGTTGGTTGTAGACTTGTAATCCTAATCATTAAACTTCACTAATATCAAACAAACCTGCAACATAACAAGTTACAGCCACAAGGGTCAATACATTTGAATTGTATTGGCAAGTGATACTATGGTAGTATAGTGGAGTCTATTATCTATATGCATTTGGCTAAGTGGAGCTTAGGCTTGCTTTGCTCAAAATATATTTTTTATGTCATTTGAAATCACTAAGTTTTTGCTTGACAAAATAATCTTTCCCAAGGCATATCCCAATCAAAGATTGAAGATCCTTTAACCCTTGTTCAACCACAAGTTTTTAACTTAGAAATTTGGATGATGAGATTCTTGATAGCTTCCATGTCTTGATGCTCAAATTGTCCTTTACCAGGGACATGGCTAAGTACTTAGATTTTACACTCTGCAGAGGTGGTGCACTTTCCCCACAAGACTTGGTTTCACCAAGACAAGATCTTTCAGAAACCTTTCCTTAGACCAAATGGACGCGTTCCAACCTATCATCCCACTACCACCAACTATCCAAATGGCTAAGTTCTAGCAACCTATGTGATCCAGGCAGAGCCCATAATGCCAAGTGGTTGCACTTGAAGCTTCTCAACATTTGACATCTCAAATATCTTTGTTCCTGGGTGGCCATCCACAAGTGAGATACACAAGGTAAACCATAAACATGGGCCTTGTGAACCACTCAACACAAACCTTTCTTTCCATTCCACCCAGGTGATTCATTCACTTAGTTGTTTTATTAAACAAAACACAAGTCCTCAGACTTAGAAATTTTTCCATAGTGTGAATATATATTCCACCCTTGTTTTCTATTAGCTAAGCTAAGCATGATAGTAGTAGGGATCTTAACTTAGGAAATTTCTACTAAGGTTTCATCTACTAGGATTTCCCATAGCATGGTTTATACTTAGCAAAAATTCCATGCAAGTTTTACTTAGAAAAATCACTAATGCATAGTGAAAATAATGGGACAAAGGTATGAAGCATCACTTGCCTTTTTGGTAGAGTATAAGTTCACTCCTTGTCCTTTCTACAATCACACTCTTCAAGTCACTACAATTCAATCAAGCAAGGCACAAGTTCAATCTACCATTCAAGCAATTCATCACATAAAATCATATAAACAAGATAATGCATGTAAGCATGCCAAGGATTGTTTTATTTGGAGAAGTAGTTCCTAATGGGTCATAAACATTTGAAAACACCTAATGGTCATTTTATAAAGTGGCAAAGTCATTTGCAAAAGTTTTCCCTTTAATAAACCATTTTCAAAACAAGGTATCCTTTTATGTGGTGTAAAAAATGTTTTTACTAAGGCATTAATCTATAGGGTTCACAAAATATGTTTTCAAACCATAAAACTTTGTGTTTAGGGTCAGAGAGTTTATTTCCAAAACATTTCTCAAAGGTTTTCTTCCAAAACCATTTTTAATAAATAAACTATATTTTTATTTGACTAGAATTGGTTTTAAATCCAAGATTCATTCTTTTGCATCACCAAATAAATTTTTGAAACCACAAAGTGATTCCTATGGTCAGTAGGTTCAAAACACACCATTTGCAAAAGATTTTATCCCCAAAATCATTTTGGAATAATTTTTATAACCTAAACAAGCATACATAAGTTTCTGCAAAAACAAACATTTTACCAGAAGCTTTTTACTAAACAAATGGCATGGTTGGATAGGGCTTGTTCCACTGATTCCATTGATATAAAATTTGCAAATTTTGGACGTGTGGATCAAAAGTTATGGAATTTACAAAATCACATTCTAATCAGATTCAAAATTCTGTTTAAACCAAACTAGTGCCACGCGGCGCAATACTACTGGTCGGTACCGGTTCGCTCGGATCGGCTACGGGGTGCGTTGGATCTAAGTGAGACTAAACGGTGCGGATTAGCTCGTACCTCTTTGCTTAAGTGGTTCTGTCTACGCCACAGGATGAGGATCCAACGGCCCACGTGTGTTTGACCAAAGGCTGGCGGCGCAGCGACGGCGGCTGGCGGCGGCGCGGTCAGATGGTGGCGGTGCTGGTGAAGCAGGAAGCGAGAGAGGCTGGGAATATGCTCACCGCGTTCGCAAGGCTGCGCTGATTCTCGACGTGGTCTCCACAGGGACGAGCGCGCGGTTAAATCTGAATCGCTCGCCCGGAGTTGCTTCACCTCGGGCATGCTGCTCGTCGTCGAGCGCAGGCTACAAGGCTCGGAAAGGCAAGGTGAAGGGTTTGTTAGACGTGCAGGTGAACGCTGATTACACGAGTGTCAACAAGGGGAAGAGGTGCGGTCAGGACTTACAGGGAGAGGTCGCCGGAGTCAGAGTAGTTCGCGGTGGCGCTCGGACAAAGACGGCGTCGGCATTCTGGGGTGTGCGCGAGAAAAATGGTGATACTGGCAGGTGCTCACGGCTAAAGCGAGCAAGCTAGTGCGGTCTAGGGGCGGGGTATGACTGGGCTCGCCGGAATTTTGGTTGCGGCTCATCGGAACAGAGGGAGTGCCAGCTCAAATCATGGCAGCCTGGGGGCAAGGAAGGTCTGGCGAGTGAGGGAGATCAGAGAGGGGAGAGGGATGCTTCAATGCGCGCGGTCACGGGGCTGAATCAACGCGTGGTTATGTGGAATCAAGCGTGCAGTTAATTGGCAGAAACAGCGACGAGGTTTGGGGGAGAAGAAGTCGCGGCGGGTGAGGAAGAAAGCTCGGGTGTGGGGCCGTTTCGTCAGTGGAGTGAGAGAGGGGAGTTGGGGTCCACATGTCATTGGCTCTGCGGGTGCGGGTGTGGGTGAAAATGTTTCGCGCATGGGGGTACGCCGGGTGGGCTCCTGCTGGGCTTACTGGGCTGCTGGGTTGGGTCGACCAGATTCATTTTTTTGTTCTGAATGTCTTTTTCTTTTTCTAATTGATTTTCTGTTTTGATTTTCAAACAACAATTCAAACACTCAAATGGACTCAAAACCTTGCTAAACTTTGCATCCCTTTTAGTTCTGTTTAACAACACAAATCAAGGTTCAAAACAAAATAATATTTTTATTCTTTTTAGGATCTATTTAATAATTAAATAGTCCTTAGTTATTAATTCAAATAGGTTTTGATTTATTAAAAACTCCATTTGAAATCTAAATATTATCAAAACCAAATGAGTAGGTTTTATTTGAAAATATAAAATACTTGGAAAACTTGTTTAAAATAATTTAACAAGTTTTGATGTTTAATTAAAATGGTAAAACCTTTATTTTAATAAAATTGGATTAATAATAAACTCTCCTTATTTTTATTTAAATAAACCTTTACTCTTTTAATCAAAACAAAACATTTTATTTCAAAATCTTGGCCAAGGTTTAATTTGGCTCTATAAAATAATCCTTATTTATAAATCTACCTTTTCTTTTGAAAACCAAATCTTTTATTAAAAGATCCAAAAATAGAAATTCCAAATATTTTTTTAACTTTATTGTTTATTGAACTTTTTAAATCCCTTTAGAATTTTATTTGATCCAAATAGGTTTTGAAAGTTTCCAATTGGATTCAAAAAGTTTCTTCTCACCCTGAAAATCAACAAAGTTTTATTTTATTCATTTATTTTTCACATTACAAGATTTGGAAAATCTTGGGATGTGACAGTGATAGGATGGAACGCGTCAATTTGGTCTAAGGGAAGGCTTCTGAAATATCTCATCTCGATGCATGTCGAGTCTTGTGAGGAAAGTGCACCACCTCTCAAGATGGAAAAACCTAAGTACTTAGCCATGTCCCCGGCAACGGACAATTTGAGCATCAAGACATTGAAGCTATCAAGGATCTCCTCATCCCAATCTCTAAGTTAAAACTTGTGGTTGAACATGGGTTAAATGTTCACCAATGTCTATTGGTGGTTCCTTGGGAGTTTTGATAAATAAAAACTTAGTGTTTTCAACTGATAGGAAAAACCTATTTTGATAAAAGCAAGCCTAAGCCACACTTAGCCAAATTCATATAGATGTTAGATACTACTATTCTACTATGGTATCACTTCCCAATACAATTCAAAATGTATTGACCCACTATGGCTGTAACTTATGATGTTGTAGGTTTTTCTGTTGAGGATTAGGGTTATGAGTCTACACTCAACATGCTTGCCTGTGGCACATGAAGATGAAGACTTTACTTTATTTATTTATGTTGTGAACTCTTGTATTAGCCTTTGGCTATGGAGTTGTAAAAGACTATGTTTATCTCTGGAATGACAATGTAATAAAGACCTTTGTATCTGTGTACTTCATCTTAAACTGTGGATGCTAGCATTTGATCCAGGGACTAGCATCGCAATCACAGGGACCTTTACCTTATAAAGGTGGGTTCTTACAATCTTTTAGTGTAGTAAACATTTTACCTACATCTTCTATTCATCCTTATCATGAAAACTTTCATGATCAAGCTATTATAGCTTATAAAGGCGAATCATGAGTAAAATGTTACTTTCTAAAACCCTTTTGGAGGATTAGGACGTCTAGCGGCACAAACTTCGCAAATTCTCATCCAATATGAGAACATATATTTTGCTAAATTATACTCTATCACATTGCAACCAAAATATTATTTCAGATTTCGTAATATCTACCACACATGATGGTTTCTGAAACAATCCTTTCAGCTCCTAGATAACCTTGATACTAAATCAAGTATCACGGAGGCAAACATGATATTTAGATACAAACACTGGAATTGTTACTCTTGATTTAATAATAATTATTAAACTTTATGGAGTAAACGGAGTTTGCTAAAAGTTTGCAATAAGACTTATACACTTTAGATTGACACTCAAAATAATACGATACCAGTTCGTAAAGTAAATATCCAGAATTTTATAGTTCTATTCTCTCAATTATAACTAAGCATAAGGTAGTGAACGGATGCCAATAACTACAACAAATTATGCAAATTCACTTTGATTTAATTTATTATAAATTGAGTTTGACTAATCCAAATTAGAAATAAACTCCCACTCAAAACCAAAATCCCTCTAGTTGTTTTGGTGATTACATGAACCAAATCCACTACACCAAGTCAGATCATCACATGAGTCAGTGTAGCTTCAAAGGAAAGCATCTATATGGCCATCATATCAACCATATGACTCATGCTTAACCTTTCGGTCTATGTTCCAAGGTCGTTCTTGTACATGGTAGGCTCACCAAGTAAGAACCTTAGTACCCGCGTGTGTAAAACTGTCTTACACCCGTTGTATGTGAACATAGAGTCTATCATGCCCGATCATCATGTGGTGTCTCAAAATGACGAACTTTCTTAACGGTGCATACTAAAGGAAGAACACATTTTTTATCTTGATATTTAAATGAGGGATCATCTTATAATGCTACTAAAGCGCTAAACAAGCAATATAAGATGCATACAAATATCATATGCTAAAAGTGATATGATATGGTTCTCGCACTTGGTCACTATCTTGTGCATCGTGGTATGATCTTTATCATTCCTATATGTGTAAGGCCAAGGTCTATGGAACTTACACTTTGGCATATTATAATTTCCAATAGTATCAATCCATACTACAAATTATAATACTACCATATCATAGTACTTGCCCAACAAAACAAAAACTAGACGCCTCTAATTTATCTTTTGCATGTTTTACGTGGATGAGGGATTTCGAAGATAGAACCATTCTTAACTACGAACATGGAACCCCAACGATGATAATAAAATTATTGGAAACTTGTTGTAAATCAGATATTCACTCTAGTAGGAGAGACGGACACCTGCAAGCCACTTATGCAAAACTAGTTGCATGTTAAGCGTGGAACAAGTCTCATGTGCGAGGACATGTAAAGTTTGTCCGGACCACTTCATCCCAATATACCACCAATATCCAAAATACACATAATAAGCAATAACATGACCATCAGTGTCCACATACTCATATGTGTACTACCCGTGCAAAGAATCTACGCATAGATCCGGCTTTGATACCATTTTTGGGTTCGCAGCATAGAAAAAAAAATTCCTACGATGGGAACTGTATACGCCACGATCCATCTATCTAGATATAATCAATGGGTGGATATACATCCATAATACATATCCTTAAAGACCGACAAAGCTTTACGAGTACGGACTCACTGGTGATGCACTCGATCTCTTGTCGATCTCAAGATCGTGATGAAGTCCAGCCGGTCCAGCACCAGCAAGTCCAGCACCACAAAGCAGTGGTGCATCCGTGATCGCACACATATCCGGTACCCCGACAACCTCTAAGTCCTCGCTCCAGCAAAGCAGCGGAAGCAGCAAATCCTTGCTCCAAAAAAAGCCACCGGAAACATGTATCTCGATGATCCGAGACCATGGGGAAATTCTAGAATGGGAGAGAGATCCTTCACGAGGAGGTGTGAGAGTGGAGGAGGTGCTCCTTATATATGGGAGGGGCTGCCCAAGGGGCATGGCCACCGGCCATGGTGGGTGCCCCCACCTCTCCCTCATTCATGTGGGTGGAAGCTCCACTCACATAAACACACCTCTACTCAAAAATCCACTCACATCCATTAAATTTCCACCAAATTTAATGCAAGCTCTCATTTAATAAAACTCTTTTATTTATTTTATTCAGAATTTTGTTAATTACATTAATTAACAAACATTCACATAAAACCCTTGCAACATTTCAATTTCACATGCAGAACCAGTTTCAACAATTTCACCCGAAACAATTCTGGTTTCCATTAAAATAATTCCAACACTTTGATATTCTTTTTCTGGCAACTCATTTGCTCCAAATGGTGTCGATATACCTTAAGTGTGTCACCCTAAGGTTCGCGAATAATGCATACATGATCGAGACCTCTCTCCGATCAATAATCAGCAGCGGGACCTGGAGATCCGTACTGACTCCTACACATTCAACGATGACTTCTTGTTATCGTGAGAATCTTAACAATTGAACTAAATCCTTTTGTCTCGCGATATTTTACATGTCCAAGATTCGATCATCAGTATCCCCATACCTAGTTTGATCTCGTTACTGACATGTACTCTTTTCTTGTTCTTGTGGTATAACATTCTAGTGATCCCCATCACTTGCTTGCAATCTATATCAATGTGATATCACCGAGAGGGACCAGAGTATTTCTCTCCGTCATTTGGATGGAAAAATCCCACTCCTGATCCATGAGCCTCTACATAACATTATTGGAGTATCTGAACCCACCTTTATAGTCACCCTGTTATGGTGTTGTGGCATCCCGCAAAACCACTACTAGAAAATCGCGTTGAATTTATGCATTGCATCGTCATCATCATGCATTGTTCGCATAAAACTATTTTACGCAAAGCCCGGTTCTCCGGATTAATTATTTTGGCCGCTATCGGTTTGCATACGGCCCGTTTAAAACAAATAAAAAGTTGGATTGTTTTAGCGGGGGCAGTCGAACGGGCCGAATCGACCCGAACGACCACCCCCATTTTTAAATCGGTCCAACCAACCGGTACACCTAAATCCTACAGCTACCTAAAACCCTACCCACACCCAGCCTCCACCTCACCCTGGCCAATGACCTGCTGCCACCTCACCCGCTCCTCTCCCTCTACCCAATCCCCACCTGCCACCTAATCCTGCCCTCTCTCTCCACAGCCCCACCCCAAACACACCTCTCTCCTTTCCCTCTCTCTCTCTCTGCTCTTGGGTCCCACCCGCCTTGGCCCCACCTTGCCAGACCCACTCCCCTCTTTTCCCCCTCCCCGCTCAGACCCACCCCGACCCCGACCCAATCCCAGCCTCCCCCGGTCCACCCCGCTTCCCCCACCTACACGTGCCCGTGCCCCACCGCCCGCGCCACGCCTCCTCCCTCGCGTTCTCTCTCTCGCCCCGCCTGCCCAGCCAGCCCGGCCCGCCACCTCCTCACCCACCCCGCCGCCCGAGCCTCCTGGCCGTCACGCGCCTCCCGTCGCGGCCAGCCGCCCGCCTTCCGCCGGTCCTGCCCCTCCCGGCCGCCTGCACCCCCTCCGTGCGCGTCTCCCAGGCTTCCTCTCGCGCTGCTCGCCCCTCTCCGGCCTTGTCAGTCCCGCCTCCGCCTCTCCTCCATCGCGCCGGCGCACTCCGGCCCGCCCTCGCCGGCCCGCTCTCAACCGCGCCTCCCCGGCGACCCTCCTCTGCGGCCGGCCGCCTCTGCACCAAGCCCCGCCACCGACGTGCAGGCCCCGACCTCGAGCTCCTGCTCTGGCCCGGCCCTGTCTCCGGCGCGTCCATCCCTAGCTTCGCCAGCTTTCGCCCGGCTCCGGCCCCGCGCCCCTCCTTCCCCGGCGTCGTCCTTCCCACGCAGAGCACCTCGCCGGCCCGCCCCTCGTCAGCCCCGCACCGTGCGCCTCCCCGGGAGAACCTCTGCAGCGACGCCCCACCCCTCGTCGAGCTCTGAGGCCGGCACCGGTGCCACCCGAGCCTCCCTGTCCGTTCTCTGCTATCGACACCGCGTGGCCTCAACGATTCGAGAGTTTGGACACGTACATCGTCTGCCTTCGCCCTGCTGCCGACAAGACGAAAAATGCTCCAGAACGGATGTGCGGATCTGTCCGATTGATGACAGGGACGGACCCGAAGACCACCGACAAGATCTCCATCCACGGACTCCAAGATCGGCCTCCCGGACATCGAGCGCCACGATCGACTCAAGGGCGCGGACCCAACACGACCCTCGCAATGGCACGATCGACACCGTGGGACCCGACAAGATCTGCCCGACGATAAGAACGACAGCGACCGGGAGAATCCGATGCCCGGCCGAGAACAAGTCGCCGTTCGGAGCGCCAAGTTCTCCCTCTCGGAACGCCATGACCGCCGACAACGTGACCCGAAGACCACGGATGCGCCAAGACCTACCTCCGATGTTCGAGAACGAACCCGTCGAACCCTGAACCCTGAGGCCGACCCCGAACCCCGGACCAAGACCGTCGAGACCCCTCAATGTGTGACCCCCTGCCCGAAAACCCTATTTTATAATATAATAACAACTGTTGCATATAAATTGTTCATGCATGCATCCATATCATGTGGTTTGGGGGCCTTATGCCGATTCACCTTATAATTAAATATGGGGCCCATATGCGGGCAGATCTAGCCTTATATTGGCCTCATTCAAACTTGTGTAGCGAACCGGTGATATATTCTGCCTTGTTAAACAACATTTAAATTGCGGGGGTTCTAAATAACTTGAACCATCTAATTAATTGCCGGGACCCCGGTTCCGCTTAATATGACCTAATTGCATCGCACCTTGCCATGCCATACATCATACATGCATCATGCCGATCTTCTGCCGTGTATTAAATATTGCATCCGGTGTTTATTCTAGTGTTTTGCTTCTTCGCGGATAAGGCCGTTGAGTGGATGTGAGCTTCACCCCGATCTTCGGTTGAACCTTCGACAATGTTTTCGGTGAGCATCTCCCCTTCCTACCTATCTTACTTTTATAGTATTTATTTCCCTCTGTTGATCTTTGCTATACGTGTTGCGATGCTCTAGTTTTTCGTACCCGTGATATCCCTTGCATATATAGCCTTGGACACATCCTATTACCGGTTGTTTGGTAGATAGTTGGACCCGCGTGTCGTAGTCGCTAGCTCAAGTGTTTTGCTTGTCGTCAAGTACCACCATTGTTGGAGGATTGCCGCATGTTGTTGTTGGAGATGATCATGGTTTACTTATCGTTCACTTTAGTTCTTGTTTAACAACTAAAATTGAATTAAGCGAGGCATCGGTGGGTGATAGGTAAGATTTGGTTTCCGATGCCCACTTGTGTCCCGTGGGACCCGAGTTCTTGACACTGTTCGAGATCGGCGCTAACCACGATTGGGGAGATATGGGCCCCCATTGATTATTACCTGATTTCAAAGTATTGTCTTTGGGGCCACAAACTAGTTTGAGGTTTTATTTACTATCCTGTACTTATGCCATGTTTACTGTTTTATTTTACGATTGTGTGAGAGCTGTCTTGTTTAGGAAGCGGAGTGTTTCGCTGTGTCGGCAGGTCCCGATTGGGGACCTCTTTGTCGTTACAGCCCTTCATAAACCCAGTCCGTCTCGGAGACCGGCCGACTTCGTTGCGGGAATTAACGACTTGGGGTGGCCCCCACGTGCTTTTGGGTGCAGGAGCGTCGTGACTTAGGCCCCGCCGACATACCGATGGGTGTATGTTAAGCGATCGGCAAAAAGGGTCGAGTAGTGGATACTTTGGTGCACCCTAGGTTTAATCTTTTAGAAGCCGTGTCCGCGGTTATGGACGACTTGGAGCACAGTGCTTGATCATAGACAACTATAACTAAAGTTTATTGTTATGAATTGACTTGTATCCGATTTGACTAGTAATCAGCTTCACTACAACGGAATGGCTAAATAAAAGTACCAACAACTGCTGGGTTTTGGGTTATCTCATGCTCATTGTACCTGACTAGTAAGTGTTGCCACTATAACGAAATGGTTAATTAAAAGTGCCCACTGTTTAATTTATCAGGATGACTATCTAAACCTGACTAGTAATTGCTGCAACGATAACTGAATAAATAAAACTGCCAACCGTGTGAGTTCCTCGGCTGACTTCCTCGTTTGGTCTCGAGGGGGAAAACGCCAGGATGGGTTTTGTTTGATGGTAGTATCAGGCTGGTTCCGGATAGGTCTTTCTTACCCCTCTCTGATAGCCGCCAGTTGTATCGAGTCTCTATGGGTTGTTTAGTGCATGCTGCCGCTGCCGCTTCAGTCCACCATACCTATGTAGGCGAGGACCGCCGAATTCTAGCCTCAGTGTCTTGGCCTCGATCTTGGCGCTCCTCTTTTTCCTCTGCCCTTTGTCGGCACCCCTTTTGTTTAAGCAGGTTTTGAGATCGACGTCGTTAGCAGGGTTACCCTTCCGGCTTGGCCTGGGCAGGATTATGGACGCCATTGGTTATTCTTCAGGGCTCTTAGCCCCATTTGCATCTTGTCCGTAGTCGGACGCTCTATCTTTTTCAAGGTGATTTGGATCTTTGTATATAATATTTGTATTCTTGACTCTTTGAGTCGCTGTTATATATATCTGTTCTGTGGGTCCCATCGAGGACTGTTGTGTAATGTTATTACTTCGTTTTCCACCCGCACGAAAGTGCCTGGTGGGCACCTTTGAATCGTTCCTATGCGGGTTTGGCGGGTTTCGCTAAAACTTGCATAGGGCGATCGAGGTGTTCTGAGTGGTATCAGAGCCCAGCAGTTGCGATACCCCACAAGTCCAGCCTGTAGGATAACCTAGCTAACGGCCGAAGTAGAGTGTCAAAACTATTTTTGAACATTCGGTTGGATAGTTCTGGATAGGTCTGCTTTTATTCCTTACCCCTCTGCTAATCTCCTCTTACCTCTACGTGTTTTGAATCCGCTCTCGTCTCTTTCTTCGAGTCCAGGAATTCTCGTGGTTGGGTTCCGTCGTACCTTCAGGGTTTCGCTTCCTCCTTTGGTAATGATGCTTCGACATCTGGTCTTCGTGCTATCCGAGGAATCCTTCGTCGGGTGGACTCTCTTTGTTCTTTGTTCGTGCCTTCCGGTGTTTTCCGACGTGACGACATCATCTACGCCAGATCCGATGCAGAGTCTGCATCCCTCCTTGTTTTCCGAACCTCGCGTGTCGAGATCTTCAGTCTAATTCTGAGAGTTGATTGCATAATCTGTTATTCGTGTACATAGTAATGCTTTGAGTGCGGGATGGAGTCGCGACCATACCACTACTCTTATCATTTGCTGTGTATATGGAATGGTGGATCGATGCAATTCTACTCCTTCCATGGAAGTTAGGGGTGGCCTTACCTTTAACTTCGTCCGTTGTTTTCCGGAGTGTTCTCTTGATGATCAGGACAGCGACCTCTTGTTAGTGGTGTCACGAGGATCTACACGAAGCGAGAAGACGCAGATCGCCGACCTTCCTTCCGGTACCATGAGGCGGATCTCGAGGGCGAGATCCATTGTTAGTGGTGTCGAATTGTGGCATCCCGCAAAACCACTACTAGAAAATCGCGTTGAATTTATGCATTGCATCGTCATCATCATGCATTGTTCGCATAAAACTATTTTACGCAAAGCCCGGTTCTCCGGATTAATTATTTTGGCCGCTATCGGTTTGCATACGGCCCGTTTAAAACAAATAAAAAGTTGGATTGTTTTAGCGGGGGCAGTCGAACGGGCCGAATCGACCCGAACGACCACCCCCATTTTTAAATCGGTCCAACCAACCGGTACACCTAAATCCTGACTACCTAAACCCTACCCACACCCGGCCTCCACCTCACCTGCTGCCACACCTCTCCCTCTACCCAATCCCCACCTGCCACCTAATCCTGCCCTCTCTCTCCACAGCCCCACCCCAAACACACCTCTCTCCTTTCCCTCTCTCTCTCTCTGCTCTTGGGTCCCACCCGCCTTGGCCCCACCTTGCCAGACCCACTCCCCTCTTTTCCCCCTCCCCGCTCAGACCCACCCCGACCCCGACCCAGTCCCAGCCTCCCCCGGTCCACCCGCTTCCCCCACCTACCGCGTGCCACGTGCCCCGGCCCCTGCGCCCACGCCTCCTCCCTCGCGTTCTCTCTCTCGCCCGCTTTGCCCCACGCAGCGCCGGCCCGCCACCTCTTCACCGACCCCGCCAGAGCCTCCTGGCGTCACCGCGCCTCCCGTCAGGCGAGCCGCCTTCCGCCGGTCCTGCCCCTCCCGGCCGCGCCCTGCACCCCCCTCCGTGCGCGTCTCCCCGAGCTTCCCTCTCGCGCCCTGCTCGCCCCTCCGGCCCCGCGCGCGGCCGTCCCCGGCCTCCTTCGCCTCTCCATCGCGCCGGCGCGCTCCGGCCCGCCCTCGCCGGCCCGCTCTCAACCGCGCCTCCCCGGCGACCCTCCTCTGCGGCCGGCCGCCTCTGCACCAAGCCCCGCCACCGACGTGCAGGCCCCGACCTCGAGCTCCTGCTCTGGCCCGGCCCCGTGTCTCCGGCGCGTCCCATCCCTAGCTCGCCCGCCGGGCCTCGCCAGCGTCTCCGGCCCCGCGCCCCTCCTTCCCCGGCGTCGTCCTTCCCACGCAGAGCACCTCGCCGGCCCGCCCCTCGTCAGCCCCGCACCGCGCGCCTCCCCGGGAGAACCTCTGCAGCGACGCCCCACCCCTCGTCGAGCTCTGAGGCCGGCACCGGTGCCACCCGAGCCTCCCTGTCCGTTCTCTGCTATCGACACCGCGTGGCCTCAACGATTCGAGAGTTTGGACACGTACATCGTCTGCCTTCGCCCTGCTGCCGACAAGACGAAAAATGCTCCAAGAACAGATGTGCAGATCTGTCCGATTGATGACCAGGACGGACCCGAAGACCACCGACAAGATCTCCATCCTGGACTCCAAGATCTGCCTCCCGGACATCGAGCGCCAAGATCGACTCAATGGCGCGGACCCAACAAGACCCTCGCAATGGCAAGATCGACACCGTGGGACCCGACAAGATCTGCCCGACGATAAGAACGACAGCGACCGGGAGAATCCGATGCCCCGACGCCAGAACAAGTCCTTCGTTCCGGAACGCCAAGTTCTCCCTCTCGGAACGCCATGACCGCCGACAACGTGACCCGAAGACCACGGATGCGCCAAGACCTACCTCCGATGTTCGAGAACGAACCCGTCGAACCCTGAACCCTGAGACCGAACCCCGGAACCCCCGGAACTCCAAGACCGTCGAGACCCCTCAATGTGTGAACCCCTTCCCGAAAACCCTATTTTATAATATAATAACAACTGTTGCATATAAATTGTTCATGCATGCATCCATATCATGTGGTTTGGGGGCCTTATGCCGATTCACCTTATAATTAAATATGGGGCCCATATGCGGGCAGATCTAGCCTTATATTGGCCTCATTCAAACTTGTGTAGCGAACCGGTGATATATTCTGCCTTGTTAAACAACAGTTAAATTGCGGGGTAGCTAAAATAACTTGAACCATCTAGTTAATTGTCGGGACCCCGGTTCCGCTTAATATGACCTAATTGCATCGCACCTTGCCATGCCATACATCATACATGCATCATGCCGATCTTCTGCCGTGTATTAAATATTGCATCCGGTGTTTATTCTAGTGTTTTGCTTCTTCGCGGATAAGGCCGTTGAGTGGATGTGAGCTTCACCCCGATCTTCGGTTGAACCTTCGACAATGTTTTCAGGCGAGCATCTCCCCCCTTCCTACCTATCTTACTTTTATAGTATTTATTTCCCTCCTGTTGATCTTTGCTATCTGTGTTGCGATGCTCTAGTTTTTCGTACCCGTGATATCCCTTGCAGCCATATATAGCCTTGGACACATCCTATTACCGGTTGTTTGGTAGATAGTTGGACCCGCGTGTCGTAGTCGCTAGCTCAAGTGTTTTGCTTGTCGTCAAGTACCACCATTGTTGGAGGATTGCCGCATGTTGTTGTTGGAGATGATCATGGTTTACTTATCGTTCACTTTAGTTACTGTTTAACAACTAAAATTGAATTAAGCAGAGGCATCGGTGGGTGATAGGTAAGATTTGGTTTCCGACCGCCCACTTGTGTCCCGTAGGACCCGAGTTCTTGACACCTGTTCCGAGATCGAGCGCGCTAACCACAGTTGGGGAGATATGGGCCCCCCATTGATTATTACCTGATTTCAAAGTATTGTACTGGGGGCCACAAACTAGTTTGAGGTTTTATTTACTATCCTGTACTTATGCCATGTTTACTGTTTTATTTACGATTGTGTGAGGAGCACGCTGTACTGTTTAGGAAGCGGAGTGTTTTATTATGTCGACAGGTCCCGATTGAGGACCTGCTGTCGTTCTGACCAGCGCAAAACCCAGTCCGTCTCGAGACCGCCGACTTCGTTGGTGTCGACTTGGTGGGGTGGCCCCCACGCATTTGCTTTGGAGTGCAGGGTTGTGACTTAGGCCCGCCGACATACCGATGGGTGTATGTTAAGCGATCCGCAAAAGGGTCAAGTATTGTGGATACTTTGGTGCACCCCGTGGTTTAATCTTTTAGAAGCCGTGTCATGGTTATGGGCGACTTGGAGCACGATCTTGATCATAGACAACTATAACTAAAGTTTATTGTTATGAATTGACTTGTATCCGATTTGACTAGTAATCAGCTTCACTACAACGGAATGGCTAAATAAAAGTACCAACAACTGCTGGGTTTTGGGTTATCTCATGCTCATTGTACCTGACTAGTAAGTGTTGCCACTATAACGAAATGGTTAATTAAAAGTGCCCACTGTTTAATTTATCAGTATGACTATCTAAACCTGACTAGTAATTGCTGCAACGATAACTGAATAAATAAAACTGCCAACCGTGTGAGTTCCTCGGCTGACTTCCTCGTTTGGTCTCGAGGGGGAAAACGCCAGGATGGGTTTTGTTTGATGGTAGTATCAGGCTGGTTCCGGATAGGTCTTTCTTACCCCTCTCTGATAGCCGCCAGTTGTATCGAGTCTCTATGGGTTGTTTAGTGCATGCTGCCGCTGCCGCTTCAGTCCACCATACCTATGTAGGCGAGGACCGCCGAATTCTAGCCTCGCCGTGTACTGGCCTCGATCGACGCTCCTCTTTTTCCTGCCCTTTTGTCGGCACCCTTTTGTTTAAGCAGGTTTTGAGATCGGCGTCGTTAGCGAGGTTACCCTTCCGCTTGGCCTGGGCAGGATTATGGGCGCCATTGGTTATTCTTGGGCTCTTAGCCCCATTTGCATCTTGTCCGTCGGACGCCTATCTATCTTTCAAGGTGATTTGGATCTTTGTATATAATATTTGTATTCTTGACTCTTTGAGTCGCTGTTATATATATCTGTTCTGTGGGTCCCATCGAGGACTGTTGTGTAATGTTATTACTTCGTTTTCCACCCGCACGAAAGTGCCTGGTGGGCACCTTTGAATCGTTCCTATGCGGGTTTGGCGGGTTTCGCTAAAACTTGCATAGGGCCGATTCTGAGGGTGTTACAGGTGTGACGTTTGATGTTACCAAGCTAGTCTTCATATATTAGTGATTGACATGATCTCATGGTCTAAGGACTAAAGTCACTTGTAATTATGTTATAGCAATTTAAACATAATGACTTTGATCGTATTACTATACTTCGGATGAATGTTCATTACATCATTCCACTAATGTTGTGACCTCATTATTAACAACATCTAATGTCTGTGATCAGGAAACCTTGATCATCATGCTAATCAACGAGCTAGTTTATTTGAGAGGTATAACTAGGAACTCTTATTTGTTTAATAAACACACATGTATTAATTTTTCTAATTAATACAATTATAGTATACAAAATAAGCATTTATCATAAACAAAGAATATGATAATAACCATCTTATTATTGCCTCTCGGGCATATTCCCTTCAAGTTTTCTATAAAGTTTTCAGGATATCTGTTTTCTCCTGGTCTATCTGTTAGTTTCCATGTTTGCTTACTCATATAACTTGATTTTTTATTAATTAATGAAATATGTGGTTTTTCTATTTTTTCGAATAGTCTATACAAACAAGCAAATAACTAGAAGATTTTGGGAAAACAATACAGATCCTCCGGGGGATCAAACTTGCCGATCCCCTGGGTCGTCCCGCGCATGGAGGCCCACCCACAGATGCTCCTTATCCTTTCCTGCAACTGTCTCCGCCTCACGCCTCTGTTTTTTCACGTGTCGCCGCCTCCTGTTCCTACAGCTTCCGCGCACCGCCACCAAGTCCAGCACCTCCGCTCCTCCCACCGTCCAGGCTGAAGCCCCCGATGTCGATGGCGTGATCAAGGCCTCGTTGGGAGACCCCAAGAGAAAGGTATGATGAGCACAGTAGCAAGATTTCCCTCAGTAAGAAATAGAGGTTATCGAACCAGTAGGAGGAAGGAAACGACTCAAAGGTGTTGCTAGCTACTTGGAGACCTGCACAACAGAAACTCAAGACTTTGCCCCAATGAACAACGAGGTTGTCAATCTCACTGGTTTGTTGTAACAAAGGATTAATTGTATGGTGTGGAAGGTAATGGTGGTTTGCAACAAGTAAACAGTAACAGTGGAAGATGTACAAATGGTAAAGATTGGACCGGGGTCCATAGTTCACTAGAGGTGTTCTCCTTAGATAAACAAACATGGCATGCTGGGTAAACAAATTACAGCAGGGCAATTGACAGGACTAAGCAAGGCATAACAATGCAATACTAGACATCAAGATCCTATGAGATTCGATTGGGAAATACAACAAGATACATAGACCGTCATCCTACTGCATCTATGACTAGAAGTCCACCTTTGGGTTATCATCCGAACCCCCTCAAGTATTAAGTTGCAAGCAACAGACAACTGCTTTAAGCAAAGTGTGTAAGGTAAACAATCCACTTGTTCCATGAACAAGAGACCGTTGTTTTCTCCCTAGTGGCAAGAGCACATCTACAACCTTAGATATTTCTGTCACTTCCATTAGATTAAATAGAGGCACGGACCCACTATCGAGCATAAATACCCCCTCTTGGATTCACTAGCAACTACTTGGCCAAGATATCTACTAACAACGGAGAGCATGCAAGATCACAAACAACACAGACATGATAGAATCAATAAGACAAAACCATTAATCAATCTGACATAGTAATCTCAATATCCATCGGATCCCCGCAAACACAACATGCATAATGACAAATATATGAGATCTTGATCATGAACGGAGCTCACAAGATCTAGCCATGAAAGCACAAAGGAGGAGATACAACCATCTAGCTACTACATGGACCCGTAGTCCAAGGTGGAACTACTCACGCTTCATACCGGAGGCTGGCATGATGAAGAAGAAGGCCTCCGGGATGATCTCCCCTCCGGCAGGGTACCGGGAAGAGCTTCGGATCCCCCCCTGATCTAGGGACGATGGTGGCGGCGGCTACAGACTATTTGGTGGAATATTGATCGGGTACTTAGGGTTTAGGCATCGGGGTCTTCTTATAGGCGAAGAGGCAAGGCTAGGAGGTGGCTAGGGGGGTGCACCTGTGGCTCACCTCCGTCTCTCCTCTGGACTCCATGTTCTCATTGGTGAAATATTGACTTTGGCTTTTGTCCCGTCCAATTCCGAAAATATTTCCTTACTAGGTTTTCCTGAACCAAAAACATCAGAAAACAGGCAACTTGCACTGCGGTATCTTGTTAATAGGTTAGTACCAGAAAACATATAAAAACACGTCAAAGTGCGGACAAAGCAAAGCAAAGTAGATTCTAAACAAGCGTGGAACATCAAAAATTATAGATACATTTATGACATATCAAGAATCCCCAAGCTTAACTCTTGCTCGTCCTCGAGTAGGTAAGTGATAAAAAGAATAATTTTTGAGGTGACATGCACCATCGAAATCAAGATCAAACCATTTGCAAGCAATGAAAGCTGGGATCAAAGAACTCTTAACATGAGCATGAAAGATGGAGTTCTAACACTAACACAAAGTAACTATGCATGCAACATGAAAGGCTACAAACAAAGCTCATGAATAACATGCATTGAAAAACATTTGTTTGTTTCATATACAGAAAACATGGCATAGTGGCATTCAGCTTGTCCCTCATAGAGTAGCAAATAGATGCATAGTACACCTTCAAAGTTCATAAGAGTGACTAGATACAAATAGCACAAGAACAAGTAATATCAACAATATGCATCAATCAATAAGTTTTGGGACAATGCACATAGAACTAAGAATGGCAACTATGCTCTCTTAATTGGTGCCTAAAGGTAGAAGGTGGAGACTCAATATAATGGTGGAAGAAAGGCCCTTCATAAAGGGAAGCAGGGATTTCAAGTTTCAAAAAGAGCTTCCAAAAATTATGGTTCTTGTTAGCTTTCAGCCCTCATTACCCCTATCATAAGAATCTTTAAGTGATTAAGGTTAAAGTGAAAAAACTATGGAGTATATGCTTGAAAAAGTATAAGTTGGCAATCTCATGTCCCTTGAATACGAGGGCTGCTCCTCATGCTACTCAACTTTAGTCACCTGTAAGTTCTTGTCATAGTAAGTACATGGGTATCATAGAGAACCGCCAACGGGGTACCCCTTCCACATGGTACAGGAGCTATCCCATAACCAAAATGACAAGGCAAGAAGACAATGAGCATCTCGGCGATCTTTTTATTTGCTATTTGCATAGGTTTTTATTGAGGATGCTTCACAGATAGCTCATTATGGTGATGCTGCAAGTTTCCACCATGATTAGGCATGGCTTAGGCTAGCGGCCCAGATGTTTCTCTAACACAAAATACATAACTCCATGGACTTACAAGCTCCCCTTTTATTTCACACCGACGACATCCATAGACAAAAGAGCATGATATCAACTGTGTACAAAGTACAAGTGCAATGTAGAAAGCGTTCCCCGTGACAGCACAGTTCTGCTAATTCCAACATATAAGTGAAAGCATATACAACATATATGACACAATGGTTAAAGTTTATTTAGGGGCAAGAAAAATAAAGTGTGCCATCAAGATTGTGAGAGCTTTAATCACTAAGTTTTCACATAACAAAATACTTTTTAATTGGAAGATAGCTGAAAACAAGAATATACTTGGAATGGTGTAACACACCATGCATAGGAGTTTATAGTGGACACTTTGGAATAACTTGGTTTCTTGGGAGTTGGAAGCATTAGTAGAGCTTACTCATACAAGTGAATGCTAGAAAAATACTAGGAGCAACCAACTAAGAGAGCAATAACGGCCATAATCATGCAGAGCGACAAAACATTACTAATCAAAGCATAGAGTGGTACTACAAGTCAAGGACTAAATGATCATAGAGGCTATAGTCATAACATGGTGTGAGCATGTGCCAAGTCAACTCAAACAAAACATCAAAGGAGAATAACACAATACTATGATTTTGTATGCTAAAACAATGTATGATTCCTTCAAGGCACACTAACAAATCCCAATTGTTTGGACCAAGACATGCTACAGCAATAATGATTAAGCATAAGGTCAAACAACACATGTCATGTCTTGCTAAAGTCTAAGTCACGGTCAATGCAAGCTCCTCTTGTACTATCAAGCAAGAACTTTCTTCTCCTTTCCAACACCAATCAACTTATTTGAAACAACACAGCGAGAAAGGGGGTCAAAACTACTTTATTCAAGAAAACTAAACAACTAAGCAAAGCAAACGAAAACTAATACGCTCCAAGAACAACACAACAGTGCATGAAACAATAAAAACGAAGTGTCTAGAAAGACCTGAGCTTTTTATTGATGAAGAAGGGGATGCCTTGGGAATCCCCAAGCTTTGATGCTTGTACATCTTGGATATTTCTTGGGGTGACATCGGGGTGGCATCGCCAAGCTTGAGCTTTTGTCCATTCTTCATTTTATTACATCATTCTCTCTCTACACCTGAATTTTTTCCTTCATACAAAACTTCACACAATCTTCATTAGCAACATTAGTGTATTCAAAATATAATAGACCCTTGGGTTTAGCTTTAGAACAGCAAAACGTTTCACTAAAAACACAAGCTAATGTAGCAAATCCTTCAAAAAGTTCAATTTTCCAAAAAGAACCCAAAAAGGAATCGATAAGAAGCAAATGCAAATAATGGCAAAAATCTGACAAAACAGACCAGCAGGTAGAAATCGATTTTTTCGAAGACCTTGTGTTGCTCAAATCAAAAAGTGCTGAACTAACGAAAGTTAGATAACATACTGGAGGATTTATAAAAATAAATTCAGCTCAATCCGACTTACAGAGATTCCTCACGATTTTTTATGGTGGAGCACAAAAATCTGTTGGGGGACAGCAACTCCCCAAATCTTACTTCCCTCTCATTAGAGGTCATTCTTGGCACAAAAAGCAAACAAAAAGGATAAGGAGAGGTCATTATTAAATTAATAACTTCCAAAACTCAACAAAAATCTTGGGTTATCTCCCAACAAGTTGTAATACCCCACCTTTTTAGGTAAAGGTCCTTGTGATTGCAATGCTAGTTCCTGGATCAAATGCTAGCATCCACAGTTTAAGATGAAGTACACAGATACAAAGGTCGTTATTACATCGTCATTCCAGAGATAACGTAGTATTTACAACTCAATATCCCAAGGCTAATACATGGAGTTAATAACATAAAGTAAATAACTATAAGTCTCCATCTTCATGTGCCATAGGCAAACATGTTGAGTGTAGACTCACAACCCTAGTCTCCATCAGAGTAACCTGCAACATCATAAGTTACAGCCATAGTGGGTCAATACATTTGGAATTGTATTGGCAAGTGATACCATAGTATAATAGTAGCATCTATCATCTATATGAATTTGGCTAAGTGTAGCTTAGGATGGCATTGCTCAAAATAAGGTTTTGACTTATTAGTTGAAAACACTAAGTTTTTGTTTGACAAAAACACCCAAGGAACCACCAATAGACATTGGTGAACCTTTACCCTTGTTCAACCACAAGCATTAACTTAGAGAAATTGGGATGAGGAGATCCTTGATTGCTTCCATGTCTTTGATACTCAAATTATCCATTGTCGGGGACACGGCTAAGTACTTAGGTTTTACCCTCTCGAGAGATGGTGCACTTTCCCCACAAGACTCGACATGCATCGAGACAAGACTTTTCAGAAGCATTATCTTAGACCACCATGTACGTGTTCCATCCTATCAACCCTACCACCAACTGTCCATCTGGCTAAGTTCTTGCAACCGAGTTGGTCAAGGAAGAGCCCATATGCCATGTGGTTGCACTAGAAGCTTCTCAACACTAAACATCTCAAATCCCTTTGTTCTTGGGTGGCAATCCACAAGTGTGATACACAAGGTAAACCATAGACATGGGCCTTGTGTAACCACTCAACATAAACCAACCATACCATTCCACCCAGGTGATTCATTCACATAGTTGCTTTATTAATCAAAAACACAAGTCATAGACTTAGTAATATTTCATAGCATGAATAATCCACCCTTGTAATCCACTAGCTAGGCTAAGCATGCTAGTAGCAAATTTCTTAACTTAGGGAAAAATCTACTAAGACAACAACTACTAGGATTTCCCAAGGCATAGCATAGTAATATACTTAGTAAAATCTCCATGCAAGTCCTACTCAAAAATATCACTAATGCATAGACAAAATAGTAGGAAAAAAATATGGAGGATCACTTGCCTTGATAGTTGGGGGAGTAGGAACAATCCTCACAATCACAATCACCACAATTAGCAAAATCTACACATAAAATCATAACACCAAATTCACATTCAGTAATTCAAACAAAAATACATATGAATGCATGCAAATGAAATGGAATGATTTTTATACACTAACAAGTCAAGCAAAACAGTACTGAACACAAAGTAAACTTTCTAAAGTCTAAATAAACTCAAATTTACATTAAAAACATTTTCCAAATAATTTTTATATGCAAAATAGGCCTACAAATGCTCCTGCAAATAATCCTATTTTTTCAAAAGCAAGTGACCAATTCAAGACCATAGGTGTGTAGGGCTTAATTTTTTGAATCCAATGATATATTATTTGCAATTTTTGGACAAACAGATCAAAAGATATGAATTTTACAAGTTTGAATATCAAATAGATTCAAAAACAGATTTTGAATCTAATTTACAGACTTGTGGCGGCGTCTGATTCGCTGATACCGCTTCGCGTGGATCGTGCTTCCGTGCCGTTGGATCAAGTCAGATCCAACACGCCAGATATAAACTTACAGGTTCACTGAGTGACCTAATCTATAGTGCATGATCTAGATGTCGCACCCCGGATTTACTGTCCGAGAATACCCATTATGCATACAATTCACGTTCCCATGAGCAGTGAGCCATGAGCATAACCGACCAGTATCATTACATCATCCAAAAATTAACGATTACAAAACTTACAAAGTGTCCATTATGACAATTATAACACAGGTAGCGGAAGTCTTCAAGCGCAAAGCCCATGTCATGCCTTAACCTATGGGCGACTGACTGGGAAGACGGTCTAGCTCGCATAGACGTCAGCACCTTCGTCACTTATTAACATCTGCAATCTGGCCTAGTAAATAGCCAGGGACAATGCCAGTGAGTACTTTGAATGTACTCGCAAACCACTAAGACAAGGTAACAAGATAATGCATATTTTTGGTGTGGCGAGATAGCTCTACACTATAGTTGTTTTCTAAAAAAGTCTAACAATGGCATCTCTATATCTTTGTTGAAAAAGAGTTTTTAGAAAATATGCCTCCTTTTAGAAAGTCCAAATATCCCCATATCCTTGTTAAAAACCTTGGAAACAGTTTTCTAGTAAAACCCTTTTAGAACATCTTCGACCATCTCTGGTCAAAACCAAACTCGTTCTTACCTTTCCTCGTTACCAAGTCACATCCTTTTTATTAATCTCAACATATACAAAGGGTACTCCTAGCAATCACCTTTCCAGCCGTCCTTGACCGTGGACACGGCTATTCGAATAGATTAGACTCTGCAGGGTTTGTGCACTTTACTCACAAGAATCAATATATCCGTCGGGATACAACCACGGCCCTCTACACATGGTAGACGGGGGTTTGGATAATCAAACCTAACTTTTCATTTGTCCATCCCTAGTAAAAGCGGCTTTTCCTTTTGGGTTGTTCTCTCCGGCATGAGTATGTGGCACGACGGCCATAGTCCTCCCTCCCGTACAAGCCTATTCCCCAAACCGTAGTTTGGCATATATTAATTTGACTTCACTTCCTTCCGTAATTACCATGAGTCATACCTTCCGCGAGACCCAATTGTTGCACCGGTACCTTGTACATGACAGTCCAGATTTCAGGGGATTTCTCCCCTTTAGCTAGTACAAGCATCCCCGGCTAAAGACCACAAACTACGAGCTAAGCCCCAGCGAGTGGGGTAGTGTGGTTGCACGGATAAATTGTTTCGGTAAAGGCGTAGAACATCCCTTCTCTTTCTCTTGCTCAACTTTCTCATCCTCCTGCTCATATCTTCTTTAGTAAAACCTCCACTTGGAAACGATGTCTCTTTCCAAGGGTTTTATTTTGAAAACTTTGTAGTAGGGTAAAACCCAAAATAGTTTTATCATTGAAAATCCATGGGTTCCAAGAGGGAAGATGCTAAGCATCTTAGCCTCGATCTAAAGAGGTAAAAATGGGTGTCAATAGGGTAGGTGTCCTAATGTACACACATCCATAACTTGGAGAAGCCGAGTTTCTCATGCCTTTTATTTGAAACAAACCATGCATTAAATCATGCGATTCATAAACGAGATATAAAGCAATTGATAAAAAGGAGTAGGTTAACACAGGATTTCAGGAACGGTGGCTTTCCTGTGACCAGCGAGATGTCCCTTGACTTTCTTATAATACCAGAATACCAAAGTGCCAATACCAATAATAAATAGATTAACCCAATGCTTCCTTCTTCTCGTCGTCACACAGTAGTAACTATCGTCGTTATTAAGTATACATGCAAACAAACAACACCATAATCAATACAATGCATACAAGCCTCAAAACATACAGCAAGCAATTCACAAATCAAGTTTATAGATCAGTAAGGATTGAGGATTTGGTTGGGGATGCAAATGAATTGCTTGGGTTGCAAGTGGGGATTCCCTATTTAAGATTTAAGGTCCAAAACCACCTAGACAAAGGGTTTTGGAGGAAGGCCAAGTTCTTTATGATAACATTGTGTAAAAATGATACCATCAGATAGGTATTGATAAAATCAATCCAAAAAAGTGGTTTCACTATTTTATCAATTTCCAAAGGTTTATAATGGATTTTATAGTGATTAAAACTCTAGTTTTAGGAAATAATTAACCAGACAAATTCTAGAGCTCCAAAAATTATTTCCTTGGGTGATTAGGTAGTATTTGGTGGACTGATTCAAGAGGAGTTGAAATCACCTCAAAACAATTAGCAGAATGCCCTTGAAAAATTCCCAGGCTGGGATTTTTCTTTTTCACCACATTTAATTTACAACATCGTTTTAGGTGATTCCAACGACACATGTTAGGTATTGAATATACCTTTCTGTAGAAATTTGAATCAACCTTTTTGGAGTTACAGAGCTACTGTTATGAATTTATTGGTTAATAAACCATACACAGAACAGTTTAATTCACCAAAATTCAATAGTGGTTTATAAAATTATGATCTACTGGGTTTTTAAATATTGTGATATATAGTTGTGCAGGGATCTGGAATTAGGTCAAAACCTCATTTGGTTTGACCTAGAGAATTTTCTAAAGGCAGGAAAGGCTTGATTTTGTTATATTTTCTACCAGCAATCTAGGAAGCCATTTTAGGAGTGTCCAGTGGGACATGCAAGGTATGGTCAGTACCTTTCATTGACAATTGATTTTACTCCATTTGGATTTTCCAAGCTCTCTGGAAGAATTTATTAGTGTAATGGACAGATCTTAGTATATGATTTATCATATTAATTCTAAACATCAAAAGGGGTAAGCAATGGATCTGCATGTTAGGGAAAATATACAGGGATCTGGGAAAAATGGGATCTGGACATTTTAAGTGGTTTTGCATTTTTATTTAGATTTAAACCAAACTGCCAACACCATATCTGGAAATAAAATCAAAAAGACAAAAGGGCGGTCACTCTTGGGCGGATCGAGGGGCTAGGGCTAGGTCAGACAGGGGATGCCCACTTGGGGGCCTTCTGAGGAGGAGGTTTCAAATCCCGGCCATGAGGGGCCCGCCTATCAGCGACCTAGGACTCGCGAAGGGGTAAGGAGCTCCCTGAGTCGTCCGATTAGAACCCGATGGATGGTGCAGGTCCGTCTTCCTCGTCGCGTGGCGGCGAGACAAAACCATAGTAGAGGAGGAAAGGCGATGGGGGAGGCTTGTCGGGCCATTTCAGGTGAAGAGGAGGTCACAGGGCGACGCGGCATGGTGCGGGGGTCCCGGGGATGGGCGTCACGAGGTGGTTCTTCATCGGGAGCGATCTCGCGCGGTGGTGCCTGAAGGGAGCTCGCCGGAGCTCGTCGGCGCGGCTCCAGGGGCTGTTGCATGGCAACAAAAAGGGTACCGTTAGCTTCAGAAGAAGAAGGGTATCTTGGGTAGGTGACATGCAGGAGGAGAGAACCAGAGAGGAGAGTGTCTTGCTTGATTTTGTGAGGGAGTCCGAGGCTTCCTTCTTCTACTCCCTTGAGCAGGGCAAGACAAGGGGGAGGGAGAGGGTGGTCTGGGGAGGTGAGTGAGGCCAGTTCGAGGCAAATGAGGACTGGGAGAGGGGATGGAAAGCATCTGTCCTTATAAACCAAGGGACATGGGTCCATGGTGGACTTAGCTTAGGGGAGAGCTTGGGGAGGGTGTTGGACAGGCATTGGGCACTAGGGGTGGTGCTGGGAGGTGTGTGGGTCCACCAGCTCGACCAGGAAGGACAGGGGAGAGCTGGGTGGAGATATTTGTCTAGTTTGTAATAACAAGCCCTCTCTCTCTTCCAAGCAATAAAGACAAAGGAGGGATGTTCTACAGTAACTTGGCTACAGTGCACATCCAGGGGTGTGTTGGTTGCTGTGGTGAAGTCCTGGAAAAGAATTGATGGGGTTTTGAGTGGGTTTGAGTAAAGGTTTGAGGGTTGTGCACAATTTGGTCAAAAAGGAACTTGGGAAGGAAGTTGAAAAAGTTCCATTAGGCAAGATGAGAAAAGGTACTGGTGTGTGTATAGGGTCATTGCATCACCTTTGGAATTATTTGGGATTTTCTAATGATTAAAAGTGCACTTAAGCTCAAATATTCAAATAATCCAGAAGTACTTTCTAGAAGCTTATTTGATATTTTTACATTGGACAAGATTTTTTTATGTGATATGGTCCTAAATACTATATTACACATTGGAGAATTTTATTTGAAAAATATTGAGGTGGAAAAGTATTTTTAAGGAATTATTTATTGTTTCTGTCATTTAAGAGAAAAGGGCAAAAAGAAATAACAAAGAATCTCAAAAATAATTATTTTTTAGTTGGAAAGGTAGGGTATGAGGTGTAGAATTCAATATGCATTGAGTTGGTAAAGTGGTTTGGAGAAAAACAAACTTGCCTTTATAGACAAGGTTTCTAGAGTTTTGCCATTTATGGAATTTAAATAGTTTTAGGCTCCAAATAATTATGAAAATTATTTGGCAAATGATTATATTCAAGGTAGGTGATGTAAACTTGATGTATGAATCATGTTCAACCTTGATTTTTGAATAAATGTGGTGAAAAGGATGGAAACTAGATTTGGAAGGATCTAGGGTTTGGTTATTTTTATGTCACCTAAACAGGGTTGGATTAGGGAGCTCAGAGCTCATCTTGGTACAAGGGAGATATGGATGGCTAGACCAAGTTATATAGATTACCAAGGAAACAATAGGTGGGCTTGTTTAGATTTGAGGTGGTCTGGAAGAGATGGAAAACTTTGTTGAAAATAAGGCTGCCATAACAGATACATCAGGTAGCCTCCTAAACCATGTGGGTTTAAGAAGCACAGAGCTTCAATGTGAACAAGGGAAGTGGGGGTTGATAGGACATGATTAGTATATCATAATCATGCAAAGAGTTGGTCAATGGGAGGTAGAATATAGATGTGAGCTTCTGCCAAAGTAGGCAAGATGATAAGATTTGCAGAAAAGATTATTATCTTGACTACAAAACCATCATGGAAGTGTGGGAATTAGATAGTCTTATCCAAGGGCAAGAGTAGGATTTGGTAGTACTAAATATGTACTATAAGATGGTTCAAGTACATTCTCAAGAATGCACATAGGTTGGAAAAGGTAGAGCTCCAAAGATTAGGTGGTCTGGAAGAGATGGCAAACTTTGTTGAAAATAAGGTTGCCATAGTAGATACATCAGGTAGCCTCCTAAACCATGTGGGTTTAAGAAGCACAAAGCTTCAATGGGAACAAGGGAAGTGGGAGATGATAGGCCATGATTACTAGATCATAATCATGCAAAGAGTTGATCAATGGGAGGTAGCATATAGATGTGAGCTTCTGCCAAAGTAGGCAAGATGATAAGATTTGCAGAAAAGATTATTATCTTGACTACAAAACCTTCATGGAAGTGTGGGAAGGCTTAGCCAAGGGCAAGAGTAGGCTTTGGTAGTACTAAATATGTACAGAAGATGGTTCAAGTACATTCTCAAGAATGCACATAGGTTGGAAAAGGTAGAGCTCCAAAGATTGAATCTAGATAAGAAATCCAGACTTAGCCATTTTGGCAGATTTGGAGATTTTCACTAGTATGCAAGAGGGAAACATTTGAGAGGGTGGAAAGGGTTTATTCTTCCCATTAAGTGGTTGATTTTGAGGTATAGATTGAATAGAGGGGATCCAAACTTGGATTCGTTCTTCACTAGGTTGGAAACCATCAAGAGGGATTATCCTTGGATTGATCTGAGCAGGAGATGAGATGGTTACTTTAGTGGCTTAGGATAGATCCAGAGTTGGATGATTGGTTTGAGATTGATGATCACAAGCATAGATTGGGTCCTAAGGGATGAGCTACTGGATTAGCTCACTCTAGTTCCTAGGCAAACAAGGCAATCAGCAGATCAAGGCAACTCATCAGACAGCAGATCAAAGCAATTCATCAGACAGCAGATCAAGGCAATTCATCTTATCACTTATCCATCTATTACCAGGGTTACCATCCTATCTTGAGGTAAGGATGGGTATTTTGAATTGGTTATACTTTGAAGTGAGATAAGGACCATCTTGGTATTTCTTCCAAGATTGGAGTGAAAAAGGTGTTAATAGAGGTTTTGGAAAACCTAGGGATAAGAGTAGCTGGGAGTTCTATCTTGAAAACATAATGAGATTATATATAGGTCTCCATAGTTTTCTAATAGAAACTAGTAAAGTATTTTGTTGTGTCAAAGTCATCTTGGCTCAGGTTTTGAAATGCCAGAACATTTGAGAAAATGAAAGATGAGCCAAGACATATCTTTTGTAAGCTAGTGTTGAGTTAAGGATTACATATCCTAATACATAGACAGTTCCATGAGCACAAGCAAACAAGTAAGCAAGCATTGCACTCTTAACAATAAAAAGTTTTTGTTCCCCCTGATTTTTGCCTTTTGGACAGAAAATCAGGGTTGCTGAAATTGGGATGTTACACTAGGTCCAGCGGCTCTGGATCAAATAATCATAGCTGGGCGGCGCTGATGGCTACTGCGATGGCGATGGCACTGTCGGCAGCGCACTAGCGAGTCTAGAGGGGGTTAGGGGTGGTGCCGAAGCTTACCAGTGTCGCATGGATGCGAGGAAGCTCAAGGTGGTCATGGCTTGGACAGGGGCGTACTGTTGCGGCCGTGGGAGCTCGTCGGAGTTGGTTCTGGCGTCGGGCGCTTGCGAACGGAGATGATGCCGACAACCTAGTGTGCATGGGAACAAACGGCAAGCATGAGTAGATGCACAAGACAGAGGCGAACTCACTTGTTTGAACTAGAGGTCAAGGGGGACACTGGTCTCACCGGAATCGCTCGTCGGAGTCGAGCGGCGCATCTAGGGTTTGCAGTGCTTGATGAGGCCGACGTTCTGGTTTACTAGCAGGCAAACAGCAAGCATTAGTAGGTGCATAATAGGATGGCGAGCATGAAAGGGTGAACCAGAGGACAAGGGGTGGACTGAGCTCACCAGAATCGATCGTCGGAGTTCGTCGGGCAGCGGTGGTGCAAGCTTGATTACTGGCAGCCTGGGGGCGCTTAGGTGATGGGATTTGAGGGGAAATGGCGCGGGGGCAGAGGGGTTAAGTAGCTGGCGTCGGGGGCGAGGATTACTGCTAGAATCAATGGGATTGATTCGACTTTATTTGGGGAAGAAACGGCCGGCGGAGCGGGTCATCGCGCAGGGATTTGGGGACGAAGGGGTGAGGTGGCAGTGGGGTCGTGCTATCAGCGAGCGGGTGCGGCGCCGGCACGGTGAGAAATAGAGAGGGGAGGGGGTTTCCCCGGTGGGCTAGATGGGCCGAATGTGAGTCTAGGCTACATAGGTGGCGCTTGTTTTGTTTTTTTCCTTTGCTCCTTTTCTTTTCTATTTTAATTTTCAGAAATGGTTTTGAAACCCTAATTCAAATTTGTTTGAATTCAAAGCTTCTCCAAACATTTGTAGGGTGATCCTAGCATTCAAAAGTGTGGCAAACACATCAGACTACTCAAACACACTTTGGCCTTTGAAAATAAAAAATAAAACCATGCCTCATATGCATATAATAAAAAAGGCATAAATATGGTTTTATTTGGTTTCAAAATTTGAAAAAATTTAAGCAAGCTCTAAATGATATGATGATATGAATGCAATCCATGATTTTGCATTTGATGAAATTCGGGTTGTTACACAAGTACTTTTCTTTAACGCCTTTAAGTTAGGCACAAGAAGCAAGAAATCAGGTATTTTCAAATGAATAAGCATTAACATCAAACCTTGCTTTCAAAGGAGGAGCAAAAAGCAACTTCTCTCTCCTCATAGGGAAGTGTTCAATACCTTTCTTGAATGGAAATTGATATTTAATGGTGCCTTCTTACATATCAATGATAGCACCAACAGTTCTAAGAAAATGTCTTCCCAAAGTAATAGGACAAGAAGCATTGTATTCAACATCCAAAACATAGAAATCAACAGGGACGTAAGCATTGTTAACCATAATAAGAACATCATTAACACTTTCCATGAGTTTATCCTTAGCATTATCATTAAGTGGGACATCCAAATAACAATCTTCCAAAGGTGGCAAATCAAGCATTTCAAAAATCTTTCTAGGCATAATAGAGACACTAGAACCAAGGTCACATGAAGCTTTGATATCAAAGTCATTCACTTGCATATTAATAATGGGTTCCCAACTATCTTCTACTTTCCTAGGAATAGAAGCTTTGTGTTTCAACTTATCTTCCTTAATTTTAACAAGAGCATTCGTAATGTGTTTGGTGAAAGCTACATGCATATCACTAGCATCAAGAATTCTAGAAAGCTTTTGTAGGAACATAATCACTTCAGAAATATTGCAACCATCAAGATCAAAATCAAACTTAGCATCACTAGTAGTAGAATCATTGGACTTAGGCATTGTAGGATGAGGAATAGGGACTTATTGTGGTTTAGTGGCATCCATATTGGTGGTGGTGATAGTGCACACACTATTGTTTCTAGCAATTTCAGCTTCCCTTTCCCACTTAGCATGAAGTTGGGCTAACAGTCTAACATTTTTATCAATATTAACTTTTATGGCATGAGTAGCAGCAAAGGTACTTTCCATGGTTTCAGGTTTAGCAGCCATTTTATTAATCAAAGAGGATTGTGCTTTAGACAAAGAGGAAATATTTTTCTCTACATTCAAAAGCTTTTCCTCCACAGTCTTGTTGAAAGTGGTTTGTTTGCTAATAAAGTCTCTGAGCATAAATTCAAGTTCAGAGGGGGCACTTCTAGCATTGTTGTAGGATTTTCCAAAGGTATTGCCATTATTAGGAGGATAAGGCCTATAATTGTTGTTACTACCAAAATTATTCCTATAGGCACTATTGTTGAAATTGTTGTTTCTAAAGAAGTTCGCATCAACTTGCTCTTCTTGAGCAACCAAAGAGGCTAAGGGAACATTATTTGGATCTAAAGGAGCTTTCCCATTAACAAGCATAGCCATGATAACATCAATCTTATCACTCAAAGAGGAGGTTTCTTCAACATAATTTACCTTCTTACCATGTGGAGCTCTCTCAGTGTGCCATTCAGAATAATTAACCATCATATTATCAAGGAGTTTTGTTGCAGCACCCAAGGTGATGGTCATAAAGGTACCTCCAACAGCTGAATCCAACAGGTTTCTAGAGGAGAAGTTCAAACCTGCATAAAAAGTATGGATAATCATTCAAGCTGTAAGTCCATGAGTGGGACAATTCCTAACCAAACATTTTGTTCTTTCCTAAGCTTGATCAACATGTTCATTATTAGTTGTTTAAACTTCATAATATGACTTCTCATAGATATAATCTTATCAGGAGGGTAGTACTTTCCAATAAAAGCATCTTTGCACTTAATCCAAGAATCAATACTATTTCTAGGCAAGGATAGCAACCATTCTTTAGCTTTTCCTCTCAAGGAGAAAGGAAACAACTTGAGCTTAATAATACCTCCATCTACATCCTTATACTTTTGCATCTCACAAATTTCAACAAAGTTATTGAGATGGGAAGCAGCATCATCAGAACTAGCACCAGAAAATTGCTCTAATCACAAGATTCAACAAAGCAGGCTTAATTTCATAAAAGGTAGCATCAGGAGCAGGTGGAGCAATAGGATTGCTTATGAAATCATTGTTGTTTGTGCTACTGAAGTCACACAACTTTGTGTTCTCAGCAGAGTTCATTTTGGCAAAAGTGGAGCAAGCCAACAGTAGCAGCAACTAGAGCAGGGACTAATTTTTTTGTGTTTTTAATAGGAGAAAGCAAACCAAACTAAACTAATTTTCTGGAGTTTTTGATAAAAAGAGGCAAACAAAAGCAAGCAAAAGAAACTAAGAAAAAAACAATGTAAATAGAAAGGTTGAGAAGGACTCCCCTTGTGAAGACGTCCTTAACCTCCCCGGCAGCGGCGCCAGAAATAAGCTTAATTGCGTGATCAACGCCTCGTTGGGAGACCCCAAGAGCAAGGTATGATGAGCATAGCAGCAAGATTTCCCTCAGTAAGAAACTGAGGTTATTGACCCAGTAGGAGGAAGGAAACGACTCAAAGGTGTTGCTAGCAACTTGGAGACCTGCACAACACAAACTCAAGACTTTGCCCCAGCGAACAACGAGGTTGTCAATCTCACTGGTTTGCTGTAACAAAGGATTAACTGTATGTGTGGAAGGTAATGGTGTTTTGCAACAAGTAAATAGTAATAGTGGAAGATGTATCAATGGTAAAGATTGGACTGGGTCCATAGTTCACTAGAGGTGTTCCCCTTAGATAAATAAACATGGCATGTTGGTTAAACAAATTACAGCAGGGCAATTGACAGGACTAAGCAAGGCATAACAATGCAATACTAGACATCCAGATCCTATGAGATTCCATTGGGAAATACAACAAGACACATAGACCGCCATCCAACTGCATCTATGACTAGATGTCCACCTTTGGGTTATCATACGAACCCCCTCCAGTATTAAGTTGCAAGCAACAGACAACTCCTTTAAGCAAAGTGTGTAAGGTAAACAATCCACTTGTTCCATGAACAAGAAACCGTTGTTTTCTCCCTAGTGGCAATAGCACATCTACAACCTTAGAGATTTATGTCACTTCCCTTAGATTAAATAGAGGCATGAACCCACTATCGAGCATAAATACCCCCTCTTGGAGTCACTAGCAACTACTTGGCCAAGAAAACTACTAACAACAGAGAGCATGCAAGATCACAAACAACACAGACATGATAGAATCAATAAGAGGAAACCATTAATCAATCTGACATAGTAATCTCAATATCCATCAGATCCCCGCAAACACAACATGCATGATTACAAATAGATGAGATCTTGATCATGAACGGAGCTCACAAGATCTAGACATTAAAGCACAAAGGAGGAGATACAACCATCTAGCTACTACATGGACCCGTAGTCCAAGGTGGAACTACTCACGCTTCATACCGGAGGCTGGCATGATGAAGAACAAGGCCTCCGGGATGATCTCCCCTCCGCCAGGGTGCCAGGAAGAGCTACAGATCCCCTCCCCCTTGATATAGGGACGATGGTGGCGGCGGCTACAGATATTTCATGGAATATTGATCGGGTACTTGGGGTTTAGGCATCATGGGCTTCTTATAGGCGAAGAGGAGAAGAGGCGAGGCTGGGAGGCGGCCAGGGGGCTCACACCCTGCCCAGGCACGGCCTAGGGTGGGCCCGTGCCTAGGGGTGTGGACGCTCTATGGCTCCCCTCTGTCTCTCCTCTGGACTCCGTGTTCTCCTCGGTGAATTATTGACTTTGGCTTTTGTCCCGTCCAATTCCGAGAATATTTCCTTACTAGCTTTTCTGGAACCAAAAACAGGAGAAAACAGGCAACTGGCACTGCGGCATCTTGTTAATAGGTTAGTACCAGAAAACATATAAAAACACCTCAAAGCGTAGATAAAGGAAAGAAAAGTAGATACTAAAAAAGCATGGAACATCAAAAATTATAGATACGTTTCCGACGTATCAGACGCTGCCTCACTCCTCGTGCCTCCGATTCCTGGCACCGTCGCGCGTATCCGAGCTCCGGTTTCTGTCGCCACCGAGCTCTGGCTCCTCTCGCATCTCACTGACGAACTTGATTCACCGCCGGTATCCCGAGTCCCTCGTATTCCTTGACACCCATATCCGCATGCCTCTCTCTCGTCTGTGCAGCTCGCCTGCATCCATGGATGTGTGATGTGTGATGTACAGGGGCGGACGAGGGCCGTCGCGTGGAGCGCCGCGGAGATGCCGCGGATACGCCGTAAATGTATCTATGATTTTTTATGTTCCCTGCTTGTTTAGTATCAACTTTGCTATGCTTTTTCTACACTTTGAGGTATTTTTATACATTTTCTCGGACTAACCTATTAACAAGATACCGCAGTGACAGTTGCATGTTTTCTGCTATTTTTGGTTTTAAAAAACCTAGTAAGCTAATATTCTCGGAATTGGACGGGACAAAATCCAAATTCAATATTTTATCAAAGAGAACACAAAGTCCGAAGGGCATACGAAGGGGGTCCACGAGGTGGCCACACCCTAGGGCCACACGGGCACCTCCTAGGGCGTGCCGCCACCTGGTGTGGGCCCCTCGGGTGGCCCCTGCCTTGCCTCTTGTCAACACCCGGATTTTTCAATCATGGATGCCTGTTATGCCATACATCGCAATCCCAGGATTACCATTTTTGCGAGACATAACAGAATTGGATACCATAGTACATCATCCATTACAAATGATACATAAGTTCTTACACAAATAGGGATCTCATGATCCAGTTCTTAATACAACATCAAGCAATGAATACGTAATAATAACGATAAGCGTGGCGAAGCTCCATCTTCGGGTCACAGCAATGCCGACGATGGGAGATGATCCTAGTTGTCGTAACCTTCCCGGGGTCCATCCTCCGGTACTCCTCTTCATAGTCCGCCATGGGAATAGCCAGGACAAAGCCATGAGTACTCTTTAAGTACTGCAAACTAATACTAACAGTAAAGGGTTTTGGATAATAGGACACTAGGCTCTAGGGTTGTTTTGCAAAAGCCAGATTTATCTCTACGAAGTTCCAAAGCTAATCACAATTTTATAACTCCTAAGTGGGATCTTGTATTTCATATCACAACCCTGTTGTGGGCAAGTCAAAGTCTCAATTCATATCACAACTCATTTTGAAAAGTCTGACGGGGGAACAGTATGGCCACTCCAACTGTCCATAATCATGACGCTTATTCAATAGTTTGACACTCTGCAGAGATTGTACACTTTCACCACAACATTCGATACATCAACGTGAACAAATCCTGAATTCACCATACTCGTATGGATAATCAATCCTAACCTTTCAATTACACGCCTAGTATAAGCACCTCTCGTGAGTTTGGCCTCCCAACCATGACCAACTGTCATCTTGGGTACTGCACAGGTGGACAATCTTCACAAGGTAGCCTCAGCTCAGACCTTGGCCGTGAGGGAACTAATACTAAGGTATATAAGTTTCCAGTCAAGCCCTACCCAATATTCGGGTATTGTGGTTGTACGATAAAATTGGAATGGTATCGCATCCAGACAACCATCAGTTTTAAAAAGGGCTAAGGCTCATGCCTCAACATTTTCATCACCAAATCATCAGGTGTTCGGAAACACATGTCCAAAACATTTCAATAGAATGATCCATCATTCCAAGGTTTTCATAACCATTTTTCCACCAAGTATTCCCATCTAAAGTTGATCAAGTTTTATGCTTAGCACTAGCATCTACAGGTGGGGGTAAGCAATAATGAGGGGTGGTAAACTAGGGGAGTTCTAACTAAGTTTAATCTCATGCCTTAAGATGACATCAAGATTATCTAGCTTAGGCCAAATTTTATGCTCTTTATGCAACCTTCAAATATCTTTCTAGTATCTATAATTCACTTAAGTAAACTCTAAGTAAGTAAGAAGCTTGCAAGTAAAACTAGGATTGGTTTGTCAAGGGAGTATAATCACATATGCTTAAGGCATATAGTGGGCATAGTAACAAGTAGTGGTTTGTGGCATCAGTAGGGTATCTTGCAAGGGTTAGCTTGCATTGGTCCACTTAGTTAATAAAGCTTGCACAATATCAGTATAAGCTTACTAAATTGCAAGTGTTAGCTTGCAAGGTTAATAGCTTGCATAGGTATAGTATCAGCTTGCCTTGTGCAGAACTGTGGTTGAAGTTCTCCTCGGCTTCCTCTTCGTAGAATCCTCCTTCCTCCTCGTATCCTTGGTCGGTACTAGCGTCTATGATTAAATACGAGGTACACAATCACCAAACAATACTTAACTACTTGCAATCATCACACAAAAGGGTCCTATAGATGATCTAGCATCATCTCTAACATTACAAGGTTAAGGCTTGGTTTAATTCTTTTTATTTTTCGAAAAGTAATTTCTACTCATTCAAAAACTACTTAAGATTTAATATTCTCCAAACCAAACATGGGATCATGTGGACACATGTCATCACCACATATTGTAGTCCATGGGAATATGATTTAAAGTGGTGTCACAATTTAATAAGGTTTTACCCTTTTATTTTAATTAATTAATGTGTCTAGAAATGCTTCTATAGCATTCTTTTATTACTTGAACATTATTTCTGCAAGTAAACCTATATATTTTTATATATTCTGAAAGGTATGGTTAAATGTGATTTTTGAGACTTGGAATCAACTCAAAAGCTATTATGGTTTAAATTTGAAAAATGTTTGAATGCAGAAAAGTTTCTGCCTTGTTATTTTTACCATGGGTGATCTATAGTTCCAAATGACTTGAATCTAACGGGCTTGGATTCAGCATTCTCAGAAATTTCTAACAAAATTGGTTTCATTCAATTTGGTGCACTGAATCGATCTGGGTCGAATTTTGAAGTTGGGTACAGAAGTGAGTTTGAAATAAAATAGAAAAGGTTTAATTTGAATAACTGGGCTGCGCGGGAAAAGTTAACGAGCCGGCCTGCTGCTTAAGGTGCTCATGCTGGCTGCTTAAGTGGGTGTCCCCACTCGTCAGTGAGACAGGGAGGGGCGAAGCGGTACGGGGCAACATGGGTCGTTCGATCTGATTCTAATCCAACGACTGGGAGTCATCGTCGACGCGAGACAACGCCAGCGAGAAAGAAACCTAGCGCGGCCAGTGAGGGGTGCTGGGGGCTCACCGGGGTGTAGGCGCGGGTCGGCGAGGCGGGCGAACGACGAAGTCGACGACGGCAAACTCAGGGGTGGACGCAGCAGCTCCTGGGGTGGACGGAATCGATGGCGCCCTTCTTCTCCAGAGGCGGCGAGCTCCGGTGAAATTCTGGCGAGGTGGTGCTCGCCTTGCTCCGGGAACGGTGTGGCACGATCAGTGAGAAGAGGGGAGTGAGGTGGTGTGAAGAAATCGACTGGGGGTGGCCTCTATTTATAGTCGAGCGAGGGGACCGACGGGGCGCACGGTGAGCTCATCGGGGGCGATGTTACAGGCGGCTATTGGCATGGGCGATGGTAGGGGACGGTGCAGTGTTCCCTGGCGATGCTCAACGACATGGTTTTGAGGCATGGGGCGGTGTGGCTTGGTCTGGAACATGCGACGCTTTCTGTGACGGCGTCTTTGACAAATGCGGTGACGGTGGCACGGGCGACGTGACGAGATGTCTGGCGGTCTCCTAGGTCGGTGGGGATTGTATATGCACGCGGCGAGGGTGGCGCGCGGTGTGTGGGCTTCGGTCGAGGGTGGCGCTCTGGCGCACGCTCGGCATGGTCGCTGGCGAGGTTGGCATGGTTCGTGCGTGTGGTCCAGGGCTTGGCAACGCTCGCGGCTGGGACAGGGAGTGGCGGTGGACGGTGGGCTGCCTCCCAGACATGCTGGCTAGGCTTGCTTCTCTTCCTAGCTTGCTGTCGACATGGGGGTGACAAGGTTGGCTTCGGCTGTTCACCATTGATGGTAATGCCAAGCTCACAGTGGTGCTAGTGTTTAGTTAATCTTGCTAGATGATCTACTGAGCTGGTTGTGAGCTAGAGAGGGAACCAGTTAGGCAAGAATCACTGCTCACAATAGTGTTTAGATTTTGTTTGATTTGTGTCTGCAACCTGTTTGATGAAATGGCCGCATGAAATCAAGTTTTGAATTTTGAAAAGATTTTTGGTGGGTTTGCTAGATTGGTGCTGGTGAGTCTGCAGATGCTTGGGTTTTGAAAGTTGAGCTTGTTTGAGTGATTTTTGAAAAAGTGGGATCTTCCCATATGATAAAGATTCAATTTTGAATTGTCATTTAAACTATGCATTTGAAAGTTTCTGGATGATCACAAAGCGGGCCTTGATACCTTGTTATGAGTACATTCAAGGGGTGCAAAGATCCAGAAAAGTTTCCATTAGGTTCTGAAAGTTTGAGACAGCCAAAGTAGGCATGGGAGTTAAATTGGTCAAAATGACCATTCCTTTATTTTATTGGTTTTGATTTATTTGTCCTTAGGAAAAGTTTGGGAAATGTTTAGATGATGTTTATTTCACCTAAGAAACATTTTACAAGCAAGGAAACACACAAACAAGGTGGTTCAAAAGAATTTCAATTTTAATGCATACTCATATGCATGCATTCATAATTTTATTTAACAAAGTTTTTGTTAACCCTAATTTTGATGATTAGAAATTGATGATCCAAGTTTAGTATTTTTGGGATGTTACAAACCTTCCCCCCTTAAACAAAATCTCGTCCCGAGATTTGAAAAAGGACGAAAAGATTACCTATAATTTGAAGAGATTGGGAAACTCCGTCCTGATGTGATCTTCGCGTTCCCAGGTGGCTTCCTCTTCTGTGTGGTTGCTCCACTTAATCTTGATAAACTTGATGCTTCGGGTTCAGGTAGTTCGAAAAGCTTCTTCCAAAATACGGATGGGTACTTCGGGATAGGTCAGGTCATTGTTGATCTCAATGGTCCGATGATCGATATTCTTGAATACTTCAGTCTTCTCGGGGACTTCGAGACACTTGCGAAGTAATGAGATATGGAACACATTGTGCACGGCTGACATCTCTTCAAGTAGTTCCAATTGATACGACACTTCTCCTCGACGGTTCAGAATCTTGAAAGTTCCGATATATCTGGGGGCTAACTTTCCTTTGAGTTGGAAACGCTGCATTCCCTTCAATGGCGACACTTTCAGATAAACAAAATCTCCTATATTGAAGGCGAGGTCTCTATGTATTTTGTCGACGTAACTCTTTTGTCGGGATTGGGCGGTCTTGAGGTGCTCACGAATCTTGTGAACCTTCTCTTCTGCTTCCCGTAGGATGTCGGGTCCAAAAATCTGACTCTCTCCTACTTCCGACCAGTTCAAAGGGGTGCGACACTTCCTTCCGTACATGAATTCAAATGGGGCCATTTGCAAACTGGCTTGATAATTGTTGTTGTATGAAAAATCTGCAAACGGCAGACAGTCTTCCCACTTGGATCCATATTCTAACACACATGCTCTCAGCATATCTTCGAGTATTTGATTTACTCGCTCCGTTTGTCCATCGGTCTGAGGGTGATATGCGGTGCTGAAATCTAGATGGGTTCCTAAACCTTCTTGGACTTTCTTCCAGAATCTCGAGGTAAACTGAGTTCCTCGATCCGATACTATGTTCTTGGGGACTCCGTGCAAACTGACGATTCTAGCGATGTATAACTCCGCTAGTTTCGAACTTTTATATGTGGTCTTGACGGGCAAGAAATGGGCGACTTTGGACAATCTGTCCACTATGACCCAGATAGAGTCATTTCCCCTACTAGAAGTAGGTAGTCCAGTGATAAAGTCCATTCCTACATAATCCCATTTCCATTCCGGAATCTGCAAGGGTTGCAACAATCCAGCGGGTCTTTGATGTCCTGCCTTGACTCGCTGCAAGATATCACACTTGGCGATATAGCTTCCGATTTCTCTCTTCAGCTTATGCCACCAAAATTGCTCTTTCAAATCTTGATACATCTTAGTTCCTCTGGGATGGATAGAATAAAGAGTTTCATGAGCCTCCTTCAAAATAACTTCTTTCAACTCAGAATCTGATGGTACACAAAGGCGTCCTTTGTACCACAAAACTCCTTCTTCGTCTTCGGTGAATCCAGGTACTTTGCCTGTACCGATATGACGCTTGATTCCGTCAATACTGGCATTTCCCTTCTGCGCCTCTTTAATCTGACTGATCAAAGTGGGCTGGAGTTCTATGCTAGCCAAAAATCCTTCACTTACTAATTCCATTCGAAAAGCTTCCATCTCTTTGTGCAAACTTGGTTGCTCCTTCAAAATCATGGAGTTCAAGCGGCACGGCAATCTGCTAAGGGCATCGGCTACTACGTTGGCTTTACCTGGGTGATAGTGAACGTCCAGATCATAATCCTTGATTAGCTCAATCCATCTTCTCTAACTCATATTCAGCTCCTTCTGAGTGAATATATACTTTAGGCTCTTGTGATCCGAATAGATCTCACAACGGTTTCCCATCAGGTAATGTCTCCATGTCTTCAGGGCTAGAACTACAGCTGCGAGTTCGAGGTCATGGGTTGGGTAGTTTTGCTCATGTTGCTTCAGTTGTCACGATAGATAAGATATAACTTTGCCTTCTTGCATTAGCACACATCCGAGACCAATCTTGGATGCATCACAATACACATCGAAGGGCTTCGTGATATCCGGCATGATCAAGATTGGGGCTGAAATCAATCTCCTCTTGAGTTCTTGAAAACTCGCTTCACATTTGTCGGTCCATTAAAACTTCTTGTCCTTCTTCAGCAATTGGGTCATGGGTCTGGCGATACTAGAGAATCCTTCTACGAATTTGCGGTAATATCCGCCAATCGAGAAATGCACGAACTTGGGTTTGAGTGGTTGGGGCTTGCCAATCTTCTCGTCTTTCACTTTGGCGGGTCAGCGGCAATTCCTCAAATTGATACAATGTGACCGAGGAATACTACCTCCTGTAACCAGAATTCACACTTGCTAAACTTTGCATACAGCTGATGCTCTCTAAGGGTTCCAAGAATGGTCCTTAGGTGTAGCTCATGTTCTTCTTCTGATTTGGAATAAATCAGAATGTCATCGATGAAAACAACGACAAACTTATCCAGGAAGTCCATAAAAATCTTATTCATGAGATTCATGAAATAAGCGGGGGCATTGGTTAATCCGAAAGACATGACCGTATACTCATACAATCCATATCTGGTGGTAAAGGCAGTCTTGGGAATATCCTCTGCACGAATTTTGAGTTGATGATAGCCAGTTCTAAGATCAATCTTAGAAAATACTTTGGCACCGGTCAACTGATCAAACAAATCTTCTATCTTGGGCAAGGGGTACTTGTTCTTGATGGTGACATCGTTCAACTTCCGATAATCCATACACAAACGGTTACATCCATCCTTCTTGTCCACAAATAAGACAGGTGATCTCCATGGTGACGCACTTGGTTGAATCAATCCAATTTCTAGCATGGAATCCAGTTGCTTCTTCAATTCTGCTAGCTACAACGGGTTCATGCTATAGGGTCTCTGGGCTATGGGTCCGGTTCCGGGGATTAGTTCGATGATAAACTCGATATCCCGATCTGGGGGCATACCGGGCAAAACATCTAGAAATACATCGGGGTATTCACAGACTATCCGGACTTGGTCAATGGTAGGTTGGGCTATACTCTTGTTACACTTGAATTGGCGAGGTAAGGTTTCAGATATATGCTCGACTGATATTCAGATCTTGGTCATAGTTATGGCTTTCTTGGCACAGTCAATTAATCCTTTATGTTTGGACATCCAATCCATTCCTAGTACTACTTCCAATCCTTTAGTTCCGAGTACTATCATATTTGCATAAAAATCTATGCCATGGATTCGGATAGGGACGGCTTTGCAAATTTGCCTAGCCTTGGTAGTTGATCCGGGAATTTGAACAATCATGACATGCTTCAGTTTGGTTGGTTGAATTTTACTAGTGCATGCAAATTCTTCGGTGACAAATGAATGTGATGCACCAGAATCAAACAACACTCTTGCAAGTACTGAATTAACAGAAAACATACCCAACCACGACATCTGGCGCTTCTGAGCTTCTTGACATGCATGAGAAAAAAGACGGCCATTGCGGTTGAGCGAATTCCTGGGGCAAATCTTCTTCTGGCTAAACACCTTTGCTGCTTTGAGCTGGGACATTGGCATTAGGGGCGGTAGCATTCTTCTTGTTGGGGCACTCGTTGGAATAGTGGCCTTTATTTCCATAGTCATAACAGGTCACTTACGACTTGTCCTTGGCTGCTTGCACAACATTGCTTCGATCCTCGGGCGGTGTTGGTGTTGGCGGTAACATTGTTGTTGTTGAACTTGGGTTGGAGCGATTGAAATTGCTAGAGTTGCGGGGTTGTTGTGGTTTCCTCCGGGTCTAGGGTTTCCTTTGTTGGGATAGGTGGGGACGGGTCATCGAAGTCTGTTGGTCCTTAGGGCAAATCACGGAGATGGGTTAGGCGATACTTTGGGGTCGATGGGTTCTGGCTGATGCATCATCTGACGCTTGCAGTTCTCATTGGCTTGGTTGATCTTTCCTTCCATCTGGATAGCAGAGTCGACAAGGGCTTCAATATCCGCAAAGGGAATATTGACTAACACCGTCTGCATCTCATCATGCAGACCATTCAGGAATCTTTCTTCTTGGCTCTAGTGTCTATTTCATCCGGGGCATACCTAGCTAATGACAAAAATTTGTCACGGTATTCCACTACAGTCATCCTTCCTTGCTTCAGCTCTCTGAAGTCGTCTCTCATTCTCTTGATCAAACCCGGTGGCACATGGGTTCTGCTAAACTTGACCTTGAATTCCTCCCAGGTCATCATCTGGCCTCCGGTCATTGCACGAACACTGTTCCACCATGCCCTGGCATATCCGGCTAGATAGTGGGTGGCGAACACGACTTTCTCGTTGGCTTCCACTCCTGCTACTTCTAAGTTATTTTCCATGGTTTGCAGCCAATCATCGGCGTCTAGGGGTTCTTCTGACTTAGTGAAAACAGGTGGGTTGGTATTCTGGAAATTCTTGAGCTTAGATCCATGGTGGTCCTGATTTCCATGGCCTTGGTTGTTATGGGCTAGCTAGGCTATCTGCTGAAGGGTGGCTAGGTTGGCTTGACGTTCCGCTCTTTCAGCTTCACGGTCAGAAGTCAACATTTGCAGAAGCTGCAACATCGGGTCCGGGGATGAACCACTTCCTCCACGTGGCATCTGAAGATTGAGGTAGATCATGAGAAAAGAGGGAAATTTCTAAAGTTTTGGGTTTTTGAAAAGTTTTTTAAGTTTGACTCGGATTTTCTAGCAACTTGCTTTTTCATTCATTCATTCATTCATAGCACCCGATACAACACACACCACAACAAAGAAAAACAGATGGTTTTAAGAACCATTCTGAGAACTACGATACAGTGGGACTGAATACTACTCACTACGCTGGTGCTCAAGTGCTACTATTCCTCGGAATCTGTGGCTTCGTCATCTTCATCATCATCGATGAAGGCGAAATCGTCCTCATCAGTGAAGAAATCCATAGCCTGATCCTCTAGAAAATCGTAGTCATCGCTGAGATAGGAGTAGGGGTCTCCACGAAGATCCTCTCCGGCATTCTCCCTTTCCTCCAACTGCATGTCTCTCTCGTGGATGGTCTCCTTCAGAGATGAGATGCGGTGGAGAAGATGGGCAATGATGCGCTCCTTCTTGTCGAGTTGACGGCGGCGAGACTTGCGATCCTTTGCTAGCATGGCGATGGTCTGGTCCTTCGTCTTGATGATGGCAGACTTGTGGTTGCAGTAGTCACGGCAGTTGTCCAACTCCTGCTGACGATCGTACATCATGAAGCTAAGGTGGTCCAATTGGGTCTTCAGCTCGGGGTGGTATGGGGCTTCCATTGGTTGTCCATTTGCATCACGCCTTGGGCAAAACTCAAAGCGAGTACCCTTGATCTGATTGATGCTCTGCCCACACAGACGGGAAAGAGCTTCTTGCATGGCTCTGGCAAGTCCATCGAGCCAGTTGTTTTCTCTCAAGGTAAACTGAATTCCCTCCGCAGTGGGAGGTTCAATCTTTCCTCGGAGACTTCAAACAATTAGCCACTGCAGGTCTTCTCCTCCTTGATCATTGAGCTGAGCTCCGAAAAACTCGGGGTGCGGGCGCTCCAGAATTTTCGAAAGCTGGTCCAAATCCCTCTCAAAGATCAGGTCTCCTCCATTCCCCAATTGGTAAAACTTGTTGTACTTCACGTCCATCTATAAGAATATAGGATGAGTAAGTTAGTAGAGTGATTAAGTGTGCCAAAATTTTATGTATTTTGCAAGAGTTTTTGAGGAACATGAATTTTTAGGAAAGAATCAATAGGGATAAGAATGAGAATAGTGTTTTGTAAATATTTGTTTTTCTTTGGTTTTGGAAAATAAGTTTTTGGTTTAAACGTCCATTCTAACTAGGGTCTCCTATGGTCAGGATGGCTCTGATACCAACTTGTCAACACCCGGATTTTTCAATCCTGGATGCCTGTTATTCCATACATCACAATCCCAAGATTACCATTTTTGCGACACATAACAGAATTGGATACCATAGTACATCATCCATTACAAACGATACATAAGTTCTTACACAAATAGAGATCTCATGATCCAGTTCTTAATACAACATCAAGCAGCGGAATATGTAATAATAACGATAGAGTAGGCGAAGCTCCATCTTGAGTCCACGAGCAATCTTGTGATGGGAGATGATCCTAGTTATAAGTAACCTTCAGGTCCATCCTCCAGGTACTCCTCTTCATAGTCTGGCCATGGGAATAGCCAGGGACAAAGCCATGAGTACTCTTTAAGTACTCGCAAACTAATACTAACAGGTAAAGGGGTTTTTGGATAATAGGACACTAGGCTCTAGGGTTGTTTTGCAAAAGCCAGATTTATCTCTACGAAGTTACAAAGCTAATCACAATTTTTTAACTCCTAAGTGGGATCTTGTATTTCATATCACAACCCTGTTGTGGGCAAGTCAAAGTCTCAATTCATATCACAAGTCATTTTGAAAAGTCTGACGGGGGAACAGTATGGCCACTCCAACTGTCCATAACGGACAGCTATTCAATAGTTTGACACTCTGCGAGATTGTACACTTTCACCACAACATTCGATACATCCATGGAACAAATCCTGAATTCACCATACTCGATGTCGGATAATCAATCCTAACCTTTCAATTACACGCCTAGTATAAGCACCTCTCATGTGAGTTTGGCCTCCCAACCATGACCAAGCTGTCATCTTGGAGTCTTTGCAGTGGACAATCTTCACAAGGTAGCCTCAGCTCAGACCTTTGCCATGAGGGAACTAATACTAAGGTATATAAGTTTCCAGTCAAGCCCTACCCAATATTCGGGTATTGTGGTTGTACGATAAAATTGGAATGGTATCGCATCCACACAACCATCAGTTTTAAAAAGGGCTAAGGCTCATGCCTCAACATTTTCATCACCAAATCATCAGGTGTTCGGAAACACATGTCCAAAACATTTCAATAGAATGATCCATCATTCCAAGGTTTTCCTAACCATTTTTCCACCAAGTATTCCCTTCTAAATTTGATCAAGTTTTATGCTTAGCACTAGCATCTACAGGTGGGGGTAAGCAATAATGAGGGGTGGTAAACTAGGGGAGTTCTAACTAAGTTTAATCTCATGCCTTAAGATGACATCAAGATTATCTAGCTTAGGCCAAATTTTATGCTCTTTATGCAACCTTCAAATATCTTTCTAGTATCTATAATTCACTTAAGTAAACTCTAAGTAAGTAAGAATCTTGCAAATAAACTAGGATTGGTTTGTCAAGGGAGTATAATCACATATGCTTAAGGCATATAGTGTGCATAGTAACAAGTAGTGGTTTGTGGCATCAGTAGGGTATCTTGCAAGGGTTAGCTTGCATTGGTCCACTTAGTTAATAAAGCTTGCACAATATCAGTATAAGCTTACTAAATTGCAAGTGTTAGCTTGCAAGGTTAATAGCTTGCATAGGTATAGTATCAGCTTGCCTTGTGCAGAACAGTGGTTGAAGTTCTCCTCGGCTTCCTCTTCATAGAATCCTCCTTCCTCCTCGTATCCTTGGTCGGTATTAGCGTCTATGATTAAATACGAGGTACACAATCACCAAACAATACTTAACTACTTGCAATCATCACACAAAAGGGTCCTATAGATGATCTAGCATCATCTCTAACATTACAAGGTTAAGGCTTGGTTTAATTCTTTTTATTTTTAGAAAAGTAATTTCTACTCATTGAAAAACTACTTAAGATTTAATATTCTCCAAACCAAACATGGGATCATGTGGACACATGTCATCACCACATATTGTAGTCCATGGGAATATGATTTAAAGTGGTGTCACAATTTAATAAGGTTTTACCCTTTTATTTTAATTAATTAATGTGTCTAGAAATGCTTCTGTAGCATTCTTTTATTACTTGAACATTATTTCTACAAGTAAACCTATATATTTTTATATATTCTGAAAGGTATGGTTAAATGTGATTTTTGAGACTTGGAATCAACTCAAAAGCTATTATGGTTTAAATTTGAAAAATGTTTGAATGCAGAAAAGCTTCTGCCTTGTTATTTTTACCATGGGTGATCTATAGATCCAAATGACTTGAATCCAATGGACTTGGATTCAGCATTCCCAGAACTTTCTAACAAAATTGGTTTCATTCAATTTGGTGCACTGAATCAATCTGGGTCGAATTTTGAAGTTGGGTACAGAAGTGAGTTTGAAATAAAATATAAAAGGTTTAATTTCAATAACTGGGCTGCGCGGGAAAAGTTAACGGGCCGGCCTGCTAAGCGCAGTGCTCCCGCGGCCTGCTTAAGTGGGTATCCCCACTCGTCAGTGAGACAGGGAGGGGCGAAGCGGTACGGGGCAACGTGGGTCGTTCGATCTGATTCTAATCCAACGGCTGGGAGTCATCATCGACGCGAGACAACGCCGGCGAGAAAGAAACCTAGCGCGGCCAGTGAGGGGTGCTGGGGGCTCACCGGGGTGCAGGCGAGGGTCGGCGAGCAAGCAGCGAAGTCGACGGCCAGCGAACTCGGGGTGATCGTGGCAGCTCTGGGGTGGGCCAATCGATGGCACCCTTCTTCTCCGAGGCGGCGGCTCGGTGAAATTCGGCGGTGGTGCTCTCCTTGCTCGGGAACGGTGTACGATCGGTGAGAAGAGGGTAGTGAGGTGGTGTGAAGAAATCGACTGGGGGTGGCCTCTATTTGTAGTCGAGCGAGGGGACCGACGGGGCGCACGGTGAGCTCGTCGGGGGCGATGTTACAGGCGGCTATTTGCATGGGCGATGGTAGGGGACGGTGCGGTGTTCCCTGGTGATGCTCAACGACATGGTTTTGAGGCGTGGGGCAGTGTGGCTTGGTATGGAACATGCGACGCTCTGCGCGGCAGAGGCGGCATCTTTGACGGCGAGCGGTGGATGTCTGGCGGTCTCTGGGTCGGTGGGATTGTATATGCACTTGGCGAGGTGGCGTGGCGGTCGTGATCTTGATTCGAGGGTGGCGCTCATGGCGCTCGGCATGGTCGCTGGCGAGGTTGGCATGGTTCGTGCGTGTGGTCCAGGGCTTGGCAACGCTCGCGGCTGGGACAGGGAGTGGCGATGGACGGTGGGCTGCCTCCCAGACATGCTGGCTAGGCTTGCTTCTCTTCCTAGCTTGTTGTCGACATGGGGGTGACAAGGTTGGCTTCGGCTATTCACCATTGATGGTAATGCCAATCTCATAGTGGTGCTAGTGTTTAGTTAATCTTGCTAGATGATCTACTGTGCTGGTTGTGAGCTAGAGAGGGAACCAGTTAGGCAAGAATCACTGCTCACAATAGTGTTTAGATTTTTTTGATTTGTGTCTGCAACCTGTTTGATGAAATGGCCGCATGAAATCAAGTTTTGAATTTTGAAAAGATTTTTGGTGGGTTTGCTAGATTGGTGCTGGTGAGTCTGCAGATGCTTGGGTTTTGAAAGTTGAGCTTGTTTGAGTGGTTTTTGAAAAAGTGGGATCTTCCCATATGATAAAGATTCAATTTTGAATTGTCATTTAAACTATGCATTTGAAAGTTCCTGGATGATCATAAAGTGGGCCTTGATACCTTGTTATGAGTACATTCAAGGGGTGCAAAGATCCAGAAAAGTTTCCATTAGGTTCTGGAAGTTTGAGACAGCCAAAGTAGGCATGGGAGTTAAATTGGTCAAAATGACCATTCCTTTATTTTATTGGTTTTGATTTATTTGTCCTTAGGAAAAGTTTGGGAAATGTTTAGATGATGTTCATTTCACCTAAGAAACATTTTACAAGCAAGGAAACACACAAACAAGGTGGTTCAAAAGAATTTCAATTTTAATGCATACTCATATGCATGCATTCATAATTTTATTTAACAGAGTTTTTGTTAACCCTAATTTTGATGATTAGAAATTGATGATCCAAGTTTAGTATTTTTGAGATGTTACACCTCTTCGCCTATAAATTCACCCCCTATGGAGAAACCCTAAGCACCCGATCAGATCTCCACGAAATAGTCCGTAGCCGCCACCACCATCGTCCCTAGATCAGGGAGATCTGAAGCTCTTCCCGGCACCCTACCAGAGGGGAGAGATCATCCCGGAGGCCTTGTTCATCACCATGCCAGCCTCCGGTATGATGTGTGAGTAGTTCACCCTTGGACTATGGGTCCATACAGTACCTAGATGGTTGTTTCTCCTCCTTTGTGCTATCATGTTTAGATCTTGTGATCTCCGTTCATGATCAAGATCATCTATTTGTAATCATACATGTTGTGTTTCCAGGGATCCGATGGATATTGACATACTATGTCAGATTGATTATTGATTCTATCATGTCATATTGATTATTGAGTCTATCATGTCTGTGTTGTTTGTGATCTTGCATGCTCTCCGTTGCTAGTAGCTATATTTGTAGGGGTTCGTAGCATGGAAAACAAAAAAATTCTACCACATGAACATAAACAAGCCAATATGTATCTACTAGTAGCAACGAGTCGACTAGAGTACTCACCCTTGAAGATTCCAAAGAGGTTAACGAGAGCAGATTCTCGTGGGTGATGTGGTCGTATACTTGCCGATCTCAAGATCGCATAGACGATCCTTCTGGCGCTATGTTCGATGGCGCTTCCACGATCACCGTGATTTCGATGAAGACCTTCTCTCCTTGTTCCGATGGCGGGAGGTTGTAGTTCTCCGTCATGATTCTCACGGCTGGCACGGCATGGTGTCGGAAGTAGAGGGAAGATCCCGCAGGGCTTCGCCTAAGCCGGAGCGGGTTATGGTGGAGATTTAGGGTTTCCGGTGATCTAGGGTTTAGAGGCCAGAGAGGAGGAGGTGGAGTCGACGACGGATAGGGCGGCGGCAACGAACCGGTGGCGGCACGAGGCGGCGCTATGGCTATGTCGGGAGGGGCTGGTTGTAGGTCACCTTGGGGCACCCCCTCCCCTCTATTTATGAGAGGGAGGGCAGATTGGGAGAGGGGAGTTTAAATCCTTCCCCAACTCCCTCTCCTAGTTGGCTTGTGGTGGAGGGAAAGAAAGATTATTTCCTTCCTCCACCAGGATACATTGTCCCAGTTTGAATTTTCAAACTTGCCTTTTGACTTTCAATTTGGATCTTAATTTCTTTCTTGCAAATGCCCAACCAAGTGACCTAGGACATGATTCAATCATTCCACTTATCCATGACACATTCATGTACCCTTCCCCTTCCGGTTCGGTGAACCTTCTAGAACCTCTTTGATGAAAACATCAGAATCATTCCTGAACTCGGAATTGGACTTTCCTTATATGCATCTTATTCTCCGGATCTCCTCGTGATATCCCGGATCCCATCCGAGACTCCGAACAACATTCAGTCTCCCTACTTACATTCCATATCTACTAAACAACATTGAATCCTTAAGGGTGTCTCCCTACGGTTCGTGAATTATGCAGACATGACCAAGAATCTTCTCTGATCAATAACGAATAGAGGAATCTGGAAATTCATATGGCTCCCACATATTTCTACGATTACTTTGTGATTGAATGAACCACTTACATACGATACCAATTTCCCTTTGTCTCATGATAGTTTACTTATCCGAGGTTTGATCATCGGTATATCTGCATACCTAGTTCAACCTCGTTACCGATAAGTACACTTTTCTTGTTCCTGTGATATGTGATCTGATGGGAATATGCCTACCGGGGTATGCCCAGCAGGACGTTTCCTATTGGCCCAAGCTGCCAGCGAGTGGGCCCGCAGGACGGCGACTAGATCAAGACTTGGCAAGGACCCAGGCGATTGGAAGCTGGAGGCCCAGAAGCGTAGCTAGGCCTAGTCAGACTAGGTCAAAGACCCTCCGAATCCTTAACCATTTCGGTTGTAGATCTGTAAACCATAGCGAGGTGAACCTATATAAACCTCCCTAGGTTACGCATAGAGGACACGTTCCATCATACACCCCAGCGACTTGCCGCCTAGTCGTCGAGCTCGCCCTTGTACTCTCTCCATAATACAATCTAGCAGGAGTAGGTCTTTACCCTCCGGGGGGCCGAACCTAGGTAAACCCTTGTGTCTCCGCCCTCATCTCGCACCGCAGATGGCAGGCCGCCCTTGCCCCATGTTCTACTACTCGCTGCCGATTGCAGCATCTCCCGTGGCCATTCCCACGACAGTGGCGCCCACCGTGGGGCCTAGCCGGTCAGGCCGGTGTTCTGCGTCAAGATCCAATATACCCATCAACGAGACAATCGCCACCGGCTGCATGATCGTGATCGGCGAGATCCTCCAGATCTTGCCGAGCAGCTACGTCCCGGCGGCACGCCTCGTCACGCACACCGTGATCATGCCAGTCGGCACGATCAGCCTCTTCATCGGCTTTACCAACACCGTCACCTCAGAGGACCCGGCTCGCATCCGCGAGTCGCCGCCACGCGACCAGCTCTCTGAGAGCCAGATCTGCACTATCCACCACCTCACCTCCGAATACGACTCGGCCCACAGCAATGTGGCCGAAACCGCCATGGTCACGGACGATGCGGCCCTCAACGATGATGCCGACTCGGCGACCCCGGCGTCGGTTGCCGGATCCATCGTCACCGCATCGCCCGCGGGCTCCATCACCCAGGTCTCCAAAGTGGGAGACTTCAAGGACCCCTCCATCCTTGGGATCTTCGACTTCGACTCCGGGTCGGAGAACTCCGCCGACCTCCATGACGGGTCTGGTCGCCATGTCGCGGCCTACATGGCGAATGGCGCCGACCCCCGCCAGACCCCTTCTCCACGCTGATCCCACCAAACACAACAGCAACGAAGGTCGAGGAACTCCGCCTGCAGCTGGAGGAGGCGGTCCGCAAGGAACAAGCCGAGCGCGAAATTTTTTTCCTCGAGCAGTGACGGCGTAGGAACTCACGCGTACCACCAACTCCGAATCAGGTCGCGCTTGAACCCCACCATTCAGGGACGCGCCCTGAACTTCGACGACGAGAACAACCCGGCTCGTGCGGCTGAACGCGCGATCTGCGAGAACGCGCCGCCAGGAGGGAGCTCCTGACCACCACCAGGCGCGACGGGCAACAGCGCACCACCACCACGCAGCCGCGCCCCGCCCAGGGACCAACCAAGAATCATGGTCTCCTCGCGGGAGCGAGACGCAAACGGCCTCCCGCTGTTTTCCACTCCGATGGACAATGTCGTCGCGAGTTGAGCAGCGGTCGACAACATAAATGTAACCGGGGAAGGCGCCCTGCAGATCCAGTATGCCAAGGCACTACTTTCCAAGGCAGTCGAGCAACAAAATGCGGGTACCGACTCACAGGGTTGGATGTACTCGCGTTAGTCAGGCAGCAGGGCAGCCTCGAGCGGCCGCCCAATGGTAGCGAACACCCTTAACTGTCCACCACCCGAGCCCCTGCAGCTCCAACATCGACCCGCGCACGCGGCACTCTCCACCAATGACCCACGGCCGGCAAACAACTTCGTCGCCGCCAATGGGCAGCCAGTCAACGTGCACACCCAAATCATCAACAACCTGAGCTGGCGCGCACGCTAGCCTGACGACTTGAGGCATACCCTCACCAACCGCCATGACGGCAAACCAAGGGGGTCGCTGAGTTGAGTCGGACCCCAGTGCTTCGGACCAATGATCTAAGGCGAAAGATACCCGGCGAACTTCAAGGCGCCGAAGGAAATCGAGAAGTACGACCCCTCGTACGACCCGTCCGTGTGGCTGGATACCTACCTCATGGCAATGGGAATCGCCGGCCACACCGACCTGCTCGCCGCTCGCTACCTCCCCCTTATGATGGAGGGAGCATGCAGGCAATGGATCAACACCCTCCCCGCGGACAGCATCGACTCCTGGGAGGAACTGCGCGACGCCTTCGTCAGGCACTTCGAGGGTTCCTACACCCGCGCCACCACCATCGAGGACCTGGAGCGATGCATCCAGGGACCCCGTGAATCGACCCGCAGCTGGGTCCAATGGTGGCAAGATCTGTGGTATAACACGGCCGGAATCCACATGGACACCGCGATCCATTGTTTCAAGACCTCGTGCCTGTAGCACCCCGGGTAAAACCACTACTAGAAAATCGTCTGCATTTACCTCTGTGCACCATCATGTCATCAGCATGCATCTATTTGCTTAAAAACTATTTTATAAAGCCTATCTTTGTTTCCTAAATACTCCCCTCTCGCCTTCAAACATAAATCCTCGGTCCGTCCGGATCCTTTATTTGTCTAAAACTATTTATAAAAGAATATTTAAAAACTAAATAAATATCTAAATTATTTTAGTGGGGGAGGCCGCCACCGGCAAGGCCCAAAAGGCCCAATCGGCAGCCACCTACAACCCCAAACCCTAGAAACCTAGACCCTCTAAACCTAACCCTAATCCCACCCAACTCCCCCGACCTCCTTCCACCCTTGCCGCCGCCACACCCTGGACACACATCACACAACTCGCACGCACACTGCCGCCCCACCCAACCCACTCGAAGACCACGACACGCCCCCGACCCCGCTCCCTCTCACGACCACCAACCCCTCCCCTTGACCGCACGCGCCCGACCCGGTCCTCCCCCCCGCATCGAGGCCCCCATCCCCGCCGCCAGGACGAGCCACGGCGCCCCCCTCGCTGGCCTCCATCGCCGCCTTGTGCTCCATCCTCGCCGGACCCCGTCGCCCTCCTCTGCAGTGCCCTGCCTCTCTGCTCCGCCCGCAGACGCATCCTCGCCTCTGCGTCCGCCCGTCGACAGCGCCGCCGCTGGCCTCGGCCCCGTCGCTCGGCCGCCTCTGCACGCCACCTGTCACCCCGCCGCCAAGCCCGTCCGGCCGCGCCTCCTATGTGCCCTCCTCTCCCTGCAGCGCCGCCTCAAGGGCCCCTCTCCATCGCCAGGCTCCTCCCCGTCGCGGCCCGTCCCCTTGCAGCTGTGGCGAGCCTGCAGCGCCGGCAGGCCCTCCTCCGCTAGCCGGCCCTTCCCGTCCCCGTCGAGCCGCCGCCCGCAAGCGACACCACCACCTCCGCCCGCTCGCAACCCCTGCAGCGAGCTCCTCGCCCGCGCATCAGCGCCCCCGCTTCGCCTCGCCTTCCGCGCCCGGCCCCGTGCGAGTCCGGCCGACGTCCTCGACGCCACCCCTGTGCCCGTCGTCGACGCGCGCACACCGTCTCCTTTCCCTGCCGCAGCTCGGTTTCCGGCCGATGCAAGCCGCCGCATGCGCCTCCCGCACGTGAGCCTCAGCTGTTCGTGTTTTTGTCTAAAAGGAACACCTCGCAGAAAACAACTAAACCAGAGGCCCTAAGTTTGTTCTGTTGTTGTTGGACGCTTCACTACGTGCGCCTCGAGTCCCTTCTTGGACAAGTGCTACCTCAGTTGGTGCTTCTCCATGTTGACCACTTCGGATTTGGTGAAAACATTATGGAGAAGTTGCGGTGGCAAGAGTGTGAAGATTGCGGTGTCACATGAACAACCAACGAATGTCTATCACAAGCTCTACCCCGACAAGGCCGTCGAGCCCCAAGATCTCTTTCACGGAATTCATAGCCTGACCCCTCCGAGACTCAAGTTCGCCATCGAGCCCGACATCGGCAATCGGAGCCGGAACCCCAAGGTCTTCTACACGGACGCCATGATCTGCGTCACGGACGCCAAGACCGAAGCCCGATGCCCGGATCCGAAGACCGATCCCGGCGAGACCGAACCCGGACCACATCGCCCTAAGATCTTCGGATCAATGTGTGACCCCTTTCCCGAGACCAATATTTTTATAATATAATATATACATCTTGCATATTAAATGAACATGTTTGCATACTTATTGTGTGGTTTGGGGGCATTATGCCGATTCACCTCATAATTAAATATGGAGGCCATATGCGGGCGATTCTAGTCTAATATTGGCTCCATTTAAATTTGTGTAGCGAACCGATGCCATGTTTTCGCCTTGTTAATACAACATTTAAATTGCGGGGTATCTAAACAACATGAACTTAATAATTAATTGTCGGGACCCCGGTTCCGCTTAATATTGTCTAATTGCATCGCATCCTTGCCATGCCATACATCATACATGCATCATGCCCGATCTTCTGTCGTAGTATTAAATAGTATATTCGATGTTTCTTCTAGTGTTTTGCTTCTTCATGGGTTAGGCCGATGAGTTGATGCGAGTGTCGACCCGATCTTCGGATAAATCTTCAGCAATGTTTTCCAGGCGAGCATCCTCCCCCTTTCTACCTATTTTAATCTTATAGTCTTTATTTCCTCCTGTTGATCTATTGCTATCTTTGTTGCGATGCTCTACTTTTCGTACCCGGGATATCCCTTGCAGCCTTATATTGCCTTGGACACATCCTATTACCTGTTGTTTGGTAGATAGTTGGACTTGCGTGTCATAGTCGCTTGCTCAAGTGCTGTTGCGTGTTGTCAAGTACCTCAGTTGTTGGAGAAATGCCTTATGCTTTATGTTGGAGATGATCATCGCTTTAATTACTGTTTAATCACTAAAATTGAAGTAGGTAAATGCAGAGGCACCGGTGGGTAATAGACAATATTTGGATTTTAACCGCTCACTGGTGTCCCGTAGGACCCCGAGTTCTTGACACCTGTTCCGAGATCGAGCGCGCTAACCACAGGTGGGGTGTGTGGGGCACCCCCATCGATTTACTATCCTGTACTTATGCCATGCTTTACTGCTTTATTTATGATTGCGCGTGGAGCGCCTGTACTGTTTAGGTAAGCGGAGTGTTTTCGCGGTATCGACAAGCCCAGTCACACTTTCGGGTTCCCAGTCGTTTACAGCCATTGACGCAAACCCTGGGTCCGTCTCGGAGACCGGCCGACTTCGTTACGGGTAGCTTAGTGGGGTGGCCCCAGCTTGCTTTGGTGCAGGAAGCGTCGTGTCCGAAACCCGTCGACATACCGTTGGGTGTATGTTTTGTGATCTTGTACCTACCTGATCGACAACAAGGGTGTAGGTGCGTGTAGGAACTTTGGTGCACCCTGCGAGTTAAATATTTTCGAGAAGCCGTGTCCGCGGTTATGGACGACTTGGAGCACAGTTCTCGATCATAGACAACTATAACTAAAGTTTACTGTTATAATTTGACTTGTATCCGATATGACTAGTAATCAGCTCCACTACAACGGAATGGCTAAATAAAAGTGCCAACAACTGCTGGGTTTTGGGATATCTCATGCTAATTGTATCTGACTAGTAAGTGTTGCAACTTCTAGCGGAATGGTTAACTAAAAGTGCCCACGCTTATTATATTAGGATGACTATCTATACGACTAGTAATTGCTGCAACGATAATCGAATAAATAAAACTGCAACGGTGTGAGTTCCTCGGTTGACTTCCTCGTTTGGTCTCATGAAATACCAGGATGGGTATGTTTGGTGGTAGTATCAGGTTGGTTCCGGATAGGTCTTTCTTGCCCCTCTCTGATAGCCGCCAGTTGTATTGAGTCTCTATAGGTTGTTTAGTGCATGCTACGCTGCCGCTTCAGTCCACCATACCTATGTAGGCGAGGACCGCCGAATTCTAGTCTCGTAGTGTCTTGGCCTCGATCTTGGCGCTCTCTCTTTTTCCTTTGCCCTTTGTCGGCACCCCTTTTGTTTAAACAGGTTTTGAGACCGACGTCATTAGCAGGGTTACCCCTCCGGCTTGGACTAGGCAGGGTTATGGACGCCATTGGTTGTTCTTCAGGGCTCTTAGCTCAATTTGCATCTTGTCCGTACTCGGACGCTGTATCGTTTTAAAGGTGATTTGGATCTTTCTATTGTATATCTGTATTCTTGACTCTTTGAGTCGGTGTTGTATATATCTGTTCTGTGGGTTCCATCGTGGACTATTGTGTAATGGTATTACTTCGTTTTCCACCCGCACGAAAGTGCCTGGTGGGCACCTTTGAATCGTTTCTATGCGGGTTTGGCGGGAATCGCTGAAACTTGCATACGGCCGATTCTGAGGGTGTTACAGTGCCGCTACGAGCCCCTGGTCGCCAAGCTCAAGCGGGTGTACAAAACACTCGACAACATACCGGACCTCCTGGATATCACCAAGCGGTACGCGGAAGAGGACCCAAACCAAGAAACTAACGACGAGTCGGGACGGAATCGCCGCACGAACGTCCACGGCAACGGGAGGTGACCCGAGCTTCGCTATAGCAACACTCGCCTCACCGGAAAGTGCCGCGGTGATGGGCGAGTCAACTTCGTCGCCAACGCCGGATACGCGCTGTGTGAACCCAAGAGCTTTCGCCGCGACGGAGGCCAGCGCCACGATGGCGACAACTACAAGGAGAAGCCAAGGTTCGACCCCACGTCTCTCCTCAACCAACCCTGTGTGTTTCACAGCAGGGAAGGGAAGCGCGCTACGCATACGACCGCCGACTGCCACTCCCTAAAGGAGATTGAGAAGGCACGGTGCGCACGGGAAGACCCCGACAACAACCCACCAAATGGCAGAAAATTCGGCAGCGTCGCTGGCTCGCTCCATACCTTCATAGGCTTCAACACGAAGCGCGAGAAGAACGTCATCGCCTGCGCCGTCGCCATCAACACGGTGTCCCAAATCGACATCCCCCAGTTCCTTAACTGGTCTGAGCAACCAATCACCTGGAGCCGCGAGGACCACTCACCACGGATCGAATATCCGGGACGAGTCGCCTTGGTGGTCAAGCCCAAGGTGGGGGACTATTGGCTCCCCAAGACACTGATGGATGGCGGCAACTCCATCAACATTCTATACCTGGACACATTCAGGTGACTGCGGCTCCTGCAGTCGATGATCGAGACGACCTACACCACCTTCCACGGCATCGTCCCCGGTCGTAAGGTGTACCCAATTGGCAAGGTGACGCTGCCAGTCACCTTCGGCACACCAACAAACTTCCGCACCGAGCGGATTGTTTTCGAGCTGGTGCCGTTCAACAGCCCCTACCACTGCGTCCTGGGGCGCCAGGCGTTAGCCAAATTCATGGCAGCGCCCCACTACGCATACAACGCGATGAAGCTCCCCGGGCCATGTGGCATCATCACTGTCCATGGCGATCCCGACATGGCCGCAGAATGCGAGGCCAAAGGCGCCGAACTCGCTGACGCCGTCATCGCGGAAGAGGCCAACCACGCTGAGGAGCTCGCCAAGTATGCGAGCGGGGTCAACAATGATGACCCAACCATACTCAAGAAGCCCAACTTGGAGGGTGGCAGGTCCACCGCCTTCGAAGCAACAACGCACACTCGCACCGTCGAGCTGGTCCCAGGCGACTCCATCTAGACGGTGACGATTGGGACGGGCATGATCCTAGCATAGGAAGGCGTGCTCATCGAGTTCCTACGTGAGAATCGCGACATCTTCGCATGGAAGCCATCCAACATGCCTGGTGTCCCGAGGGAACTCGCTGATCACAAACTCAACACTGACCCCAAAGCGCGACCCATCAAGCAATCGCTGCGGCCCTTCAATGAAGAGCATCGCCGAGCAATCGCCGAGGAAGTTCAGTGTTTACTCGTTGTAGGCTTCATTCGGCCAATCAAATACTCCAAGTGGCTGGCAAACTCAGTCCTAGTTGAGAAGAAAAAGGGACCTGGAGAATGTGTATTGACTACACAAACCTCAATAGCGCCTGCCCGAAGGAGCAATTCGTCCTCCCGCGGATCGACCAAATCATCGACTCAACCGCGGGTTTAGAGTCGCTATGCTTCCTCGACGCCTACTCTGGGTACAACCAGATCAAAATGGCAGTCGAGGACGAAGAGAAGACGGTGTTCATCACGCCATTCGGAGCCTTCTGCTACATCGCCATGACCTTCGGCCTCAAGTACGCCGGGGCGACCTACCAGAGGTGCATGCAGGAGTGCTTTGCGAGCCAAATCGGCTGCAACATCCACGTCTACATCGACGACGTGGTGGTAAAATCCACTCGCCAGGGCAATCTACTCGCTGACCTGGCGGAAACCTTCGCCAACCTGCGGAGATACAAGATAAAGCTAAACTCGGGAAAGTGCACCTTCGGTGTACCTACTGGACAGCTGCTGGGATACGTCGTCTCCAAGCATGGGATCGAGGCGAACCCCGCCAAGATCAACACGATCGCCCGGCTCGGCAGACCCGAGTGCCTGCGTGACGTCCAGAAGTTGGCCGGGCAAGTCGCGGCTCTCAGTCGCTTCATCCCCCGGCTAGGCGAGAAGGCGATGCCCCTCTACCGCCTAATGCGCAAGAACCCCACTTTCCAGTGGGACAAGGACCTCCACGCCCTCAAGTAGGTGCTACTCGTGGCACCGCTACTCGCCGCCCCAGTCGACAAGGAGCCCATGCTTGTCTACGTCGCGGCTTCCGAGCGCGTCGTCAGTGTCGTCATGGTCGTCGAACGACCAGAGGAGGGCAAGGAGCGCCCGATGCCGCGACCTGTATACTACATCAGCGAAGTCCTCACCGAGTCTCGCCAGCGCTACCCGCAATACCAAAAATTGGTATATGCGGTCTTCAGAGCACAGCGGCGACTGTCGCACTACTTCTAGGAGCACCCAATAACGGTCGTCTCCTTAGCACCGTTGCAAGACATCATCCGCAACCGTGAAGCGACTGGGAGAGTCGCCAAGTGGGCCGTCGAGATCGGCGTCCACAACATCATGTATGAGCCGCGCAAGGCGATCAAGTCAAAGGCTCTCGCAGACTTTCATGCCGACTGGGAGGAGGCCCAGCAGCCAGAGAAACTGCCATACCTCCATTACTGGAGCCTACACTTCGACGGCTCCAAGGACGCAGATGGCGCAGGGGCAGGGATCGTGCTCACATCTCCGAAGGGCGACAAGCTACGCTATGTCATCTACCTCGACTTCACCCCCTGCACCAACAACATGGCCGAGTACGAGGCGCTACTCCATGGCATGTGGGCAGCCAAGGAGATGAACATCAATCGCTAGCGCTGCTATGGCGACTCCGAACTCATCGCCAGGCAAGTCGCCGGCACCTACGATGCAGTCTCCCCCACCATGGCGGCGTACCGTCAAGCAGTGGACCAGCTGGGAGGCCACTTCGTGGGCTACTCCATCGAGTGGATCGACAGGAGGAAGAATGAGGAGGCCGACGCACTCTCCCGCATCGGCTCGGCTCGACTCGCACCACCTGCCGGCGTCTTCCTCGACACCATCACCAATCCTTCTGTCTCTCCCCCAAGGGAGATCGACGTCGGAATTCTGTTGCAGCTAGATGCAGCCCTGGTCGCACTGATCGCCGAGCCAAGCGACTGGACCACGCCATATGTCGCTTACCTGGAGGGAGGCACCCTACCCGCCAACGAGACGGAGGCCCGGATGATAGCACGCCACTGCAAGTCCTTCGTCATCATCAACGGTGGGCTCAACAAGCGGAGCATGACTGGCATGTTCCAACGCTGTGTTCAACCCGCAGAAGGACGAAAAATCCTCCAAGACATCCACGCTGGCGACTGCAGCCACCACGTCGGCGCCCGCTCCCTGGTCGCCAAGGCCATGCGACATGGCTTCTACTGGCTCACCGCGCACGCCGATGTGGTCAACATCGTCCAACGATGCGTCGGGTGCCAGAAATACGCCAACCAGACTCATGTGCCGAGCTCGGCACTCAAGACCATCCCCATCACCTGGCCATTCGCCGTATGGGGCATGGACATGGTGGGCCCGTTCAAGAAGGCCCCCTCTGGCTTCACCCACCTCCTAGTCATAGTCGACAAGTTCACAAAATGGGTGGAGACCAAGCCAGTCCGCAAGTGCGACGGGAAGACTGCCACCAAATTCCTACGCGAGCTCATCTATCGCTACGGATTCCCGCATAGCATCATCACCGACAACGGCACAAACTTCGCCAAAGGAGCTATGGCGGAATTCTGCGAGGAGCATAATATACGACTCGACCTCGCCTCAGTCGCCCACCCGGAGTCCAATGGACAGGCGGAACGCGCCAATCAGAGCATCCTCCACGGCCTGAAGCCACGACTGCAAGTTCCACTAGAGCGAACCCTCGGGTGTTGGGTCAAAGAACTCCCCTCTGTCATTTGGGGCATCCGCACCTCTGTCAACAGGTCAACAGGATTCACTCCCTTCATGGTGTACGGTGTCGAGGCCGTCATGCCAACCGACCTCGAGCACGATTCGCCATGGGTGGTCAACTACACGGAGGCCGACAACGAGCTCGCACGCCAGGACGGAGTCGATCAGCTCGACGAAGCGCGCGATATAGCTCGCTCCCGCACCGCCATCTACCAGCAAGGGCTTCGCCGCTACCACAGCCGGCGAGTACGGACTCGCACCTTCCAGGAAGGCGACCTGGTACTGCGTCTGATCCAGGAGAAGAAGGGCATGCGCAAGCTCTCTCCCCCTTGGGAGGGACCATTCGCCATTGGGCGAGTCCTGGGCAACGACGCCTACTACCTCACCGACGTCCGAGGCGACGGAAAACTCGATGTCAAGCGGCCATGGAATGTAAACCTCCTACGGAAGTTCTACTCTTAGAACTCCAGACATGTACCCCCTACCCTCTATGAAATAAAGCAGATCGATTCGCACAAATTGCGTCCACTCTCCGTACCTTGTGCCACTCGCACTCGCAGTAACAGCGTTACGCTATTCGTAGAAGTCAACCTTTGGTGACGCGACCAGCACGGCCAAGTAGTGCGGTACGAGTGCACTGGAAAAATTCAGGCCTCATACCGTCCACGAAAAAAGCTAACCCGGAGCCCCATTGGAGTCGCCCCGCTCGACTGGCTTCCCGAGCCAAGACGACTACATTCGCTTCCCACAGCGACCCAGTCCTCCACATCCTCGGTGCGGCGACTCGAACGGCAAAGTACCACGCTCGGGGACTAACACCAGCCCAAGGAAGAGTGGCTAGGGAAAAATGCCAAGTAAGAGAGCGCGCCCTGGACTCGCCATGCGACTGGTCTTACGGATCAGGCGGAGTGACGCGCCTAACACAACACGCCTAGTCCTCACCTACCTCGGGCATGCGACTAGAACGGCCAAGTACCACGCTCGGGGACTCGGCGACCTGACCCCGTTCGCGCCCGGGAAAACGGCCAAGTAAAGAGCACCCACGCCAGGACCGCTTCCCGATCCATGGCGAGTCGACCCTAACTCATTAACAGTTCAAACAACATATAAAAACGAGGTCAACCCCATAAAAAGGGCGGACGCACTCGGGGACTCGCACAACCAACAACCAAACCACAAAAACAATGACTAAATAACCCATGCATTCCTTCATAGCAGCAAAATTTGTTCGCGTACAAGGAGAATTACATGTTTATCTTAAGCTAACATCGAATGGCAAAATACTCTATTCCGCAGGCTTCGATGAGGAGGCACCACCATCCTTGTAATTGTGGATAAAGGGAACCCAAGGATTCGATGGGTATGTCGTGAGCTCACCCTCCATGGCCGCACGAAATGGTTGCTCTACCTTGAAGTCACGGTGCGCCGGCTCGGGGTCATTGGGGGCGACAACCGTTTCCTGATAGGGAATAAGGTCACCCATTGCCCACACGCGGTCGTGAGCTTTAGCACCTCGGAAATCTCAACTGAGCCCGTCGACAAAGGATACCCACTCGTGACATCGTTAAGGTCGAAGTCGTCGGGAAAATGCGCGAGCCCAAGGCTCAGCGTAGTCGCCGCTCCACGACAGAAGGCCGACCGCGTCATGAACTCCACAACTGTCGGGGCCTTCTCCAGATAGCGCCAGACTTCAACGAGGTCGCTGGGGATCACCTCCGTGGGCGAGATATCCTGAAGATACGCACGGAGGAAAGTCGCTGACAGCACGGCAGAGTCGACCAGAGTGGTGATGCATTGCCGCGCATCGTACGATTGCGCCTCTTCAGCATTATCAGTGATCAGGCCTATAGCACACAAGCAAATATTAAGGGAATCACCAGTAGAACAATGCGAGTCGCGCGCCCGGAGATTCGTAGAAGACACACTCACCAATCAGCGGGCGGCAGAGGTCCGTGATGAAATTCTGAAGAGCTGAGAGGTCATTCTGCAGCCCGGCGACGAGCGCGTCCGACACCTTCCACTCCTCAGCAGCAGAAGTAACGGCCGCCTTGGCTCGTACTTCCGCCGAGTTCGCTTCCGCCTTTGCCTCCTTGAGTTCACGCTCCAGTTCGGTGATTCGCTTCTTCGCGGCGCACAAGGACGACTGACCAGCCGCCAACTCACCAGCCGGAACAAGGCCCTGGCGAGACTCCTTCACTGCGGCCGCACTATCCTCTGCTTTCACAACAAAATGATTATAAACGTAACAAGTTCGCGACCAGCACCAAACAAGAAAAACACTCACCGCGATGCTCAAGCTGCTCGTTCAGATCTGAGCAGCGAGAGCTCCTTTTCCACGCGGTGCTTGGCAGCAAGCCGCTCGGCCAACTCGCGCTGCAAGCCCTGTGCAACAATTACAGAGTCGGCGACAAAACTTCCTAAGTGCCTAGCCGCTGAAATTCAGCGACTAGCCACTCAGGGACTGGATGACAAAACTTCCTAAGTGCCTAGCCGCTGAAATTCAGCGACTAGCCACTCGGGGACTGGATGACAAAACTTCCTAAGTGCCTAGCCACTGAAATTCAGCGACTAGCCACTCGGGGACTGGATGACAAAACTTCCTAAGTGCCTAGCCGCTGAAATTCAGCGACTAGCCACTCGGGGACTGGATGACAAAACTTCCTAAGTGCCTAGCCGCTGAAATTCAGCGACTAGACACTCGGGGACTGGATGGCGAAAAACAGTAAGAATCCGACAACTGAAATTCAGTGGCCCGATCCTCGGGGACTGGACATACCTGGATGGCGGCACCTAGCATGCCATGAAGCTCCATTGTGTCCACTGATGAGAGCACGAGTGGAGTATGCCCGCGACGCTGCTCGGCCTCCGTGCCGGCGGCCACAGGCTGTTGGCTCGATGGCACCGAGGCACTCACCATGGCAGCCCTCGCTACAAAGGGAGGGAACGTCGCCACCGCGGCCCCCGCGCCACCCGAAGGCGGCCCAGTCGCCTCAATCGATGTCGTGGGGCCTACCTGCTGCGACTCCGCATCCTCCATGGCCCTCAGAGCCACGTCCACCGAAATCGGGGTTCCGCTCAGGGCAGCCGCTGGCTCGTCCGAGATTGTGACGACCTCATCGCCTTTTGTCCTCTTGGTGCCTTCAGCGGGAGACCCAACCTCGTCTCCCTTCCTCTTCTTCGAGGGATCAGCCGGCGCCTCTGCGGCGACCGATGGAACCTTGGCCACCGAAGGGTGACCTATCTTCTTCACTCCAGTCCTGCGAAACAACTCTGTTAATAACACTCACCAATCGAACACGAACCAAGCAAACAAATGAAAGATTGAGGAATACTCACTTGGCGACTGGGATAAATCGTAGGCAGTACGAATACTGGCTGGCTTCTCCAATTCTGGCCCCAGTTTCCGACTGAGGCCCGTCTCGAACATGCTTTGCGCCCAAGACACCGACGGCTTCTTCGAGGATGAGGCCGCGGCAGGAGGTTCAGTCGCAATCGCCGCGGAAGCTCCTCTCAGCGAGAGCCCCTGCGGCGGGCGGCCACCACCAGCCGGTAATCGGGCGAATGGCGGCGATGATGCCGGTGGCGCCTCGTCTTCAAGGCGGTCGCACCAGCGCCGCTGACGCGTCGTTCTTTGTTTCTTGTCTTGCTGGTAGCATCAGAGCTACTCGCGGACCGAGGCAGAGACGCTGGCTTAGCCGGCTTCATCTTCTTCTTGGGTGGCGGCGACTTCTTCTTCTTTGATGGTGTGGCTTCACGCTGCGAGGTATGCTCGGGGAGCTCATCATCATCGTCGTCATGGGCCTCGAGGCTTTTGCTGGCCTCAAGCTTGCGCTGGTGTTGCCCACGAGTCTTGCGGACCGTGGGGACAGCGACCTCCGCAACGTCGTCGCCGTCATCATCACCGCTCATCGCCGCTTCGCCCTTATCAGGCGACGACTCTCTCTCGTCTTCGGCAGACGAGTTCGAGTTCTCGTCATCTGCGGGTGGAAGCCAACCTTCTACCACTTGGAATAGCTGCAACAACCAAGTAACGTTAGCACGACCGCGAATGCACAAACTATGACTGCGAGTGCATGGGAAATAAAAACTCACCGTTGGATCTTGGCGCTTCGCGGTATAAGGCGTGACCCCGGCCTTTGCATCAAGATACACCACCTGAGTGATCTTCTTTAGGGCCAGGGTGTAGTCAGTGAGTATCCACTCGGCATGATAGGACTTCGTCGGGTCGTCCTTGCCTGTATACTCGTACATATAGTGGGCACGGCTGGCCATAGGCACGAGCCGTCGCCTGAGCCAGCAATTGTAGAGGTTGATGGTTTGGAGGCCCTTCTTCTTAAAGTTGCGGATGGTCTGCAACATCTCGTCGACGACCATCCGCTGGTCCAGCGGAAGCTTGGTGACTTGGAGCCGACGCGGCTCGGGCCGGTCGGCAGCAACTCGGTCACGTAGAACCAGATTTTCTTCCACTCGTTCGCTGCTTTGGCCTGCAGCATCAGATCGAAGAATGATGCCTTCGACTTCAGCTAGAAAGTCAGGCTACCTGTAGCTAGCATCGGGTCACCTGCCTCTTCGCGACTGATCCTCCCATGGAACAGGTCTTGCCATAGGGGAAAGTATGGCCGACAGCCCAGGTAGCACTCGTAGAACGCCACGAAGATGGCGAGCTGCTCGATACTGTGCGGTCCCAGGTCTGACGGTTGGATGTCGTAGTAGGCGCAGAAGCGGCGGAAGAAGAGGGATGTGGGGAATCCGAGCCCCCGCTCTAGATGGCTGGTGAAACAAACGAATTCCCCCTCTCCCGGATCTGGGATCACTTCTCTGGCCGCGGGGATGCGCCATCTCCCGGCGCGGAGGATCCCTCCCTCCTCGAACGATCTCAGCTGCGCCTTCGTGCACTTGGATCTGCCCCATGGTTCTGCAGGAGGGGCCATCGATTGGGGGATCTGGGGTTGCGAATCACTCTGGCTCGCTCTGGTCGCTGCGCAGAATGAAGGATTGAGAATGCATGAGTTCGAAGGAAGTGAGGGAAGTGTTTTCCCCTCACCCGTCACTCTCCTTATATAGTGGTTGTTACCCGCCATTTTCGGGGAGCCGTTACCACGCGGTAATTACGCCGATATTACCGTTGGCTTACCCAACGGCTAGTTTGACCAAGCTGACGGTCCAAATTCATCCACTCGACTCGCTGTCTTCAGTGACTCAACAATTTGCTGACCAGTTCACTACAGCAGTGACTTAATTACTCGCCGACCCGTTCGCCCAGCTGCGATCCGATTCAAATGACTAGTTCTTTCCTTTGTCAGGAGTCCACCGCCGATTCGACTGGGCATCCGAGTTGGACCCGCATACTCTGACTTCCAACAAACACCTGCAACGAATCAACGACGGCCTCGGGGACTACTGATGGGGATATGCCTACCGGGGTATGCCCAGCAGGACGTTTCCTATTGGCCCAAGCTGCCAGCGAGTGGGCCCGCAGGACAGCGACTGGATCAAGACTTGGCGAGGACCCAGGCGATTGGAAGCTGGAGGCCTAGAAGCGTAGCTAGGCCCAGTCGGACTAGGTCAAAGAACCTCCGAATCCTTAACCAATTCGGTTGTAGATCTGTAAACCCTAGCGAGGTGAACCTATATAAACCTCCCTAGGGTACGCATAGAGGACACGTTCCATCATACACCCCAGCGACTCGCCGCCTAGTCATCGAGCTCGCCCTTATACTCTCTCCATAATACAATCTAGCAGGAATAGGTCTTTACCCTCCAGGGGGCCGAACCTAGGTAAACCATTGTGTCTCCGCCCTCATCTCGCACCGCAGATGGCAAGCCGCCCTTGCCCCATGTTCTACTACTCGCTGCCGATTGCAGCATCTACCGTGGCCATTCCCACAACATGAACCCTTGTGAGCTAGTCACATGCTTGCAAGCTAATTGGATGACATTCCATCGAGAGGGCCCAGAGTATATCTATCTGTCATATGGATGGACAAATCTCACTCTTGATCCATGTGCCTCAACACATACTTTCCGAACACTCAAGTCCACCTTTATAGACACCCAGTTACGGTGTGGTGTTTGATGTCATCAAAGCATCCTTCCGGTGATGGTGATTAGCATGATGTCATGGTCGAAGGAATTAGGTTACTATGTATCAGAAAGCTTATAGCAAATGAACTATTGAAATGACTTGATCTTTATGCTACGCTTATCTATAGGAGTATGTCCATCATACCATTCTCCTAATGATATGATCTTGTTGTTAATAACATCTCAATGTTCATGATCAGGAAACCACGATCATCTTTCAACCAACAAGCTAGTATTATAAAGAGGATTTACTAGGGACGCTAATTTAGTTTACAAATCACACAAGTATTAATGTTTCTGGTTAATACTATTATAGCATGAATGTAAACATTTATCATAAAAACAAAGATATAATAATAACTACTTTTATTATTGCCTCTAGGGCATATCTCCAACAGTCTCCACTTGCACTAGAGTCAACTAATCTAGATTACATGGTAATATACCGAACACCCATGGCGGTTTGGTGCTGGTCATGTTTTGCCCTCGGGAGAGGTTTAGTCAATAGATCCGCCACATTCAGATATGTGTGTACTTTGCAAATCTTTATGTCACCATCTTGGACATGCTCTCGAATAGCGTGAAAACGCAGCTTGATATGCTTCAGCTTCTTGTGTGACCTTGGTTCTTGTGCATTGGCTATGGCTCCCATGTTATCATAGTAGATGGACATTGGGTCCAGCGCACTGGGAACCACACCGAGCTCTGTAATGAACTCCTTCATCCATATCGCCTCTTCTGAAGCCTCCAAAGCAGCTATGTATTCTGATTCAGTTGAAGATCTCGCCACAACGCTTTGATTTGCACTCCTCCAGCTAACTACTGCACCATTCAAAGAAAATACGTATCCAGATTGAGATTTAGAATCATTCGGATTGGTGTTCCAACTAGCATTGGTGTAACCATTAACAACGAGTTGTTCATCACCTCCATAAGAAAGAACCATATCCTTAGTTCTTCTCAAGTACTTAAGGATGTTTCTGACCGCTGTCCAATGATCCACTCCTGGATCACTTTGATATTTGCTAGTCAAACTAACAGCATATGCAATGTCGGGTCTAGTACATAGCATGGCATACATGATAGATCATATGGCTAAGGCATATCTTATGCCGTAGCAGGACTTTGAGTTTTACTCAAGGTCGTATTGGGCAACATGGGCAAGAACCCTTTCTTGCTATCTTCCATTCCAAACCTCTTTAGAACTTTGTCCAAATATGTACTCTGTGGCAATGATATTAGGCGTCTTGATCTATCTCTATAAATCTTTATTCCTAATATGTAAGCTGCTTCGCCAAGATATTTCATTGAAAAACTATTATTAAAATAATCCTTGACACTATTAAGAAGGTCTACATCATTCCCAATCAACAATATGTCGTCCACATATAGTACTAGGAATGCTGCAGAGCTCCCACTCACTTTGTTGTAAATACAAGCTTCTCCAAAAGTTTGTATAAAACCAAAACTTTTGATTACCTTATCAAAACGTTGATTCCAACTTCGGGATGCTTGCTTCAATCCATAAATGGACCGTAGAAGTTTGCATACCTTGTTAGCATCTTTAGGATCGACAAAACCTTTGGGATGTACCATATACAACTCTTCATCAATATCTCCATTGAGGAATGCCGTTTTGATATCCATCTGCCATATCATAATATGCAGCGATTGCTAACAAAATCCTCACAGATTTTAGCTTCGCTACCGGTGAGAAAGTCTCATCATAGCCAACCCCTTGAATTTGTCAAAAACCTTTTGCGACAAGTCAAGCTTTATAGAAAGTAACATTACCATCAGCATATGTTTTCTTCTTGAAAACCCATTTGTTCTCGACAGCCTTTCGTCCATCCGGTAAGTCCACCAAAGTCCATACTTGGTTTTCATACATGGATCCAATCTCAGATTTCATGGCTTCTTGCCATTTATTCGAATCTAGGCTCATCATTGCTTCCTCATATGTAGCAGGGTCATCGGTGTTATCCACCAATATGACACTCATAAGGGGATCATACCAATCGAGAGTGGGACGAGTTCTCATTGACCTGCGAGGTTCCGTAGTAACTTCAACCGAAGTTTCATGATCAACATCATTAGCTTCCTCTCTTATTGGTGTAGGCGCCACACGAACTACTTCCGGTGCTGCGCTACTCTCAAATCCGAGAGAAGGTTCGACAACCTCGTTGAGTTCTACTTTCCTTCCAGTCACTTCTTTCGAAAGAAACTCCTTCTCTAGAAAGGATCCATTCTTAGCAACAAAGATTTTGCCCTCGGATCTATGATAGAAGGTATACCCAATAGTTTCCTTCGGGTCTCCTATGAAGACGCATTTTTCTGCTTTGGGTTCAAGCTTGTCGGGTTGTAACTTATTTACATAAGCTTTGCAACCCCAAACTTTAAGGAACGACAATTTAGGTTTATTCCCAAACCATAATTCATACGGTGTCGTTTCAACGGATTTAGATGGTGCCCTATTTAAAGTGAATGTTGTTGTTTCTAATGCATAACCCCAAAATTATAGCGGTAAATATGTAAGTGAAATCATAGAACGAACCATATCTAAGAGACTTCGATTACGATGTTTGGACACACCATTACGTTGTGGTGTTCCCGGTGGTGTCAATTGTGAAAGTATTCCGCATTTCTTCAAATGCTCGCCAAACTCGTAACTTAGAAATTCACCTCCACGATCAGATCATAGAAACTTAATCTTCTTGTTACGTTGATTATCTACTTCACTTTGAAATTCCTTAAACTTCTCGAAAGTTTCGGACTTATGTTTCATGAAATAGATATACCCATATCTACTCAAGTCATGCGTGAAAGTAAGAACATAACATAACCACCGCGCGATGCCACACTCATTAGGCCACACACATCGGTATGTATGATTTCGAATAACTCCACAGCTCGCTCCATCATACCAGAAAATGGAGTCTTAGTCATTTTACCCATCAGACATGATTCGCATCTTTCAAGTGATTCAAGAAGTCCATCGGAATGGAGTTTCTTCATACGCTTCACTCCTATGTGACCAAGACGACCGTGCCACATATAGGTCGAGTTATCGCTCAATTTCAAAGGTTTATCTTCAATGTTATTAATATGTGTATTACTACAATCGAGATTCAACAAGAATAGACCATCTATCAAAGGTGCATGTGCATAAAACATATTACTCATATAAATCAAACAACCATTATTCTCGGACTTAAACAAGTAACTGTCTCGCAATAAACATGATCCGGATATAATGTTCATGCTCAACACAGGCACCAAATAACAATTATTTAAGTATAAAACTAATCCCGATGGTAGATGAAGAGGTAGCGTGCCGACCGCGATCACATCAACCTTTGATAAATTTCCAACGTGCATCGTCACCTCGTTCTTCGCTAGTTTCCGTCTATTCTGTAGCACCTGTTTCGAGTTACAAATATGAGCAACCGAACTAGTATCAAATACCCAGGCACTACTACGAATACTAGTGAGATACACATCAATAACATGTATATCGGATATACCTTTCTTCTTGATGTTGCCATTCTTAAAATCCTCCAAGTACTTAGGGCAATTCCGCTTCCAGTGACCTTCTCCCTTGCAGTAAAAGCACTCAGTATCAGGCTTAGGCCCGGCCTTGGTCTTCTTCGTCGGCGCGGTAACTTTCTTACCGCCCTTCTTGAAGTTTCCCTTTTTCTTAGACTTGCCTTGCTTCTTGAATTTGTTGGTCTTATTGACCATCAACACTTGGTGCTCTTTCTTGATCTCCACTTCCATAGACTTTAACATGGAGAAGAGTTCAGAAAATGACTTGTCCATGTTTTGCATATTGTAGTTCATCACAAAGTTCTTGTAACTTGGTGGTAGTGATTGGAGGACACGGTGAATCCCCAAAGCATTAGGAATCACTATACCCAAGCTTTGGAGATTACTTGTGTGTCCAGACATCTTAAGCACATGCTCACTGACGGAGCTACCCTCTTCCATCTTGCAGTTAAAGAACTTTTCACAAGCCTCATAACTCTCAACTTCCGCGTGAGCCTCAAATATCATTTTGAGTTCACGGACAATATCATGTGGGTCAAAGTTATCAAACCTTTTCTGAAGCTCCAATTCCAAACCATACAAGATAGCACACTGAACTATGGAGTACTTATTCTTCTGAGCGGGGAAAACATTCTTGACCTCATCGGTAGCATCAGCTGTAGGTGGGTCACCCAGCGGTGCATCCAGCACATAGGTCAAGTTACCAGCATTGAAGACAATCCTCAAGTTGCTGAACCAATCCGCGAAGTTGCTTCCATTGTTTTTTCAACTTTTCTTTTTCTAGGAATGCATTAAAATTGATGGTAGAGGCCGCCATTAATCTACAACATATTTGCAATAGTTTAGACTAAGTTTATGACAAATTGAGTTCTAATTAATAGTTGAATTAATCTAGGTGAACTCCCACTCAAAAAAAATCCCTCACATTGTTTTAGTGATCACACGAACCAAATTCACCACATCAAAATCGATCATCACGAGAGATGATGTAGCTTCAAAGGCGAAAATCAACATGTTCATCATATCTACTATATGACTCATGCTTTACCTTTTGGTGATCCGTGTTCCGAGACCATGTCTATACATGCTAGGCTCATCAAGATCAAACCTTAGCTTCTGCATGAGCAAATCTGGCTTGCTCTCGTTGTATACACTCGTAGAATCTAACACACCCGATCATCGAAATAGCGAGCTTTAGTAACAGTGCCTACTAAGGACGAACACTTTATAACTTGATATTTAGTGAGAGGGATCATCTTATAATGCTACCATCTCAAACTAAGCAATACAAGATGCATAAAAGGATTAACATCACATGCAATTCAAAATATGTGATATGATATGGCCGTTCTTCTTGTGCTTATGATCTCCATCTTCAAGCACGAACATGATCTCCATCAACACCGGCGTGGCGTCAAGGTCAATGGCACCGCTCCATGGTTGTCGTCCACCAGCATCAACTATTACAACTACTTTGAATACTAGACACGTAGGACTTAAAGAAATTAAAAAGACAACCATAAGGCTCCTTCCGGTTTCCGACTTACAATAAGGAACATTGCATACATCATATATAATCACAATCATGGCCATATCACATCACAGCACACCCCTGCAAAACAAAGTTAGACGCCTCTAATTTTCTTTGCATGTTTTACGTGGTTTGGTGCTTTCAATAAGTGTTGTTCTAAGTTACGAACAAGAACCACAACGTTGATACTAGTATTGTCAATCACCTGTTGTAAATTGAATCTTCACTATGTTTGGAGAAACAGGCACTCGCAAAGCCACTTATGCAATACAAGTTGCATGTCAAGCGTGGAGCAAGTCTCATGAACGATGTCATGTAAGGTTAGCCCGGGCCGCTTCATCCCACCATCCCACAAGATGCAAAGTACACAAGAAGCAATCGACGACAAAAGCATCAACGCCCATAATGACGATTGTGTTCTACTCGTGCAACAGATCTACATATAGACACGGCTCTGATCCACTGTAGGGGTTCGTAGCATGAAAAACAAAAAATTCTACCACATGAACACAAACAAGCCAATATGTATCTACTAGATTGTAGCAACGAGTCGATTAGAGTACTCACCCTCGAAGATTCCAAAGCGGTTAACGAGAGCAGATTCTCGTGGGTGATGTAGTCGTACACTTGCCGATCTCAAGATCGCGTAGACGATCCTTCGGTGACGTAGCGCTGTTTGTGAATCGTGATACGTTCACACGTTCGATACTCGATGAAGACCTTCCTCTCCCTTGTTCCAGCAGGCAGCGGAGGTTGTAGTTCTCTCCTCGCGATTCCAGCAGCACGACGACGTGGTGTCAGAAGTAGAGGGAAGATCCCGTAGGTCTTCGCCTAAGCCGGAGCGGGTTATGGTGGAGATTTAGGGTTTCCGGCTCTCCAGGGTTTAGAGGGCCGGGGAGGATGAGGTGGAGTCAGCGGCGGCGACAAACCGGCGGCAGCGCGACGGCTATGTGGGAAGGGGGTGGTTGTAGGTCTCCTTAGGGCACCCCATCCCCTCTATTTATGAGAGGGAGGGCAGCTTGGGAGAGGGGAGTTTGAATCCTTCCCCAACTCTCTCTCCTAGTTGGCCTGTGGTGGAGGGAAAGAAGGATTCTTTCCTTCCTCCACCAGGATACATTGTCCCAGTTTGACTTTTCAAACTTGCCTTTTGACTTTCAATTTGGAGCTTAATTTCTTTTTTGCAAATCCCCAACCAAGTGACCTAGGCAGTGTAGATGTTCTATGTCTCCTCCTCGTCCTCGTCCCACGAGCATCTCCCTTTGCGCGACTCGTCCAAGTGCCACAGATGCAGCACATTCGAGGTATCCACACGTGCGGGGTGGAAGCGTCAGACGCCGGACTGCTAGGTCCGCGCGTGCAACACAGGCATGAGGAGTGGTGGCTGGGTGGAATGGTCTAACCCTGGTCAGCTCGCCCCACCCTCTCTTATATAGGAGTCCCTAGTGGGCTTCTACATTAGTAGCCCATTAGTAGCCTAAGCATGTTCTAATTCGGATCTAATCCTTATTAGTCTTTCAGCCCCTTAAGTGTGTGACCCTATAGGTTCATATACGTATAGACATGACACAAATACACTTATTCTCTCAATAGTTGGTAGCGGCCTCTAGCAAGACGTGCCAACTCCTAAACGTATACAAAGATCATTCGGACGAACCATCACAAGGTTTAGTACATGACTTTCCCTTTGCCTCACGATATTTGGGCAAGATCCAAGCTGACCTCCCTTTCTAGATATTGTGATTCGAAATCCCTTTACTAGGTTAACTCTTAACCTAATGTAGCACGGCCATGCATTTCTGGATCCGATCACTTGAGGGGCCCAGAGATATCTCTCTCAAGTAGAGAGGGGCAAATCCCATCTTGATTGACCATGCCTTGCAGCATGCTTCAGGACAAACCCGAAAGCTACCTTTATAACTACCCAGTTATGGAGCAGCGTCTGATAGCCCCAAAGTAGGTCGATCCACATCTCAAGTACATGCGACAATCTCAGGTCTAAGGACAAAATGTCCACGATGTGTAGAGAGAGCTGCAAGTCTAATTGCTAGTCTCAAGTTGGGTCAGTCCAACCCCATGTTCATAACATGTGTCCACATCATTGGTTTGACATCTCCATGTCTATGACTTGCGAAACATAGTCATCAACCAATCGATGTGCTAGTCTAATATTCACGTGTGTACTCACATGAACTCCGACTAGGGACAACTATTAGATAACCATACAAGTAAAGAGTTTCACAAACAATTCACATAATTGCCAATCAATACAAGTTTCCCAATATGGATATTCAAGGAACATTACAATAACTCATGGATACATAAGAAATATAATCATCTCTATGATTGCCTCTAGGGCATATTTCCTTCAGTCTCCCACTTGCACTAGAGTCAGTATAGATTGTATCTAATACATATTGATCTTGCGTGCGCCTCATGCGCAGGCTAAGGGAGTGGCTTTGTAAAAGGATCGACGACATTTGAGTCCGTATGTATTTTGCATATCATGACACTACCATCCTCAATGAACTCACGAATCTGATGGTAACGCATGCGAATATGTTTGTTCTTTTGGTGTTGTCTAGGCTCCTTGGCTTGTGCAATAGCACCATTGTTGTCACAATAAACATCCATGGGATTAGACGCGCCCTGAACCACACCAAGAGCGATCAGGAAATTCCTAATCCAAATAGCTTCCTTTGCAGCCTCCGAGGCGGCAATATATTCAGCTTCTGTTGAAGAGGAGGCCACCGTATCTTTCTTGGAACTTTTCCAACTCACAGCACCACCATTCATGACAAACACATAACCAGATTGCGATCTAGAGTCATCTGAGTCGTTAAGGTAACTCGCATCTGTGTAACCCTTTACACTGAGTTCATCCTCACCTCCATAAACTAGGAACACATCCTTAGTCCTTTTCAAGTACTTAAGGATGTTCTTTACCGTTGTCCAGTGACCTTCACCTGGATCAGCCTGGTATTTTCTTGTAACACTTAGAGCATAGGAAACATCTGGGCGAGTACATATCATTGCATACATGATGGATCCAATAGCCGAAGCATATGGAATCCTGCTCATGCGCTCACGCTCATCAGTAGTCGAAGGACACTAAGTCTTGCTGAGTTTAATGCCGTGAGACATGGGCAAGAACCCCTTCTTAGCCTCTTCCATGCTGAACCGTTTCAACACTTTGTCAATGTATGTACTCTGGCTTAATCCAATTAGCCTCCTTGATCTATCTCTATAGATGTTGATGCCCAGAATATATGCCGCTTATCCTAAGTCCTTCATCGAAAAACTATTTTTCAACGAGTTCTTAACAGACTCGAGCATAGGAATGTCATTTCCAATCAGCAATATGTCATCCACATATAAGATTAGAAATACAAGCGCTTTCCACTTTACTTCTTGTAAACACAAGGTTCCTGTTCGTTTTTTATGAAGCCAAACTCCTTTACAACTTCATCAAATCGAATGTTCCAACTCCGAGATGCTTGCTTCAGCCCATAAGTAGGCTTTAGAAGTTTGCATACCTTTCTAGCATTGTTTGGATCGACAAAACCTTCGGGCTGCATCATATACACGTCCTCAGTTAGGATTCCATTTAGGAAAGCTGTCTTGACATCCACTTGCCATATTTCATAGTCGAAATGTGCAGCAATGGCTAGAATGATCCGTATAGATTTAAGCATTTCTACAGGCGAGAAAGTCTCGTTGTAGTCAACTCCTTGAACTTGTCGAAAACCTTTTGCAACAAGTCGAGCTTTATGGATGTGAACATTTCCATCCATATCAATCTTGTTCTAATAGATCCATTTGCACTCGATGGCTTTAAAACCATCAGGCAGGTCAACCAAGTTCCAAACTTCATTGTCTCCCATGGACTCTATCTCGGATCTCATGGCGATCAGCCATTTCTTAGAGTCTGGGTCCACCATCGCTTCTGCATAGGTCACAGGCTCATCATTGTCTAACAATAATAATTCCCGCGTTTAGCAGAGCCTCGCCGACCTTCGTGGTTGTGGTGCTTCTATTGCCACGGGTTCCTCAACTTGTTCTGCTACAATAGCATCACTCGCAGAAGCATCCCCGACTAGCTCATCTTGAACTTCTTCAAGTTGCACCAACCTTCCACTCGTTCCCTTTGTGAGAAAATCTTTCTCTAGGAAAACACCGCTACAAGCGACAAACACTTTGCCCTCTTCTCGGTTGTAGAAGTAATACCCCAAGGTTTCCCTCGGATATCCCACAAAAATGCACTTATCCGATTTGGGTGTTAGCTTGTCCGACTGAAGTCGCTTGACAAATGCATCACAACCCCAAATCTTCAGAAAAGACAAACTGGGATTCTTTCCAGTCCACATATCATATGGTGTCTTAACTACGGATTTAGATGGTACCCTATTAAGTGTGAAAGCTGCCATTTCTAGAGCGTAACCCCAAAATGATAATGGTAAATCTGACTGGCTCATCATCGATCGAACCATGTCCAACAAAGTACGATTATGTCATTTAGAGACCCCGTTTTTTTGAGGCGTTCCGAGTGGCGTGAGTTTTAGAACAATTCCGCAACTCTTAAGATGATCGCTAAATTCGTGACTCAAATATTCACCTCCACGATCAGATCGCAAGGCCTTTATTTTCTTACCACGTTGATTCTCTATCTCACTCTAAAACTCCTTGAACTTTTCAAAAGTTTCAGACTTATGCTTCATCAAGTAGACATAACCATATCTACTGAAATCATCAGTAAAAGTAATGAAGTAGTGATATCCTCCACTGGATGTCGTGCTCATTGGTCCACATACATCCGTATGATGAGTTCGAACAAGTCTGTCGCTCTCTTGGTTAAACCAAAAAGGGTGATTTGGTCATCTTTCCAAGTAAACAATCTTGACATGTCTCGTATGATTCAAAATCAAACGAAGTTAGAAGACCATCATCATGGAGCTTCTTCATGCGCTTTTCACTTATATGCCCCAAACGACAATGCCATAAATAGGTAGGACTCAAATCATTACGCCGAAGCCTTTTAGCACTAACATTGTAAACAGATGCATCATCAAGATTTAAAATAAATAACCCATTCACAATGGGAGCATCAGCCATAAACATAGCATTCTTAGAGATTACACAACCATTGTTTGCACTCGCGAATGAATAACCATCCCTCATCAAACATGAAGGTGATAAAATGTTTCGACCCATACTAGGAATGTAATAACAGCAACTCCATAATAAATCCTGATGGAAGGTGAAGTTGCATGATGCCGATGAATAATGCAGCAACTCTTGCTTTATTTCCAACGCGAAAATCCACTTCGCCTTTCTGCACTTCTCTAGTCCTTATTAGCCCCTGCATCGAATTGCAAATATGAGCAACCAATCCAGTATCAAATACCCAAGAGTTAACATAGGAATGAGCGAGAAGAATGTCCACAACATTTACAACAAGCGTACTTGAGTGGGAAGTACTCTTACTTCCACTCTTCTTCAAATAAGCCTGGTACTTGCTGTAGTTTCTCTTCCAGTGACCATGTTCATGACAAAAGAAGCACGCAATGTCATCTGTAGGTCCAGCCTTTTGCTTGGGTGCAGGCCTAGGGACGTATTTGTAGCCTTGCCCTTATTCTTCCAAGAAGTACCTTTTTTCTTGAAGCTAGGATTGTTCTGCACAGCCATCACATGGCTATGCCCTGCACACTTCTTCATGTCACTTTCTGCTAATTTTAGCATCCCACATAACTCATTAAGGCCCTTCTCCACCCCATGCATATGGTAGTTCGAAATGAACTTCCCATAGCTAGATGGAAGAGACGCCAAAATGAAATCAGTAGCCAACTCTTGGCCTAGTGGAAAACCAAGCTTTTCCAAAGTCTGACAATAACGAACCATTTTGATCACATGGGGGCCTACAGCTACTCCCTCTGCCAGCTTGCATTCCACAAAGGACTTGGCAACATTGTACCTCTCAGTCCTTGCCTGATCTTGGAACATGTCCTTAAGCGCGACGATCATATCATACGTTTCCTAATCCTCAAACTTCTTTTGGAGTTCAGGTTCCATGCATGCAAGCATAAGATAGCTAACCTCAAGAGAATCATCACATGCTCTCTTATAGGCATTCTTGAGGGCAGTAGTTGCATTATCAGCAGCTTCATCTGGGATTGGGGTATCTAGAACCGTTTCCTTTTTATCAGACCTGAGAACAATTCTCAGGTTATGGACCCAGTCTGAATAGTTTGTTCCATTTAGTTTATATTTTTCAAGAATCGAACGCAAAGAAAAAGGTGATGCAGTGTTCGGTGCCATTGATCTACAATAGAAAACATGCAAAATACTAAGCCATGTAACCATGAAAGAGTAAAACATATTAAACAATTTAATAGCATATACTCCCACTTAAATCAACATCCCTCTATTGATACTAAGTGATTCAAGATCCACATTTAACAAGTCGACTAGTGAGCTTTAGCATCACTGCTAGAAGACAAGGTAAATTGGTAAGCAACTCTTGATAGTCATATCACGAATCTTGTTGTTGGGTAACATCTCTGTCAAAACTAGGCGCCCAACCTTTATGCCCCAAGGTCCTTAACTGTTAAGATGACCTTGTCGAGCTCACCAACCCTTATGCATGTAGGTATCCGATACAAACCCATCCAGGCAAGGAAAACCGCGTTACCCTAATTTCATAGGCCCACCAACAATTGTACAGGGCATAGGATGGTGCAAGGTTTGGTTGGGAGGGTACAGTTAACTTAAACTTTGTGAGGGATCGTTCTACTTCTATCATCTAAGCATCCATAGAGTAGAACGCAAAATAATAGCATTCACATTGTTGTGACACAGTATGGCCCATTTTCTCATGGTGATCTCTATTGCCATAGAACCTGTTCCATGCGAGCCATCCTCCAAGTGATGAGTCCTCCAAGAACTAATACAGGCTATTACTCCTAACAGCTAGTAATCAAAATTACATAGTATTAGGGTCATCACAAGTTGGCACGCAGGCCATCACAACAATCAACATATATGGCTCCTTCCGTGTTGCCCTACTCACGACACGTAGGTCATGATAAATTTTATACATGCATCACATACATATATGGGCCATACTGATCACATACATCCTGCAAAAACAAGTTATGCATAGAATCGCATTCTACCGGATCATGTGAAATTGCAGCACCTAGTTACCTTAACGAGATACAAAAGGGGCTACAATAAAGGGGGGTCTAGGGGTCTCCCCCTGCGGGGTTCGAATCTATACAATTTTCTTTAAGGATTTTGATCAGCAAATCAAATTTACCATAATCGACTATTGTTCCGATTCAATCAAACTCCTTTGATCACGGTACATCGATTTTAGATCTAGGTTCCGATTAGATCAATCATATTGATCTTTGCGTGATTCAACGGGATTTATGTGTCATTGTCTACCCCGATGGCGGAAACCGACCGGTAGGGGTAAGTCATTCGACGACCTCAGAATCACGATCATGGAAAGCGAGATCATAGATCAATCCTGAACCACCACCATATAAACGATCACATCATTCATATCAATCTACATATCACCATATGTAAACATCCCGAACCTATAACTGAACAGCATCGGCTCTGATACCACTGAAGGGATACGGGTAGGCTACACTAGCGCAAATAAAAAATTTCTACCGCGTAAACTAGGATTACTATTGTCATGGATCACGGGATTACCACTAGATGCGCAGTTGCAGAACTTGATGAAGCGCGTCGAGGAAGTGTAGATGTTCTACGTCTCCTCCTCCTCCCACGAGCAGCTCCCTTTGCGCGACTCATCCAAGTGCCACAGATGCAGCACCTCTGAGGTATCCACACGTGCGGGGTGGAAGCGTCAGACGCCAGACTGCTAGGTACGCGCGTGCAACATAGGCGTGAGGAGTGGCGGCTGGGGGTAATGTTCTAACCCTGGTCAGCTCGCCCCACCCTCTCTTATATAGGCATCCCTAGTGGGCTTCTACATTAGCATCCCATTAGTAGCCTAAGCCTGGTCTAATTCGGATCTAATCCTCATTAGTATTTCAGTCCCTTAAGTGTGTGACCCTATAGGTTCATATACGTATAGACATGACACGAATATATACTTATTCTGTCAATAGTTGGTAGCGGCCTCTAGCAAGACGTGCCAACTCCTAAACGAATACAAAGATCATTAGGACGAACCATCACAAGGTTTAGTACATGTCTTTCCCTTTTCCTCACAATATTTGATCAAGCTCCAAGCTGACCTCCCTTTCTCGATATTGTGATTTGGAATCCCTTTACTAAGTTAACTCTTAACCTAATGTAGCACGGCCATGCATTTCTGGATCAGATCACTAGAGGGGCCCAGAGATATCTCTCTCAAGTAGAGAGGGGGAAATCCCATCTTGATTGACCATGCCTTGCAACATGCTGCAGGGCAAACCCGAAAGCTACCTTTATAACTACCCAGTTACGGAGCAGCGTTTGATAGCCCTAAAGTAGGTCGATCCACATCTCAAGTACATGCGACGATCTCAGGTCTAAGGACAAAATATACACGATGTGTAGAGAGAGCTGCAAGTCTAATTGCCAGTCTCAAGTTGGGTCAGTCCAACCTCATGTTCATCACATGTGTCCACATCATTGGTTTGACATCTCCATGTCTATGACTTGCGAAACATAGTCATCAACCAATCGATGTGCTAGTCTAATATTCACGTGTGTCCTCACATGAACTCTGATTAGGGACAACTATTATATAACCATACAAGTAAAGAGTTTCACAAACAATTCACATAATTGCTAATCAATACAAGTTGCCTAATATGGATATTCATGAAACATTACAATAACTCATGGATACATAAGAAATATAATCATCTCTATGATTGCCTCTAGGGCACATTTCCTTCAATATCAACTATGGGTAAAACTTTTGATAATAATTATGCTCCTATTATCTATGATAATCCTTTATTTGTGCCTAACTTCGAAATGCATGGTACTAAAGATTTTTGCTTAGAAAATGTTTATGATAAAGCTCTAGATGATGGTCATATATTGGTTGATAATATTAATTGTACTACTGTTGAAAATGATATTGGAGAGGTCTTGACTTTATCTTGGAACCCCATACCTCTTGAGAATGATCAGTCATCTTGTTATAAAATTGTTAAAAATGGGTTTGAAGGTTTTAATCCCACTATTTTTGAGCTTGATAAAAATTATGTGTTTGTAGATCAAGCATACTTTATGTGATAGTTATATTGTTGAGTTTATTCATGAGGCTACTGAAAATTACTATGAGAGAGGAAAATATGGTTGAGTTTTCATGGTACTGAAACACCCTCTATGTGCTGAAAGTTTTGAAGTTGCTCTTGTTTTATCTACCCATTCTTGTTACTATGTGCTTCTTTGATTTATTTTCTTACAAGATTCCTATGCATAGGAAGTGGGTTAGACTTAAATGTGTTTTAAATTTGCTTTTTGATGCTCTATTTTACTTCAATTCATATTTTTTATGTAAGCATCTTTCTTTGCCTAACTTAAAGGCGTTAAAGAAAAGTACTTCTTGGGAGATAACCCAATAGTTTTATTGAGTCTTGGAAGTTATTACTTCTGTAATAACCTCTCATTATCCCTTTTGTGTGGTTTTTGTGCCAAGAATAACCTCTAATGAGAGAGAAGTAAGATTTGGGGAAATTGCTGTCCAAAACAGATTTTTGTGCTTCACTGTAAAAATTCGCGAAACATCCCTGGATGTCAAATTGAGCTGTAATTTTTTGAGTATATGATCCATGTTGTTATCTAAATTTTGTTAGTTCAACACTTTTCGATTTGATCAACATAAGGTCTTCGAAAAAATCGGTTTTTAGATGCTGGTCTATTTTGATAGATTTCTGTCATTATTTGCATTTGCCTCTTTATCGGTTTCTTTTTGAGTTCTTCTTGATCACCTGAGCTTTTCAAAGGAATTGCTACAGTAGATTGTGTTTTAATGGAAGTTCTACTTGTGTTGAAACTAAACCCAAAGGTTTATTATTTTGAATACACTAATGTTGCTAATGAAGAATTGTGTGAAGTTTTGTATGAAGGAAATTTTCAAGTGTAGGGGAAGAATGATGTGATGAGGTGAAGAATGGACAAAATATCAAGCTTGGGGATTCCACCCCGTGTCACTCCAAGAAATATTCAACAGGTACAAGCGTAAAAGCTTGGGGATACCCAAGGCATCCCCTTCTTCATCAATAAAAATCTCAGGTCTCTTTCTAGACACTTCGTTTTTATTGTTTCATGCACTGTTGTGTTGTTCTTGGAGCGTCTTAGTTTTGTTTTTGGTTTTAGTTTGTTTATTTTGCTTGAATAAAGTAGTTGGGACCCACATTCGCTCTTTTGTTTCAAATAAGATGATTGGTGTTGAAAAAGAGTAGAAAGTTTCATGCTTATAGTGATAAAAAAAGGGAGCTTGTTTTGACTGTGACTTAGACTTTATCATGTCATGCTAGATGTTGTTTTGACCTTATGCTTAGTGATTATTGTTGTATCATGACTTGTTCCAAACAATTGATATTGCTTAATGTGCCTTGAAAGAATCATGCGTTGTTTTAGCATACAAAAGCATAATATTGTGGTATTCTCCTTTGATGCTTTGTTTGGGTTGACTTGGCACATGATCACACCATGTTATGAATATGAACCAGTCACCTTAGCCTCTATGATCATTTAGTTTTTTTACTTGTGGTACCACTTTATGCTTTGATTGATAATGTTTTGTCGCTCTACATGATTATGGCCATTATTGCTCTCTTAGTTGGTCGCTCCCAGTCTTTTGTTATCCTCCACTTGTATTGAGTAAGCTCTACTCATGCATCCAACTCCCAAGAAACCAAGTTATTCCAAAGAGTCCACTATAAATTCCTATGCATGGTGTGTTACACCATTCCAAGTATATTCTTGTTTTATCTATCTTCCAAATTAAACTTGTTATGAGAAAATTAGTGATTAAAGCTCTCACAAACTTGATGGCACACTTTATTTTTCTTGCACCTAATAAATTTGAACCATTGTGTCATCTATGTTGTATATGCTTTCACTTATAAGTTGGGAATTAGCAGAACCATGATGTCATGGGGAACGCTTTCAACACCTGTAAATACCTACCCAGTTGATATCATGCTCTTTTGTTTATGGATGTCAGCGGTGTGAAATAAAAGGGGGGCATGTAAGTTCATGGAGTATTATATATGTGTTAGAGAAATGCCTGGGCCGCTAGCGTAAGCCATGCCTAATCATGGTGGAAACTTGCAGCATCACCATAGTGAGCAATCTATGAAGCATCCTCAGAAAAAATATAGAAAAAAAAGAGAAGAGAAAAAATATATGCACCATGCTCATGGTAAATAAAAGGATCGCTGAGATTCTCTTGTCTGTTGCCTTGTCATTTTTATATGGGATAGCTCCTGTGTCATGGGGCAAGGGGTACCCCGTTGGCGGTTCTCTATGATACACATATACTTACAGTGACAAGAACTTGCTTGTGACTAAAGTTGAGTAGCATGAGGAACGGCCCTCATACTCAAGGGACATGAGATTGCCAACTTATGATTTGTCAAGCATATACTCCATATTTGTTCACTTTAACCTTAATCACCTCAACATGCTTATGATAGGGGCAATGAGAGCTGAAAGCTAATAAGTACCATAATTTTTGAAAGCTCTTCATGAAACTTGAAATCCCTGCTTCCCTGTGAAGGGCCTTTCTTCCTACTTTTATATTGAGTCTCCACCTTCTATCTTTATTCACCAATTAAGATAGCATAGTTTTCATTCTTAGTTTTATGTGCATTGTCCCAAAACTTATTGATTGATTCTTAATGTTGATATTGCTTGTTCTTGAATTATTTATATCTAGTCACCCTTATGAACTTTGAAGGTGTCCTATGAATTTATGTTTTGCTACTCCATGAGGGACAAGCTGAATACCACTATGCTATGTTTTCTATATGTGAAACAAACAAACGTCTTTCAATGCATTGTTATTCATGATCTTTGTTTGTATCCTTTCATGTTGCAACATAGTTGTTATGTCTTATTGTTAGAACTACATCTTTCATGCTCATGTTTAGAGTACTTTGATCCCAGCTTTCAATGCTTTTCAAACGGTTTGATACAGATTGTGATGGTGCATGTCACCTCAAAATTTATTCTTTTTATCACTTACCTACTCGAGAACGAGCAGGAGTTAAGCTTGGGGATGCTTGATATATCGTAAACGTATCTATAATTTTTGATGTTCCATGCTTGTTTAGTATCAACTTTGTTATGCTTTGTCTACACTTTGAGGTATTTTTATACATTTTCTAGGACTAACCTATTAACAAGATGCCGCAGTGCCAATTGCCTGTTTTCTGCTGTTTTTGGTTTCAGAAAAGCTAGTAAGAAAATATTCTTGAAATTGGACGGGACAAAATCCAAAGTCAATATTTTACCGAAGAGAACACAAAGTCCGAAGGGTAGCCGAAGAGGGGCCACGAGGTAGCCACACCCTAGGGCCGTACGAGCACCCCCAACGGCGCGCCGCCACCTGGTGTGGGCCCCTCAGGTGGCCCCCTGCCTCGCCTCTTCGCCTATAAAGTCACCCTGATGCAGAAACCTTAAGCACCATATCAGATCTCCATGAAACATCCGGTAGCCACCGCCACCATCGTCCCTAGATCGGGGGGATCTAAAGCTCTTCCCGGCACCCTGCCGGAGGGGAGAGATCATCCTGGAGGCCTTCTTCATCACCATGCCAGCCTCCGACATGATGCGTGAGCAGTTCACCCTTGGACTATGGGTCCATATAGTAGCTAGATGGTTGTTTCTCCTCCTTTGTGCTATCATGTTTAGATCTTGTGAGCTCTGTTCATGATCAAGATCATCTATTTGTAATCATACATGTTGTGTTTGCTGGGATCTGATGACCCACAAGCATAGGGGATCACAACAGTATTCGAGGGTAGTATTACCCAATTTATTGATTCGACACAAGGGAGACAAAGAATACTTGCAAGCCTTAACAACTGAGTTGTCAATTCAGCTGCACCTGAAAATAGTTCTTGCTCATAGTAGTTTATCAGTAGCAAAAGCAAACCAACACCAGCAGCAAAACAGGAGCAATAGTAACAGTAGTAGCAAATAGTAGGATATGCGTGCGGTAGGCATAGGGATGGATGGACGGGCGTTGCATGGTCAAGTCTAAACATGTAACTTCAAGATCTAGGGCAATTACAGATAAATAAGATAAAGTATCCAAGTACTAAACAATCATAGGCATGTGCTCCATATATAGTCATGCGTGCTCGCAATGAGAACTTGCACAACATATTTTGTCCTGCCGGCCCGTTGCAGCGGGGCCTCAAGGGAACTACTGGCAATTAAGGTGCTCCTTTTAATAGAGCACCGGAGCAAAGCATTAACACTCCCTGAACACATGTGATCCTCACATCACAGCCATCCCCTCAGGTTGTAACAATTTCTGTCACTTCTAGGCCTTTGGATTTGGACAATGATATGTGTACACAACTTGCAGATAAGATCACAAACAATACTATCATAATGAATCAATAATAAGTTTAGATCTGATATCATGGCACTTAGGACCTAGTGACAAGCATTAAGCACAACAAGTAGCAACAAAGTAAAATAGAACTAATAGAGATACTAGGCACCATGCCCTAACAATCTTATTCGATTACATGATAGAACTCATCCAATCCCTACCATCCCCATAGCCTACAGCGGGGGATTACTCACTCATGGATGAGGGGAACATGGATGGTTGATGGAGAGGCGCTGTTGATGATGATGGTGATGATCCTCTCCAAATTTCCCGTCCCGGCAGGGTGCCAGAACGGAGTATCTGGTTCCGAATAGCGGTTTCTGGTGGCGGCGGCGCAGCGGAACTCTTTCTGGAAAAACGTTGAACCCCCCCCCTGAGTTTTTAGGTCAGAAGGCAACTTATAGGCGAAGAGGGAAGCCGAGGGGGTTCCTGGGGCAGCCACACCCCCTTCAGGCGCGACCAGGCCTGGCCCGCGCGGTTGGGGGGTGTGGGCCCCCTCAAGGCCCCACTCTGTATCGTCTTATGGCTCCGTGAGTCTTCTGGTGAAATAGGATTTTTGGCATATTTTCCCGGATTTTTCCTGATAGTTGATTTTCTGCACAAAAACTAGACACCAAGGTAATTCTGCTGAAAACAAGTAGTCAAGTTAGTTGTATCCAAATCACACAAGTTTAGAGGAGAAACAATAGCAAAAGTGTTTGGGAAAGTAGATACGTTTTGGACGTATCAACTCCCCCCCCCCAAGCTTAGCTTATTGCTTGTCCTCAAGCAATTCAGTTGAAAACTGAGTGCAATAAAAGAACTTTCACGAACACATTAGCTTCATATGATGTATATATTCTCAGCACAGAAGTAGATACTTAGACAATTCATAATAAGGAGTATGCAACTAAGTCTACTTAATAGTCATTGCAATCTACGAAGAGATTCTAACTCAATAATAATAAGTAGCATGAAACATAAACATAAGCAACATTGCAATGCTCATAAAAAGGTATGATAGAGTGGTATCTCGCTTGCCTTTGTTTGTAGAGCACAAGATAAATGCCAAGGCACCTCTGAAGTTCAAGTGAAGACTAGAAGTAAAGATATTAGAGATACAAGCATCAAAGTCATGACATAATTAACCAAGTTTTGATACAAACACATTACACTAAGAATGACAACTATGCTCTCAAGAAGGTGCTCATGGAATAAGTGGTGACTCAGCAAGGAAGTGAAAAGGTTTTGAAAAGTTTGAAAGGCTTCCAAATGCTGAAAGTATGGTACTCATTAGCTTTGAGCTTTCATTGACCCTATCATAGGCATCTTTAGATGGTTAAGGTGAAAGTGAGGTCCAATATGAGTTATATGCTTGACAGACCATAAACTGGAAATCTCATGTCCCTTGAGTACGAGGGACGCTCCTCATGCTACTCAACTTTAGTTACCTGTAAGTTCTTGTCATAGTAAATACATGTGTATCATAGAAATCGCCAACGAGGTACCCCTTGCACATGACACAGGAGCTATCCCATAATCAAAATGACAAGGCAAGCAGAAAATGAGCATCTCAGCGATCTTTTTATTTGGTATTTGCACATGTTTTATTGAGGATGCTTCATAGATTGCTCATTATGGTTATGCTGCAAGTTTCCACCATGATTATGCATGGCTTAGGCTAGCGGTTTAGGCATTTCTCTAACACATATATATAATTCCATGAACTTACAAGCTCCCCTTTTATTTCACACCGACGACATCCGTAAACAAAAGAGCATGATATCAAGTGGGTATATATTTACATGTGTTGAAAGCGTTCCCCGTGATAGCACGGTTCTGCTAACTCCCAGCCTATAATTTGCAAGAATATAACTTTCATGGACAGTCACAATGGTTCACGTTTATTAAGTGCAAGAAATAAAGTGTGCCATCAAGTTCGTGGGAGCTTTACTAATTAACCTTCTCATAACAAGCAAACATTTTATTTGGAAGAAAACAAGGCATAATGAATATGCACGAAATAGCAAATGATGCTAGTAGGTAGGTATGTTGGACACTATTGGCAATATTGGTTTTGGGGAGTTGGAAGCAAGAGTAGAACACATACTCAGTGCAAGTGAAGGCTAGCAATAGAGAGGGGGCGACAAACAAGAGAGAAATAACTGTCATAATCATGTTTGCAAAAAAACATGACTAATTATGGCTTGAAAGTGATACAAGAATTCTAAGGCAAAATAAATCATCGAGGCTTACTGACTATTGTTCAGTCATATGCATACGTGAGCATGTGCCAAGTTGATTCATATGAAACATTCGGAGGAGGATACCACAATATCATACCAAAATATGAATAGAACAATGCAAGCAGACATTCATATGACATGCTACAAACTATTAGCAGGCTGGAGCTAATCACAAGAGAGCAAGAACTACTAAGCATCCATAAATAACATACACCTTACATGAACAAACTAAGCATGCTCACGATGATGAGTATATGTACAAAAATTAAAACAAATAGAGTTTGTTACCAGCCTCTTACCACACCTCAAGTTGTCTTAATCTTCATTATTGCCCTTCACTTGTGAGACTTGAATAATAACATGAAACCAAACTCCACTGAGGACTACTGAACACTGCAAAGAACTTCACAAAACCAAAGAAGAACAACAAATATTTTTGGTGTTTTCATTTTTTTAAAGCAAGCACACAAAGCAAAAACAAACAAAGAAAAAGCAAAATCTTTTTGGATTTTTCTTTAAGGCAAAACAAAGCTAAAAAGCAAAGAGACAAACCAAGAGAAACAACAAAAATATTTTTGGTATTTTTGTGTTTTGGGAAAGCAGAAACAAAAACCAAAAAAAAACAAAATATGGATATACAAAGAACCGACAAAACATGACATATAGATGAGTGTGACGTTGTTATACCTCCCCCCAAGCTTAGTCTTTTGGCCTAAGTGGGGCTCAACAGCGTGGGTAGTAACCCCAAGCTGGTGGGTCATCATAGGAATGATCATAATCAGGTCCTCGCGATGAGGAAGAAGACGCGCTCCAATCATAGGAGGGTTGCTGGTATGAAGACTCTCCCATGTTGGAGGGCTGAACCGAATCATCTTTGGCATCCTCTCAAACATTCTCCTCTTGCTGGGAGAGCTTCTCCACGTATGTGTCAAACTCTTCCTCCGTGAGCAACCATCCTTGACTGTTACCAAAGTTAAACGAAGCAGGTGCAGGCAAATAAACTACTTTCTCATTCCTACCCCCTCTCCAACCACGCTTGACAAAGGATAACTCATACGGTAAATTTCTCATAGTAGCCCAAGAATAAACAAAATTATGCTGAACCATGGAATCGAGATCAAGTCTCTCTAAGGGGAACCGATAATCTGAATGGTGAGGCTCTAAACCATGAAAAGCTAGCAAACGAGAGGCAATGTGGCCTCCACAAATTCCACCCTTCTCGCGGTTAGTGGTAAGACGGTAAGCTATCAAAGCACCCAAGTTATAAGACCTATCCCTATTCAAAGAAGCTGAGATAAAAGCTAGATCAAATGACGATAACTTTCTAGCAATCTTTCTAGGAAGAACACACTTGGTAATGAAATAGGCAAAATATCTAATGGATGGGAACTGAATGTTCCGAATTTTACCACTTTACTTCGAGAAGTCGAAACCTTGGCAAATTTAATCATATAAATCCATAAGTGACTTAGGCCTCTCCTTGATCTTCTCACAACTCTAATAGCTGCACAGAAATCAGCAAAAGGCAGGTCGACAGCTATATTGCAGATTTTATAATGGACCATGGGGTTAGACGAGGACCAAGTAAACCGGAAGTCCTGCACCACAGCCATGGTTAGCTTAATATACTTATATGGTTATTCTTCAACAAAGTGTTCCAACCCTGCATTAGTAATCATAGTTTGGAAATCCTGGAAGATTCCCGCGGCTCTCATAAATTTAGGGCATGGATATATGGAAGGTAAGACTCCTTCCTCACGATGGACTTTCATTGGCTCAGGTACCATCAAATCATGCCGATGCAATGGGTATGCACTCATCTTATTTTCTAAAAAAATAAACAAACATCAAACCAAGTGATTTCCAAGTTGATAAATGATCAGGAACTACTATAGGAACTTGCTAGAGGGCTAAACATGCATCAAAATGAAATCTCTAAGCATAGAACAAGCATGCAAGCTCACACAACCTGACACCTATAGCAGCAAAATACTCAAGATACAATCTACCAATCACAAATCTAATTGGACAAGCGGAGGAGGCACATACCAAGGAGCAATCCCTCCAAAAATTAGCAGCAAAGATGGGCTGAGCAAGGAGATCGAAAATCGGGAGCAAGAATAGCAGGAACTCGAGCTTGAGAAATTTTTATGGTGTTTTTCGGGAGAGATAAAGAAGTGCCTGGGAGGAGGCAACTTGGAGGGCCACAGGTGGGCCCCACCCAGGCCAGGCGCGCCCTCGGGGCTGGCCGCGCCACCAGGGGTTGTGCTGGCTGGGGGTCCCCCTAGGCCACTCTAGGTGTCCCTCTGCCCCTTTTTTCGAGTAAAATTTTAATATGAATTTTCTGGGATTTTTCGGGAAACTTTATTTTTGGCCTATTTTTAAGATATGAAAATTGATTTTCTTGCAGAAAAAGATTTTTTAGAAGAAGCAAAAGCAAACAAAAACCAAAACTACAGAAGTTCTAAGACGCCCTAACAAGCAAACAACTAGCAAAACTAACAAAAGAGAGAGCAAAGACTAGGAAGGAGAAAAATAAAAGTGAGCAAGTATAACCACTATGAAAACATTGTTTTGTTCATTAAAATCCCTTTGTAAACAAGGTTGATCAAGTCTTTTACCAAAATAATCTTATATGAAGCAAAACTTTGCATTCCACAAAGTGATTATGTTACCTCAAACTTGATAGCAATAGTCCCAATCATAATAGTTTCAAAACTTCCTTGTGGAATGGGACAATATATTTCTCCAACTTTAATGCTCTCAATATTTTCAATGGAATTCAAGCAATAGCTCTTATCAATATTATTGGGGAAATAGACAGTATGCTCTTTGTCATTAATATTAAAAGTTACTTTTCCTTTATTATAATTGATGACAGCACCTGTAGTATTAAGAAAAGGTCTCCCAAGAATAATAGGCATATTATCATCTTCAGGCATCTCAAGCACAACAAAATCAGTTAAAACCAAGCAATTATGAGTTACTTGAACGGGAACATCCTCACATATACCAACAAGAATAGTAGTTGACTTATCAACCATTTGCAAAGATATATCAGTTGGTATCAACTTTTCTAGCTGGAGTCTCTTATATAGAGAAAAAGGCATAACACTAACTCCAGCTCCCAAATCACATAAAGCGGTTCTAACATAAGTATTCTTAATAGAGCAAGGAATAGTAGGTATACCTGGATCACCAAGTTTCTTTGGAACCTTACCATTGAAGGAATAATTAGCAAGCAAATTAGAAATTTCCTCATTAGGAATCTTCCTTTTATTAGAGACAATATCCTTCATATACTTCGAATAAGGAGGCAACTTAATAGCATCAGTCAAAGGAATTTGCAAAAATAAAGGTTTCATCCACTCACAAAACTTGTTATAGTGTTCTTCCTCCTTTGACTTCTTTTCCTTATTAGGAAAAGGCATAGGTTTCTGCACCCAAGGTTCTCTCTCACCACCATGTTTATTAGCAATAAAATCTTCCTTAGTGTACCTAGTGTGCTTCTTAGGTTCTTCCTCAACTTCTTCCTTATCAGGAGCATCATTTTTATCACCACTTTCAGTTTCAGCATCAGAGACTGATATACTATTAGGAGCTACAGGAGGTTCAGAGGGTTCCTCAACTATTTTGTGTTTCTTTTTCTTTCTATTATGAGGACTACCACTACTTTCACCTTGTTGATAATCCTGCTCAATTCTTTTAGGGTGTCCTTCAGGATATAAAGGATCTTGAGTGGCTGTACCACTCCTAGTTCTAATTCCATAAGCATGTTTATCTCCTAAGGCATTAACTAGCATATCTTTTTGTACCTTAGCAAGTTGATCAATTTGGGTTTGAACCATTTGAAAGTGTTTACAAAGCATTTTAACATCATTAGCAGTTCTTTCCACAATATCTTTCAACTCATTAATAGCTCTAGAGTTTTCCAATAAATGATTCTGAACTTTTTTATTAAAATTACCTTGTTTAAAAATAAAGGTGTCAAGTTCATCTAAGCATTGATCAGGAGGCTTACCATAGGGAATATCACCTTCATCAAAGTGGAGAGAGTGTACCTCAATAGTTGATGAGTGGGGAATTGGCTTACATAATTCTTACATAGGAGGTAGATTCTTCACATCTCCAGCTCTAATACCTTTATCCTTAAGACATTTCTTAGCTTCTTTCATCACTTCATAATTTAATGCAATCATTTCCCTCTTCTTTGGTGTTGGTGTTGAAACTGGTTCAGGCACAATTAGTTCAGGAGTAGTAGGCTCAGGTGTATTTAACTCAGTTAAAGTCCAATCATCATAATTCTTGCTTATTTTAGCCATTAATTCTTCAGCATCTGCCGGAGTTCTTTTCCTGAAAACACAATTAGCAAAACTATCTAGGTATGTCCTAAAATCATCAGTTAGTCCATTATAATAAATATCAAGAAGCTCATTTTTAGATAATGGACATCCAGGATGTGCATGAATCAAGGCACAGAACCTTGTCCATGACTCAGGCAATTTCTCTTCTTCTCCCTGTTTAAAATCAAAAAGTTTCTGCAAAGCAGCATGTCTAGCACTGCGAGGAAAGTATTTTTGGAAGAAAGAAGAAATCAAACAATCAGGGCTATCAATGGATCCATGAGGTAATCTATTAAACCAAGCCTTAGCTTTTCCTTTTAGTGAAAAGGGGAATATCTTAGTAACAAAGTACTTGTGCATCTTAAAATCATCAGAGAATAAAGCACTCATAGTGGAAAGCTCATTCATATAAGCTACATCACTCTCGTTTTTAGTCCCACAAAAAGGTTCTTTCTCAACAATGTCTAAATAGGATAAATCAAGAGAGAAATCATAATCTTCATCTTTAATATCTATGGGAGAGGTGGCAAACTTAGGATCAGAAGACAGTTTAGGAATAATGGTACGTCTCTCATGGAGACTCCTAATAGCACTAGCACCATGTGTGTTTTGGTACTCTTCAATAAAATCATCAGTCATTTCAATGTAACCATCACTAATATCATATCTCTCTCTAGACTTAGGAGAGCTAACAGGTGTAACAGTGTCTTCACTAGGAGTTTTAGTGTTTCCTAAAATAGTTCTAGCAATAGTAGCATCTAGGAAAGGACCTAATGAACCACTCGCATCAAGCACAGTAGAAGTAACATCATGAGTATCATAAGCAATTTTAGACTCAGCAGTAGTAGCAGTGTGTGTAGCATGTGTATGTGGTGGTGTAACAAGATTACTTATAACAGACGGTGAATCAAGAGTAGCAGAGGTGTTTAGGACCGTACCTCTTCTTGTAGTGGATGGTAAAATTGGAAACTTTCTATCACGAGACTTCCCCATGATGAAAGGAATAACAGTGAACAATAATAGATCCAAGTTAACTTACAAATAAAGCTATTCTCCCCGGCAACGGCGCCAGAAAATAGTCTTGATGACTCATAAATATAGGGGATCACAACAGTCTTCGAGGGTAGTATTACCCAATTTATTGATTCGACACAAGGGGAGAGAAAGAATACTTGCAAGCCTTAACAACTGAGTTGTCAATTCAGCTGCACCTAGAAATAGTTCTTGCTCACAGTAGTTTATCAGTAGCAACAGTTTTGTAGTAGCAAAAGCAAAGCAACAGCAACAGCAAAACAGGAGCAATAGTAACAGTAGTAGCAAACAGTAGGATATGAGTGCGGTAGGCATAGGGATGGATGGACGGGCGTTGCATGGACAAGTCTAAACATGTAACTTCAAGATCTAGGGCAATTGCAGATAAATAAGATAAAGCATCCAAGTACTAAACAATCATAGGCATGTGCTCCATATATAGTCATGCGTGCTCGCAATGAGAACTTGCACAACATCTTTTGTCCTGCCAGCCCGTTGCAGCGGGGCCTCAAGGGAACTACTGACAATTAAGTTGCTCCTTTTAATAGAGCACCGGAGCAAAGCATTAACACTTCGTGAACACATGTGATCCTCACATCACAGCCATCCCCTCAGGTTGTCACAATTTCTATCACTTCGGGGCCTTTGGATCCGGACAATGATATGTGTACACAACTTGCATATAAGATCACAAACAATACTATCATAATAAATCAATAATAAGTTCAGATCTGAGATCATGGCACTCGGGCCCTAGTGACAAGCATTAAGACAACAAAGTCAAATAGCACTAATAGAGATACTAGGCACCATGCCCTAACAATCTTATTCGATTACATGATAGAACTCATCCAATCCCTACCATCCCCATAGCCTACAGCGGGGGATTACTGTAGCACCCCGGGTAAATCCAGTACTAGAAAATCGCATGTCATTATCTTCACCACCATCATCATACATACTCCGCCCCTAAAACTATTTCATTAAAAATCTATTTTGTTTTCTAATTAGTCTCTTCCTTTATTTCAAACTCAAATCCCTAGTTGCTCTGGATATTTTATTTACCTAACAAGCTGTATACAAAATCATTTATTCAAAATAAAACAAACAAATATTAAATATAAATATTTTATAAAACCCGGGGAAGGCAGCCAGCCGCCGGGCCCAAAAGGCCCAGCGGCAAGCCACCTACAACCCCACCTCTAACCCTAACCCTAATATCCCCTAGACTCAACCGACCCACATGGAAACCCTAGACTCAACCCATGCCGCCGCCACCCACCAAAGCACACACCACTGCAATGACAGCACTCACAGACACAACACGCTATGCCCAGACACACACGACACGATACCCATGCCAAGCACGCTCACGCTGCCAACCACCAGGCCCCACTCCCGCGTGGCCCCACCTTCTTAGTGTCGACCTGGACTCGGCCTTCCTCGATCCCGCATTCGCAACCACCCAGCACCCTCTCCCGTTGCTCTGTCCTCTACCTTGATGCTCATGTCCCCAATCCCAGGCGCCGTCGCCGTCGCCATCTTAGCTGACCGAGCTGACCTCCTCTTCGTGCCTCCCCGTGCCTCACCCCGCTAGCCTTGCTGGTCTGCTCAACCGGAGCCCGTCGCGGGACCCCGCCTCGCCTCCTCTTCATGTAGACCACGTCTCCGGTAGCGAGCCACGGTTGTGCCCACCTCCCCGCCTCCAGTTTCCGTCTTCCCAGCCACCCTTCCGCTGTTCCGCGAGGTCCCCAACGCTGTCGGCCTCCATCGTGTCGCTCGGCCTCGTGCTCACCATCCCTCTCCACCGACCTTCCCTCTGCCAGCGTCCAGCGAGCTCGTCGGCGCCCCGTCCTCTGGTCCGTGTCGCCGCCTCGCGGGCTCCCTCTCCTGCATCCCCGGCCTCCCCGTGCCATCTAATGGTGGTGCTATGAAGATGGGCGAAGTGGTGTGTGGCAACCACGAATCAATTCCTTTTGGCGATCGATGCAGTGGACACTAGGGGAACCCTCGACAAGATCTTGTATGCGAACACCGGACATCTACGGCATGGAACAACAGGGCCTCCTCTCGGAACGCCATGCTCTTCGACACGAACGCCAAGTACTCCTATTTCGAAGACTAATGCGTGCAGATGAATCCCAGTGGTTCCGAGAAGACCGGCAAGTACTCCTTCCTGAAAACCAAACCGCTCGATGATAGGAACTCCTTCACGGATTCAAGACCGGTCCCGATGAGCCGAACCCCATTGAACCCTCGGAGCCCCAAGATCGCCGACCCCATGTGTGATCCCCTTTCTGACCCCTATTTTATAAATGACATCTATATAAATTGTCGCATATTAAATCATTCATACTTGCATATATTGTATGGTTTGGGGGCATTATGCCGATTTACCTCATAATTAAATATGGAGGCCATATGCGGGCGAATCTAGTCTAATATCGTCTCCATTTAAATTTGTGTAGTGAACCGTTGACATATGTTGCCATGTTAATACAACATATAAATTGCGGGGTATCTAGACAACAAGAACCTATTTATTAATTGTCGGGATCCCGGTTCCGCTTAAAATTGCTTAATCGCATCACATCTTTGTCATGTCACGCATCATACATGAATCATGCCCGATATTGTGTCATAGTATTAAAATCCGATGTTTCTTTTAGTGCATTTATTCTTCACGGATTAGGCTGATAAGTTAATGCGAGTGTCGACCCGACCTTCGGATGAACCTTCGGCAATGTTTCTAGGCGAGCATTCTCTTCTTTCTACCTATATTACTTTTATAGTCTTTATTTCCTCTTGTTGATCTACTGCTATCTGTGTTGCGATGCTCTAGTATTCGTACTCGTGATATCCCTTGCAGCCACTATATTGCCTTGGACACCTCCTATTACCTGCTGTTTGGTAGATAGTGAGCCTTGCGAGTCGTAGTCGCTTGCTCAGGTGTTGTTTCGCGTCGTCGATGTTCCACCGTTGTTGGGTGGTTGGCACATGCTTAATGGTGGAGATGATCATGAATTTAATTATTGTTTAATAACTAAAATTGAAATGAGGTAAATAATGCAGAGTCATCGGTGGGTAATAGACAATATTTGGTTTTTAACCGCTCCCTGGTGTCCAGTAGGACCCCGAGTTCTTGACACCTGTTCTGAGATCGAGCGCGCTAACCACGGGTGGGGTGTGTGGGCACCCCATCGATTTACTACCTGATTTCAAAGTACTGTACTGGGGGACACAAACTAGTTTGGGGCTTTATTACTATCATGTACTTATGCCATGCTTTACTGCTTTATTTACGATTGTGCGTTGAGCGCCTGTACTGTTTAGGAACCTCGTGATACGTTTTTACTGTATCGACAAGCCCAGTCACACTTTCGGGTTCCCAATCATTTACAGTCGTCGACAGAAACCATGGATCCGTCTCGAAGACCGGTCGACTTCGTTACGGGTAGCTTAGTGGGGTGGCCCCCATGTACTTGATTTGGGTCTAGGAAACGTCATGTCCGAAACCCCGTCGACATACCGTTGGGTGTATGTTTTGTGATCTTGTACCTACCTGATCTGACAACAAGGGTGTAGGTGCGTGTGAAAACTTTGGTGCACACCTGCAGGGTTAAATCTTTTCGAGAAGCCGAGTCCGCGGTTATGGACGACTTGGAGCACAGTTCTCGATCATAGACAACTATAACTAAAGTTTACTGTTATAATTTGACTTGTATCTGATATGACTAGTAAGTTGGATAACCATCACGGAAAGAATAATAAAACTGTCAAATGTGTGAGTTTCCTCGGATTGACTTTCTCGTTTGGTCTCGATGGGGAATTACCAGGATGGGTATGTTTGTTGGTAGTATCAGGTTGGTTCCGAATAGGTCTTTCTTATCCCTCTCTGATAGTCGACAGTTGTATCGAGTTTCTATAGGTTGTTTAGTGCATGTTGCGCTAACGCTTCAGTCCACCATACCTATGTAGGCGAGGACCGCTGAATTCTAAGACTCGCCGTGTAATGGCTTCAGTACTGACCGCTCTCATTTTTTCCTTTGCCCATTGTCGGCACCCCTTTTGTTTAAGCAGGTTTGAGATCGACGTCGTTAACAGGGTTACCCTTCCGGCTTGGCCTGGGCAGGGTTATGGACGCCATTGGTTATTCTTCAGGGCTCTTAGCCCGATTTGCATCTTGTCCATACTCGGACGCTATATCTTTATCAAAGTGATTTGGATCTTTGTACTATATATCTGTATTCTTGACTCATGGAGTCGTTGTTGTATATATCTGTTCTGTGGGTTCCAGCGTGGACTATTGTGTAACGGTATTACTTTGTTTTCCACCCGCATGAAAGTGCCTGGTGGGCGCCTTTGAATCGTTGCTATGAGAGTTTGGCGGGAATCACTAAAACTTGCATAGGGCCGATCCGAGGGTGTTACAGAGTGGTATCAGAGCTCAGCAATTGCGATACCCCACTGGTCCAGCCTGTAGGATAACCTAGCTAACGGACGTTGTAGAGTGTCAAAACTATTTTGGAAAATTGGTTGGATAGATCTGATTAGGTCTGCTTTTACTCTGTATCCCTCTACTATTCTCCTCTTACCTCTGCGTGTTTTGAATCTGCTCTCTTACCTTTTTTTCGAGTCCAGGAATTCTCGTGGTTGGGTTTCTGTCGTACCTTCAGGATTTTGCTTCCATCCTCTTGTAACGGTGCTTCGACATCCGGTCTTCATGCTATCTGATGGATCTTTCATCTGTTGTATCTTTCAGTGGATAAAAAATTCACTAAATATTTTCTTTGTATCTTACGGTATTTCAACGTGATGACGTCATCTACGTCAGATCTGATGAAGAGCATGTATCACTCCTTTGTTCCGAACATCGCTTGTGAAGATTTTCGGTCTAATTCCGAGAGTTGGTTGCAGAATTCTCCTACTCATGTGCAGAGTAATGCTTTGGGTGCGTGATGGACTGATCACCAATCGACTACTCTTATCATTCGCTCTTATACATTGAATCGGGGAATCAAGCAATTATACTCCTTCCATAGAAGTTAGAGGTGGCCTTACTTTTCGAGACCTCTACCTTCGTTTTTTTCTCTCCGGACAGTTCTCTCGACGAACGAGGGCAACGAGCTCTTGTTGGTGGTGTCACCTATTTCAAGACGGAGCAAAAAAGCTTTGTTAGTGGTGTCTTGAAGATCTACATGAAGCGAGAAGATTCAGACCGTCGGCTTCCTTCCCCGTACCATGAGGCGGATCTCAAGGGCGAGATCCATTGTTAGTGGTGTCGAATTGTAGCACCCCGAGTAAATCCAGTACTAGAAATCGCATGTTATTTTGCTTGTGCATCTTCACCACCATCATCATCATGCATACTCCGTCCCTAAAACTATTTCATTAAAAAACTATTTTGTTTTCTAATTAGTCTCTTCCTTTCTTTCAAACTCAAATCCCCGGTCGCTCTGGATATTTTATTTATCTAACAAGCTATCTACAAAATCTTTTATTAAAAATAAAACAAACAAATATTAAATATAAATGTTTTATTAAAACCCGGGGAAGGCAGCCAGCCACCAGGCCCAAAGGCCTAGCAGCTAGCCACCTACAACCCCACCTCTAACCCTAACCCTAATATCCCCTAGACTCAACCCACCCACATGGAAACCCTAGACTCAACCCATGCCGCTGCCACCCACCAAAGCACACACCCGCGCGCGACGCACACAGCGGCAGCAGATGCAATCACTGCGTACACAACACGCTATACCCAGACACACACGACACGATACCCACGCCACGCACGCTCACGCTGCCAACCACCAGGCCCCACTCCCGCGTGGCCCCACCTCCTTAGCGTCGACCTGGACTCGGTCTTCCTCGATCCTGCGTTCGCAACCACCCAACGCCCGCTCCTGTCGCTCCGTCCCCTACCCTTGATGCTCCTGTCCCCAATCCCAGGCGTCGTCGCTGTCGCCATCTTCGCTGATCGAGCTGACCTCCTCTCTGTGTCTCCCCGTGCCTCACCCCGCTAGCCTCACTGGCCTGCTCAACCGGAGCCCGCCGCGGGACCCCGCCTCGCCTCCTCTTCATGTAGACCACATCCCCGGTAGCGAGCCGCGGCTGCGCCCGCCTCCCCGCCTCCTTTTAGTCTTCCTTCAGCGCCCCTTCCGCTGCACATGAGGGCCCCAATGCTGCCGGCTTCACTGTAGGCCTCGTCCTCGTCCTCACCATCCCCCCGCACCGACCTTCCCTCCGCCAGCATCCAACGAGCTCGCCGGCGCCCCGTCCTCTGGCCCATGCCGCCGCCTCGCGGGCTCCCTCTCCTGCAGCCCCGGCCTCCCTCTTCCATGCTCGCCCCGCCACCCAGAACGCCCTCTATCGCCCGTCTCGCAGGCCCCATGCTACGGCGTCCCTCACCTCGCGTTGGCATCTCTGCAGTGCCTTGCAAGCACTCAAGCAGTAGCTTATGCCCCATGTCCATGTCGCCTAGGTCATGTGTGACCATTTCGGTCTCCCTTGTTGTTTGGTGAGGCTCTTTTGGTTTGTTGCTGTCGTGTTTTGCCGAGTGCCATCTAATGGTGGTGCTGTGAAGATGGACGAAGTGGTGTGTGGCAACCGCGAATCAATTCCTGTTGGCGATCGATGCAGTGGCCACTAGGGGAACCCTCGACAAGATCTTGTATGCGAACACCGGACATCTACGGCATGGAACAACAGAGCCTCCTCTCGGAACGCCATGGTCTTCTACACGGACGCCAAGTACTCCTATTTCAAAGACCGACACGTGCAGATGAATCCGAGTGGTTCCGAGAAGACCGGCAAGTACTCCTTCCTGAAAACCAAACCGCTCGATGACAGGAACTCCTTCACGGATTCAAGACCGATCCCGATGATCCGAACCCCGTTGAATCCTCGGAGCCCCAAGATCGCCGACCCCATGTGTGATCCCCTTTCTGACCCCTATTTTATAAATGACATCTATATAAATTGTTGCATATTAAATCATTCATACTTGCATACATTGTATGGTTTGGGGGCATTATGCCGATTCACCTCATAATTAAATATGGAGGCCATATGCGGGCAGATCTAGTGTAATATCGGCTCCATTTAAATTTGTGTAACGAACCGTTGACATATTTTGCCCTGTTAATACAACATTTAAATTGCGGGGTATCTAGACAATAAGAACCTATTTATTAATTGTCGGGACCCCGGTTCCGCTTAAAATTGCTTAATCGCATCACATCTTTGCCATGTCATGCATCATACATGAATCATGCCCGATCTTCTGCCGTAGTATTAAATAGTGCATCCGGTGTTTCTTTTAGTGCATTTATTCTTCACAGATTAGGCCGATAAGTTGATGCGAGTGTTGACCCGACCTTCGGATGAACCTTCGGCAATGTTTCTAGGCGAGCGTTCTCCCTTTCTACCTATCTTACTTTTATAGTCTTTATTTCCTCTTATTGATCTATTGCTATCTGTGTTGCGATGCTCTAGTTTTCGTACTCGTGGTATCCCTTGCAGCCACTATATTGCCTTGGACACCTCCTATTACCTATTGTTTGGTAGATAGTCGGCCTTGCGAGTCGTATTCGCTTGCTCAGGTGCTGTTTTGCATTGTCGATGTTCTACCGTTGTTGGGTGGTTGGCACATGCTTAATGGTGGAGATGATCCTGGATTTAATTACTGTTTAATAACTAGAAATGAGGTAAAAAATGCAGAGGCACCGGTGGGTAATAGACAATATTTAGTTTTTAACCGCTCACTGGTGTCCCGTAGGACCCCGGGTTCTTGACACCTGTTCCGAGATCGAGCGCGCTAACCACGGGTGGGGTGTGTGGTCATCCCCATCGATTTAGTACCTGATTTCAAAGAATTGTACTGGGGGCCACAAACTAGTTTAGGGCTTTATTACTATCTTGTACTTATGCCATGCTTTACTGCTTTATTTACGATTGCGCATGGAGCGTCTGTACTATTTAGGAACCCCGTGATACGTTTTTGCTATATCGACAAGCCCAGTCACACTTTTGGGTTCCCGGTCATTTACAGCCGTCGACACAAACCCTAGGTCTATCTCGGAGACCGGCCGACTTCGTTACGGGTAGCTTAGTGGGGTGGCCCCCATGTACTTGCTTTGGGTCTGGGAAACGTCGTGTCCAAAACCCCGTCGACATACCGTTGGGTGTATGTTTTGTGATCTTGTACCTACCTGATCTGACAACAACGGTGTAGGTGTGTGTGGAAACTTTGGTGCACCCCTGCAGGGTTAAATCTTTTCGAGAAGCCGTGTCCGCGGTTATGGATGACTTGGAGCACAGTTCTCGATCATAGACAACTATAACTAAAGTTTACTGTTATAATTTGACTTATATCTGATATGACTAGTAAGTTGGATAACCATCACAGAAATAATGAATAAAACTGCCAATCCTGTGAGTTTCCTCGGATTGACTTCCTCGTTTGGTCTCGAGGGGGAAATACCAGGATGGGTATGTTTGGTGGTAGTATCAGGTTGGTTCCGAATAGGTCTTTCTTATCCCTCTCTAATAGCCGATAATTGTATCGAGTTTATATAGGTTGTTTAGTGCATGTTGCGCTGCCGCTTCAGTCCACCATAGCTATGTAGGTGAGGACCGCCGAATTCTAAGAATCGCCGTGTACTGGCCTCAGTACTGACCGCTCTCCTGTTTTCTTTGCCCTTTGTCGACATCCCTTTTGTTTAAGCAGGTTTGCGATCAACATCGTTAGCAGGGTTACCCTTCCGGTTTGGCCATCTGGTCTTCATGCTATCTGATGGATCTTTCATCTATTGTATCTTTCAGTGGATCAAAAATTCACTAAATTTTTTATTGTATCTTACGGTGTTTCAACGCGACGACGTCATCTACGTCAGATCTGATGAAGAGCATGTATCACTCCTTTGTTTCGAACATCGCTTGTGAAGATTTTCGGTCTTATTCCGAGAGTTGGTTGCATAATTCTCCTATTCATGTGCAGAGTAATGCTTTGGGTGCGTGATGGACTGATTACCATTCGACTACTCTTATCATTCGCTCTTATACACTGAATCGGGGGATCAAGCAATTATACTCCTTCCACAGAAGTTAGAGGTGGCCTTATCTGTCGATACCTTTACCTTCGTTTTTGTCTCTCTGGAGAGTTCTCTCGACAAACGAGGGCAATGATCTCTTATTGGTGGTGTCACCGATTTCAAGACGGAGCAAGAAGCTTTGTTAATGGTGTCGTCAAGATCTACACGAAGCGAGAAGATTCAGACCGTCGGCTTCCTTCCCCGTACCATGAGGCGGATCTCGAGGTCGATATCCATTATTAGTGGTGTCGAATTGTAGCACCCCGGGTAAATCCAATACTAGAAAATCGCATGTTATTTTGCTTGTGCATCTTCACCACCATCATCATGATGCATACTCCGCCCCTAAAACTATTTCATTATAAACCTATTTTGTTTTCTAATTAGTCTCTTCCTTTATTTCAAACTCAAATCCCCGGTCGCTCTGGATATTTTATTTATCTAACAAGCTGTCTACAAAATCTTTTATTAAATATAAAACAAACAAATATTAAAAATTAAAATCCAAGAGGGAGTATGTATGCTCGATAGTAGGTTCATGCCTCTAGTAATCTGGGAAAGTGACAGGAATCTCTAAGGTTGTAGATGTGCTGTTGCTACTAGGGAGAAAACAACAATCTTTTGTTCATGGAACAATTATATTGTTTACTTTACACATATTGATTAATGCAATTATCCGTTGCTTGAAACTTAATACTGAAGGGGGTTCGGATGATAATCTGAAGGTGGATTATTAGTCATAGATGCAATTGGATTACGGTCTATGTATATTGTTGTAATGCCCAATCAAATCCCATAGGAGTCATGATGTCTAGTATTTGTATTGTTATGCTTGCTCAATCTTTCAATTGCCACACTGTAATTTGTTCACCTAGCATGTTATCTATCTTAAGGAGAACACCTCTAGTGAATTATGGACCCCGGTCCAATCTTTATCATTGATACATCATCTAATGTTACCATTTACTTTCTATAAGCAATTACTATCTTCCATACTATATGTTTAATTCTTTGATTTCAGCAAACCAGTGAGATTGACAACCTTACTGTAAGTTGGGGCAAAGTCTTGAATTTGTGTTGTGCAGGATTCCAAGTTGCTAGCAACACCTTGGAGTTGTTTTCTTGATTCTACTGGTTCGATAACCTTGATTTCATAACTGAGGGAAAATTTGTTGTTGTGCTCATCACACCTTGCTCTTGGGGTCTCCTAACGAGGCTCTATAGTCAACTGAGCCCATCAGCAGCCGCTGCTGCTGGCCAATCGCCGTGGAGGCGCCGTCGCCCGCGCTGATGGTGGGCTGCACCATGCAGGGATCTCACCGGAAATCGTATGGGCCAGGTCACGGTCGTCGTCGACCTGACTAGGCCGCAGCCACGGCAAAGTCAGGGTGGTTTTGCTGCTCGCGCACCTTCGAGAGAACGGCGGCCTTGCTCGCAGCGGCACCAACGTTGCTCCCCGCGGAAGCCGGCTATGCTACTCATGGCGGACAGAGTTGCTCCCAGCGGCGACCGCCGTTGCTACCCGCGGAGGCCCGCATTTCTCCCCAAGACGTCTATCTATAGGTTTTGCTATCTGCTGCATCCAGAGTTGCTACATATGGTGTCCGATAATGCTACATTGGATCGACGATGTTGCTACCGATGACAACGACTTTTTCTTTTTTTGGGGTGAAGCGGGGGAAGTTGATTTTGCTACATATTCATTTATAATTTGCTACGTACTCGATTCGTTTTTGCTACATATCTTCTCCAAATGCTACCATGTTTTTTTATAAATTCTCGCTACGAATTCCGGTTGGTGCCCCGACAATGCTCAAGCGAACTCGACTTTTTGCTACACTAACATAAATTATTTGCTACAATTATTCTTCGATTTTGCTACATTAGTACAATTCTTTTGCTACATAGTTTCCGACGAAACTCCGGCGAGGTCTACCTGTGAAAGCCTCTGGCGAGGTTGGATATGCTACATTAACATATTTTTTTTTCTACGTGGTCGCCGTCGAGGTCTCCGGCGAAATCTCCCGCGAGGTCTAGTGTATTTTTCTATTTTGTGGGTCGAACAATTTTTTACTATATATAGCAAAACGGGACTATATGTAACAAAAACGAAACCGTTTGTAGCAAAGTGGGATGAAAGGACGGAAACAGATCGATCTAGACAGATCGGACGGCTGGGGCCCGGGGATAGAAAGTTCTATCCCCGGGGACGCCTAGCACTATCCAAGATTTTGACCATCCGCGTGCAAGCCCAGCCCTGAGGAGGGTCTGGAGGGGCGGCCGCCCCGGGCCCTTGGGAACAAGGGGCCCCATTTAGGAGCAGCGTGTACACTGGAGAGAGAACATGTGGCCGGCGACGCCATTAGAGAAGGTCCGAAGCTTTGCTTTCTGTCACCTAGGGTTCAGCAAGACGTGGGATAAATCGTTACGTCCGCTGATTCGTGATGGAGCAATTATTGGGTTTTTTTCTCTAAACCTTTTATCCCTCAGTTATCTGTGAAATTAATTATTTAGATGGGCCGCTGGGCTATAATATGGTGAAAACAATAATCCAGGTAATGGAGCATACAGTCTACACATTTTCCTTTCTATTCAATGTTGCGTTGTGATTAGGTTTCAAATGTTTCTAAAAAAGGTGTCAAACAAAATTCCCTCTCCATTTCATCTTGCGTTGATTAGGTTTAAAAAGTATTCAAAAAGATTTCCTCTTTTTTGCATCTTGCGTTAATTAGGTAAGGAAACAAATTCTCGCTGAACAACTAACCCTAGTGAGATCGGAGTGACGCAACACATTGATTCATATAGGAGCACCGCGGCACACAAAGCAAACGATATATTGTCGAGTGGCCAGCGTGTGGTAGTGGAGAATAGTGACCAAAGTTCTTCTTTAGATCAGAAAATTCTTAATTTAAATTAATAGTAGTTCGGAGACAAAACAAAAATTGAAGGAAATTGATAGGTAAAGCGCTAGAGATGGTCGGTCGTTGTCCCTCTTGTCACACCGATGGTCGAAAGACCTAGGATATCTCGATGCGCCCACCGTTGACTGCCACAACACAATTCTATAAAAGAGTCAATGGGTCATTTACATACATATATTTTGATGTTTGTCATAAGGGGCCCGACTCCGAGTTTCGCCCCGGGCCCCGAAATCTCAGGATCGGCCCTGTCCGCGTGTGCAAAGCGAAAACTGCTACTCCCTCCGTTTCGGTTTATAAGGTTTACGCGTATTTCTAAATTGACAAATTAACCAACTTAGCATGAGGTACATAGATAAAAACTATATTATTAAAAATTTCAAATGTTATATATTTTAATGGTATAATTTTTATATTATATAATTTATATTATATAGCTCATGCGAATGAACTAGTTATAGGTGTAATTTTTATAAACCGGGACTCGAAGGGATTAATAGCCGAAAAAAGTCCACATAACCCCCTAGACTTTCAGGTTCCAAGCGCTAAACCCCCCAAACTACTAACTAGGGCTCTTAACACCCTAAACTTAATCAAACCAGGCAACTAACCCCCCACGGCCGCTTTTAGCAGTATTGGATTGTGGTTTCGCTGACGTGGAGATGCCACACATGCAAAGTCATAACTACAGCGCTCAAATCACCCCTGGGTCGGTAGAACCTAGTCCGGTCTAGTCATAACTGCAGCGCCTCTTCGTCTCTCCCGAATTCTCTGCCGCGCTGCTCCTCTCCATCGACGGCGCCCCCGGCGAGCAAGGACGATCGGCAGCATGTTTTGACGATTCGAGGGCGGATGAACGACCGGAGAAGGTTAGTTCTCTGCTTTCTCTATTTTCTCCCTTGTTTCCCGTATTCTCCGAGGTGGTTGGATGTAGGGCTTAGGGGTGGTACCAGGGGCGGCGATTTGGGGATAATATGGTCATGTTTGGGGATGTTTAGGGTGTTGTTTTTGTCAATGCTGTGTCTATTATGGGGTAAAACTGATTAGATGTTGTTCCCTGTTCCGCTTACTCTGAATAATGAGGGTTTTGAAAGTTCAGTCAAATGTCAGTGATGAAATTGTACCTAAAGGATGCTTCTTTCTGTGTAATTTTGTAGGATTTCTGAATGGAGCATCTAGATTACTTGTCTGTGCGGTTCCATTACCGCGGGGTAATGGAATGGAAGGAAAAAGAGTGGAATTGGATTGGAGGCAGATATGGCATGTCAACTGTGAAATATTCAGAGCTGTCAGTTCCAGAGTTGAAGAAGCACTTGGCAGATCATGTTGCTATTTCTGATGAAGCAATGGAGAATACAATCCTGTGTTGGAAGATGCCAGCTACTCCGACAAGTTCTGCACTTGTTTCTCTTCATGACAAAAAATCAGTGCAGACAATGGCTAAATATGTGACTGATGCTAGTGTGATTGACATCTATGCTAGGATACCTGCAAAACTTGATTGTGCTGACAGATCAGAAGAAGTACAAGAGCATCACATTGAGAATGCACCCTGGGAGTATGATGCACACAGAGAATGAGCAGAGGGGAACTGATGCAGGGGAGCAATATCAGCAAGCACAAGCAGATAGGCCAACAAAGGAACAAAAAGGCAAAGGAGTAAAATTGGACAGTGATAATGAAGATAATGATGACACTTCAGATGACAGTGACTATGATGATGCTCATGCTTGGTGAGGAGGAGTTCAGAAGGTGCAAAGTACCAGATGAGTTCCTTGTGCCTGAAACTGTCAATCTAGGAGCAAATGATGCTGAAGATTGCTTTGACAGTGATAATGAACTATCATATGATGAATATAGTGATGGTGAACTAGTAAGAAGCAAGTCAAAACATAGAATTTATGATGAGAGTGCTGAGGTGAAGGAATTTGAGCTAGGTCAGGACTTCACTGATAGCAGACAATTTAAACAAGCATTGCTAAATTATGGGCTGAAAAACTTTCATCATCTATGTTTCCAAAAGGATGAGAAGAAGAAAGTTAGTGCCAAGTGCAGCTGGACTGGTTGCCCCTGGAGTATATATGGCTCAATAACCTCCAAATCAACATGGTTTATTGTATCAAGATACAACAATGTTCACAATTGTGTGGCCAGGAGGAACAATAAGCTAGTGACTAGTACAGTCATAGCTGAAAAGTATTTCAGAGAAATAAAGGACAATCCTGGTTGGAGAGTAGAGAAAATGCAGGAGGCAATTCTGGAATATCTGTGTGCTTATGTCAGTGAGTCCAAGTGCAAGAGAGCAAAGAAGCTGGTTATGGAAAAGATCATTGACCAGACATCTGGAGAATATGCAAGAGTATTTGACCATCATTTAGAGCTAGTTAGAAGCAACCCTGGTAGCACAGTTGCAATGGCATTAAATCCAGATGTTCTTGACAGACCAGTTTTTGAAAGAATGTATGTGTGTCTTGATGGATGCAAAAAGGGCTTTCTAGCAGGCTGTAGAAGAATTGTGGGATTGGATGGATGTTTTCTGAAAGGTCCAGTGAAAGGGCAACTACTTTGTGCAGTTGGGAGAGATGCAAATAATCAAATGTCTCCAATAGCTTGGGCTTGTGTTGAAAATGAAAATTATGACAGTTGGTATTGGTTCTTGTCCTATCTTCAAAAAGACATTCAAATAAATAACAATGGTGAGGAATGGGTAATCATATCAGACCAGCAAAAAGGACTCATCAAGGCAGTAAATAAGATTATACCTGGGGTTGAACATATGATGTGTGCAAGGCATATATATGCTAACTGGAGGAAGCTACATAGAGACAAAATATACCAGAAAATGTTCTGGGCACGTGCCAAATCTTCTGACAAGATACAATTCAACTACAACAGGGCAAAGCTAGCCCAAAAAACTCCAGATGGAGTAAAGGACATGATGAAGACAACACCTGAACATTGGAGCAGGGCATTTTTCAGACTTGGTTCGTACTGTGATTCAGTGGAGAATAATTTGTGTGAATCTTTCAACAATGCTATTATGAGAGCAAGATTTTATCCAGTTGTCTCACATATGGAAATAATTAGGAGAAAGATAACTGCCAGGATTGCAGAGAATAGGGCCAAATCATTAAATTGGAGTGGTACAATCTGCCCCAATATTTTTAAGAAGTTGCAGCTGAATATAAGGAGATCAAAAAATTGCTCTGTTTTGTACAATGGAGACAAAGGATTTGAAATTATGGAGGGGTAGCATAGAAGATTCACAGTCAGCTTGGACAACTGGACTTGCACTTGCAGATATTGAGAACTATCAGGATTACCATGTTGTCATGCAATAAGTGCAATATACACTGTAGGCAAAGAAGTAGATGATTTCATTGCTTCTTGCTACAGGATAGATGTCTATGACCAGACATATCAGCATGTGTTGCAACCTGTGGAAGGGAAAGAGAGTTGGCCAATTGCTCCCAATCCTAGGCCTTTTCCACCTATCAAAATCAACATGCCAGGAAGGCCTAAGACAGAGAGAAGAAGGGAAGAGGGAGAGAAACCCAAAAGCAAAAAAATGTCCAGAAAAGGTATCATTATTAGATATTCCTTGTGTGGAGTGGAAGGTCACAACAAAAGGAAATGCAAAGGTAACCAAGCTGCTGTGAATGAACAAGCAAGGATGAATAAAGCATCAAAAGGAAAAGCCAAACAACAAGAGAAAACAGCAAGACAGGTAATTTCCTTGTTATTTTTAGCTACTTATTGCATATGTGCTAAATTCATTTATTTCCTGTGCAGCAAGCTCATGTGCAATCTGCTCCTATGCAATCTGCTCCTGTGCAAAAATGTCCAGTGAAGAAGAAACAGAAGAAAACTACAGTTAGTGAACAAAGAGTCTCCCAACCTGCCCCATCAAGTCAAGCTTCTCAATCTTCTGGTGGAATGCATTTCCCAAGATCACAAGCAATCCCCATGTCACAAGTAGTTACTCAGCCAGTGCCCAAATCTGGGAGAATGGAGTGGTACCTTGGTGGAAAAGTGTAGTGTTGTTCTGAATTTATTTTGCTTCAGTCAAGGCAGTCAGTTGTGAACTGAATTTGTTTTGCTTCCGTAACAATTAGCTTGTTTGTTTTGAACTGAACTCAATGAGATGTAGTGTTGTTCTGAATTTATTTTGTTTAAATTGGAAGTGACAATTAGCTTGTTTGTTTGGTCAGTTGTCTGATTTCATACTATAATATATCTATGAGTTTGTTTGGTTGTCAATTGCAAGGGAAAAACATGTAAATGCAGGCAACGCGCTGCCTAAAATTTGCAAAAATTCATAGCACAACATAGACGAAATGCTGCCAAAATTCACAACATAGTACAAAATGATTTATATTATTTCACCATAATTCATTACATTGCAACTCATTGCAAGCTCATAATTCAGTTGCTAGCCATGCAAACTCCACAGTACATAGCAAATGCTACAGATAATATCCACATGATGAAAAGATTGCTTCCTCCATTTTCTTTCATCTTCATCTTTGCTTCCTCTGCTTGCGTACCTAGCTGGTTACTCCGTTCCTTGTTCTTCTTCAGTCCATCATGCACCAGGTCAGATTGGAGCCTTGCAATTTCATCATCCCTGTTCCATACAACATCTCGCAGATCTCAGACTAAATCTCTTTGAAATTTGCACATCACATCGTCAGCCCAAGCAAATTTGTCACAGCCAATGCCGCCATCTATCTGGCAGAGCAACATTCACAAAGAACCAAAATTGGCATCCAAAACAGAATGAAACGAACCAAATTACTGGAAACAGCTACCAACTTACTGAGCGTATCTTGCAATTGCGGTATCTCCGTCCAGGATTATCGTCACTCCAAGAGATCCACTACGGCATCATCTCTCTGCAATCGCAGAACTTGGCGGGAGCATACTCGAACCAAGAATCAAGCAGACGGATGGGACGGCGACGCCAAGATGCTCGCCCTCAAGAATCGCCAGAGCTGGTTCCGTGTGAGTCGCCATGCTCTACACGCGAGAAAACAGAGGAGGAAGAACCCTAAACAGAAGAGAGGAAAGGGGATTTTATCAGCGCGCCTCCCCGGACTCTTTTTGTCGCCGTCATGCGCCTCCCTGGCCTAATCCAACCTCCACGTCAGCGAAACCACCATCCAATACTGCTAAAAGCGGCCGTGGGGGGTTAGTTGCCTAATTTGATTAAGTTTGGGGTGTTAAGAGCCCTAGTTAGTAGTTTGGGGGTTTAGCGCGTGGAACCTGAAAGTCTAAGGGTTATGTGGACTATTTTCTTAATAGCCAAGTAAACACGCCCCTAACGACAAAGCGCGGAGGTCATCCAAGTCGATCGACGGGGCCGGGGAAAAGAAGTAGCAACCGACCCGTACTTGTCCATTGCTGCCCGGACAAGGGAAGTATTTCTCGTCCTTCGTTCAAGCCGACAAGGGACGGCTGCGGGGCGAGGCGAGGCGGCGACGAGAGCGGAGTCTCGAAAACCAGTTCGTGCCCCTTGCCATGGATCCCATCATGAAGCTCCTCGAGGACGACGAAGAGGTGCCCGGCCCGACACCAAACTCCTCCCTCCTCTCCTGCCATTTTATTATTGGGGGAAGGGAAGGTCTCAATGGCAGTTTCTTGTTGTTGGGATTGCGCAGGATGAGAGCATCCACTCGGGCGCCGATGTCGAGGCCTTCACGGCCGCGCTGAACCGCGAGGTGGAGGGCAGCGCCAGCGCCAGCGCCGCCGCCGCCTCCTCCCAGCCACTGGATCACGCCGCCGGTGAGCACCCAGTCCCATGACCCTCGTAGATGATTTCCGGCTCTAGAATCAAATTCGAGCCGTCCCGTATTTTCCCCTGGAACCAGGTGTCAGAGTCCGCTGTTCTTGCTGGTAGATTTGGATGAGTAATGGAATCAAGAAACATAATGCCGAATGCAGCTCCTTAATTTGTGTTACCGGTTTGCAATTTTAGGTTTAGAGTGCGCCCGGGGATTTCTGACAGATAAACCAGTCATCAATGGACTGGCTCTCCTCTATGATCGAATGATAGGAATCAAGAGGAGACAAATTTTGCTGTGCTCAGACTAGGGTTTGAACTTTTGAAGCTTATTCGTGCAAGGAAACAAAATTTAGGAAGTGAATTTTGAATTCTGGAGTTTATGGGTCTTAGAAAAGTTAGAGCTTCTTGCTTCTTGATTGCATGCATATAACAATGAAGAGTGGTTATTGAATTTGAGAACATCTATATCTTCTGAAATTGGAAATGAATTTTATCATAAATATAGCAAGAGCCCATGAATCCATGGGCATTCAGCATGCAACGAGTTTTTTTGTTTTTACTGGAGAATTTTTTGTTAGTGCATGAATGTAATCAGGCATATTGCAACTGAGATAACTACTATGTTGTTGAATCGGAATTTTCCATTGGTTTGCCCATAAAGCAGGTCTGGATTGAGAGAAATGTATCCATTGAGTGCTACCATACGGGATATCATCACATCATTCGATTTGTGAACAATAATTCGAACACAGTACATAGGGATATATTGCCCAAGAATGTTAGCTCAACCGAATGTGTTCCTTGAACGAACATGAGTTGCAACTTAATTCAGGAATGGTGACGTGGAGGTACTTGTAAGAGTATTTTGTGTCACCCTTTTGTCATGTAGAATTTAAACAATTTTAAAGCATCTAGTGCATCCACAATGCTTCACTTCAGCATTATGTAAACATATGGGACCTCAGATTTTGAATGATGTGGAAGAGAGAGGGTGGCCAATAAGCTAGGTATGTGTCATGAGATTTGAGCATAAATTTATCTAAATAAACCTGGTTGGAGCAATTATAGTTGCATCATTTAAAATTTTCTTGGATTCTTTTAGATACACTGGAGTGGTAGTTTCTAGCTTTTTGCATCAATAATGATAAATAGAGCATTTTCTCATAGATGGCTAGATACAAAGCTTAGATATAATGGATTGTATATGCCCTTGCACTGATCTTTTAGTAGCAGTGAGGTTCAAACAAATATTTCTTGAAGTTGAAAATAAGTTATGACTTAATTCAGTACGGTGGTATTTTTCTCCGAGTATTTATTTTCCCCGTTTGTTGTGAAGAACTTGAAGAAGAGTCAACATCAACGCTGGTGCTCTTGAAGCAAGAAAGGTCTTAAACAAATATTCCCTAAAGTTGAAAATAACCTCCAGCTTAATTAATGAATTGTTATCTAGTACTGTATCTTTTTAGTTGTATTTACATTTGCATTCTCCTTTTGCTTCGGAGTATTTGAACTAGAGTGGAGAAGTGTGCTAATTTGACCAATAATTGCAGGTACATTGCCTCAGGAAAGGAACTCAGTAGTAAACCAGAGTCATGGACAGTGGCAAGCTTCAGTAAAGAATGAAATTAAAAACCAGGAGAGCCAACAACAGGAACAAAACCACTTATATTGCAAAAATGAGCAGTCATCCAGACCTGAAGCAGTTCCCATAGGTGCTGATAACCAACAGCTTCATTCTAGTGCTCAAAATGAATTTGACCGGCTAAATGTCAAGCAAGAGCCAGGAAACAATGCTCATCAAAGTACTGTTGGTCAGCAGCAGCCTATGCAACAAATAAAGAGTCAACAACCACCAGGCACAAACCAAACCAACAGTCCAGCTACGGTGGGAAAACCTCCTGTTGTTACATTTCATATGCTAATCCCGATTTTGAGACGCTACCTTGACAAAGACAGGGATATACAAGTTCAGTCCATTTTTGCAAAGTTACGGGTTGGTATTTGTCCCTCAGTTCTGTTGAATTAGAAAAATTAACTGCTCCAAAATATTTCATAACAGATTACCTAATCTTTTTATTACTTTAAATTTTACTTTTTATTTCCAATAGAAAAATGAGGTCAGCAAGGAACATTTCTTAAAGGTTATTAGGACTATTGTTGGTGATAAGTTGCTCAAGCAAGCTGCTTCACAATATCAAATGCAGGTAACAAAGCTTTCCACCCTAATGCACGTCCATGTAAACATAAACTAACTCCACTTCATTTGTAGTGCTGCCTCACATTTGTGAAGTTAATATTTAAGTTAGGTCAATCTATATATCTGTCAGCGGTCATTGTATGGTTATTCTTACTCTTATCAACATATTCCTTTTTTGGTAGTTATTTTGGTCTTCTTTGGCCGCAGGCTGCTCAGGCACAACGGAATCCCCTGGCAAAGCCAACCAACTTATCTTTGTTAAGTCAAGTTTCAGGTCAGCAAAATGAGAGCTCAAGACCACCTCAGTTTCGACCTTCGTCGTCTGGCCAAATGCAGAGTAACATAGGTTACACAGCTTCAGAGGGCAATTTACAGAAGCCTAATGAAACAGGTAACATGCCAGATAGGAAAGGAGTGCATATGCTACAAAACCGTCCACCTAATATCCACTCGACCCCAGTGCAAGCAACACAACATCATCTGCAGCGTCCCCAGACATCTTTGCCAGTGTTTGGGGCAAATAATATTCATGCCCGTCCATTTGCACAGTCAGTTGGAGGTCCAACTGCGCCACTTAGAACACAGATGGCAGATTCTGGTCAAAGAGGACAATTTTTCCAAGGAGGTGTTGCCACACGACCAACACTGCAAAGTAATCAACCTTCACGGCAACAACCGTTAAACAAGGAGCAGAAAGCTAACTCTTTCACCCCAACAGCACATATGAACAAAGAAGCTGCTAATCAGCCCTCTGAATCTGCACAAAGTTCTTTTGCTACCTCAAATGCAAAACAAGTCAACCCAGCACTTTTATCTTCAAAGGGTGGTGGTGTTTTGGAAAATCAACCATCTGGTTTGGCCAGTTCTAAGTCTTTGACTACGGCAAGCTCAAATCAACCTCATCGATCTCATGGTACTCCAACAGACCTTAACATGCAGGTACACACTGGTGTGCTATTGCGTTTATATACGTGTTTGTGTGTTTATAGTTGTACTTACTGTTCAATTTGAAATCAGCATGGATCATTTTCTCTATTACATTGAGTTGAGGTATACACTAAGTTATATAGTTCATACACCTAAAAGATATGGGTCAGGAGAATGTAATACCTTGAAGATGAGGGTATGGAAACTAGGTTGATCCTACAACCTTTGTGAAGAATTTTGAAACTTGAAGCTCTGATGAACATATTGGAGATTGATGCTTGCCTGCTGGTAGTGGGAACTTGGAAATTATGCACTGGCACCAGTATGCTTGATTGGATTGTTCGCAATCTGTATAGTAACAATGCTGTAAGTTACAATAGATATGGTGCATCACATGAAGCACCAATATGAGCAACCAATGAAGCCAGATAATCTTTGATATATGGAACAAACAGGATAACTACTGCCATGAAGATGGCTGGACGACACAATGTAGGGGATGGGGGATTAAAACATAGGTTGGGGCAGACGAACGAGGGAGACAACAGACTGATAACTACTTTTTTATTGCTTGATTAGATATGTTACACACTAGTCCTTTATATCGGACGACTAACTTGATCGACAGGCCATATCTCAATTCAAACTCAAGACCAAACCATAACTCTACCTTCCTAGTTCAATTGGACTGTTCGTACCAAATTATTTATTCATTTTCCTAACCTTCCTATCTCTAAAATGACCTATCCAATGCCTTCAGGGATATGCCTATGTCCTGCACTCACGACCATAACAATTTAGTAGTAGTTTCAAGTAAGATCATCAGTATCACGATACACACAATAGTTGTTGAAGTATAAGTGTATTGCCCACCGTTCTCCATCAGCTTAAGCTTTTTGGTGAACTTGTTGGGCATGCAATTCTACATGGTATCAGAACCAAGAGGTCTTACTGTGGTAGGGTTGTGGTCCATCTATTAGGATCGATAGGATCGGGTATAAGGTCATGATACTCATAATAAACTATATCAGTATATAAGTTTGGTATTCTGATACTCCCTCCGGTCCATATATTAATGTTCTCAACTTTTTCTAGATACGAATGCATCTAGTCTAAATACTTAACTAGATACATACGAATCTAGATAAAGTTGAGGCCATTAATATGGACCGGAGGGAGTACTAATATATGTATTTTATGATTGCAGTGGGTTACAAAATATGAATATAAAATATGTTTAATCGAATGCAATGTGAATAATTGCATCCACCACCCAAGCATATATATTTGATTCAAAGTCCACAATCTGTATTGTAGGCATACATATTTGAGTGATACTAACATAGCTGGTGCAAAAGGCTTTTTATGTCATCTAAGCACAAGTCGAAAACATCTGTTGTAGTCTGTAGTGCACTGGCTTGCAGCTGCCTTAATGCTCACACCCTGTCAATTGGTCTGACCAGTACCATGGAATACTTATATCGTCTCTACCGCTTCATAACAATTGAATTCATGAAGTACACTTGCTGTACACAGTCAAGCAGGTGACGGATCATCACAGAGAGGTCTTCTGGGCATCTCTTCGGCTGCAGAAAATATCATAGTATTGGAAGCCAGGGTGTTGGCTCTGATGCCAAATGGGATCTTTATGGGATAACTACAGTCCGAAGGAATTGCTGAAGCAGCACAAGCGAGGGGGTTAAGGGTTTAACAAGATGATGCCCGTGCGATTGCTGGGGAAATAGATGCTCTAAATAAAAAAAATCAGGAAACATCGATTAAAACATGTGTGGTAATGTTAATAAGGTTGTCACAAAATTCACTCTTGGGTTTGTTGTTATCCCTAAATCTAATAAGGTACAGCGTACTTGCTTTGTAAATTTTCTAACAAAAAGATGCTACTTCCCTTTGACTTATTATTATTTTTTGAATAATTTTGATTGAATGAAATATAAGCAGTGTTGTATGCTATCCAGACAAAAAAAATATTTATACCGGTGAGGGTCGAGGAATAAGGGCATTGATTCCTCATAATACATGGCTGAAAGATGGTAATACTCCCTCCATTCTAAAGCTTAAGGCTTATATTTTTTTTGAAAAGTCAAACTATGTAAAGTTTGACCATGTTTTTAGAAAATTATATTAATATTTACAACATGAAATTCATACCGTTTGATACATCATGAAACATAGTTTCACATGGTATCGATATAATATCATAGTTCTTTATATTTTTTTCTAAAAATTTGGTCAAACTTTCCGTAGCTTGACTTTTTAAAAACAATATAAGCCTTAAGTTTTGGAACGGAGGTAGTATGACATTAAGAGGGAAAAAGGATGACGATGAACCAAGTTAAGTGTCTTAGCCTTAGGCCAATCTACATCGAAAATATGAAATGGAAAGATCACATGCTGCCAGGCTAATGTTATCTTTGAGGAGTAGAGCAGTGTCATTCCCTAATGCACCCAGATAAATTGTCGAAAATAAGCATGGCTTCAAGACCTGAGAGAGTGGAGGATTACCAAAAGCAAATATTAGTTACCTTGATAGTTTTTACATTACATTATATTGTGTGTGTTGGAGTCTAGGTTAGCATAGTAGTATTGTCCTAGGAGAGTCTAGAGTATTCCAGTAAGTGTTGGAGTCTGAGTTAGTGTAGTAGTACTACTCTTGTAGATTCTAGAGTATTCTAGGGAGTGTTAGTATAGTAGTAATGTCCTACTAGAGTCTAGATCATTCTAGTGTACAAAGTGAAGATGTAAGGCTAGATTGTGCTATATATAGGAGGGTGTGGAGGTCCAAGGGACCAACCAAGCCAATCCAGAAAATTTCCCCCAAAACCTACATGGTATCAGAGCTAGGCTCCTCCTCCTAACCCTAGCTGCCACCATTCCACTACTGCAGCACCCACTCCGGCTCTTGTTGTCAATAACACCGGGCGCATTGTAGTCACCTAAGCGGCAGGAGGACGCATCCCGTTGCTCACTACAGGCAGTAACCACCTTATGTTGCATGATGTGTTGTGTGAGGCTTGGTTGCTGCTCTGTACGGAGGTTGCTTAGTGAGCTAGTTAGAATGGTGCAATTGAGATGTTGATAGGAGGATAATAAGTTAGCTGGATTTGGGGACCAAGAGAAACTGGAGGTGGACGAGGACCTCTGATCTGGTCGGAGATGGGCAGATGCAGAGGTGATGGTGATGGCCATGGTTTTAAAGGCATCGCCTAGGCGATGCCTAGGCGTCCAGGCGCCCCTCCTCCGCTTTGCAAAAATGGGCGCTTTAGGCGCCTAGGCGTCCAAAGCGCCCGCCTAGGCGTCAGAGCGCCCCCCTGTCGCCTTAAGACGCCTTAACGCCTTAAAAACCATGGTGATGGCTGGAGCTGTGTGGTGCTGGGCTGTGGTCGTGGAAGGAGACAACTGGGTGAGGTCTCCAGTTTGGTCGTTCTTGGCTGAGGGAAGAGGTGAGCTGCAGAGCTGCAAGGTGTGGAAGCCTAAAGCGGAGGTACAACCATACAAGGGAGTGCTCCCTGCTGGTGGTTGTTGGACAAGATTCGGTTTCAGGAGGAAGAAGGTATTGCTGCTGTGTTGCAGCAGAGAAAAGAGGAGTCCAGGAGGGGGCAGCTGCTGAAGCTGGTGTGAGAAGGCGGCTGTGGATGGTGATGTTGATGGTGAGGCTGCTGTGGCTCTGTAGGAGCTGTTGTTGAGGTGAGGCAGCCGTGGTTCCGCGGGAACCGGAGTTGATGAAGAGGCAATGACGATGCTCAAGCTAATGAGGGAACGCGTGTGGTGCCAGGGTTGTACGCGCCGGTGTGAGAAGGCGCATGAGTTGGAGAGGCAACAATCGACCAACGCAAGAAGGATTGGAGGTGTCTAGCTTGATGCAGAGTTGTTGCATTGTGATGGTGATGGCTCGCACAAGGCGGGGCTTGGATGATCCGAGTTGGTTGGGTGCTTGACGACCGATGGAGCAAGAGCTAGAGTAAAATGCTCTCATGTGTCTTTGTATGCTGGTAAGCTAGATGTGTAGTGGTCGTAGTAAGTTTCATGGAGTTGTAGCAAGATGGTCATGGTGACTGACCCATGCCCATCTTGAAGGGGAGTGTTGGAGTCTAGGTTAGCATAGTAGTATTGTCCTAGGAGAGTCTAGAGTATTCCAGTAAGTGTTGGAGTCTGAGTTATTGTAGTAGTACTACTCTTGTAGATTCTAGAGTATTCTAGGGAGTGTTAGTATAGTAGTAATGTCCTACTAGAGTCTAGATCATTCCAGTGTACAAGTGAAGATGTAAGGCTAGATTGTGCTATATATAAGAGGGTGTGGAGGTCCAAGGGACCAACCAAGCCAATCCAGAAAATTTCCCCCAAAACCTACAGTGTGACTAACAACAAATAATGAAATTGTCACGTTCAAGTTTTCACTGCTAATCTATGTCTAGCACAGGAAAGGTTAATCAAATAATGATAATTTTACAATGAAACTTACCGACTTCGCTATCCTAGATAGCTGCATGTCTAGCTCCTTCAGTTGGATTAATATACATGACCACTGAAACATGGCAACGCCCACGTTGAGAAGAAGAAAACATGCCTCATGTATATCTTGATATATTCAGTCCAAGCAATATGTACACATCTCGAAATTAGTTCTATACATCTATGTGATTCTCACCTCTTAGATTGATACAATATGCATCAAATTATGTATGCACTAATTCTTTGTTCAAGATAGAGCGATCAAAAGTATTTTTTCTGCTGATACAGTGAAGTGGAGGCCATGTACAGTAAAAGTGTAGAACTTGATAATAAAAGAAAGGAAAATGATCCTAGTTTTATGTGTACCTGCGTATGATGATTCGGCGGGGAAACTATGGTGGCAAGGGCTAAATCCATCCAACTGAACGAAAGGATTAACGTGAAGATCCCCGGTGGGACCCCACCAAGTTGATACAATCCTGAAACGGACCAAATTTTCAACAGACAGAAAGAGACATAATCAGAAGGAGCGGAACCTTGATTTCTATTTCACCTTGGAGCACCTTCTGTTGGACGTCCGAACCCTGTCCAAACCCAGCAACCACAATAGTGCTCTGCCGGGGACGCACCGTGGGAGGTTACAGGGAAATTATAGGATGTGTGACAATCACCATACTGCAACGACAACATACCGCCTAGAAGACGCCGCTGGCGGGCCAAGCATTTGGAAGAACGCTATCACGAGGGACTCGCAAAGTAGGTGCTTGATTTCTCAGACGCGATTTCTCAGATGCCCCACTTTTGTTGGATCTCCTTACTTCTTGTGTCTCTTCCGTTTAATTTTGATCGACTCAGGTTAGATAGAGGAATTTATGGGGTTCAATCTGAACAGACGCATGGGAGCTCAAGAGACCGATTATAATAAGAAACGTGAAGAATGAGAGGGTACTGAGACTTGACGGGAACACCAAAGGAGGCGCCTATCGAAGGACGCGGGCCAGGAGATTAATGATGATCTCGTGGGAGAGGAGAGGACACGTGTGGTACAACAACGGAGTACGAGAGAAATTTATGCGTACTGATACACCTGTTGCCAATTGATTATATGGCTTAAAAAGACAAAGTGGAATGTTGTGGTGGCAAAAAAAGATGACGTGGTATGGAAGATGAGGTGGCATAGCTGCATGTTGAGAGAAAACTTAGTGGGAATCACCTATTTAGTTATTATATAGATTAAAAAATCACTAGAATAAGAAAAAATGTAGGATTGCAATGCATTGTGATGTCATACTACCTTTAGTCCTACAGGGTTAATTGAACCACATGACAACCATAAGTATGTTCCAAGAGTTATGGGCCAAAAAAGCCCATTCAAAAACTTCATATGGAGTATAATCCTACACATCAAACAACCAACACAGGCTAAATTCTTAGGGATGTCATCCTCCACAATCCCCGTGAAAACTCCTTTGAATCAAAGACGCAAAGATGAGGGAGATGACTCTAGGAGGATACTAGATTGATAAACTCGTCATGCTTGATTGATTATGAACATGCTTGCCCTTAAATAAGGATGCAAATACTTGGTTTCAAAATGATCCTATCTCTAAGCTATCTTGTCTCAAATCCGAAGGATACAATATTATCTAATTCCACTTTCCTAACTAAAGGGACGTCATCCTTTATTTGGATATAATAGGGCCTTTTGTCCCCTAACCAGGTCACCAAACATTATATGATTCAATCATTCTATCATTTCCATTTGTGTTCTACATTGCTAGATGTGCCAGTTATACTTACTCTTGCTTGGAATAGGCGAGCAAGCTTAAATTAGGTGAATAGCAGACATAATTGACAAAGTAGTTAATGATTTACCAGGCAAGATGATGGAGCTGGTGGATTTAAGAATGCAAGTTAAGCAATTTGATGCTGGCCTCACTGGTTGATAACGCCCTGAGATTCGATTGCAGAAGTGAAATATTCTTTTCATTTGTGTGCACAAAATGCATGAATTCCTTCCTCTTTTCCTGTTTATTTCTTATGCGATTTGACTAATTATTCCCTCTACTCACAAAATGGTTCAGTATCATGAAGGATTTTGATGTTTTGCTCTAATGATTGTTGCTGCTTCATTAGATCCAACCTTCTACCCAAGCACCTCCTTCTGGAGCAGCTTCCAAAACGCCTCAAAAGAAGCCATCTCCTGGACAGAAGAAACCTTTGGAAGTAATTGGCTCATCTCCTCCACCATCCAGGTAATTTTATTTTTCAATCATTCTTTGGTTGGTAGATCGCAATTTGATCGTACTTGCTCTTGGTTCGTGATGCCTTTTATATTGTGCCAGCAAAAAGCAGAAGGGATCTGGAGGTTTCCACGATCAAAGCATTGACCAGCTGAATGATGTTACTGCAGTTAGTGGTGTTAATCTGAGGGTATGTTACATTCTGTAATGTGCCTTTGTTCTTTTGATTTGCTTTGTGCATACCTGTTATGAAGGAGCTTCAATGCTGTAACTATTATTTTTGCCAGGAAGAAGAGGAGCAACTTTTCTCTGCTCCGAAGGAAGAGAGTCGAGTTTCAGAAGCTGCTCGAAAAGTTGTACAGCTGGAAGAAGAAAGGCTCATTCTACAGAAGGAACCTCTGACAAAGAAATTAGCAGAGATCAGTTAATATATACTTCATCATTCAACGGTAGTTAAATTGATAGAGGAACTTTGTGTTCCGTCTTCTAATGTTATTGTGTTGGCAGTGAGGAAATATAATCTGAAGAGCATAGGCAGTGACGTGGAACGTTGTCTATCCATGGTGAGAGATTATCTAGCAAGGCCCTTTCAAGATTTGGCTTATGCCTAATCTAACTTGAGCTTTCTCCAGTGCGTTGAGGAGCGATTACGAGGATTCATAAGCAATATTATAAGGCTTTCAAAACAGGTGCAATACATTAATCTTGTTGACATTTCCTACATTAAACTTAATCTGTTTTGATAATAATTAATTATGCATTATTTCTTTATTATTTGCAGCGGGTTGACATTGAAAAATCAAGGCATCATATTTATCCTTTATCTTCTGATGTTCGGAGTCATATATTGAGGGTCAACCGGGAAGCTAGAGAACAGTGGGATAGGAAGCTGGCTGAAGATGCCGATAGAATCAGAAAACAAAGTGATGTTAGTTCTGCATGATTTTTATGTTTGGTTTATTTAATTTATATTTCCATATGTATTCATGTAACGCTTGCTTCGTATGGCGCCTTTTTTATGTAAGGTATGTTTTAGGTTTTTCGAAGGAATTTGTATACCTTGAACAATTATTTTAGTTGCCAATATCAAGTGTGTTATATATTATATATAGTGGTACTCTAGATGTAGGTACTGATGTTGAATATTTATAAGCTCGCTAGGAAATAAAGTTTGCTGACTTATATCAAGACTGTTTAGTGTGAGTTATGTGAATATTTATAAGCTCGCTAGGAATTTGTATACCTTGAACAATTATTTTAGTTGCCAATATCAAGTGTGTTATATCTTATATATAGTGGTACTCTAGATGTAGGTACTGATGTTGAATATTTATAAGCTCGCTAGGAAATAAAGTTTGCTGACTTATATCAAGACTGTTTAGTGTGAGTTATGTGACACAAGTGACACCGTTGGATTTGTATTCAAAAGTATTTTCCAGTGATAGCATAGACACCTTACAGTTCAGAGCAGAGGGGGGCATTTGTTATCTAAATCACATTAGATAAGTAAAAGTATATGCTTGCAACTGGGGACGCATTTAGTTGGGCTGGCCTACTGCAATTCATGCAGCCACCTCTAAGCGATTTCTGCAATTCTCCGATGGTTAGGCTTGAGAGTGCATGTGGTGATTGGTTCACCAATGACCAATTCGATCTCACTACTAGTTTCTTTTTAGATAGGAAGAACAAAGGATCAGATATCTGATCTATCTAATGTTTATTGCATCAGTTAATATGGGTTAGTTGTAGCAGGTATATGGAAAGTGCAGTACGATATGTGTGTGTACTGCAATATTTCTGTTGAATTGTTCATTAAGTGTTTGTTTCATAGAAACAATCAGATATCCAATCTAATTCTAGATTGTTTTAGTAGAGGACTATTGATGTATGTCATACTGACTACTTTTTGTTTGAGAGAACACACAAGCTTGGCATCTCGGTGACTTTTGTGGAAATCTGAGACTAGGCCACAACAAGCATGTACCACATCCCAATTATGATAAGTTTCGTTGTAAATTATAGCTTGGAGTCCCATATATTCCTATTGTATTTATAATTTAACCTACTGTATAAGGTTCATTGTTTTATACAAGCAAACTTAACAACTTGTTATATGTAAATGTAACCATGGCTTGATATTGTGTATCAAGCCATGGTTACATCCGAATCGTAGTCCCTCTGACCTACTGCTCCTATTATAGGATTATTATACTGCTTTAAAGATTTGTAATTTGTTACTCCATCCGATCCAAATTAATGGACTCAGATTTGTCTAGATTCGGATGTATTTTGATCAAAATACATCCGAATCTAGACAAATCTGAGTCCATTAATTTGGATCGGATGGAGTATGTCAATTAGTCATCTAAATATTACTAGACGAGCTCTTCCATTGATATAATTACAACTATGATCTAACCAGCATGTTTTGTGTTTTCATTGAATTGGAATTAGACGGCAGTGTGAAGTTGTCTAGAGCAGAACTCCCTTTTCACTTCAGTTTTGTTGTTCATTAGAAATTCTAGATTGTATGGTCAATTACTGTTTTGTTTGATCAAATTCGTAATTCCAGGGAGATGACAATTCAGTTTCTTCAGAAAAGGACAAGGCTGAGAGCCGTGGCACATCAAAGCATGCTAAGGTAGTTATCCTTTCACCCTCATCAGGTCTCAGATGATTATTATGTACATTGTTTCTTACTCGAGATGTGTATGGTCTTATTTGCATTGCAGACTTACAAGGAGGAAGATGATAAAATGAGAACAACAGCTGCAAACGCTGCTGTGCGAGTTGCAGCCGGAGGTGATGATATGCTTTCAAAGTGGCAATTGCTAGCTGAAAAAAATAAACAGAGAGGTGAAGGAGGCGATGGTTCTTCCGGCTCCCTAACCAGTACGATGTCACCTCACAAGCCTTCACCCAAAGCTGGAAAGGGCTCAAGAGAACAGCAGGAAATTGAGAAGCGAGGCTATTTTTCAATGCTTGGACCTGGTAAGCTCGTGATAATTTGGTTCTTGTGTTGTTCAGTGTCTATTTTTTATGACATAGCAGGCAGCAGCAACCTTAGGAGTTCAATAAGGATGTACTCCCTCCGTTTCAAAATATAAGATGTTTTAGGTTTGTAAAGCTAATGTATCTCGACCCCTTTTAGTACGTAGGTTTGGAGAGGTTCGGAGTGAACCTACACACTAAAATGGGTCTAGATTCATTAGCTTCACAAAGCTAAAACATCTTATATTTTGAAACGGAGTAGGAGTTTGGTACTTAGCTTAGTCCAGGAGTACTGTTTGCTAAGTTTTTTTTGCTAGGTAGTCGGTTTAGTTGAGAAGTCTAGTAGTTATGTTACTTCGTCTAGTCCTATTATCTAAGTAACAACGCGGATTTGGTAACATGGATGCTACCAATGCACACAAGCGTTGACTGTATTAGGTGCCAAGATGAGAGAGAGCCAAAATCTTGCATGCAGTTGACGGTGTCATTGCCGTTTGTAGCATAGCATGGCCAGCTGTTTTTGTAGCATAGCAAACAACATGTATTGTTGCAAAAATTTCTATCAACTCGGGATGCATGCGTATGCTAGTTGTACTTGCCGAACTAGACTAGCTGTACTTTGGTGAGATGTGTGCATGCTAAGCATCAAACTGAACAAGGAAACATGCATGAATTTTGACAATAAAACCAGCCATGAGAGTAGACCAAGATGGCAAGCAGGTTATCATGTGTCCCGGGGTGTACGAATTTCGGCCAAAATCTTTGCCTGTGGCTCTCGTTTAGCGCGAGAGTGTTTCCCGCGTCTGTTTTCGCTAGATATTTTTTCAGTACAAAACGCAAAACTTGTTTCTTTATATATACGGTGGTGTTCAATGGTCTACATATAGTGCTAGCTTGCATGCTCAAATATTGGTCTTTTTATTGGTCTACATGTAGTGCTAGAATGTATGCTAAAATTTTGACCGGTTCAATGGTCTAAATGTATTGCTAGCTTGCATGCTCAAATTTTGGCCGGTTTAACACAAGTATTGCTAGTTTGCATGTGATAGGTGAGCTTTTGCTAGTTTGCATGCATATGCTAGCTTGCATGTGGTACTTGAATGTACTAGCAACATGGCGAATATTATGCTCTTGATGTAATGGAGGTGGTGTTTTCCGTTAGAGATTTTGTGTTCCGGTTGCTCAAATTCATGCTCTCTATAGAATATCCAATGGTTGGATTAATATGCACAGGTAGCACGCAGCCTAGGTAGCCCACTATTTTCGATCTAAGTAATATTGGTAAATACATGTCTATTAGTTGGAAGTGCCTTATATGTTAGAGTTGTAAATCTTTGAGGATTTTGTTAGTTGATTTCCTCTTCCTCTACAAAAGAGGGATGCCAATCTCTTTTCCAAACGGAAGCAATCAATCTACCATATCCCTACCTTCTCTGTTCTCCTGTAAGTTCTTGGCTTTCCTGATCAGTCTCCTTAACTATCTCCCTCTCTTTCTGTATTATTCTTTGTCGCCAGCAGCCCTGCCCACTTTTATTCATCTGCCCCAACCAGGCGTCTGTAGCCTTACCAGAATCTGCCATGGCTTCCCGTATGGAGAGTAGACGAAGAGTTTGACCACTCACTTGAGTGCGATTACTGACCAACTGGATGGTCTCTAGTCAAACATGTCGTTGCCACCGGTGGCTTACTGCCTGTGTTGGAGGCACCACGGTTATTCAGTTTCAAGTTTCCCATCTACCATGGAAGGAGGATCCACAAATGTGGGTAAGTTGTTGCGAACAATTTTTCCGTCTTCAACGCACCATGGAGGAAGAGAAGGTTTGGCTGGCATCATACCACAGGGAAGGGTCAGCCCAACACTGGTCTATCTGCTGGAATGTGATAGAGGTGTGCCAGCATGGAGTACCTGTATGTTGTTTTTGGTCCTCCGATGTTTACCAACCACTTGGGAGAGCTCATTAGTCTAAGCATGACTGGGACGGTCAAGGAGTACCAGGGGAGATTCTTGGCACTGCTTTGTGTGCAGGTAGCTGTCGGACCAAGGGTACAGGTGGTACCCCGGCCCATGGACGGCTGGGCTGCTAGTCGGGTTGGCAGGGCGCCTCGCGAGTGCGTCGAAGGTCCTTCTAGAGGGGCGCTTCAGGAATCCTCACCAAGGGGCTTCTAGAGGGGAATGCACACCTAGGACTCCCCTCCTGAGGGGCGATGGGCCCGCACGAGCCCTTCAGAGGAGGCGGGGTGCTCACATGCGCACCCGAGAGAAGACGACAACATTGGCAGCAGCATCGGATGCCGCCCCGGTATGGCCGTGAGGGCCACGCTTTAGTCAAAGGCAGGACTGACAAAGCCCAGACGCCCAAAGCTATGCCCCTCCATTTTGGTGCAAGGAGCCAGAGGCCGGCGTGCCTTTGCGAAGGACGTCACCCATGACCACAGCCCCGACGAACACAGGCGTCGCCCGGTAGTGTAGGCCTAGTTCACGTAAAGTAGTCTTGTGAGCCGGGGGCCTTTGGGCGGCAATGTGGTGACCCTTCCAGTCCAAGATGTGGGGGAAGAGGCCCGGCGCCACTATAAATGGAGGGCTGCCCTACCTTAGAGGGGATCGATCCTTGAGATCTTAAACCCTAGACATCCACCCACATTTGTACCCTTGCAAGACACCGCGAGCAATTCAACCAAGCAGGAGTAGGGACTTTACCTCCTCATGAGGGTCCTGAACCTAGGTAAAAAACCTTTGTGTCACTCTCTATTGTGTGTGTGCTCCGTCGTCGCCGTCGTCGTTGAGAAGCTCCGAAAGCGTGAATCAGCGCCCTCTTGAACTCAGGGTTAGTCAGGCCCCTTGTTCCTTCGCGGGACACATTCTCCGATATTTGGCGATGCCTAACCACATCATCACCGACGATGGCAGCCAGTTCACCAGTGGATTATTCAAATCCTACTACGATGACATCAGCACCAAGATCTGCTACGCTGCCGCTACTCCGCTGTAATGCCCAAGGAAGGCGCCAGTCTTGAGGGCCTCAAGACAAGGAGTTTTCGCCGCAAGCTCAAAGACTGGCTGAGGGTGGATCGACGCGCTTCCGTGTGTGTTGTGGTCCATCCGCACCACCATGACCAAGCCGACTGGTGAGACCCGTTTCTTCGCTCAATAATCAGCAGTGGGACCTGGAGATCCGTACTGACTCCTACGCATTCAACGATGACTTCTTGTTATCATGAGAACCTTAACATTGTAACTAAATCCTTTTGTCTCGCGATATTTTACATGTCCGAGATTCGATCATCGGTATCCCCATATCTAGTTTGATCTTGTTACGGACATGCACTCTTTTCTTGTTTCCGTGATATAATATTCTAGTGATCCCTATCACTTGCTTGCAAGCTATATCAATGTGATATCACCGAGAGGCCCCAGAGTATATCTCTCCGTCATTTGGATGGACAAATCCCACTCTTAATCCATGAGCCTCTATATAACACTATCGGAGTATCTGAATCCACCTTTATAGTCACCCTGTTACGGTGTGACGTTTGATGTTATCAAGCTACTCTTCATGTGTTAGTGATTGACATGATCTCATGGTCTAAGGACGAAAGTTACTTGTAATGATGTTATAGCAATTTAAACATAATGACTTTCATTGTATTACTATACTTTGGATGAATGTTCATCACATCATTCCACCAATGTTGTGACATCGTTATTAACAACATCCAATGTCCATGATCAGGAAACTTTGATCATCTTGTTAATCAATGAGCTAGTTTATATGAGAGCCATAACTAAGAACTCTTATTTGTTTATTAAACACATGTATTAACGTTTTCAATTAATACAATTATAGCATGAGAAATAAACATTTATCATAAACAAGGAGTAAGATAATAACCATTTTATTATTGCCTCTCGGGCATTTCCCTTCACCGGGCCTTGGCGCGCTCCTCGTCGGGGGCCACCGGGGGATCTCTCTCGCCCGTGCCACTTCGCCTCCGCGACTTCCCTGGAAGCGACCTCCTGTTTGCTCTCGTCAGGTCTGATGGGAAGCGAGACCGGCCCTAGAGGATTCTCGCGCTTTCTCGTGTGGCTGGAAGGAAATATCCCCCCTCATCAAACTGGGGAAGCGACGCACGAATCTCGGCCTTTCATGGGTCTGAGTAGAGAGGCAACACCCTCGCGGGAAGCTCCTGCGCGGCGGTGGTGTGGAGCAGCTCGTGGAGGTACTTCTCCCCGACGGAGTCGTCAGTGACGCCGACTCCCATGGACATGTGGTGCTCCTCATCCAAGTCCCACAAGTCTTTGCTGTGTTTCTGTAGCGGGGCTATGCGGCGACGAAGGAACTCCATGGCCACTAGAGGTCCGGTCGGGCCGGAGGCGTTGAGCGACTCGATGCGCGCGTTAAGGGCCCTCTATAGTGTCCAGGAGGAGCCAACGCTTCCGGGAATCCTCCACCCGCTTCGTCCAGCCCATTGGAAGCCAGGATGCGCCCTCCTTCACAAAGGAGACACAATGGCCGTAGGTGGATGGTGGATGTGGGCGGCGCATAACCTGGCGAATAACAACGTCCGCAGGGTTTCACCTCAACGAATATCTCACACCAGAAGGCGAGGATGGACAAGGTGGTGACTGAGTTGGGCTGGAGATGTAATGTCTAGTAGTGCTCTAGAATCGCCATGAAGAAAGGGGAAAATAGGGGTATCAACCCCGCGATCACGGTGTGGTAGAAGAAGGGGTGCACTGAGCCGACGAGGCTCGCTGGATCTACAAATCCGGGCCATGCCCGGGTCGCCCCCACTCGTTCCATCTTGAGGCGATTTGCGACCGAAACTTGTCGATCCCGGAGTCCAGTCGGATGGTGGAAGGGACCAGCACCTCCCCAGTCTCCCCCTCCTCTACCCGAGGGGGTTCGGCAGGGACCTCTTTCTTCCTCGGCGTGTCCAGAGTTCCCCGGCGAGGCATCTCGTGTGGCAGGGACTTATGGTCAGAGAGCTAAGGAAGGTGGGAGAAGGGACGACATGAAGAATGAAGATGCGAAGAATAAGACGGTGCATATGGGGGCACGACCCTGTAAGGACGGAGGCTAGACAACCTTGAGGCAGAGTCCAAGTAAGGGCGCCCCCCAGATATGGCACGCGTCTCCGAGCGGTTGTTCACACGGCTTCTTGAAAGCCTTGGAGACCCCGAAGCGACACATGTTTTCCACAGCGCCAGCCGCCGATTGGTCCTTTGACCCTTTGCCCAAACAAGTAGGGCATGCAAGCCAAGCGCCCGGGGGCTACTGTCGGACCAAGGGTATAGGGGGTACCCCGGCCCGTGGACGGCTGGGCTGCTAGTCAGGTTAGCAAGGCGCCTCGCGAGGGCGCCGGAAGTCCTTCCCGAGGTGCGCTTCAGGAATCCTCACCAAGGGGCCTCTAGAGGGGAACACACACCTTGGATTCCCTCCTGAGGGGTGATGGGACCGCACGAGCCCTTCAGAGGAGGCGGGGCACGCACATGCGCACCTGAGAGAAGACGACTACATTGGCGGCAACATCGGATGCCGCCCTATCCGCCCTGGTACGGCCACGAGGGCCACACTTTAGTCAAAGACATGACTGACAAAGCCCCGACGACCAAAGCTGTGTCCCTCCATTTTGGTGCAAGGAGCCAGAGGCCGGCGCGCCTTTGCTAAGGACGTCACCCATGACCGAAGCCCCGACGAAGACAGGCATCGCCCGGTAGTGTAGGCCTAGTTCACGTAAAGCAGTCTTGTGAGCCGAGGGCCTTTGGGTGGCAATGTGGCGACCCTTCCCGCCCAAGATTTGGGGGAAGAGGCCCGACATCACTATAAAAGGAGGATTGCCCCTACCTTAGAGATGATCGATCCTTGAGATCTCAAACCCTAGACATCCACCCACATTTGTATCCTCGTAAGACACCGCGAGCAATACAACCAAGTAGGAGTAGGGACTTTACCTCCTCAAGAGGGTCCTGAACCTGGGTAAAATAACCTGTGTCACTCTCTGTCGTGTGCATGCACCGCCGTCGCTGTTGTCGTTGAGAAGCTCCGAACGCGTGATTCAGTCCCTCTCAAAGTCAGGGTTAGTCGGATCCTTTGTTCCTTCGCGGGACACATTCTACGACAGTAGCCTCACATGGCCGCAACAAGCACAACTGTTCATGGCAGGACTGGCAGATCACATTGATTCGACGTTGAATTGTGGAATCCATAGGACCTGCATTTGGCCATGAGTATGGCACGTGCATATGAGAGGAGGCACCAAATACTGCAAGCTGCCACCAAAGCACAGACCAACGATGAGTTGTATTGCAAGGATGAATGGACCATGGTTGCAAAGACTATTAGTTGTATGTAACCGCTTTAAGAGTTTTGTTAGGGATGATAGGATCTCTAGATTTACTGTCATTGAAGAAGAGGATGACACTAGGAGTTGGGGCAATTTTCTGGTTTTATTTCTCACACAAACTCACACAAATGCCATGCCAACCACAGAGGTTGGGGATACATATTTATAGGCTGCTAACCAGCCAAGCATATGCTAGATGCTAGTCTAAGATGCTGCCCTAAAGGCAGTCAAGGATGCTATCCTAATAGCCAGTCCTTGATGTCCTTGATGCTCTATCCTAACTGCCAAGGACCATGTGTGCTGTGACCCCACAAAGACCAACAGTACAAAGACTTATCCATCATTCTCCCCCTAAGTCTTGTGCGTTGTCTTGTGGGAAGGCTGGACCATCCCAATCCTGGAGCAGAGTCCAAGGAACGTGATCCACCCAAGAGGCTTGGTGAGCAGGTCCGCAAGCTGATCCTTGGTGTTGATGTAGCTCGCCGTGATGCTCCCTTCATCCAAACAGCGTCGGATGAAATGGTACCTCACCCGGATGTGCTTGCTCCATTTGTGGAACACGGGGTTCTTCGCCAGGGCTAGAGCGGACTTGCCGAGGAAGAAGAGGATCCTGCTTGTGCTCTTGCTGGTGTCGATGTCGCCGGTGTGGTCGCCGTCATTGCATGACGGCTGCAAGCCCCTGTGGCACCTAGGGTAGTAGAGACCATGGTCGAGAGTCCCCGCAACGTAGCGGACGATCCTCTTCACAGCCTGCTGATGCTCCGTCGTCGATCGCTGCATGAACCGACTAACGTAGCCGACGGAGAATGCCAAGTCCGGCCGTGTGTGGGCGAGGTAGCGAAGGCCCCCCACAAGACGCCGACATCGTAGGCCCACCTCCTCCGCCAGGTCTTTGTCGGCCAGCCAAACTCTCCTCCATCGGAGTGAGAGCTGGGTTGCAGTCGGTGAGCCCGGCTAGCTCAACGACGCGCTTGGCGTAGGCGGTCTGTCGAAACGTGATCCCGGAGTGGTCCTGGTGCACCTCGATCCCCAGGTAGAAGGAGAGGAGCCCCAGATCACTCATATGGAAGGCGGCCTTCATCTCTTCCTTGAACACCGCTACCTCTGCATCCTTGGTGCCGGTGATGACCAAGTCGTCGACGTAGACACCTATCAACAGGGCATTTCCTCCATTGCCCTGTCGGTAGACGACCGCCTCGTGCGGGCTTTGCCCGAAGCCCATCGTCTTGAGCGTGGAATCCAGCTTGGCGTTCCATGCCCTTGGTGCCTGCCGCAAACCATAGAGAGCCTTGCGTAGACGAAGCACCTTGCCCTCCTGGCCAGGAATTGCAAATCCCGGCGGCTGTTGCACGTAGACCTCCTCCTTCAAGTCGCCGTTGAGAAAGGCAGACTTGACATCCATGTGATGGACGCGCCAGCCCTCCTGAGCGGCTAGCGCAAGGAGTCACAAAGACTCCATTCGTGCCACGGGAGCGAAGGCGTTGTCAAAGTTGACCCCCTCCTACTGCAAGAAACCTCGGGCCACCAAGCGAGCCTTGTGCTTGACGATGGCGCCGGCTTCATCCCTCTTTAGCTTGAACACCCACTTAAGGGTGATCGCCCGGTGACCACGAGGGAGGTCAGCGAGCTCCCAGGTGTGGTTCTTCTCGATCGCATCCATCTCCAAATGCATCGCGGCGCACCATGCCGCGTCTTGCTCCGCTTCTGCAAAAGACCGAGGCTCACCGTCGTCACATGCAAGTTGCAGTTGCACCTCCAGGTTGTGTGGCACCGGTCCCGGCACCGGCTGGTCGACGAGAAGACCCTCCATTGTACGGTACCGCAAACGCTTTTGTCGTAATACGCTGTGTCCGACGCGCTTCCTCATCGTGAGCGAAGCGTTTAACTCCACCGGCCGTGCTCGACGCGAGCCTTGTGCCGCGTAGACGCGTTCGGAGGTGTGACTGCTGGTGCTAGAGCACGTGGCGTCGGCGGCTATGGTGTCATCGATGTGGCAGCCACTGGGATCGATGGAGAGTTGGGGACTGAGGTAGACGTGCTCGGCGAGGAGATGCCTGCTCCCCCGTCTCCCTTGAAGTGGACGTACTCGACAATGAAGTCGTCATACGTCGGAGTCGAGCCGTCGTCCACCGCCTTGTCCCACGCCCACCCTTGCCCTTCGTTGAACACAACGTCTCGCGTCGTGCGCACACGCTGTGTCTTCGGGTCGAGGATGTGGTAGGCCTTCGAGCCTTCCACGTAGCCGATGAACACTCCTGGAGTGCTCCTGTCGTCGAGCTTGCCGATGTGGCCGAGCTCCTTGGCGAACGCGAGGTAGCCGAAGACCCGCAAGTGGGAGACCACCGGCTTGCGCCCATGCCAAGCCTCGTATGGCGTCTTGCCGTCGAGTGCCTTCGTAGGTGAGCGGTTGAGGATGTAGACGGTGCCGCGACCGCCTCCCCGAAGACAATCGGCATCCTCTTCGCTGAGGAGGGCCCGCCATCCCCACAACCGTCGTTGCGCCACTTGACGACGCCTGCTCGCCGCGCTGTAAGGCTGGAGTAGCGGCGGAATGCCCTCATCAACGCAGACGACGCGAATTCAATTGCTGTGAATTGCCGCCATGTCGGCGCGCAGACGCCGCAACTTGCAAAGACTCGCCTATGGCATCCGCTGCTTCTCCCTTGCTGCCGAGAAGCACCACCCGCATGTAGCGAGAGAACTCATCGACGAGCAGCAGGAAGTAGCGTCGTCCTCCTGGTGTGGTCGGAGTCATCGGTCCACACAAGTCCCCGTGCACGAGCTCGAGCTTCTCCTTAGCTCTGAAGCTCACCTGCTGGGGGAAAGGGAGTCGCCTCTGCTTCATCACCACGCAGACATCGCAGAACTGCTCCACGTGTTCGAGGCACGGCAGGCCTCGCACCATCTCCTTGATGCTGAGCCGCTTTAGGGCCTCGAAGTGAAGGTGCCCGAAGCGCTTGGCATCGCCACGCCGCCGTCGTCGGCGCGAGGCGTAGGGTTGTGCCACCGCACATCAAGGACAAAGCCGATTTGGCGCCTAGTTACCTTGGCAAGAAGGCGGCGATGGCGATCCTGTGACACGCAAGATCCTGCGGTCGATCAAGACGCGCGAGCCGTTCTCATCCACTGTCCCAAGTCGATGATGGAGTTCTCAAATGGGATGTAGTAGACACCGGTGAGCATCTGGTGCTCTCTAGTCTTGGCGGTGAAGATGACAGAGCTGACACCCTGAATCTCCACGGCGGAGGCATCTCCAAACGTGACGGAGCCTCGCACGTCGGAGTCGAGCTCGGTGAAGAACTCCTGTCGATCGGTCATGTGGTGGGTGGCGCCGGTGTCAAGGCACCATCCGCCAGTCTTGTCGGTGCTGGAGCCGTCACCGAGAAGGGCGTGTGCCTTTGGCTCGTCGAGGTGGAGGGGAGCCGCTGCAGTCGGTGCCGCAGGGCATAGCTTGATGCTCGCATGAGCCATGATCAAAGCCGGCTCCTCCTCAGGCGACGCGTGGCCTGCTGCCGCGTGGCTGCCGACACTTGGCCCAATGGCTGCCGCCATGATTGTGGCAGCGTCATCTTGGGCCAGCTTGGGCCTGCCGGCGCCTCCCCGGGCGCCTGCTGGCATCACCTGCGCCTGCCGTTTGGCTTTTTGCGGCTTGTCATGCGCGCGCCGCCGCGAAAGAGGACTCCCCCTTCTTCCTGTCGCCGTGGCCGGCGTCCCACTGCTCCCGAGTGAGGAGCAGCTTCCCATCAGTGGTGATGGGCCCCGAGAGAGGCTGTGGCTCGTCGATGTCGACGACCTTGAGGCGACCTATTGCCTCCTCGATCGACATCGTGCTGAGGTCCAGCAGGGATTTGATCGAGTGAGCCATCTGCTTGTACTTCGTGGGGACGCAGCGAAAGAGCTTCTCGACAGCTCTTTCCTCGTCGTAGGTGACGTCGCCGAACCGCACCATCTTCTGCAGCAAAGTGTTGAGACGGAGAGCAAAGTCATCGACGTCCTCACCTGGCTTGAAGGCCAGGTCATCCCACTCCTTGCGGAGTGCCTGCAGAGTCGATTTGCGAGCACGGTCGCTGCCGATGCGCGACGCAGCGATGGCCTCCCAGGCCTCCTTGGCAGTCCGCTTGTTGGAAAGGGAGAACTGCATCTCGGGCGGGACTGCGGCAAGGAGGGCGTCCAACGCCGTCGATCGTCATGGTGGTCGACGTTGGCATCCTGGACTGCCTCCCACATGTGCCGCACCTGGAGCCGGACCTTCATGACCGCGGCCCACTCGACGTAGTTGGTTTTGGTGAGGGTAGGCCACCTAGCACTGGGACCAACGTCCCTGACCACAGCTCGGACCTCGTAGAGGCCGCGGTCTTGGTCGTTTCGGTCGCCGCGCGACACCGCCTTGTGCTTGGGCATGCTCGGCTGCCTACCGCGCCGTTTGCTCGTGGGCTGCGTCGACGCTGCTGTCACCTGAAATGGAGCCGTTGATGCTGCCGCGCAGAGCCTGTACCTCTGCCGTTGCTGCACGTGCTGCCTCCCCGCTGCTGCTGCTGCTTCTGCCTCCGCTCTGGCTGCTGCCAGTTCCGCTGCTGCCAGCCTTGATGTCCTGGCTGCCGCCGCAATGGCTGCTGCCGCCATCCACTCACGCTCCTCTGCCGTCGCGAGCTCGGCGTCCTACCGACGCTCGAGGTAGCCGAGTGCTGAGAGCGACCTTGGGACATGGCTAGCCACTGGGGGGCTGTTGCGTGGAGGGAGAGCTGCTGCTGACGAGCTGCTACTCGACTGCGCGGAAGGAGAGAGGCCACCAGGGACAGATCGAGCTGCTGCACTTGCCCGCTGGGGCTGCTGCACACCTGGTGAAGGGGATGAGCAGGAAACACTCAGCCTACAAGACAACCTTGCTCTGATACCACTTGATAGGATCTCTAGATTTTCTCTTATTAAAGAAGAGGATGACACTAGGAGTTGTGGCAATTTTCTGGTTTTATTTCTCACACAAACTCACACAAATGCCTTGCCAACCACAGAGGTTGGGGATACATATTTGTAGGCTGCTAACCAGCCAAGCATATGCTAGATGCTAGTCTAAGATGCTGCCCTAAAGGCAGTCAAGGATGCTATCCTAACAGCCAGTCCTTGATGTCCTCGATGCTCTATCCTAACTGCCAAGGACCATGTGGGCTGTGACCCCATAATGACCAACAGTACAAAGACTTATCCATCAAGGGAGCCATAGTATTATTTCAAATAGGAACACGGGCCTGTGTCAGCACAACCTGCGTCTTACTCAACTTGAAATTGGTTTTCTGTTTCTTTTATATAGGAACAATGCCTAGTTACTCATAGGTGTCGTCGTTGGAAGAAACATTTTTTGTTGAATGAAGAAGAGTTTTATCTGTTAAGAGTGGTGATCTTCTGGGATTTGGTTAGTTGATACCGTAAGGGATTTCCTCTATAAGAGAAATAGCAGATTCCAAAGGGAAGGAAGAAACCAGTCAATTACCCTCAGGAAGTGATAGAAACAGATGAGCTTTGTGGGAGTTGAATCAGGAAATAAATGCATGTTAAATCTTGAGAGTATCTGCCCCCATGCTTCCATTTGTTGTTTAACCCTGAATGTGTTGTGCTTTTTGACTAGGTGGCGTTAGAAGGTCAGCACACGTGAAAGTGGCACGGAGCATCACGGTGAAGGATGTGGTTGCAGCACTCGAGAGAGAGCATCAGATGTCAAAATCATCTTTACTATTCAGGTTACATGGGAGACAACCGACAGAACCAGCCACGAAATAGTTTTCTAAGCTCAATTTTGTAATTTTTCATGTTTCTTCTTAGCCAAATAGAGATGCATCTCATCTCAAAAAAAAAAAAAAATAGAGGTGCATCTTCGCTGAGTAACAGTGATATCAGAGGTTCATTTGTCATGCGATGATCAATTTTGCAGGCACTTAGAAACCAATAGTGAAAGCAACAAAATTTTCCCGACAGTATCGGTTCGTACTTGTTCTAGTATATTATTCTTATCCATTTCTCCCAGTAAAATCCTGTCATACTTTTCAGGGACAGGTTAACTTGGGTTAGCATGATATGACAAATAGCACCAGACCATTCTCGTTGGTGAATGGAAGGATGGTTTTCTTTCTTGGATCAATACACGAGTTTTTGAGTGTGGTTCTCTTTCACAATGCTGGGTACTTGAACGAACCATATAAAGAGATGTCGTGATGTGGTAATAAGGCTATGCAAAATGTTCAAATAGGTAAACTGACGTGTTACGTAGCTGCCTTAGTAGGCACATCACAATTTACAATATATTTGTCCGTTTTAAAATATAAGATGTTTTAGCTTTTGTGAAATCAAATGTATCTTTTAGTGTGTAGGTTTGAAATGAACTTATACATACTAAAAGATATCTAAATACATTCATTTCACAAAAGCTAAAATATCTTATACTATTATGACAGAGTAGCTGTATTGATTGACTAAAATTTCCCTGTCACGTTCCCTTGTTTCTTTATGCGGTCTGAGAAAAACATTACCCCAGACCGTACACTCTTCAGCACACAAACGAAATACTTTAGCACTAGGCTTCCTACTCCCTTCGTCCAAAAATAATTAACTTGAGTTTGTCTAGATTGTTATTTTGACATGATTCGTGCATCAGCACTCCTAACATCCAAAGTCATAAGGAACCAAGCCTTGCAGCTCCGGGCCATTCAGCCTGCTGTTATTCTCGAAGCTGGAAAATTAACAGCTATATGTTAGCCATTCATCGCATCGAAAAGTTATGAGTGACACGACCGTGCAAATCATCAATCAAAAGAAAAGTTATGACTGAAACAGATGTCATCTCCTAGTGGACTTTGAGACATTTACCTTCGAAGAGGGAAGGCTGAGAAAGGACCATCGACAGGGATTGTTCCGCACAAGTCATTGTTAGACAAATCACTGCGTATAGCACAGAAAATTTAAAAACAATTATATTAGTAAAAAGAATCAACGAGTAACCATCTAGGCTTGAGAGTGGAGACGGACGCTAAGGGCATCAATAATGCAAGGTGCTTAAGGGCAGTGTTTAGAAAAATAGATCTGTTTTTGTTAAACATGACATATGCTGCACCTTTCCTATACAAATAGACACACACATGTGTTTTATAAAATGGTTGGTTTATTTTTTTTAAGCACCTATCTTTTTTTTAGTCAATTTTAAGCACCTATCTAAGCACCTTGTATTGTACATGGCCTAAGCGTTTCTCTGGTATGGGCCAAGCCCAATAGGCATGTTTATGGTTTTTCTTTTTTCTATGATTTTTCTTTTCAATTTTTTCATTTGGTTTTCCCTGGGTTTGATTTTTTTCTTAAATATGTATTCTTTATTCGAACAAAATTATTAAATATAAACATTTTTTAAATTCGAACAATTTCTGAATGTGAACAATCTATAAATTTGAACAACTTTTACATGTGAACAATTTTTAAATCTAAACAACTCTAAATTTGAACAATTCTCGCATGTGAACAATTTTGAAATGTAAATATTTTCATATTTGAACATTTTTTATGTTCTAATTTTTCAAAAATCCCAAAACTTTTATTACTATAATAACAAAAAAAAATACTTTAAAAAAACAGAACCTGAATCGGGACGTTCCATAAGGGAAAGGCTTCAGGCGTGCATTAGTAGCGCACGAGTTGAATGGAAAATAGCAGCTCCCGAGACGGACTGAACCAACGCCGAGTAGAGTACCCTTATGCAGGCCGCCGCGGGCAGCCTAGTAGCTTAATGTGGGCTGCCCGCATAAGCCCATAATAGTCGGTCATGCGGGCAGAAGAGGCGATTTGCGGGATGCCCGCAGGTCTCAAAAACATTTTCAGTCTTTGAGAGTGGAGACGGATGGACTGAGCCGCCGCCGCCGCCGCCGCCGCCGACCATGGACTTCCACGAGCTCCCCCGCCGCGACCTCCAAGCGCTGTGCAAGCGCAACGGAATCCGCGCCAACATGACCAACGCCGCCATGGCGGACGCCCTTGCCGCGCTCCCGGCGGTCGATGGGAGCGAGGTGGCGGCGGCAGAGGAGGAGGAGGAGGAGAAGGGTGAGATGCAGGGGATCTCGCTCCCCGGCGGCCACGGCGTCGTGCTCGCGCCCCACGAGCTTATCATACTGGATGGCAGCGAAGAGGAGGACAAGGATCTTATGCCAGCCCTTGGCGAGCCTGCGGCCGCTCCGGCTACGAGGAAAAAGGCTGCGACAAGTACGACCGAGGCAGCCGCTGAGGCCGTGCCGGCTCGGACTACTCGCGCCCGGAGCCAAAGGGTGGTGGTGTCGGCGTCCAAAGCAACACGGACGACGAGGAGGGCTGTGGCGAAGAAGACTAGTACGGATCAGGAAGAGGAGGAAAAGGGGACGCAAGGTGGTGCCTCTGATGACTGCGTGGTTGATTCCTCAGTACAAGAGCGGCAGGCCGATGTTCAGCAGTGTGATGATTCACCAATTTTCCGGAATGACACTGTTTCCAGCGAGGATATTCATCATGCCAGTGAAGATCCAAAAATGGTGCCCGTCGTCAGCGGTGGGGCTGCCGAGGGAATTGATTTCAAAAGTGGTGCCGCTGAGAATGAAGCACCAACTTCTGGTGGAATGCTTCAGAGCGCAGCAAAAACAATTGAGGAGACGGAGCCTCTGGCTGCTCCAGCTACGACGACTACGAGGAAAAGGGCTGCGGCAAGTATGACCAAGATTGCTGCGGAGGCGGTGCCAGCTCGGACAACTCGTGCCCGGAGCCAAAGGGTGGTGGTGTCAGCGCCTGAGGAGGAGGCACCCAAAGCAAGAACGATATCGAGGAGGGCTGTGGCGAGGAAGACTAGTATGGAGCAGGAAGAGGAAAAAAAAGGGACACAAGGTGATCTCTCTGATATGAAAGCTGCTGTGCCTGCACTGGCTTCCTCAGATGAGGGAGGTGAGGGTGTCCAAGAAATAGAAGCAACCATGGATGCTCAGAACAAGGAGCAAAGCGAGCCAGTTGAGGAGCAGAGTCTGGAAGAAGAATATGAGACAGGGGTAGTGGCGGATGTACCAGCACCAGTGGAAGAAGAACTACCAGTGGCTGAAGAGAAGGCGCTGACCATTGGTGTGGGGCGGCGCTGTGCCAGCCGGCTCGCATTGGTCGAGCCTGTGGCCGCTCCAGCTACGAGGAAAAGGGCTGCGGCAACTATGGTCGAGAGAGGGGATGCATCAGCGGAGGCCGTGCCAGCTCGGACCACTCGTGCCCGGAGCCAAAGGATGGTGGTGTCGGCGCCCAAGGAGGAGGTGCCAGTGCCCAAAGTAAGACGGACGCCAAGGAGGGGTGTGACAACGAAGAAAAGCACAGAGCAGGAAGAGGAAGAAAAGGGGATGCAAGCTGATGCCTCTGATGAATGCCAGGTTGATTCATCAGTAGAAGAGCGGTTGGACAATGTTCAGCCGTGTGAGGATTCACCAATTTTCCGGAATGACACTGTTTCCAGCGAGGAGATTCATCATGCCAATGAAGGCACTGAAATGGTGCCGGTCGACGAGGTGCCAATGTTGGCCGCGCTAAAATCCAGGGAGGCTGCGGAGGAAGTTGATTTAACCTGTAGTGCCAGTGAAAATAATGAAGTACAAACTTCTGGCGTGATGCTTCAGAGCGCATCAAAAGCAATTGAGGAGAAGGAAGATATGGCTGCTGTTGAAAAGGAGGCAGTGGTGGCCACCGATGAGATGTCACAGAGGTCAGTTATGGAGGATGATTTCACCGCTGAGCACACAGATGTATCTATTGAAGAGGAGGCAGCAGTTATCGCCGATGAGATGCCACTGAGCTTAGCCACAATGGACGAGTGTGTTAAGGAGGAAGTGGTCCCCATCGACTATCTGTCGCAAGCAACAGTGACAGACGACGATGGTGCAGTCAAGGAGAGTGGTTCCAGCTGTGACCTCATAGATATGTCCGTTGAAGTGAAGGGAGTGCTGACAGCTGACGGTATGCCACAGAGCTTAGCCAAACTTGACGGGGCTGCTGAGCAAGTTGTCACCATTGACAACCTGTCGCAAGTAACCGATGACGAGGGTGCAGTCAAGGAGTGTGGTTTCAGATGTGACCTTGCGGATGTGTCCGTTGAAGAGGACGGAGTGGTGGCTGCTGACAAGATGCCACAGAGGTCAGCCACATTGGGCGAGAGTATTAAGGAGGAAGCGGCCACCATCAAGAACCTGTCACAAGCCACAGTAACAGACGACGAATGGGTAGTCGAGGAGAGTGGTTCTGCCAGTAACCTCCCGCCGGTGGTCGACACTGCCACCAAGTCCATGTGCATTAACTCCATCACTGTGGAACCAATGGTATCTGAAGCTGATGATGTGCAACTGCACATGCACAATAACATTAATGGTCAGAAGAACGTTACTGAACATGAGGCAGTGGAACGGGAGAAGGAAGTGAAGGAAGGCAAGGAATGTCAAGCACTGGGTGGCCTTAGCCTAAGGAAGCTTAGGATCAAGCTCAAGGAGAAGGTGGCAGTGGAACGAGAGAAGGAAGGCAAGGAATGTGAAGCACTGGGTAGCCTTAGCCTAAGGAAGCTTAGGATCAAGCTCAAGGAGAAGGTGTCAGTGGCACAAGAGAATGAGGCTGATCATGTGCCATTGTGTATGCACAGTAGCAGTGGCGGTGAGAAGATCACTTCTGAACCTGTGGCAGTGGAACGAGAGGAGGAAATGAAGGAAGACGACGAATCTGAAGCATTGGGTAACCTTAGACTAAGGAAGCTTAGGACCAGGCTCAATGAGAAGGTGGCAGTGGCACAAGAGAATGAAGTGAAGGAAGGCAAAGAACCTAAGGCACTAGCCAAGCTTAGCCTAAGAAAGCTCAAAATGAAGCTCAAGGAGACGCTGAATGCTCAGAAGGTAATCGGCGAATAGCGCCCATCAGATGTACTAAACTGTTAAATGTATTCTTCGTGACTTTGAGCACATACTAAATTGCCTCTAAACTGCAAAAGGAAAACTAAATTTGGTAGAGATGTACACTCACATGACTTTGAGATTGGAGAGTTTGGCCAGCTCCCCTGGAATCGATCCAGCAAGTCTATTGTTGTTCAAACGCCTATAAGAAACCGCTTTAGTATTAGATCGGGAAAAAGTTGTTCACATATGAATCATGCGCGATCAAAACCTACATATTTTTACTAAATCTAATGCTTAACCATGTGAAAAATAACCTGTGGACTAAAGATGCCATGATATTGTACAGTATATTTGTTTAGAAAGGGGGTTTGAACTGTAGAGGAATTAATAATTGCATAATACATACATGAATCTTAGTGAGCTGAGCTTGGAAAGTGACTTGGGAATTCTTCTGGTGAGCTTGTTGGCATACAAATCCAAGCTGATCAAGTTCTTCAGTTTGCCCAATTCTTTTGGGATCTCGCCATAGAGGCTGTTCCTGTACAGTTCCCTGCAAATAAAATTAAAATTCCAATTGGGTGAATCGCCATTTTGTTCTGTTGGAATAACAGAAAAGGTAGAACTCATGATAGGGGCGGGGCACATACAGGTACTGGAGGCTCACAAGGCGGCTGATCTCAGGGCCAATGGAGCCAGAGACGTTGGAGTTGCCTAAATCTCTGTAAAGGTTACGGCAAAGAATGTCACACAAGCAAGCAAACCATGGCAGACGACATGTTATTTTTCAGGTTATTTAGTACTTCCTCCGTTCCAAAATAGATGTCTTAGATTTATCTATATACTATTTAGTACTCTCTCTGTTCGAAAATACCCTGCATTTTAGGTATAGTCAAGGTCAAACTTTAAACATATAGAAAATTTTATATACATATATAATAGTACAACATAAGTACCATTAGAATTGTCATAAGATATATTTTATATTATATATATTCAGTGTTATAGATGTTTATAATTTTTTTTATATATTTTACCAAACTTTACAAAGTTTGACTTTGACTAAACTTAAAATACAGAGTAATTTTTGACAGAGGAAGTATATAGGTTCATCCAAATTTTAACAAATTTAAGACATTTATTTTAGGACGGAGGGATGATTAATTATTGAGTTAGTTACTAGTATTTCATATTGGGGGCAACAAACGAACGATCCCTTGAACAAGAAGCAAGTGGAAGACCAAAGACCATCGATATCCTTGGCAGTACGCAAGCAATTTGACAAAGCGAACCATGCGACCATATCATGAATTTATATGCGTCCATCGGTGAGTGTGCCATACGATTTGTATGAGCAAAGAAAGCAAATGGATTGTTATCTGTAGCTAGCGAAATAGCCGCGAACCAGGGGAAACATAGGTTCAAAGAAACATAAAATCTGACTAAGCCCAGAGAAATCATGACAGATAAAATCTCGAACAGTGCGGCGTCGGTATGGAATGGAAGCAGTGAGTGGACATACTTACAGGCGGACGACGCGGCTGGCGTGGTCGCAGGTGACGTGGAACCAGGTGCAGGGGTTGACGAGGGTGGGATCCCAGCTCTGCAGCACGCCGTTGGGGTCCGATAGCCGCAGCCGCAGCGCGTAGAGCGCGTCCCCTTCCTCGTTGGACGCCCGCGCCGCGCCCGCGGCCAGGCCCAGGAGGAGGACGGCGCCGACGATTAAGAAGGACACGCGAGGCGCCATGGCAGATGCCGGGCGTGGAGAGAGGAGTTCGGAGGAGATCGACGATTAGGTCTCCTTTGCTCTGGTGGTTCTAGCAGTGTGAAAGGAAGCGAGGCGCTAGAGGTACGGTGGAGGAAGAAAAGGAAGAGGGGAGCTGGTCTTTGGTGGTAATGGAATGGGAATCCACTGCGAGGGTGGTGTGGTCAGTAGTACGGCGACGACGGTGCAGGTCAACGGTCCAACTTTTGGACCAAGCACGCGGAGGAAAAAACATATAATCTACGTGTCTATCTACCTGATCGCTACAGTCAGTTCACGCTTCGGAGCCGCGCGATCGCGATCGGATGTCTTTGAACGAGCCTACACCCCCGTAGTGCCTGTCGTGTGTATGTTTCAGGAAGTACGCGGAGCAGGGGAATTTCAAACTTCGGTTACCGTGTCGATTGAGACACGCATCCGGCGGTGCGGTGTCTGTTCCCCATTCTCGCCGACCACCTCGACAACGCCGGCGAGCGCAGCGATTTTGCTCGCGCGAGGGAGCATGTTTTGACACACCGGTGGCCGCGCCGTCCACCCGTGGAGACCACCGCTCGCCGCGCCGTCCACCGCACCAACCCCACCGCTCGCTATTCGGTGCTCCGTCGAATGACATCGCCCGCAGATCCCCTCTCTCCGGTGAGTATCTACCCCCCCTCCCCCCCCCCGTTCGATTTTTGACAGATGGTAGTTCCTTTTCACGGTAGATGTGACTTTTTGCAGTGATTCGTGCTTCCAAAACCAAATTTCGATAGTTTTTTTTCGGATGTTAGTTCATCGTTTGTGGTAGATGATCCGGGGGAAACTCCATCGTTTGTGGTAGGATGGTAGTCCTTTTCCCTGATGAGCTGAGGTGTTTGTTTTTGCTTTGTGAGATGGTAGATCCCCCCACTGTGGGCTGGTAGATCCACTGAAGAGGATGGTAGATTTTCGATAGGGAATGGTAGTTCCTTGCATGCCATGGATATCATATCCTTCTGGTGGAGGGTGGTATTTTTTAAGGAATGGTAATTCTTTGCATACCCATGAATAGCATATCCTTCTGATGGAGGATGGTAGTTTTTTTGATAAGGGGTGTTAGTTTTTTCTGCTAGGGAATGGTAGTTCCTTTGCATGCCCATGAATAGCATATCCTTCTGATGCAGGATGGTAGGTTTTTTGATAGGGGATGGTAGTCTTTCTGATAGGGAATGGTAGTTCCTTTGCATGCCCATGGATAGCATATCCTTGTGATGGAGGATGGTAGGTTTTTTGATAGGGGATGGTAGTCTTTCTGATAGGAAATGGTAGTTCCTTTGCATGCCCATGGATAGAATATCCTTCTGATGGAGGATGGTATAGTTTTTTGTTGTTATGATGATATAGTTTGGATAGTAGATTATTTTTCACTTTGTATGATGGGTAGTTCCTTCCTACTATGATGGTAGTTCCTTTTTCCTGTTCTGATGATATAGTTTAGATAGTAGATTTTTGTTGTTTACAATAGTATATTTTCGAATCATATCAAGGAACCGCAATAGTTTTTTTATGTTTTTTTGGATGTTAAGTTCAGTTATCTTTTGGATGTTGAGTTCAGTTTTTAGTAGTAATGGTAGATTTTCCTATTGTTTCCGATGTTAGTTCAGTTAAGGCAGCGTGCAAAATGACGAAGTCAAATAGTAACAAGAAGAGGCAGTCAACCAAGAAACTCAAAATGCTCTGTGCAAAGCTTAGTCTGCGTCCTCGGATATCCCCAAGAACATCATCAAGGAGTGCTCCAGTAGACATTGAAGCAGCACCCATGAAAGACCACGCAGCAACCGGAAATGTTAGTTTCTTTTTTACCTTTTTAACATCCACACACTGTCTCTGGTTTTCGAACCCAGAACTTTATTTTTGGCTGAACTATTTTAATTTTTTTGCATTCAGAGTAAAAAAGACAAGCCGTTTCAGCGCGCATCACCAATGAAACTTGTGAGCTTGTTCCGAGCATGTCACCGGAACAGAAAAAATTAATCGAGGACTGGGGTTACAAAGGTTTGGTCAACATAAAGTGTTCAAAACTGCAGCCCGATCTATGCAAATTCCTCATGGAGAGTTTTGATCCATCAACATGCAAGATGGTATTCCCTAGAAGAGGTCCCATCAGCGTCACAGAAGTATCTGTCAAGGAGGTAATAGGTCTGCCTAATGGTGACAAAGAAGTTCAGTATGGGATGGATGCAGCAGCAATAAAGTTTATGACAGAAAAGTTGGGAATAAAGGGCAAGAGACAACCAACCATCACATCACTGAAGAACACAATTGTAGAAACGGAGGATGCAGACCTGAATTATCTCAGGCTATACATTACTTATGCCATGAGTTCCGTTCTTGCGCCAACAACCGGTGTTCACATCAGAGGCTATACCCATCCTTGGTAAAAATCAAATATGCACATCGGCTAAACATGTGCAGGTTTGTTATACTAATGCTTGTGAAAGCAACTAAATCAAAGGCATAAAAAGCAATATTGAAATCCTGCATGCTCTACTTAATGGTACATCCCCCTACTACCATCCATGTTTTTACCTTTTTTTGGTTGATCATGTTATCTACATTCACCAATTTAGTTAATCACTCACACAAACATGTTTCCCACAGGTAAAATACCCAGACTCATTAGAGTTAAAAGGCATAGATGTGCCCAGTGAAGGAACAAGAGTAACAACATGGACCAATGCAATGGTGATAAAGGCTATTAAGCAGGACCAAAAGAGCGATGAAACGTTCGGTGCAGCAAAGGTATTTTTCTCTACTTTTTTTTACTTTCCCCTCTTGTAACTACATACAAAAAAACTAGATTATATAACTTATTGTTCTTTGTTTGTTTTCACTTTTTTTGTTTTTCAAGATCAAACCTGAATTCGCAAATTCAGACGTAGTACCTGAGCTTGAAGGAGAACATCTACCTTCCATGTCAAATAAGGAACCATCCGAACAAACACACGAAGAAGAAGATGTTCCATTTAGAAGAGAAGCAGGAATTAGTAGCAACAAAAATTGTGAACAAGCAGATGAGGAACCACACGGAGAAACTTGTGAAGAAAAAATGGAAGGTAGCATCCTCTTTTCAGACGAAGAAAAATTTGACATGTTCATCCTAGCAAATGCACCTCCAGGATGTACATCAAAGGTGGGTTTTGTCCATTACAATAAGCAATTTTTTCCTTGCATGCCCAGGTTGCAAATAAATTTACTTACAAACAAAATTCTGAGCATCCTTTCACATATTACATTACAGGAAAAAAGCAAGATACAAAGAAGCAGTTCAGAAAGCTTGCCATGATTTAAAATCAAGCTTGCATATGCTTGTGAAGCAGCTTTCATTCAGACCAAGGAAGTATGCAAAGAGAAGGAAGCAAAGGTGTAATAAGGGAAGGAGAAATGAAGAGACACCAATAGCCAGCCAAAATCAAGAACCATTTGGGGAATACAACAGAACAGATGATGATTGCAAGGTGGACGAAGAGGAAGAGAAGGAGATAAGTGTGTCACTGAACAATGATTTAGTGCAGCTGAGCTTACCAGCACCACAACATGACAAAGAGGATGAAAGGAACAAATGTACATTGGATGGTGATACAGAGATAGAAGGTACATTGCTGGACCCAAGAGGTGTAACTAGTACATAACATGAGGTTGTTGAACAGCCTAAAGGTTCATTGGATGGTGACACAGAGACATAAGTAACCAAGTGTTGCGAGAACTGCCTAATTGAACCAATTCAGAAAATTGTTTCAGTTACAAAAAAAATCCACATCAACAATGGTTGTTCTCCCAATTCATGGTACACAGGAGGAACCTCAAGAAGTTCAAGCACACCAGACTGAAAATTTAGTTACAGGACTAGCAACTACTATCTCAAACAAGTTGCACATACAGGCAGAGCCGAGGGAAATACTTCCAGATGGGTTGGCCACCTTGTGCCAAACTTATCAGACCCCAACGTAGAATTCGGTCAAACTTGGAGATCTTGATGATGGCCAAAGTCAGGATAGCTACAAATCTAAAGATTGGGATATTCATGGGAAGAAGTTCCTGGACTTCATGAGGACAGACATCAAGGATGCAACATCCAGTATTCGAAACACCTGAATTCTTCGACCTTGAATACCACAAAGGTGCGCAAGAAGAGGCAGAATCCATCAACAGAAATCTACGAATGATGAAGCAAGAACCTATTCAAGATGTCTTCTCAAAGAAGGATGAAGGGAGTGCGAGGCAGGAATTGAAGAGCATAATTTCAGAGTTTGTAACACCAAAAATGGTGTCATTAAAAAGGAAGCAATAACTTTTGCAGATCAGCAACCATCTGGATTAAAAATCCAGGAAAATGCCTCATCTTCCCAAGCAGATACAGAACAAGATCTGTTGTGTGGGGAGAACTTGAAAATTCACCCAAGCCCATAGTTCAAGTACAGTCGCCAAGGATACTACCTTCTTCTCAAAGAATGTCAACAAGGCTGAACATTGAAGGGTATGCAGCAACTATATTGTGAACCAAAGTGCCTAGCTCTGCAGGAGAAGACTCGATGAACAGGAAACTAAACTTTGACAGCAGCACAAAGTTGGACGGGAAGAGACAGAGGTTTGAAGAAGCGTTGAAACGAGCCCCTGATCCCCCTTCATTTGACCTGGAAACACAAGAAGATGATAACTAGATAGAGGGAGCAGAAGATATGGGACAACTACAAAACAACCAAGTGAACACTGACAATAATAGAAGATATGAGGCAGCTGGAAGCATTACACCTATGCCACTTGAGCTCGACAAGAGGATTGTGAAGAAGGGGAGATTTGCAAGGTCACCATTTGTAAACTTCGAAACACAGAAGAACTACAACATCACAAAATCACAAGAAGAGTTGTACAATATGGTGATTCAGCATGGTTCGGGGACTGGGTCCACAGAAAATGAAGGCATTATTTTCGATGATGGAATTCTATTCGCAAATCTTGGACACATGGCAGATTCAGTGAAACCAGGCCACAAACTGATAAACACAATCGCTGAGGTAGGAATCCATGTAATCGCAATGGAGAATTAAAACCCAAAAAAGTACATCATGCCGCTATGCGTAGCGGTTGGTTCTTCTCTTTTATTATCTTTTCAATTCACATTGAAGAACATGTAGTTCTAACTTTTTGACATCTTCCTTTCTTGTTTTTCTCAGAAGTACCTAATCGATTGTCGGTACCATTTAAAAGATGTCAAAAGATGCTTTCAGAGAACCCCTGGAAACAGGCTCGACCACAAGGAAATAGTGAGTTCCTCTTTTTTTTTACTTTTCCACTGTATAACAAGCAAATGCACAAGACTATTTAAATTTCTTGTACCTTTTCCCCATATTTAGGTATGTAAAATCGCATTTTTTGATTGTTCACTATCCTTTTTTTTCCACATCAAACGTAGATTTGTTTCCCCACCTTAGAGAAGTTCCCTCAGTTACCGAATGATTCATCCGAACAGTATTGGTCGGTTGTTCTAAACATAAAGGCAGAAAGGTTTGAGGTCATTGATTCCCTCGCAAGCAGAGGCCGTGATGGAGTCTTGCCACTTACTTATTGCAAATATAAAAGTTATATGGGGCAAGGAGTATGCGGATTCAAAAGTGGATATTGCTGATTGGCCAATTGAAATAATTGACAGCCCTAAGCAAACCAATGGGTGAGTTCTCCTCTTACTTTTCTACATAGATATCTCTCCTGTTCATTTTGCTTTATTTGCATAGGCATTTATCATCTTTTTTTCTTCATCCAAGTATGACTGTGGATTCTTCACTCTCCAAAATCTGGAAGAGAAACATGGAAGAACGACCACATATTTCACACAGAAAGATCTAACCAAGATTAGAATACTATTCACAGATCGGTTGATTCGCTTTGTGGAGAACAAAGCGTCATGGTCACTATTTGTTTAAGCAGCTCTTCTGCAGGTAAAATTTTCAGAGAACAAAACCATATATGATCACTTTTATGTGTTAACTAGTTTCTTTATAGCTTATAAGTTCCATTCTTCGCACAAGATACCAAACTTTTTGTAGTAACAGATAGTACACTTTATTTCTTCAAGTAACTAAAAAACAGACAACATATATATAGTACCAGGAAATTACAGGTTCATATTTTTCGAAAAATAAAATAACTACTGAAATAGACCTAGGAGAGGAAATTTCTCAGGATTTGCCATCCTAGCAGGACAATTGCGTGCATCGTGATCCGTCTTATTGCATGCACTTCATTTTGTCGGGCGAGGTTTCTTTAATTGCAGCCCACTTTTCTTCCTTTTAAAACTTGGCCTCCCTTTAGTTATCACCAAAGGGGGGTCTCTTGCAATTTTATCATGAGCAGAATTACGGTTTTCTTAAACAGATTCTGGGTCGGGACTTGCTACAGCTTTACTTCTCTTCTTTCTCTTTGCAGCTTCTGCAACATTTATTTTCAGTTCAGCCATTTCTTTCTCCATCGCCTTCATGTGCTTTTCAGCAATCTCAACCGTCTTCTCTGAAGAAGCTAGACCTACAACTAGCTTGGAAAAATTATTGCAGAGGTTGCCATAGCGCAACAACCGCATATCTTTCCTAGAAAGCTTGCAATCTACAGGCTTCACCTGTGTCTCTACATCTGGTACAACTATATCGGGAGGTGGCATCGACCACCTAGCTAGGATGTAGCGCTTTGGAATTTCAATGACTGTGCGTAGGTAGATCATCACTTTCATCACATGGCAGCATAGAATCCCATCTCTATTGAATTTGCAGCACTGACAATTATACATTTCATTTTTGGGATCAACATCAACAAAGTAACTTCTCCTCCCATACCCAAACACAGAACCCTGAACTGGGAAAACTTCAAACCTGTTAGGATTATCATTACAAGCCCGAGCATTGTAGGATATCATCTTGCAAAGCTCTAGCTGGAAAATGTTCTAGATAGGTAGAGTGTAAGTCTTTAACATCTGTTTCTCCATTGGAAAATCAGACCACACTCTCACTGTCTTGTCCTCGCCTACAAACTCATGCGCATCCTCGACAACTTCTATCTTCTCTTGCAATTTCATGTATTGCTTAAAGAAACAAAGAAGGCTGGAATGCGGATCAATATATTTTTTGAGAACTGCATTAAATCCCTCACTTCTAGCAGTAGTTTGCAAGAATGGGAAGAATCTGTCCTGGAAATAAGCTGGCACAAAGAAAGTCCTCAAGTCATAAAGATCAAGGAAATGCGGGTGATCCGCAACCCCATGTCTCTAAATAATTTCTGTCCACCTTAGCTCAAATTCTTCAATAGTGACACTGTGATCAATCACATCATTGAACTCAATCCTCAAATCTTCATGTTGTGCAACAAAAGGACCTAGTTTCTCCTGCACCTTTTGCATAATGTGCCATCTACAATTTCTGTGAACAGTATACACCAACACCGCAAGGATAGCACTTCTCATGCCAGCATCCTGATTAGTGATGATGTTCAGGGGATCCAATCCATCCATAGCATCTAGGAATGCCTCAAACAACCACACAAAGTTTGCAGTTCTCTCATGCCTAATAAAACCACAACCCAACTGAATAGACTGCCCATATCTATTGATCCCAATGAATGGTGCACAGTACATGTTGTACTTGTTCATCATGAATGTGATATCGAATGAAATACAATCATTATAGAACCTGTACACTTCTCTTGCAGCACCATCCACCCAAAAGAGGTTCTCAACCCTTTCCTCTTCATCAAGACAAAAAGTGTAGTAGAATTTGGGGTCTTGTTTCTGGATTTCTTTGAAATAGGCCAACAAGTCTGGGATGTCCTTCACTTGTTGCGGATCACCAATAGTAGCCATGTAGTTGCTCACTGATTTAGTGTTGTAAGGCACATTTTTCTTGCTGCCATAAACCTCACCCATGATCTCCACAATTCTCCCAGCACTAAGATTCACCTAATGAAGCAAGTCAATAAATCTCTTTTCTTCCCTAGGAATCTTATTGTGAGATCTGAGGTACTTCTTGAGAGCAAATTTCTGGATAACATCATGTGTGTGCTCTTTAATAAACTGGATCACTTCCCATCTAGCACCATTGCTTTTGACGCGCATTTTTTCCTTGCAATCTGTGAGCCTGGTGATAGTACGATTGTGCTGTTTTATTTGTGTAGGTTCCTCCTCAGCATTTTTTCATGTTTTGTTGTACACATATACACATTTGTCTCTCTCCCCATCTTTTGCACATCTCCTGGACGAATCAATCCTAATCGAAAAACCAACATGTTTTGCATAACGATTGTTATGTGCAAGCGCTGCCTCATCAGAGTCAAATTTCATCCCAACATGTGGAGTTTTAGGAAAAAAAACCTCCGGCGTAGACTGGACCTCACCATCGCTACCAATGTCCTCACTAGACAATGTAACACCTGTTCGCGCACCCGGGTGAGTGTCCCATGCCTGACCCGAAGGTCTAGATGCAGAAGCTATAGCACCTGAATGAGTTTTCCCCTCTAAATCCCCTGATGGCACCCCTGTAGAAGTTCCACCCCCAGATGGTCTTGTAGAAGTTCCAGCACCATCATCGCGGAAACCACGCAGAGTACCTTCCTCATCATACACAGAACTGTCTCCCGCTGGCTAGTTTAGGTCTATCTCCCCAAACCAATAAGCAAAACCTTTAGGCATTTAAGCCAAACCCCTGCATATGGCAAAAAACACAAATTACATCAATAAGTTATTTCTTTTTTATTTAGTTTTTAAACTATAATGACATCAACATTTGTGTTTCTGTTCTTAACATGGAAAAGGAGTTGTGTGACAGTCAAGCAAAAAAAGGGAGGGAGGAGTTCATGTATAGATGACAGCAAGAACTACCAGGATTTGATGTTCCCGCTCGTGATCGTTCCATCTTTCTGCCTTTTCACTGATGGAATATTTTGTTGCATCTATAAAATCTAGCATGTTTTCTGTGTTTGTGTTTTATTAATCTTCTATGATTGTTGTTCCTTTTTTACTACTAGAAGTTATATGATGCTCTTGGATCTGGGTGCTATTCCATCTGGTTCTTCTTCTACCGGAACAGATTGATGCCTTTTCAATCTGTATTTTTCACCAACTAGTACTTCTAGACAAAAAGGCATATTTTTCTACTGACAATGCATATATGTTTGGGGGAAGTTCCATATGCTGGTTTTCAATCTGTCATATGCTGTTTTTCATCTGCTAGAAGTTCCATACAGGGAAACTGGCAGTTGCATACATAGACTTATTTGCAGGTAGGAAGAGGATGGTAGGAAGATCCAAGAGTTCATGCAATCTGTAACTTCTTTTTTGAGATGAGATTTTTACTAGGGGGTGTGGGGAGGGAAGAAGAGAAAACTTACAGGTGGTCTCTGTCGATGTTTGTTTGCAGGTTGTCTCTGGCGATGATTTTTTTCTTGGATGGTAGATACAGGAGAGGGAATCGAGGGTTTTTGGGGGGGGGGGGGGGAGGATACAGAAGAGGGAATCGAGGGGATGGAATAAGTTGATGAATTTACTTCTAGAAAATCAATGCCGATGGGATTAATCGAGCCTGGCTGGAAGAAATCGGGATCTGGCTGTATATAAGGAGGCGGTGGCGACCAGGGGATGCTGGCATCGGTTCCTGCGCGCTATCCCGCAATTCCCGCGCACGAAAATGGGAACCCTGGGAGGCGAGACGCATTTCCATAACGGGCTGTCGGAACGACCTAGGCGTACGTTAAAACCAGGTCGACCTGGTGGTAGTCACGTCTAGGAAAAAATTGCAGGGTTCACCAACAGGAAATTGCGACTCTTCATCATGAAATGGAAAATATTACTCCCTCCGTTCCAAACTAGATGTCTCAAATTTATCAAAATTTATATGAATCTAGACACTATTTAGTATAGATTCATTCAAAATTTGAAAAAACTAAGACATCTCTTCTTGGACGGAGAGGGAGTAGATTTTATCAACGTCAATATTTATAAAATTTGATCAACTATATGTATAAACATACTAACTTTCATAATGTCAAACACATATAATATGAGAACATGATTCATAATGATTCTAATAACATTGATTTGATGTCGTTGATATCCATATTATTTTCTAGATATTTAGTCCACTTTGATAAAAACTAATATGCGTCTTGGGAATGAGGGAGTAATTCAAAATGACGAGGACATAATGGTACTCAAGTGATGCGTCTTCTAGGGGCTTGAATGCTTAAGTGGTTGGTTAAGTCTCTCTGTGGTGTCTTTTCGCGGAAAACAAGTCTCTCCACGGTTCCAATGTGTTGGGGTAATTCCCTAGTTTTTTTGCACAAGATGAGGGTCCGAAGACCCTAGAATCTTTAGTTAACTCGGTGGGAACAAGATTACAACAAAATCCCTAAGATATAGGGATTTTGTAGATAAAGCTAAGCCTTTATAGATAAGACCCCAGGGAAGAAAATACAGAGCAAACTGATCCCTAGTCTTCTCCTGGCAAGCAACCTCCCGACGCCGACGTCGCCACTACTACCGGGGAACAAGACACTTGAAGCAGCAATAGCCATGGATCCAGTGCCGTGGTCGAAGGAGTTCCTCCCTGTAACATCCCAAAAATACCAATCAAGATTATCAAGTTCCAATCACCCAAGTTTAGGGTTAACAAAAACTTTTGTTATTAAACTCATTATGAATGCATGTGTGTGTGATGAATGCATGAATGCTTGCAATGACTTGTTTGATTGCTATGAATGAAAAGGATTGGTTTAAAGATGAAAACAACATCATCTAGATCATTTCCAAGCAGAATCAAATGAAGAGAGTTAACCACTAGATCACTTTGAATGTTCCAAGCCAAAGATTTCTAATAGAAACAAATCCAATTCTTTTCACCCCTTGCTAGACCAAGTAAAAGTGAACCCAAGCCCACTTTACAAACCAACAGAAACAAATTTCAAATCTATTCAAATGACATTTCAAAACTGAATCAAGTGTAGGTACTAAGATCACCATTTCTCAAAAACCACTCAAACCAGTTCACCTTGACAAACCCAAACAACCAGGTACTACCAAGCATGTGACCAGTGCACTCACCAAAATTCATCCAAAAATTCAAATGTAAACTTCTTGCGGCCATTTCATCAAACAGGTGGTGAGCACAGTAATCACTGCCTAACTTCTACTATTTGTGATAAAAGCTTTGTCCAATTCTTGTCCCTAATTCTTTACCCTTGTCTCCCCCAGTGACTACCAATGCATTGAACAAGCTAGCCCCTACCCCTTGCACCAGTACGATGCCACCCGAGCCCCCCCTTGCCGGTCGATCATGGCCAGCATGCTCGAGCAAACGCCGCGCCCGTCCACCATGTCCAGGAGGCAGCCCACCGTCCACCGCCACCCCCTGTCCATCCCTCGAACACAGCCAGGCCCTGGACCATAGAGAAAACGCCGCGCCCAGTTCTTCTCTACCATGATGAGAGCGTGCTAGAGCGCCGCAGCCGACACGCTCGCACACGCTGCACCTCGCCCTTACCGCCCGTGCCTGTAGTCACCGCGACACCAGCTACCCCCTAGACATGCCCGTTCACCGTCGAGCGACCCGTAGCAACTATGTGTCATCGAAAATGCCGTCAGTGCCGCTCAGAGCACCAACCTGTTCCGCCCAACCTAGACCGCCCCGTTCCGCGCCATTAAGCCCTTGAGGATCGCCAGGATATCGCGCAACGGCCTACGCCCTTCGCCATGCCAATAGCTCACTGTACCGTCGATCCCGTCGAGCTCTGCCCATGTCGTACTGCCCCTCTCGCTCGGCTATAAAAGGAGGCCACCCTCGCCTTAATTCTGCACACCATATCACTCCCCACTCCTCACAGAACACCCTGACCCTTCCCCGGAGCAAGGCGAGCTCCGCATTGCTGGAATTTCGTCGGAGTCTGCCGCTATGGAGGAGGAGAGGAGCCGTTGATTGGAGCCGCCCCAGGAGCTGCCGCGACCACCTTTCGATCCGCCGTCGTCGACATTGTCCTTCGCGCCCATCACCGACCCTAGCTGGTGTTGGAGATATGCCCTAGAGGCAATAATAAATATAGTTATTATTATATCTTTGTGTTTATGATAAATGTTTACATTCATGCTATAATAGTATTAACAAGGAAACATTAATACTTGTGTGATTTGTAAACTTAATTTGAAGTCCCTAGTAAAGCCTCTATATAATACTAGCTTGTTGGTTAATAGATGATTGTGGTTTCCCTATCATGAACATTGAGATGTTATTAACAACAAGATCATATTGTTAGGAGAATGATATGATGGACATACTCCTATAGATAAGCGTAGCATAAAGATCAAGTCATTTTAATAGTTCAATTGCTATATGCTTTCTGATACATAGTAATCTAATTCCTTCGACCATGAGATCATGCATATCACCTTTACCGGATGGATGCTTTGATGACATCAAACACCACACCGTAACTGGGTGGCTATAAAGGTGGCATTGAGTGTTCGGAAAGTATTGGTTGAAACACATGGATCAAGAGTGGGATTTGTCCATCCATATGACAGATAGATATACTATGGGCCCTCTCGGTGAAATGTCATCCAATTAGCTTGCAAGCATGTGACTGGCTCACAAGGGATCACATATCACGGGAACGAAAAGAGTACTTATCGAACGAGGTTGAACTAGGTATGCAGAGATACCGACGATCATAACCTCGGATAAGTAACATATCGTGAGACAAAGGGAAATTGATATCGTATGTAAGTGGTTCATTCGATCACAAAGTAATCGTAGAAATATGTGGGAGCCATATGAATTTCCAGATTCCTCTATTGGTTATTGTTCGGAGAAGTGTCTCGATCATGTCCGCATAATTCACGAACCGTAGGGAGACACACTTAAGGATTCGACGTTGTTTTGAGTAGTTATGGAATGGTGAGAAAGAGATCGAATGTTGTTCGGAGTCCCAGATGGGATCCGGGATATCACGAGGAGATCCGGAATGGTCCGGAGAATAAGATTCATATAAGGAAAGTCCCGTTTTGGAGTTGGGAAATGGTTCCGGTGTTTTCATCGGGATTGTTCTAGAATGTTCCGGAATGTCCAGACTCCAGGAGGAAGGGTACATGAATGTGTTGTATCAAGTTGGTATGATTGCATCATGTACTAAGTGTCATCGCTGTTCCAAATAAAGGATTAATTCAAATCCTAGTTTGAAAAGTCAAATAGCTAAATTGAAAAGTCAAACGGCTAAATTTGGAAAGAGGAAAAGAGGAGGAAGGGGAAACCGAGTTGGGGAGGAGTCTCCTCCTGCCGGGCGCACCACCAAGCCGAGTTGGGGAGGACTCTCCTCCCCTTGGCCGGCCGGCCCTCCACCTATATAAGGAGGGGCAGGCTCCTCCCTCCTAGAGACACACAAGTTCCCTGCCCCAAACCCTAGCTTGGCGCCACCACCTCCTGCCGCCGCCTCCTAGGGTTGCCCTAGCCGCCGACTTGGGCTGCCCCAAGCCCTAGCCGCCGGCTCTAGCACCTCCTCCTTGGTGTGTCTAAAACCTAGATCGCCGAGGAGCTCTCTCATAATCCACCATACTCGCTCCGGCTTAAGGCGAAGCCTCGAGATCTCCTCTACTTCCTACCACGCCGTTGTCACCGGAATCGCGAGGAGAGTGCTACAACCTCCGCTGCCTGCTGGAACAAGGGAGAGGAAGGTCTTCGTCGAAAATTTAACGCGGTGACCGATCGGGAGCGCTGCCGAACGCAGCGCCGAAGGATCGCTCACGCGATCTTGAGATCGGGAAGAGTACGACTACATCACCCACGAGAATCCGCTCTCGTTAAACACTTTGGAATCTTCGAGGGTGAGTTATTCCATCGACTCGTTGCTACAATCTAGTAGATAGATCTTGGCTTGTTTGTTTGTATGGTAGAAATTTTTGTTTTCCATGCTACGTAAACCCTACAAAGGGTATCGAGCCGTGTCTATATGTAGATCTGTTGCACGAGTAGAACACAATGGTCATTGTGGGCGTTGATGTTTTTATTGTCGATTGCTTTTTGTGTACTTTGCATCTTGCGGGATGTTGGGATGAAGCGGCCCGGGCTAACCTTACATGACATCGTTCATGAGACTTGCTCCACGCTTGACATGCAACTTGTATTGCAATAAGTGGCTTTGCGGGTTCCTGTTTCTCCTAGCATAGTTAAGATCCAATTTACAACGGGTGATTTACAATACTAGTATCAATGTTGTGGTTCTTGTTCGTAAGTTAGAACGACACTTATTGAAAGCCCCAAACCACGTAAAACATGCAAAGAAAGTAGAGGCGTCTAACTTTGTTTTGCAGGGGCGTGCTGTGATGTGATATGGCCATGATTGTGATTATATTTGATGTATGCAATGTTCCTTATTGTAAGTTGGCAACCGGCAGGAGCCATATGGTTGTCTTTAATTTCTGTTAAGACCCGCGTGTCTATTCAAAGTAGTTGTAATAGTTGAAGCCGGTGGACGACAACTATGGAGAAGCGTCATTGACCTTGATGCAATGCCGGTGATGATGGAGATCATGTTCGTGCTAGAAGATGGAGATCGGAAGCACAAAGAAGAAAGGCCATATCATATCACATATTATGAATTGCATGTGATGTTAATCCTTTATGCATCTTGTATTGCTTAGTAGACAACGGTAGCATTATAAGATGATCCCTCATGCACATGAATTTCAAGTCATAATGTGTTCACCCTTAGTTAGCACCGTTGCTAAAGCTTGTTGTTTCGAAGCACCACGTGATGATCGGGTGTGTTAGATTCCGCAAGTGTATACAACGTGAGCAAGCCAGATTTGCTCATGCGGAAACTAAGGTTTGATCTTGACGAGCCTAGCATGTACAGACATGGTCTCGGAACACGGATCACCGAAAGGTAAAGCATGAATCATATAGTAGATATGATGAACATGTCGATTGTTCGCCATTGAGACTATATCAACTCTCGTGATGATCGGTGTTGATGTGGTGGATTTGGTTCGTGTGATCACTAAAACAATGTGAGGGATATTGTTTTGAGTGGGAGTTCACCTAGATTAAATTTATTAATTTGAACTCAATTTGTCATAAACTTAGTCTAAACTATTGCAAATATGTTGTAGATCAATGGCAGCCCCTACCATCAATTTTAATGCGTTCCTAGAGAAAGAAAAGTTGAAAAACAATGGAAGCAACTTCGCGGATTGGTTCCGCAATTTGAGGATTGTCCTCACAGCTGGTAATTTGACCTATGTGCTGGATGCACCGCTGGGTGACCCACCTGCAGCTGATGCTTCCGATGAAGTAAAGAATGTTTACCTCACTCGGAAGACTCAGTAATCCACATTTCAGTGTGCTATCTTGTATGGTTTAGAATCGGAGCTTCAGAAAAGGTTTGAGAATTCAGACCCATATGATATTGTCGAGGATCTCAAATTGATCTTTGAGACTCATGCGGCAATTGAAAGCTATGAGGCTTCTGAAAAGTTCTTTAACTGCAAGATGGAAGAGGGCAGCTCCGTCAGCGAGCATGTGCTTAAGATGTCTGGGCACGCAAACAAACTTCAAAGCTTGGGTATTGTGATTCCTAATGCTTTGGGGATTTACCGTGTCCTCCAATCACTACCACCAAGTTACAAGAACTTTGTGATGAACTACAACATGCAAAACATGAACAAGACGTTGCCAGAACTCTTTGCCATGTTGAAGTCTGCAGAAGTGGAGATCAAGAAAGAGCACCAAGTGTTGTTGGTCAATAAGACCACCAAATTCAAGAAAGGCAAGTCTAAGCAGAAGGGATACTTCAAGAAGGGTGGTAAGAAAGTTACCACGCTGACGAAGAAGACCAAGGCTGGACCTAAGCCTGATACTGAGTGCTTTTACTGCAAGGGAGAAGGTCACTGGAAGCGGAATTGCCCAAAGTACTTGGCGGATTTGAAGAACGGCAACATCAAGAAGAAAGGTATATCTAATATACATGTTATTGATGTGTATCTCACTAGTACTCGTAGTAGTGCCTGGGTATTTGATACTGGTTCGGTTGCTCATATTTGTAACTCGAAACAGGCAGAATAAACGGAAGCTAGCGAAGAACGAGGTGACGATGCGCGTTGGAAACGGATCAAAGGTTGATGTGATCGCGGTCGGCACGCTACCCCTTCATCTACCATCAGGATTAGTTTTATACTTAAATAATTGTTATTTGGTGCCTGCGTTAAGCATGAACATTATATCGGGATCTTGTTTATTGCGTAGACGTTACTTGTTTAAATCCGAGAATAATGGTTGTTCGATTTATATGAGTAATATGTTTTATGCACATGCACCTTTGATAGATGGTCTATTCTTATTGAATCTCGATAGTGGAAATACACATATTAATAACATTGAGGCTAAACGTTTGAAATCGAGCGATAACTCGACCTATATGTGGCAATCGCTGCCTTGGTCACATTGGAGTGAGGCGTATGAAGAAACTCCATTCCGATGGACTTCTTGAATCACTTGAAAGATGCGAAGCATGTCTAATGGGTAAAATGACTAAGACTCCATTTTCTGGTATGATGGAGCGAGCTATGGACTTATTGGAAATCATACATACCGATGTGTGTGGTCCAATGAGTGTAGCATCGCGCGGTGGTTATCGTTATGTTCTTACCTTCACGGATGACTTGAGTAGATATGGGTATATCTATTTCATGAAACATAAGTCCGAAACTTTCGAGAAGTTTAAGGAATTTCAAAGTGAGGTAGAAAATCAACGTAACAAGAAGATTAAATTTCTACGTTCTGATCGTGGAGGTGAATATCTAAGTTACGAGTTTGGCGAGCATTTGAAGAAATGCGGAATACTTTCGCAGTTGACACCGCCGGGAACACCACAGCGTAATGGTGTGTCCGAACATCGTAATCGAACTCTCTTAGATATGGTTCGTTCTATGATGTCACTTACAGATTTACCGCTATCATTTTGGGGTTATGCATTAGAAACAACCGCATTCATTTTAAATAGGGCACCGTCTAAATCCGTTGAAACGACACCGTATGAATTATGGTTTGGGAAGAAACCTAGATTGTCGTTCCTTAAAGTTTGGGGGTGCGAAGCCTATGTAAAGAAGTTACAGCCGGACAAGCTTGAACCAAAAGCAGAAAAATGCGTCTTCATAGGATACCCGAAGGAAACTATTGGGTATACCTTCTATCATAGATCCGAAGGCAAAATCTTCGTTAAGAATGGATCCTTTCTAGAGAAGGAATTTCTCTAAAGAAGTGGAAGGAAGGAAAGTAGAACTCGACGAGGTTGTCGAACCTTCTCTCGAAATTGCGAGTAGCACAGACCGAAGAAGTTCTGTGGTGCCTCGCACCAATAAGAGAGGAAGCTAATGATGATGATCATGAAACTTCGGTTGAAGTTGCTACAGAGCCTCGCAGTCAACGAGAACTCGTACCACCTGCATTGGTATGATCCCGTTATGAGTGTCATGTTGGTGGACAACACCGATGACCCCGAGACATATGAGGAAGCGATGATGAGCCCAGATTCCAATAAATGGCAAGAAGCCATGAAATCGAGATTGGATCCATGTACGAAAACCAAGTATGGACTTTGGTGGACTTACCGGATGGCCGGAAGGTCCGAGAACAAATGGATCTTCAAGAAGAAAACAGATGTTGATGGTAATGTTATCGTTTATAAAGCTCGACTTGTCGCAAAAGGGTTTCGACAAATTCAAGGAGTTGACTACGATGAGACTTTCTCACCAGTAGCGAAGCTAAAGTCTGTGAGGATTATGTTAGCAATCGCTACATATTACGATTATGAGATATGGCAGATGGATGTCAAAACAGCATTCCTCAATGGAGACATTGATGAAGAGTTGTATATGATGCAACCCAAAGGTTTTGTCGATCCTAAAGATGCTAACAAGGTATGCAAACTTCAACGGTCCATCTATGGATTGAAGCAAGCATCCCGAAGTTGGAATCAACGTTTTGATAAGGTGATCAAAAGTTTTGGTTTTATATAAACTTATGGAGAAGCTTGTATTTACAAGAAAGTGAGTGGGAGCTCTGTAGCATTCTTAATACTATATGTCGATGACATATTGTTGATTGGGAATGATGTAGACCTTCTTAATAGGGTCAAGGAATATTTGAATAATAGTTTTTCAATGAAAGATCTTGGCGAAGCAGATTACATATTAGGCATAAAGATTTATAGAGATAGATCGAAACGCCAAATATCATTGTCACAAAGTACATATTTGGACAAAGTTCTAAAGAGGTTTGGAATGGAAGATAGCAAGAAAGGATTCTTGCCCATGTTGCCCCATACGACCTTGAGTAAAACTCAAAGTCCGACATCGGTAGAAGATAGAGAAAGGATGAGTAAGACTCCCTATGCCTCAGCCATAGGATCTCTAATGTATGCCATGCTATGTACTAGACCCGACATTGCATATGCTGTTAGTTTAACTAGCAGATATCAAAGTGATCCAGGAGTGGATCATTGGACAGCGGTCAAAAACATCCTTAAGTACTTGAGAAGAACTAAGGATATGGTTCTTTCTTATGGAGGTGATGAATAGCTCGTTGTTAATGGTTACACCGATGCTAGTTGGAACACCGATCCGGATGATTCTAAATCACAATCTGGATACGTATTTATATTGAATGGTGCAGCAGTTAGCTGGAGGAGTGCAAAGCAAAGCGTTGTGGCGAGATCTTCAACTGAATCGGAATACATGGCTGCTTCGGAGGCTTCACAAGAAGCGATATGGATGAAAGAGTTCATTACAGAGCTGGGTGTGGTTCCTAGTGCTGGACCCAATGTCTATCTACTGTGATAACATGGGCGCCATAGCCAATGCGCAAGAACCAAGGTCACACAAGAAGCTGAAGCATATCAAGCTACGTTTTCACGCTATTCGAGAACATATCCAAGATGGGGATATAAAGATTTGCAAAGTACACACAGATCTGAATGTGGCGGATCCATTGACTAAACCTCTCCCGAGGGCAAAACATGACCAGCACCAAACTGCCATGGGTGTTCGGTATATTACCATGTAATCTAGATTAGATGACTCTAGTGCAAGTGGGAGATCTGGAGATATGCCCTAGAGGCAATAATAAATATAGTTATTATTATATCTTTGTGTTTATGATAAATGTTTACATTCATGCTATAATAGTATTAACAAGGAAACATTAATACTTGTGTGATTTGTAAACTTAATTTGAAGTCCCTAGTAAAGCCTCTATATAATACTAGCTTGTTGGTTAATAGATGATTGTGGTTTCCCTATCATGAACATTGAGATGTTATTAACAACAAGATCATATTGTTAGGAGAATGATATGATGGACATACTCCTATAGATAAGCGTAGCATAAAGATCAAGTCATTTTAATAGTTCAATTGCTATATGCTTTCTGATACATAGTAATCTAATTCCTTCGACCATGAGATCATGCATATCACCTTTACCGGATGGATGCTTTGATGACATCAAACACCACACCGTGACTGGGTGGCTATAATGGTGGCATTGAGTGTTCGAAAAGTATTGGTTGAAACACATGGATCAAGAGTGGGATTTGTCCATCCATATGACAGATAGATATACTATGGGCCCTCTCGGTGAAATGTCATCCAATTAGCTTGCAAGCATGTGACTGGCTCACAAGGGATCACATATCACGGGAACGAGAAAAGAGTACTTATCGGTAACGAGGTTGAACTAGGTATGCAGAGATACCGACGATCATAACCTCGGATAAGTAACATATCGTGAGACAAAGGGAAATTGATATCGTATGTAAGTGGTTCATTCGATCGCAAAGTAATCGTAGAAATATGTGGGAGCCATATGAATTTCCAGATTCCTCTATTGGTTATTGTTCGGAGAAGTGTCTCGATCATGTCCGCATAATTCACGAACCGTAGGGAGACACACTTAAGGATTCGACGTTGTTTTGAGTAGTTATGGAATGGTGAGAAAGAGATCGAATGTTGTTCGGAGTCCCGGATGGGATCCGGGATATCACGAGGAGATCCGGAATGGTCCGGAGAATAAGATTCATATAAGGAAAGTCCCGTTTTGGAGTTGGGAAATGGTTCCGGTGTTTTCATCGGGATTGTTCTAGAATGTTCCGGAATGTCCGGCACTCCGGAGGGGAAGGGTACATGAATGTGTTGTATCAAGTTGGTATGATTGCATCATGTACTAAGTGTCATCGCTGTTCCAAATAAAGGATTAATTCAAATCCTAGTTTGAAAAGTCAAATAGCTAAATTGAAAAGTCAAACGGCTAAATTTGGAAAGAGGAAAAGAGGAGGAAGGGAACCGAGTTGGGAGGAGTCCCTCCTCCGGCAGCGCACCACCCAAGCCGAGTTGGGGAGGGACTCCTCTCCTCCCCTTGGCCGGCCGGCCCTCCACCTATATAAGGAGGGCAGGGCTCCCTCCTGAGACACAAGTTCCTGCCCCAAACCCTAGCTTGGCACCACCACCTCCTGCAGTGCCGCCTCCTAGGGTTGCCTAGCAGCCGACATGGGCTGCCCCAAGCCCTAACCGCCGGCTCTAGCACCTCCTCCTTGGTGTGTCTAAAACCTAGATCGCCGAGGAGCTCTCTCATAATCCACCATACTGCCTCGGCTTAAGGCGAAGCCTCAGAGATCTCCCTCTACTTCCGGTACCACGCCACAGCCGGAATCGCGAGGAGAGTGCTACAACCTCCATTGCTGGAACAAGGAGAGGAAGGTCTTCGTCAAGTCGAACGTGTGACCGATCGGGAGCGCCGAACACAGCCGGAAGGATCGTCTACGCGATCTTGAGATCGGGAAGAGTACGACTACATCACCCACGAGAATCCGCTCTCGTTAAACACTTTGGAATCTTCGAGGGTGAGTTATTCCATCGACTCGTTGCTACAATCTAGTAGATAGATCTTGGCTTGTTTGTTTGTATGCGGTAGAAATTTTTTGTTTTCCATGCTATGAAACCCTACAGCTGGAGCCCTAGTGAGCCTCACACGACCCCCACCACCGCGTTAGGGTTCAGTCTCGCCGGCGCTGCCCGACGGAGACGACGAACCACAGTCGTAGATTCTAGTCTAATCGCATGGCCTAGGTTGAAACTTACCGCTTCGCATAGATAGAGCCGCTGATGCCTGGACCCCCTGTTAGCAGCCCGCAGCGCGCGCGCTGTGTAGTTGGGCCGGCCCATTTAGCTCTCCCGCGCAACCCAGTAGATTGAAATATAGATTTTTCAATTTACTTCAAACCTAGTTCTGTCAGTATATTCAAAAATCAATTCAGACAGTTGTACTAAACCAAATTGCATGAAACCAATTTTCTAGAAAGGTATTGAAATTTTTAGTCCAAGCCCGTTGGATTCCAACCATTTGAAATTATAGATCACCTATAGTAAAAATAACAAGACCGATACTTTTCTACATTCAAATATTTTTCAAAATTCAACCATAAATGCTTTTGAGTTGATTCCAACTCTCAAAAATCACATTTGACAAGATCTTTCTGAATATGTAAAAATATATAGGTTTACATGCAGTGATCTTGGACAAGTATTAAAAGAATGCCCCATAGGCATTTCTAGTCACTTTAATTAATTAAAATAATAATGTTAAACCTTATTAAATTGTGGCACCACTTTAAATCACATTCCCAAGTATTAAAATATGTGGTGATGACATGTGTCAACATGATCCCATATTTTAATTGGAGAATATTAAATCTTAAGTAGTTTTCAATGAGTATAAATTACTTTTCCAAAATAAAATAAATAAGACTAGGTCTTTAATTCATGTGATGATGCTAGATCATCTAGTGTGAACCTTTGTGTGCCAAATAGAAGTAGTTAAGTATTGTTTGGTGATTGTGTACCTCGTATTTATTTATAGACGCCAGTACCGACCAAGGATACGAAGAGGAAGGGGACTTCTACGAAGAAGAAGAGAACTTCAATCACTTCACTACTCAAGGCAAGCTAAGCTAAACCATGCAAGTCCTACTTGCAAACCTAAACCTACTAGTTAACCTATGCAAGATGCATTAGGCATGCTTTGGTTATGTAACCTTGATTATACCAGATCCCAGTTTTACTTGCAAGCTTTATTCTTTTATTTCTTTATGAAAGCCATTTTTTTACTTCTACTTAGTGATTTTGGAATTTTGGAAAGATATTATAGGGAGCATAAAGAGCATAAAACTTGGCCTAAGTTAGTTAGAACTAGATGTCATACTGAGGCATGCGATTAGATTTGGATAAGTCACACTTGATTATCACCCCTCATTAGTGATTAACCCCAACTTTAGTGGCTAGTGCTAAGCATAAAACTTGATCACTTTAGATGGGAATACTTGGTGGAAATGATTATGAAAACCTTGGAATGATGAGTCCTTCTAATGAAATGTTTTGACATGTGTTATGAACACCAGATGATTTTGATGATGAAAATGTTGAGGCATGAACCTTAGCCCTTTTTAAAACTGATGGTTGGGTTCGGATGCGATACCATTCCAATTTTACCTTACAACCACAATACCCGAATTTGGGTAGGGCTTGACTAGAAGTTTATATATCTTAGTATGGGTTCCCTTGCGGAAGAGGTTTGAGCTGAGGCTACCTCGTGATGAATGTCCACCTGTGTAGTTCCCAAGATGACAGATGGTCATGGTTGGGAGGCCAAACTCATAGGGGAGGTGCATATACTAGGGTGTGTAATTGAAATGTTAGGATTGATTATCCGCATACTGAGTATGGTGACCTGACGGATGTATCGAATGTTGTGGTGAAAGTGTACCACCTCTGCAGAGTGTCAAACTATTCGAATAGCTGCGTCTGTGGTTATGGACAGTTGGAGTGGCCATATTGTTCCGTCGTCAGATGTTTTCAAAATGACTTGTGAAATGATCTATGACTTTGACTTGACCACAACAGGGTTGTGAACTAAGTTCCCACTTAGGTGTTGTAAAACTTTAAGTTAGTTTTCTTTACTTCTAAACTCAGTTAGAGATAAACCTGGATTTTTTCAAATAAACCTAGAGCTTAGGATTCCTACTCAAACTACCTTACTTGTTAGTATTAGTTTGCGAGTACTTAAAGAGTACTCATGGCTTTGTCCCTGGATATTCCTATGGCCAGACTATGAGGAGGACTACCAGTATGATGGACAGTAGGAAGTCTATGACAACTAGGATCATCTCCCATCGTCAGCATTGCCTGTGACCCTAAAGATGGAGCTTCGACCATGCTACTATTATTAGAATTCCGCTGCGTTGATTGTATTAAGACTAGATCATGAGATCCTTTATTTGTAATACCTTTATTATGGTTTGTAATGGATGATGAACTATGGTACCAATCTGTTATGTCTTGCAAAAATAGTAATCCTGGGGTTGCGATGTATGGCATAACAGGCATCTGGAATTAAAAATCCGGGTGTTGACAAGTTGGTTTCAGATCCATCCTGACCATAGAATGGACGCTTGAATCAAAAACTTAGTTTCAAAACAAAACAAGTGAGTATTTATGAAAACCTATTATCATTCTTATCACTTAGATTCTTTCAAGAAAATTCATGTTCCTCAAAAATTCTTGCAAATCTTACATAAAATTTGACACACTTGATCACTCTACTAACTTACTTATCCAACATTCTTATAGATGGACGTGAAGTATAACAAGTTCTACCAGTTGGTCAATGGAGGAGATCTCATCTTTGAGCGCAATTTAGACCAACTTTCGGAACTCCTTGAGCACCCGCACCCTGAGTTCTTCGGAGCACCGCTCAACGATCAGCAAGGAGGAGAATTACAATGGCTGATAGTTGAAAACCTCAGAGGCAAGATGGAAGCACCCACCTCAGAGGGGATCCAATTCAGCTTAAGAGAGAACAACTGGCTATACGGACTCGCCAGGGCTATGCAGGAAGCTCTTGCCCATCTATGTGGGCAAAGCATCAATTAGATAAAGGGCACACGCTTTGAATACTACGCAAGGAGTGATGCTATGGGACAGCCATTGGAGGTTCCATACCACCCGGAGCTGAAGCATCAGGTGGATAATCTCAGCTTCATGCTGTATGATAGGTAGAAGGAGTTGGACAACGCCCGCGCCTACGCCAACCACAACCATGCCATTGCAGTCAAGAAGGACCATACTCTCGCCATCCTTGCGAAGGAGCGCAATACCTTTCGCCGTCTACGTGACAATAAGGATCGCATCATTGCTCGCCTTTGTCACAAAGTGATAGACTTGGAGGAGACCATCCATGAGCGGGACATGCAGCTTGAGGAGAGGGAGAATGCAGGGGAAGATATCCGTGGAGATCCCTACTCCTACCTCAACGATGATGATGACTACCTGGAGGACCAAGCCATGGACTTCCACACTGATGATGATGATTCCGCCTTCATTGATGATGAAGCCACCGATTCTGATGAGTAGTAGCACTTAAGCACTAGTGTAGGTGTGAGTTGTATCCGGTCCTACTGTATCGTAGTTTCATAGAATGGTTCTTAAAACCATTTGTTACCTTAGTGTGGTGTATGTTTGTATTGGGTGCTATGAATGAATGAATAAAGAGCAAGTTGCTAGTTGGCCAAATCAGAGTCAAACTCAAAGTTTAAAAACTTTTCAAAAACAAATCCATGAACCTTAGAAAATTTCCCTCTTGTCTCATGATCTATCTCAATCTCAGATGCCTCGCGGAGGGAGCAAGTCATCTCAGGATCCAATGCTGCAAATCTTGCAAATGTTGGTTGCTGACCGTGAAGCTGAAAGAGCCGAACTCAAGCCAACTTAGCCACCCTTCAACAGATAGCTTAGATGGCCAATAATAATCAAGGCCATGGAAACCAGGACAACCATGGATCCAAGCTCAAGAACTTTCAAAACACCAATCCACCCATTTTTAGTAAGTCTGAAGATCCGTTAGATGCTGATGACTGGCTCCAGACTATGGAGAATAACTTAGAAGTCACAGGAGTGGAGGCCAATGAGAAAGTACTGTTTGCCACCCATTATCTGGCAGGAGATGCAAGAGCTTGGTGGAATAGAATTCGCACGATGAATGGAGGATAGATGATGGCTTGGGACAAATTCAAACTCAAGTTCGGCCGAACCCATGTGCCACCGGGTTTTATTCTGCGGATGAGGGATGAATTCAAGGAGCTGAAGCAGGGAAGAATGACTATGGTAGAGTACCGTGACAGATTTCTATCTCTTTCTAGGTATGCACCTGATGAGATTAGTACTGAAGCCAAGAAGAAGGAGAGATTCTTGAATGGTCCGCATGATGAGATGCAGACAGTGCTAGTCAACATTCCCTTCACTGACCTTGAAGCCTTAGTGGATTCTGCAATCCAGATGGAAGGAAAGATCAACCAAGCTAATGTGAATCGCAAGCGTCGACTGATGAGTCAACTAGGATCCCACCATACCCCAAAGTATTGCCCCAACCCGTCTGTAGGATATGCCCCAAGAAACAATAGACCCCCTATGACCCGTCCGAACTATCCCAACCGTGGAGGAGGAAACCCAAGGCCCGGAGGAAACCACAACAACAACTCCGGCAACTCCAACAATTTCAACCTTGCACCGCCCAAATTCAACAACAACATCACCAATACTTCCCCAAGGAATGGAAGCAATGCTGTGCCTGTTGCAGGAAAAGACAAGTCTCAGGTTACTTGTTTTGAATGTGGATTCAAGGGTCACTACTCCAATGAGTGCCCCAAGAAGCTTGCAGCAGCCACCAATGTGAATGCCCCAGCTCAGCAGCAGCGCCGTGTTCATCCTGGAAGGAGATTTGCGCCAGGGAATTCGCTCAACTGCAACGGCCGTCTATTTCACATGAATGCTGAAGAAGCTCAGGAAGCGCCAAATGTCGTGCTGGGTATGTTTTCTGTTAAATCAGTACTTGCAAGAGTGTTGTTTGATTCTGGAGCATCGCACTCGTTTGTTACAGAAGAATTTGCATGCACTAGTAAAAAGCAACTAACAAAATTGAAGCATGTTATGATAGTTCAAATACCTGGTTCAACCACCAAAGCTAGAAAAATTTGCAAGGCCGTACCTATCAGAATCCATGGAATAGATTTTTATGCTAATCTAATAGTACTTGGAACCAAAGGATTGGAAGTAGTACTAGGAATGGATTGGATGTCAAAACATAAAGGATTAATCGACTGTTCCAAGAAAGCCATAACCATGACTAGTAGTATTGGAGTATTAGTAGAGCATGTATATGAAGCCTTGCCCCGTCAATTCAAGTGCAACAAGAGTCTAGCCCAACCAACCATTGACCAAGTCAGAGTAGTCTGTGAATACCCCGACGTATTCCCAAATGTATTGCCCGGTATGCCCCTAGATCGGGATATTTAGTTTATCATTGAACTAATCCCTGGAACTGGACCCATATCTCAGAGACCTTATAGTATGAACCCGTCAGAATTAGTGGAGCTAAAGAAGAAACTGGATGCTATGCTGGAGATAGGCTTGATTCAACCAAGTGCGTCGCCATGGAGATCACCTTTTTTATTTGTGGATAAGGAAGATGGAGGTAACCGTTTGTGCATGGATTATCGGAAGCTGAATGATGTCACCATTAAGAACAAGTACCCACTACCAAAGATAGAAGATCTGTTTGACCAGTTTACCGGTGCCAAAGTGTTTTCTAAGATTGATCTTAAAACTGGTTATCATCAACTCAAGATTCGCGCAGAGGATATTCCCAAGACTACCTTTACCACCTGATATGGACTGTATGAGTACACTATCATGTCTTTTGGATTAACCAATGCCCCCGCTTATTTCATGAACCTCATGAATAAGATTTTTATGAACCTCCTGGATAAGTTTGTCGTTGTTTTCATCGGTGACATTCTGATCTATTTCCAAACCAGAAGAAGAACATAAGCTACACCTAAGGACCATCCTGGAACCCTTAGAGAGCATCAGTTGTATGCCAAGTTTATCAAATGTGAGTTCTGCTAACAGGAAGTAGGATTCCTAGGACATATCGTGTCGACAGGAGGAATTACTTTCTACCCTGCTAAGGTTAAGGATGTTGAAGAATGGCAAGCCCCAACCACTCAAACCAAGTTCGTGCATTCCTCGGATTAGCGGGATATTACCGCAAGTTCGTAGAAGGATTCTCGAGCATCGCGAGACCCATGACCCAATTGGTGAAGAAATATAAGATGTTTCAATGGACGGACAAATGTGAAGCAAGTTTTCAAGAGCTCAAGAAGAGATTGATTTCAGCCCCAATCTTGATTATGCCGGATATTATGAAGCCTTTTGATGTGTATTGTGATGCATCCAAGATTGGTCTCGGATGTGTGCTGATGCAAGAAGGCAAAGTCATATCCTATCTGTCCCGACAACTGAAGCAACATGAGCAGAATTACCCTACCCATGACCTTGAACTAGCAGCCGTAGTTTTATCCTTGAAGACATGGCGGCATTACCTCATGGGTAACCGTTGTGAATTTATTCGGATCAGAAGAGTCTGAAGTATATTTTCACCCAGAAGGAGCTAAATATGAGGCAAAGGAGACGGATAGAGCTAATCAAGGACTATGACCTTGACATTCACTATCACCTCGGCAAATCCAATGTGGTAGCAGATGCTCTTAGCAGATTGCCGTGTCGATTGAACACCATGATTCTGAAGGGGCAACCAAGTTTGCACAAGGAGTTGGAAGATTTCAGAATGGAACTAGTTAGTGAAGGATAGTCAGTTTGCATGTGTCCCCAAGAACATTGTTTCGGATCGAGGGACTCAGTTTACCTCGAGATTTTGGAAGAAAGTCCAAGAAGGATTAGGAACCAGATTGGATTTCAGCACAACTTATCACCCTCAGACTAATGAAAAAACGGAGCGAGTAAATCAGATACTCGAAGATATGTTGAGAGCATGTGTGTTGGAATATGGATCAAAATGGGAAGACTGTCTGCCTTTCGCAGAATTCTCATACAACAACAGTTACCAAGCCAGTTTGCAAATGGCCCCATTTGAGTTTATGTATGGAAGGAAGTGTCGTTCCCCTCTGAATTGGTCGGAAGTAGGAGAGAGTCAGATTTTTGGACCCGACATCCTAAGAGAAGCCGAAGAGAAAGTTCACAAGATCCGTGATCACCTTAAGACCGCCCAATCCAGACAGAAGAATTATGCCGACATGATACGTCGAGACCTAGCCTTCAATATCGGAGATTTTGTGTATCTCAAAGTATCACCCCTGAAAGGAATGCAATGTTTCCAACTCAAAGGAAAGCTTCCCCCTGATATATCGGACCCTTTAAGATTTTGAATCGCCGAGGAGAAGTATAATATCAACTGGAACTACCGGAGGAAATGTCAGCCGTGCATAATGTGTTCCATATCTCGTTACTTCACAAATTCCTAGAAGTCCCAGAGATGACCGAAGTTTTCCAGAATATTGATCACAGAACCATAGAGATCATTGAGGACCTAACATATCCCGAAGTACCCATTCGTATTTTGGAAGAATCCTTCACAACCACCAGAACCCGGAGTATCAAGTTTCTCAAGATCCAATGGAGGAACCATACTGAAGAAGCTACCTGGGAACGAGAAGATTACATTAGGACTAAGTTTCCAGATCTCTTATTTCCTCGTTTTCTTTTTCTCAAATCTCGGAACGAGATTTTGTTTAAGGAGGGAAGGTTTGTAACATCCCAAAAATATTAATCAAGATTATCAAGTTCCAATCACCCAAGTTTAGGGTTAACAAAAACTTTTGTTATTAAACTCATTATGAATGCATGTGTGTGTGTGATGAATGCATGAATGCTTGCAATGACTTGTTTGATTGCTATGAATGGAAAGGATTGGTTTAAAGATGAAAAAACATCATCTAGATCATTTCCAAGAAGAATCAAATGAAGAAAAAATAAAAAATTAACAATATAAGCAAATGGTCATTTTGACCAAAGTTAACCACTAGATCACTTTGAGTGTTCCAAGCCCAAGATTTCTAACAGAAACAAATCCAATTCTTTTCACCCCTTGCTAGACCAAGTAAAAGTGAACCCAAGCCCACTTTACAAACCAACAGAAACAAATTTCAAATCTATTCAAATGACATTTCAAAACTGAATCAAGTGTAGGTACTAAGATCACCATTTCTCAAAAACCACTCAAACCAGTTCACCTTGACAAACCCAAACAACCAGATACTACCAAGAATGTGACCAGTGCACTCAGCAAAATTCATCCAAAAATTCAAATGTAAACTTCTTGTGGCCATTTCATCAAACAGGTGGTGAGCACAATAAGCACTGCCTAACTTCTACTGTTTGTGATCAAAGCTTTGTCCAATTCTTGTCCCCAATTCTTTACCCTTGTCTCCCCCAGTGACTACCAATGCATTGAACAAGCTAGCCCCTACCCCTTTGCACCAGTGCCTTGCCACCCGAGCCCCCCTTTCCAGTGGACAGCACGCTGGAGCAAACATCGTGCCCGTCTACCATGTCCAGGAGGCAGCCCACCGTCCAGCGCCACCCCCTGTCTAGCCCTCGAACGCAGCCAGGGCCTGCACCACAGAGAAAACGCCACGCCTAGTTCTTCTCTGCCATGCCGAGAGTGCGCCAGAGCGCCGCAACCGACACGCTCGCAAACGCTGCACCTCGCCCTCACCGCCCGTGCCTGCAGTCACTGCGACACCAGCTACCCCCTAGACATGCCTGTTGACCGTCGCGCGACCCGTAGCAACTGTGCATCATCGAAAATGTCGTCGATGCCGCTCAGAGCACCAACCTGTTCCGACCAACCTAGACCGCCCCGTGCCATGCCATTAATCCCTTGAGGATCACCAGGAGACAGTGCATTGGCCTACGCCCTTCGCCATGCCAATAGCTCGTTGTACCGTCGACCCCGTCGAGATCTACCCATGCCGCATTGCCCCTCTCGCTGGGCTATAAAAGGAGGCCACCCCCGCCTCAATTCTGCACACCATCTCACTCCCCACTCCTCACAGAACACCCCTGACCCTTCCCTGGAGGAAGGCGAGCTCCGCATCACCAGAATTTTGCTGGAGTCTGCCGCTGCGGAGGAGGAGAGGAGGCGTTGATTGGAGCCGCCCCACAAGCTGCCACGACCACTGTTCGATCCGCCATCATTGACAACATAATTCGCCCCTATCATCGACCCTAGCTGGAGCCCTGGTGAGCCTCACATGACCCCCACCGCCGTGTTAGGGTTCAGTCTCGCCGACGCTGTCCGACGAAGACGACAAACCACAACCGTAGATTCTAGTCTAATCGCACGGCCCAGGTTGAAACTTACCGCTTCATGTAGATAGAGCTGCTGACGCCTGGACCCCCTATCAGCATCCCGCTATGCGTGCGCTGTGCAGTTGGGCCGGCCCATTTAGCTCTCCCGCGCAACCCAGTAGATTCAAATATAGAATTTTCAATTTTGTTCAAACCTAGTTCTATCAGTAGATTCAAAATCAATTCAGAGAGTTGTAATGAACCAAATTGCATGAAACCAATTTTGCTAGAAAGGTATTGAAATTGTTAATCCAAGCACGTTGGATTCAAACCATTTGAATTTATAGATCACCTATAGTAAAAATAACAAGACAAAGGCTTTTCTACATTCAAATATTTTTCAAAATTCAACCATAAATGCTTTTGAGTTGATTCCAACTCTCAAAAATCACATTTGACAAGATATTTCTAAATATGTAAAAATATATAGGTTTACATTCAATGATCTTGGACAAGTATTAAAAGAATGTCCCATAGGCATTTGTAGTCACTTTAATTAATTAAAATAATAATGTTAAACCTTATTAAATTGTGGCACCACTTTAAATCACATTCCCAAGTATTAAAATATGTGGTGATGACATGTGTCAACATGATCCCATATTTTAATTGGAGAATATTAAATCTTAAGTAGTTTTCAATGAGTAGAAATTACTGTTCCAAAATAAAATAAATAAGACTAGGTCTTTAATTCATGTGATGATTGTGATGATGCTAGATCATCTAGTATGAACCTTTGTGTGCCAAATAGAAGTAGTTAAGTATTGTTTGGTGATTGTGTACCTTGTATTTATTTATAGACGCTAGTACCGACCAAGGATACAAAGAGGAAGGGGACTTCTACGAAGAAGAAGAGAACTTCAATCACTTCACTACTCAAGGCAAGCTAAGCTAAACCATGCAAGTCCTACTTGCAAACCTAAACCTACTAGTTAACCTATGCAAGATGCATTAGGCATGCTTTGGTTATGTAACCTTGATTATACGAGATCCCAGTTTTACTTGCAAGCTTTATTCTTTTATTTCTTTATCAAAGCCCTTTTTTACTTATACTTAGTGACTTTGGATATTTGGAAAGATATTATAGGTAGCATAAATAGCATAAAACTTGGCCTAAGTTAGTTAGAACTAGATGTCATACTGAGGCATGCGATTAGATTTGGATAAGTCACACTTGATTATCACCCCTCATTAGTGATTACCCCCAACTTTAGTGGCTAGTGCTAAGAATAAAACTTGATCACTTTAGATGGGAATACTTGGTGAAAATTATTATGAAAACCTTGGAATGGTGAGTCATTCTAATGAAATGTTTTGATATGTGTTATGAACACCAGATGATTTTGATGATGAAAATGTTGAGGCATGAGCCTTACCCCTTTTTAAAACTGATGGTTGGGTTCGGATGTGTCACATCCCAAAGTTCTCCTAATTTTGGAATGTGAAATAAATAAATAAGTTTGATTGATTGTTTGACTATATTGAAAATTCTCAAAGAGAAGAAACTTTTTGAATAGAAAATCCTCTCAACCTTGAATTCAAAATCTTATATTCTTTTGTTATGACCTAAGTAGCCATATAGGCAAAAGGGCTTGGATTGATTATGGATTGAAGAATTGGTGTGCAAGATTTCAAAATGAAAATCATGAAGCATTCATAAGCATTTCATTACATCCATGCAAAGTTCTCACAAACTGAATCCAAATCCTGGTATCTAAATCTTATAGTTGATTCGCCCAAATGTTCCTAAAGGTAATTAAATTGACTTTATAATACCCACTGTTTCAAGGCATAAATGATTGATAATTATAGCCTAAATAGATCCAATTAATATTACAAAATTTTAGAAACAAAATTGAGCTCATTTGGAGCTATTATGAAAAAGTTATGGAATAAATACAAACAAATAAAGATATAAATAAAATGGAATATACAAGGATTTATAAACCCACTACTTGCAAACTAGTAAAAATATTACAAATATGATCCTACAATGATCTATTTGATTTTAGAAAATATTAGAAACAAGAATCATGTCATTTGGAGTTCGTATGCAAAATATATGAGGGAAACAAGTATATAGAAAAAGAAAAAGAAAAAAAGAAAAGAAAAAAAGTCTAACGGGCCGGCCCATACGGACCGAACCGGACCGGACCAGCCAGCCAGGACGCGTTCGTGCGATCGGTGTCCCAGGTTTGCTTTAACTTCCGTGCAAAACAGTTTTTGACAAACCTATCTCTATTCAAACTGTTATATCTTTTTATCTACAACTCCGAATCAACTTCCGTTTGTTTCTACTTGTTCCCTACTCCAAGACCTATCTCTACACCATCCTAAATCTACATATAAACTCGTGGAGCCATAGCTGTACGAGTTTCTCTTCTCGAAATCCCGAATCTACACATGCCCGAATCTTATTTCGCTTTTTAAGCGATCTAGACTTCGTTGTTTGCCTTCGGCCAAAAAACGAAAGTTGTAGAACTCGTCAAAATCTTTCATTCCCGACAAACCTCACCTATTTTCATCCACCACAGCCGGAGAATTTCGTATCGCAATATTTCAGATCTAACGGTATAAATCCAGGATGTACTCGCGCTCGTTCCTACAAATCCAAATTCCTTTGGTGAGAAGGTAGGACTAATGATTCCCCACAACTTTCATGTTCTAACTTTTTCAATTTGATCTACGGATTTGTCTCTCTAACACAGATCTCTTTCTTGTCTATTCTGAGCCAAAATCGGGTCAATCTCTTATTCTAGCCACCGGATCCTATCCAGACGGTCGAGATCCAATCAAACCGGTGCGTGCCATGTCGTCATCCCGGTCAGCTTTCTCATCAACGCCACATCATCGTCAGGTCAGCATCTAGTACCAGTCAGCATGCAAAGTCAACATGTCCAGTCAGCGGAATATTCTCTGGGATATTCCATTCGAATTTAAAATTGCACATTATAGATCTAACTTGTAAAATTCATTAGAAATTCATACAACGTCCAAAAATTACGTATAATATATCAAATTGAAGATAATTTTACTTAGAATCATATTATAAGAATAGATCCAACCTTTACAGTACGTACTTAGTGTAATGATTTAATTAGTTTTAATGGTCTTTTAGGTTAATAAATTCATAGGAATTTATCTGTAACTCCGAAAAATATGAACAATGTATCAAATTGAAGCTACTATAATGTAGGTTAGTAATATCTGTTTGGATCCAGCTTTTGCAGATTATTTACCCTGTAGCAATTTAATTAGTTTATTGGCTTTATAAATCATTAAATTCATAGTAAATTAATTGCTTGTCACAAAAATATAAATGATATACCGATGGAAAGCTGATTCCATGTAGATCATCAATATGCAAATGGTAACATCCCAAAAAATACTAAACTTGGATCATCAAACTCTAATAATCAAAATTAGGGTTAACAAAAACTTTTCTAATTAAAATTATGAAGGCATGCATATGTGTATGCATTTAATTTGAAATTCTTTTGAACCACCTTGTTTGTATGTTTCCTTGCTTGTAAAATGTTTCTTAGGTGAAATAAAGATCATCTAAACATTTCCCAAACTTTTCCTAAAGACAAATAAGTCAAAACCAATAAAATAAAGGAATGGTCATTTTGACCAATTTAACTCCCATGCCTACTTTGACTGTCTCAAACTTTCAGAATCTAATGGAAAATTTTCTGGATCTTTGCACCCCTTGAATGTACTCATAACTAGGTACCAAGTCCCACTTTGTGATCATCCAGAAACTTTAAGATACATAGTTTAAATGATAATTCAAAATTGAATCTTTATCATATGGGAAGATCCCACTTTTTCAAAAACCACTCAAACAAGCTCAACTTTCAAAACCCAAGCATTTGCAGACTCACCAGCACCAATCTAGCAAACCCACCAAAAATCTTTTCAAAATTCAAAACTTGATTTCATGCGGCCATTACAAAATCTAAACACTATTGTGAGCAGTGATTCTTGCCTAACTGGTTCCCTATCTAGCTCACAACCAGCTCAGTAGATCATCTAGCAAGATTAACCAAGCACTAGTACCACTATGAGCTTGGCATTGTCATTAATGGTGAACAGCCGACGCCACCCTTGCCACCCACATGTCGACAGCAATCTAGGAAGGAAACTAGCCGTGCCAACCTTGTCTGGGAGATCACCCATGCCTCACCGCCCCCTCTAGACCATGCCTGCCTCGAAGACACCGACCAGAGCACCAGAACGCCACGCCTGCCGTCTTTCAGGCGTGCGCCAGAGCGCCACCCTCGACCGAAGCCCACAGACCGCGTGCCGCCATCACCGCGTGCATACACAATCCCCACTGACCCAGGAGACCACCAGACATCCCCGTTCGCCGCCCCGTGACGCACAGCCACCGCTCGCTGTCGAAGACGCCGCCTCTGCCGCGTAGAGCGTCGCATGTTCCAGACCAAGTCACACCGCCCCATGCCTCGAAACCATGTCGTTGAGCATCGCCAGGGAACACCGCACCGTCCCCTATCTTCGCCCATGCCAGTAGCCGCCTGTAACATTGCCCCCGATGAGCTCACCGTGCGCCCCGTCGGTCCCCTCGCTCGACTATAAATAGAGGCCACCCCAGTCGATTTCGTCACACCATCTCACTCCCCTCTCCTCACTGATCGTGCCACACCGTTCCCGGAGCAAGGCGAGCACCACCTCGCTGGAATTTCACCGGAGCCCGCCGCCTCTAGAGAAGAAGGGCGCCATCGATTTCGTCCACCCCAGGAGCTGCCGCGACCACCCTGAGTTCGCCGTCGTCGACCCGTCACTCGCCTCGACCCTCGCTGCACCCGGTGAGCCCCCAGCACTCACTGGCCGCGCTAGGTTTCTTTCTCATGGCGTTGCCTCGCGTCGTGATGACTCCAGCCGTTGGATTAGAATCAGATCGAACGACCACGTTGCCCGCATCGCTTCACCTCCTCTCTCACGGCGGTGGGGACACCCACTTAATCAGCCATGAAGCACTGCGCTTAGCAGGCCCGTTAACCTTTCTCAGAGACCCGCTTATTTGAATTAAACCTTTTCTATTTTAATTCAAACTCACTTCTGTACCCAACTTCAAAAATCAACCCAGATCGATTCAGTGCACCAAATTGAATGAAACCAATTTTGTTAGAAAGGTCTGGGAATGCTGAATCCAAGCCCGTTGGATTCAAGTCATTTGGATCTATAGATCACCCATGGTAAAAATAACAAGGCAAAAGCTTTTCTGCATTCAAACATTTCTCAAATTTAAACCATAATAGCTGTTGAGTTGATTCCAACTCTCAAAAATTACATTTAACCATACCTTTCATAATATATAAAAATATATAGGTTTACTTGCAGAAATAATGTTCAAGTGATAAAAGAATGCTACATAGGCATTTCTAGCCACTTTAATTAATTAAAATAAAAGGGTAAAACCCTATTAAATTGTGACACCACTTTAAATCACATTCCCTTGGACTACAATATGTGGTGATGACATGTGTCAACATGATCCCATGTTTGGTTTGGAGAATATTAAATCTTAAGTAGTTTTTCAATGAGTAGAAATTACTTTTCTAGAAATAAAAAGGAATTAAACCAAGCTTTAATCTTGTAATATTAGAGATGATGTTAGATCATCTATAGGACCCTTGTGTGTGATGATTGCATGTAGTTAAGTATTGTTTGGTGATTGTGTACCTCGTATTTATTTATAGACGCTAGTACCGACCAAGGATACGAGGAGGAAGGAGGATTATACGAAGAAGAAGCCGAGGAGAACTTCAACCACTGCTCTGCACAAGGAAAGCCTAATACTACTAGTGAATGTGCAAGCTAACACTTGCAAGATACTCTACTGATGCAACAAACCACTACTTGTTACTATGCCTACTATATGCCTTAAGCATATATGATCATACCCACTTGACAGACCAATCCTAGTTTTTACTTGCAAGCTTTATACTTTATTTCTTTATCAAAGCTATTACTTAGAGTTTACTTAAGTGGATTATAGATATTAGAAAAATATTTGAAGATTGCATAAAGAGCATAAAATTTGGCCTAAGCTAGATAATCTTGATGTCATCTTAAGGCATGATATGGAACTTAGTTAAAACTCCCCTAGTTTACCACCCCTCATTATTGCTTACCCCCACCTGTAGATGCTAGTGCTAAGCATAAAACTTGATCAACTTTAGATGGGAATACTTGGTGGAAAAATGGTTATGAAAACCTTGGAATGATGGATCATTCTATTGAAATGTTTTGGACATGTGTTTCCAAACACCCGATGATTTTGGTGATGAAAATGTTGAGGCATGAGCCTTAGCCCTTTATAAAACTGATGGTTGTCTGGATGCGATACCATTCCAAATTTTATCATACAACCACAATACCCGAAGATTGGGTAGGGCTTGACTGGAAACTTATATACCTTAGTATTAGTTCCCTCACGGCCAAGGTATGAGCTGAGGCTACCTTGTGAAGATTGTCCACCTGTGCAGTACCCAAGATGACAGTTGGTCATGGTTGGGAGGCCAAATTCACAGGAGAGGTGCTTATACTAGGGCGTGTAATTGAAAGGTTAGGATTGATTATCCGCATACTGATTATGGTGAATTCAGGATTTGTTCCTGACGGATATATCGAATGTTGTGGTGAAAGTGTACAATCTTTGCAGAGTGTCAACCTATTCGAATAGCCGCGTCCGCGGTTATGGACAGTTGGAGTGGCCATACTGTTCCCCCGTCAGACTTTTCAAAATGACTCGTGAAATGATTTGAGACTTTGACTTGACCACAACAGGGTTGTGATCTGAATTACAAGTTCCCACTTAGGTGCTATAAAACTTTCAACTAGCATTCGTTGCTTATAAACATAGTAGAGATAAATCTGGCTTTTGCAAAACAACCCTAGAGCCTAGTGTCCTATTATCCAAAAACCCCTTTACCTGTTAGCATTGGTTTGCGAATACTTAAAGAGTGCTCATGGCTTTGTCCCTGGCTATTCCCATGGACAGACTATGAAGAGGAGTACCTTGAGGATGGACCCCAGGAAGGTTACGACAACTAGGATCATCTCCCATCGTCAGCATTGCATGTGAACTCGAAGATGGAGCTTCGCCTACGCTACCGTTATTATTACGTATTCCGCTGCTTGATGTTGTATTAAGAACTGGATCATGAGATCCCTATTTGTGTAAGAACTTATGTATCGTTTGTAATGGATGATGTACTGTGGTATCCAATTCTGTTATGTCCCGCAAAAATGGTAATCCTGGGATTGCGAGGTATGGCATAACAGGCATCTAGGATTAAAAATCCGGGTGTTGAAAAATACTGTAAGGTTTTTCCGTAGATATTTAAACAAGCTAATGCCCATTTTTGGGTAATAAATTCATAAGAAAATAAATACTGCTCAGAAAATTACAAATAATATGTCCCTGGAATCACAATTCCGTGGAGAATACAGATACAATTTTAGTTTGATTTGTAGGCAAAAGAAACTATATGAATCATTTAAAACCCATTAAACACTATTTAAATCATACAAAAAGATCTATAACTCCGATTAGGGTGAATCCAAAGCCGACTGGTTCGTATTAATGTCCTCTATCCAGTAAACCCAAGAAACAAATTTAATTCGACAGTTAGAACAGGCGTTACAACAGAACTACTAAAAACCCTATATTGGCAAGTAATTATTAATAACAAGTACTCCATTGCATTAATTGGCCTCTTGCATGCATAATATACTTCAACATTGTTTAGAGAACTAAAGTAACAATCGTTGTGACTTATTAAATTGTCATGTATGCATTTGTTGCATTTGTTTGATCTCTATGTGCTATTGTTTATGATTGTATGCAATTGTTTGCTCGATAGATTGCGAGGAGTGCAACGTGTGTGATTGCAACTATTATAATTGCAAGTATTGTGGTTATGACGAGAGCAACCATTATATCTATGAGAATTGTGAGGATTATCGAATCGACTACATCTACAACAAAGACAAGTGGTGCTATCTTGGTCATAAACGTCCTATTGTTTTCCTATGCATTGTAGATGCTTTTTTAGAATTGCATCTGTAGGAATTGATGTGTATATGCTATGCTATATCCCATATTATTCCCTAGTATTCCTTGTTTATGAGCCATCGTATTGGTAGATTGCTTAGATATGCTATTTAGACGAGGAAGGGAATCATACCATGAAAATTTATTTGTTTTGAAAGGATTTTATTTTGTTAAATGACAAACCAACATGATTTTAATGAACCACCTGGGCGGAATGGCATTTATTGGGTCATCGAGTGTGGATTATGGTGGGGAATGCCGCCCAGGACACTGAGAAAGGATTGGTTTCTTTATTTGGTAACTTACGTGTACAACCATGTGCCAATAATGGAATGGGCGGTTGGTTGGACTCAGTAGGTTGTGGTAACTCGAACCCATGTATCCAGAGATTTAGAATAGTGTAGGTTGGACCGGTGCGTGTCGGGTTTGGGGAGCTACTTCCCGAGCGGTTCCTTCTTGGACTTCTCCCTATCATCACCCAATATGAGAGTGGTGGTACGAGCTGGGCTGGCCAAGTCACATGGGTAAAGTGTACTGTAACTACCTCGGTGAATTACGCTCTTAGTTACAAGCCTGGATGAGCGGAATGGTTAAAATAGTACGGTGGGGCCCAAATGCCACTCACAGGTAGACCTTTCGGCCGTCCTAACCATTTCCAAACATCGGGACAAGAACGGCGTGTAATCGGCGAAGGGATCAACTACATACACAAATGAGTATGTATGCAAGCCACCATACAACAGTCCTTAGAGCCATTCCATCTAAAAGAAAGAGAAATATTGCAACGCCATACGGCAAGATCCAAATATCCTAGATAGATATAATAGTTTAGGATATCTCCTCATACATCAAACATCAGAGTATCAGGCGGAAGCGGAAAACAAGATCCGAGTATGGATAAGAAGTAAATCGGCATAAGATGCCCCATAAATAAACACATCCCGCCCACAGATCTCACGGATACCCGTTCCCGGAATCTCTACACCGAGTGATCGTTGCCAACATCGTCCGTCTCCTCCACCCAGTATCCATCTTGCGAGTTTACCTGTTCATCTGAATCAAACAATTTATCGTGTGAGACCCTAGGGATACTCAGCAAGTCTTTATGCCTCTAAAGGGGACACAACCTGGGGTGACGCAATTGCAGCAAAAGATAATACCTACAATTCTATAGATACTCGCTAACCATCCGCCTAACCGAAGATAGACGGATGTCCGTGAATTATTAACAACAGTTATAACAATGATATTAACAGATCCATCCTCCTCCTCGCTTACCAACGAGGAAGCGGACGAACAACCCCCCATCCGTTGGCAGTTTTATTATCCATTCCATGAGTGTTGCAGTATTTACTAGTCAGGTACTTAGTCAAATTAAAAGCGGTACTTTAGTTATACTTGTCTATGATCGAGAAACTGTGCTCCAAGTCGTCCATAACCGCGGACACGGCTTTGAAGATTTACCTGAGGGTGCACAAATAGCAACACACACTCGATCAACCTTGGAAAAACCAAATCAAAACCCAACGAGGCATTCACGACAAAGCGATCACAGGATTCAGAAATATTTCAGGGGGCCACCCCACTAAGCTACCTGAAGTTGGCGGCTCAAAACAGACCCGTGGTTTTGTCGGTGGTACGCTGTAAGGGAACCCGAAAGTGTGGAGGCTTGTCGATACCATGAAACACTCGCCTCCAAAACAGTACGGTGCTCCTCGCACAATCTTAAATAAAGCAGTAAACATGGCATAAGTAAAGGATAGTAATAAAGCCCCAAACTACTTTGTGGCCCCAAGAAATAAGAATGAATCAAGCTCGCTCGGGGGTTCATAAGCCTCCCGGATGTGGATAGCGCGAATGTTCAGGGAACAGGAATCAAGTACTCGGGGTCCTACGGGACACAAGTGAGCTTGAAAAACCAAATAGCAGATATTGCTCACCGGTGCCACTGTCATTAGTTATCCCATTACTACTCAGGTTAAGTTGTTTAGGTACCTCGTTATCCATCATACACTCACATACCCTACACATGTTGTTCTACGACCCGCATGGCTCAAACAACTCCTGTAGTAATGGCTCATGGGATGGAGGAACAAGCTTCGGTGGGGTTTAAAAGTAAAGGCTATGCAGTACTTGGGATTCAGTTTAATGCATTCGCGACTCAATGATGCAAGAATAAGATAGAGGCAATAGGTACTATATGTATGCAAGCATGTGGTAGTGCTTGCCTGGCAGCTCAGTTGAAGCGAGAGAAGGATCTAGGTAGTGCTCCTGGGTTTCTTGATATATCCCCTGCTCAGCGTCTATTCGAAGAAGAACCAAACAAACAAGGGCCAACATAAATAAAGTGCACAAGCATATGAATAAAATGAGACAAGCAAACAATCATGCCATGATGAATGATGCACAATTTGCATGGCAATAATGTAGCATGGCATGGGTGAGGTGTGGAATACAAGAATAAAGCATTTTATGGCGTTTTAGTCACCTTTTATCCTCAAATAAGTTGCTGTATACTTTATATTTATATGATGCATGCTTCAATTCAGAACATGGAAGGCATAGATAGAACGGGCTCGTCGCGCTGATCGATTTAGACATATCATTTGTCAAATTTGGAGTTATAAAACTAAAGTTATTAATTAATTAAGAAAAAGGGCATTTTGTTGTAATTTTGATCAACTCGAAATTTAAAGTGTTCAAAATATATTTTGAAGGGCATTTTTGAAATCCTCACATTTTTCTGATTCAAAAACATATATCATTTGTATTAAGTAATTATAATTTTAAAGTTATTTAAAACAGATTTGAATTTGTATTTAAACATTTTCTATAATCATTTTTATTAAACAGATAAACAGGCAGATTTTTTTATACTCAGCCAGAGCTAGCCCCAGCCGCTGACGGGTGGGACCGATGCTGACTAAGCGGAAAACGGCGCACCGGACTTTTCTCACCGCGAGCTAATCTAGCCGCAGCAACTGACCAGCAGGCCCGACGCGCGAGCGGACCCACGCGCCAGTGGTTGGACGCATCGGTGACACGCGGCGGGTCCAGGGACTGCGGGTTGCGGCCCAGACTTTGCGGGGGCCCTTTTGAAAAAAAATGACCCTGGTGGCTGACAGGTAGGGTCGGAGGGGGCGCGGATTGAGCAGAAAAAGATTGGGGAGGGGGGAAGTGCAAAGTAGCAGCTGCTACTGTACTTCTTCTCTGAATTTCTCTGTCGACAAGTCTGTGCTCGACAGGGCGGGGCACGGTGCAGGGATCGAACCCGCGACCTCGCGTGCGCGCGCGGCGGCGGTTACCGCTGCGGTGGCCTGGCGTTGTTGTAAGGAGGGGGGATAGGCGGCTAAGTGGGGTGTGGCGCGGCGCAAAGACGTGCGGAAGCACATGCACACCAGCGCACTGAGAGCGTTCGTCAGAGGGATCTAGGTGGCCAGGAGGCGAGGGTGAACCAGAGGTTGTCAGGGAGGATCGTGGGCTCACCGGGAGTGGGTCGGTGGCGGTGGATTGGACTGGAGTGCAGGGGATCGGCGACGGCGCTGGCGGACCGGAGTTAGGGTTTTGCCGCGGACGCGTCGGCGTGCAGCGGGTACAGGCCTCCTCCTCCTCGCTGGCGCGTACAGGGCGAAGCAGAGGGACGTCCTCGATCCCCTCGGCCTCTTCCGCGACGAGCTTGACGGCCGGATCAACGAGGGCGACGATGTGCTGGCGGCGGCAGCGTCGGCTGCTGGTTGGCATCGGTGCAGAAGAAGGGGAGGAGGGCAGGGCGCTGGGCGGATCTGGGAGAGGCAGAGGAGCCGTGGGGCGGAGGTAAAGCGAGGACAGGTGCGGGTGGGCACGGGAGAGAGGGAGGGTGTGGCATGGAGCTAGGGTTGGAGGGATGGGGTGGCTCGGGTTAGGGCTGGTTAGATGGGGTAAGGCTTCGGCCTAGGGTAGGTTAGGGCTGGCAGGGCCAGCCTCGGCAGGGAGAGAGAGAGAGGTGAGGTTAGGGTTAGCTAGGTAGGGCTCGGTTTAGGGTTTTTGGAGAGAGGGGGTGAGGAGGCTAGATGGGACCAGCAAGGTAGAGAGAGGAGAGATGAGAGAGGGGGGCTTAGGGTTTTGGTTCTTGCATGCATCAAGCTAGATCATACAAGAACGGGTGGAAGGTTTGAGAGAGAAGGGAGAGCTCCAAGAGATATACACCACTCAAAAATTCAAATAAAAACCAAAAGACTAGAATGTGGTGGTACTTGCATGTCCCATGCAAAATGATTAATGCCCTGTTTATTCTTGTGAAAACAATAATATTAACATGGCATTATTCTTATGCATTTCCAAAAGTGGAATAAAAGCCAAGCAAAAGAATTTACAGAATTAGATCCACCCTATCTCCCATGAGCTAGATTAAATACCAAAAGAAAATAAAATACAAGCTCATGGAAAAAATGGGATGGTGGAATTATAAGGTGGTGAAAAGAAAGGGTGGTGGAGTTGGAATAAAAGATATGCCCCCAACTCAACTTGGGCATTTAAACAATATATCAATAACCAAATACAATATCAAGAGGCAACTACAATTACTGATGCATATGAGAGAAGAACCAAAGAAAGGGGTTTTATATGATGCTCAAATGCAAGGTGGCATGATGACATGAGCATGATATAATTATGATGCAACAATTATATATAGGAAGTAGCCAATATATTACTAGACCAAGTAGCATTACAATTGTTAGACAATTGGGATGCTACAACTCTCCCCCACTAAACAGGAATCTCGCCCCGAGATTCTAGGAAGAAGAAGAAGACTCCAAGAGGATAGGATACTTGGCACGGTGCTCATCTTCACGTTCCCAAGTGGCTTCATCAACAGAATGGTGGGACCACTGCACCTTGCAGAACTTGATGGACTTGTTGCGAGTCCTTCTTTCTGCGACTTCAAGGATTTTTGTGGGGTGTTCTTGATAAGACAGGTCTTCTTGGAGATTGATAAGCTCATGGTCCACGGTCCTGCCGGGATCCTTGAAGCACTTCTTGAGTTGAGAGATGTGGAAAATATCATGGACCTTGAGTTTTTCCGGGAGCTCAAGAGCATAAGCAACTTCTCCTCTTCTTCCATGAATTTTGAATGGACCGATGTATCTAGGAGCCAGCTTTCCTTTGATACCAAAGCGGTGCGTGCCTCTCATGGGAGTGACACGAAGGTAAACGAGATCACCAGGGACATACTCCATGTCCGTGTGCTTTCTATCATAATTGCTCTTCTGGCGACTTTGAGCAATCTTCAGATTTTCAAGAATGATATGAACTTTCTCCTCCGCTTGAGTTACAATGTCAGGGCCAAACAATATTCTTTCTCCTGCACCCGACCAACCAATCGGAGTTCTGCACTTGCGACCATAGAGATCCTCAAATGGTGCCATCTTTAGACTTTTCTGGAAGCTATTGTTGTAAGAGAATTCAGCATACGGAAGACATTCTTCCCACTTCATGCCAAAAGAGATGATGCAAGCACGGAGCATATCCTCCAGAATCTGATTGATCCTTTCAACTTGTCCTTGCGACTGAGGGTGCTAAGCTGTGCTGAAGTTCAATTTTGTTTCCAAAGCATTTTGGAAACTTCCCCAGAACTTGGAAGTGAAGATGCTTCCACGGTCTGAACTGATCTCAAGCGGAACCCCATACAGAGAGACAATTCTGTTGATATAGAGCTCAGCCAACTGAATTGCAGAAATTGTTTCCTTTACGTGATAGATGTGAGCCACTTTAGAAAGCCTGTCAATGACAACAAAGATTGCATTGTTGCCCTTCTGCGACCTTGGAAAACCAGAGATGAAGTCCATCTCTACTTTCTCCCATTTCCATTCCGGGGGTTTCAATGGCTGTAGAAGACCGGAAGGTTTCTGATGGACAGCTTTAACTCTGCGGCAGACATCACACTCCGAGACATACTTGGCACAATATCGTTTCAATCCCGGCCACCAATATTGTGTTTTCAAGTCCATGTACATCTTTGTGCTGCCAGGGTGGATAGAAAGAACAGAATCGTCGCCTCCTTGAGAACTTGCTCTCTCAAACCCGGGTAGTTCGAACAAACATCCGTGTTCAAAGAAAAGCGTGCCTTGGTCATCGACGTGGAAGGACTCATACTTGAAGCTGCATGTTGGAGATGACCTTTTGGTGTCGGATCACCAAGTTGAATGGAGCGAACCTTTTCTTCCAAGAGAGGGGTTGCCAGAAGGTTCAGAAGATACCCTTGATCCACAATTTCAAGGTTGAGCTGACGGAATTCCTCGCACAAGAGTGGCTGTTGTTCTTCCATCATGAGGTTGCTGACATAAGCTTTGCGGCTGAGAGCATCGGCCATGACATTAGCTTTGCCCGGAGTGTAGTTGATGGTCAAATCGAAGTCATTGATTGCTTCAATCCACCTCCTCTACTGAAGGTTGAGATCAGGCTGTGTGAAGATATACTTGGACTCTTGTGATCGTAAAAGATTTCTAGCAGTTGCCCAAGTAATGCCTCCATACTTTCAAAGCAAAGACAACTGCTGCGAGTTCGAGGTCATGTGTAGGATAGTTGATCTCATGCGTCTTCAACTGTCGAGAGGCATAAGCAACAACTTGTTTTTCTTGCATAAGGACCGCACCCAATCCTTGCAAAGAGGCGTCACAGAATATCTGGAACGGCTTGGATGTATCTAGAGGAACCAAGACTGGTGTGGAAGTGAGCTTCTCTTTGAGTGTTTCAAAGCTTGCTTGACATGCAGGAGTCCAAAGGTATTTCTTGCCTTTCTTGAGGAGATCGGTAAGAGGCTTCGCTATCTTCGAAAAGTTCTGAACGAAGCGACGGCAATAACTAGCCAATCCAAGGAAGCTCCAGACTTCTTTGACATTTACAGGAGGAAGCCAGTCAACAATTGTCTTTACAGTTTCCGGGTTGACGGCAATGCCCTTGGCAGAGATGACGTGACCAAGATAGGTTACTTGAGGCAGCCAAAACTCACATTTGGAGAACTTTGCATACAGGCGGCTCTCACGAAGCTTGTTTAGGACACATCGGAGGTGTTCTTCATGTTCTTCCTTTGACTTAGAATAGACTAGGATGTCATCCAGATAGACCACAACGAACTTATCAAGATACTCCATGAAAACCGAATTCATAAGCCTCGAGAAGGTGGCAGGTGCGTTGGTGAGACCGAAAGACATGACCGTGTACTCATACAGACCATAGCGGGTGGTGAAAGCTGTTTTAGGAACATCTTCCTTGCGAATCTTGATTTGATGATAACCACTTCTCAAGTCAAGCTTAGAGAATACCACAGCTCCAGCTAGCTGATCGAAGAGATCATTAATCCGCGGAAGGATATTTATTCTTGATGGTTTTAGCATTGAGAGCCCGATAGTCAACACAAAGTCTATCGGTCTTGTCTCGCTTCTTCACAAAGATGGTTGGGCTACCCCAAGAAGAAATCTTGTGTTGAATGAAACCCAACTTCTCTTGTTCATCAAGGCGACGTTTGAGTTCAGCCAACTCAGCAGACCCATTTTATAAGGCCGCTTGGAGATAGGAGCCGTTCCAGTTCAAGCTCAATTACAAACTCAACCTCACGATCCGGAGGCATACAGCAACTCTTCAGAAAGACATCTGGAACTCACGGACCATCGGAACACTCTGAATAGCTTCCATGGCATCAGCATTCAGAGCCGCCAAAGAAAAGCTGAATAGCAGAGTCGACTTGGAGAATAGACTATATGGCCTTCAGGAATTTTCAGAGAAACCGAGCGTTCAGCACAATCAATCACAGCTGCATTTGCTGTCAACCAATCCATGCCCAAGATAACATCAATGTCAGAATTGCCCAGAATAATTAAGGACGTCGAGAACGAAGAGCCACCAATCTTAATTTGATTGCCATGGCTGATTTTAGAAGCTGCCATTTTTGCTCCAGGAGAAAGGACCATTAACCGCTTAAGGAGAGGATCCATAGCTAACTCATTCTCATTTGCAAAATTTGTGAGAAACAAAAGAATGCGATGCACCAGAATCAAACAAAACTCGTGCAGGGACTGAGTTAACGGGAAGCATACCCATCACAACTCCAGGTGCATGCTCAGCTTGAGCGGCGTTGACACAGTTGGCATGAGCAACAGTAGACCCGGGCTTGGTGTTGATGTTGAGAGCCCGAGGTGGTGGTGCACGAACCATAGGAGAGCTTGCCGCAGGTCTTGGAGGTGGTGGAGGAAGAGCTTTGTTTTTCATTGGACAGTTCTAGTGTTGATGCCCAGTGTTTCCACAAGTGTAACAAGCACCAGGTGAACGTGGAGCAACGTAGCCAGGGACTCCGCCAGGCGCTCCAGGGTAGTTGTGGTGGTAGCCCCTGGGAGCAGTAGTGAGGAAGTTTGGTGGCCTTGCCGTGTAGCTTGAAGGTCTTGGTGGAGCCGGGAGCGACGGTGGGGTGTTAGGAACCCAGACACGACGCTTAGAAGGAGTTGACATAGCTGAAGAGCTTGCTGAATCGCGGTTGTGTTTCTTTGACTCCTCAAACACTTGCCTACTTGCTTCTTCCTGCAGAGTATGCTGAAGTTCCGTAAAAGACGCCGCCTTGCATGTGTGATTGCATATTTAATCGATGCATTGAGCCCTTGTCGGAACCTCTTTTGCTTCTTCTTGTCATCAGAGATCTCATCGCCACCATAACGAGAAAGGTTCATGAAGTTTCTGATGTAGGTATTGACATTGTCATTGTCCTGCTTGAGGTTGAGAAACACTTCCTTCATCCTCTCCATGACAATTTCTCGATGAATCGCTCTTTGAAGGCTCCAAAGTGAACTGTTCCCAAGTAGGCTGAAAACCGGCGCTTTGCCTTGAGGTAATTCTCCCACCACAGAGCTGCATCTCCTTCGTAAGGTGAGTGGCACATTTTACCCATTCTTGCTCAGGAACATCAGCAGTCACCAGTCACCTTGACATCTCACGCAACCAATCATCAGCATCAATTGGTTGATCGGACACATCAAATTGACGTGGGTTGAACTTCAGGAAGCTTTTGATGTCTCCTCGCTTGGGAGGTGGAGGTAGCGGAACAAACTCATTCCTCCTGACACTTTCTTCAAAACGCTGCTGGTTCTGCTGCATTGCTGCCAAGGCATTGGCGATGCTTGACAACGCGGCCCCCAGTTCAGGTTGTATGTCCTCCTCAGAACGGCGTGGTGGTGCCATCCTGTGATTGATATAAAACACAAGTCGATTTATAATGGAGAATAATAATAATCCAAAATAGTACCAAGATGGAATTAACCAAGATTAAAGGATACAATTTACTAAGATGATATTAAAATATCAACAAAGTTCAAAGCACCTAGAAGATATTAAGCATATCGCACACGACTGAAAAGGAGTGTGGTACACAGATGTATCAAAGAATTTTTTTCCGCATTTTCGGCATTAAAATACCAATAGATGCGCAAAAATCACTTAACGAATCAAGATTAGTGACTCTACCAATTCAATATACAAGAGCGAATGATAAAAGTAGTGGTATGGTCGCGACTCCATCCCGCACTCAAATCATTACTTCGCACATGAATAAGTAGAACACGTATCCCAACACCTTCTTCTCAAGATGAACCTAAAGATCAGTAACTACGGGAACGAACACCCCAAACAAGATAACGTCGGATAACAAAGAGTAAGACAGATCGCGGCGGTATACCACGAATCAGATAGATCGCGTCGGTTTGCAAAAGCCTGTCGGTATGGAATGTACCAATAGTTGATAACCAAAAGGCAGATAAAGATAACATGTTGGATGCAACAGATAGACAAGGAATTCACACACACGCACACACAACCTATGGTACTACAGAACCCAGAACACGTGAATCCTAGTTTGAATTTTAAGAAGAGGATTGAAAACGTTACACTTCCTTACCAGAAAAGGGTGGGTGGGTAGGTAAGAAGAAAAGTGGAAGCAGTCCTACTCTCGCGTTTTGTTTTTCCCTAGTATACATAGCTACCAAAATATTTGCTAGACTGACAACGACCATTTGGCTGAGACCCTGAAGGGCGGGATGGCTCTGATACCAATTGTAACTACCTCGGTGAATTACGCTCTTAGTTACAAGCCTGGATGAGCGGAATGGTTAAAATAGTACGGTGGGGCCCAAATGCCACTCACAGGTAGACCTTTTGGCCGTCCTAACCATTTCCAAACATCGGGACAAGAATGAGCGGCGTAATCGGCAGGCGAAGGGATCAACTACATACACAAATGAGTATGTATGCAAGCCACCATACAACAGTCCTCAGAGCCATTCCATCTAAAAGAAATAGAAATATTGCAACGCCATACGGCAAGATCCAAATATCCTAGATAGATATAATAGTTTAGGATATCTCCTCATACATCAAACATCAGAGTATCAGGCTGAAGCGGAAAACAAGATCCGAGTACGGATAAGAAGCAAATCGGCATAAGATGCCCCATAAATAAACACATCCCGCCCACAGATCTCACGGATCCCCGTTCCCGGAATCTCTACACCGAGTGATCGCTAACATTGTCCGTCTCCTCCACCCAAAGATCCATCTTGCGAGTTTACTGCTCATCCGAATCAAACAATTTATCGTGTGAGACCCTAGGGTACTCAAGAAGTCTTTATGCCTCTAAAGGGACACAACCTGGGTGACGAATTGCAGCAAAAGATAATACCTACAATTCTATAGATACATAACCATCCGCCTAACCAAAGATAGACGGATGTCCGTGAATTATTAACAACAGTTATAACGTTGATATTAACAGATCCATCCTCCTCCTCGCTACCAACGAGGAAGCGGAAACAACCCCCATCCGCTGGCAGTTTTATTATCCATTCCATGAGTGTTGCACTATTTACTAGTCGTACTTAGTCAAATTAAAAGCGGTACTTTAGTTATACTTGTGTATGATCGAGAAACTGCTCCAAGTCGTCCATAACCGTGGACACGGCTTTGAAGATTTACCTAGGGTGCACAAATAGCAACACACACTCGATCAACCTCGAAAACCAAATCAAAACCCAACGAGGCATTCACGATAAAGCGATCACAGGATTCAGAAATATTTCAGGGGCCACCCACTAAGCTACCCGCAAGAAGTTGGCCGGCTCAAACGGACCTGTGGTTTGCGTGGTCGTAAACGACTGGGAACCCGAAAGTGTGACTGGGCTTGTCGATACCGCGAAGACACTCCGCCTCCAAAACAGTACAGGTGCTCCTCGCACAATCTTAAATAAAGCAGTAAAACATGGCATAAGTATAGGATAGTAATAAAGCCCCAAACTACTTTGTGGCCCCAAGAAATAATAATGAATCAAGCTCTGGCTCAGGGGGGTTCATAAGCCTCCCAGATGTGGATAGCACGAATGTTCAGGGAACAGGAATCAAGTACTCGGGGTCCTACGGGACACAAGTGAGCATGAAAAACCAAATAGCAGATATTGCTCACCGGTGCCACTGTCATTAGTTATCCCATTACTACTCAGGTTAAGTTGTTTAGGTACCTTGTTATCCATCAGACACTCACATACCCTACACATGCTGTTCTATGACCCGCATGGCTCAAACAACTCCTGTAGTAATGGCTCATGGGATGGAGGAACAAGCTTCGGTGGGGTTTAAAAGTAAAGGCTATGTAGTAATTGGGATTCAGTTTAATGCATTCGCGACTCAATGATGCAAGAATAAGATAGAGGCAATAGGTACTATATGTATGCAAGCATGTGGTAGTGCTTGCCTGGCAGCTCAGTTGAAGCGAGAGAAGGATCTGGGTAGTGCTCCTGGGTTTCTTGATATATCCCCTGCTCAGCGTCTATTCGAAGAAGAACCAAACAAACAAGGGCCAACATAAATAAAGTGCACAAGCATATGAATAAAATGAGACAAGCAAACAATCATGCCATGATGAATGATGCAAAATTTGCATGGCAATAATGTAGCATGGCCTGGGTGAGGTGTGGAATACAAGAATAAAGCATTTTATGGCGTTTTAGTCACCTTTTATCCTCAAATAAGTTGTTGTATACTTTATATTTATATGATGCATGCTTAAATTCAGAACATGGAATGCATAGATAGAACGGGCTCGTCGCGCTGATCGATTTAGACATATCATTTGTCAAATTTGGAGTTATAAAACTAAAGTTATTAATTAATTAAGAAAAAGGGCATTTTGTTGTAATTTTGAACAACTCGAAATTTAAAGTGTTCAAAATATATTTTGAAGGGCATTTTTCAAATCCTCACATTTTTCTGATTCAAAAACATATATCATTTGTATTATTAGTAATTATAATTTTAAAGTTATTTAAAACAGATTTGAATTTGTATTTAAACATTTTCTAGAATCATTTTTATTAAACAGATAAATAGCTAGATTTTTTTATACTCAGCCAGAGCTAGCCCCAGCCGCTGACGGGTGGGACCGATGCTGACTAAGCAGAAAACGGCGCACCGAACTTTTCTCACCGCGAGCTAATCTAGCCGAAGAATCGAAGAAAGTTCGACGCGACCCACGCGCCAGTGGTTGGACGCATCGGTGACACGCGGCGGGTCCAGGGACTGCGGGTTGCGGCCCAGACTTTGCGGGGTCCCTTTTGAAAAAAAATGACCCTGGTGGCTGACAGGTAGGGTCGGAGGGGGCGCGGATTGAGCAGAAAAAGATTGGGGAGGGGGGAAGTGCAAAGTAGCAGCTGCCATCGCATTCTTCTTCTGAATTTCTCTGTCGACAAGTCTCAGTGCTCGACGGCGGGCACGGTGCAGGGATCGAACCCGCGACCTCGCGTGCGCGCGCGGCGGCGGTTACCGCTGCGGTGGCCTGGCGTTGTTGTAAGGAGGGGGGATAGGCGGCTAAGTGGGGTGTGGCGCGGCGCAAAGACGTGCGGAAGCACATGCACACCAGCGCACCGAGAGCGTTCGTCAGAGGGATCTAGGTGGCCAGGAGGCGAGGGTGAACCAGAGGTTGTCAGGGAGGATCGTGGGCTCACCGGGAGTGGGTCGGTGGCGGTGGATTGGGGAGTGTGCAGGGATCGGCGCTGGCGGACCGGAGTTAGGGTTTTGCCGCGGACGCGTCGGCGTGCAGTGAGGCTGAGCCTCCTCCTCCTCAAGCGCGTCTGGTAGCGGAGAGGGACGTCCTCGATCCCCTCGGCCTCTTCCGCGACGAGCTTGACGGCCGGATCAACGAGGGCGACGATGTGCTGGCGGCGGCAGCGTCGGCTGCTGGTGGGCGTCGGTGCAAAAGAAGGGGAGGAGGGCAGGGCGCTGGGCGGATCTGGGAGAGGCAGAGGAGCCGTGGGGCGGAGGTAAAGCGAGGGATAGAGGCGAGGTAGCGTGTGGGCACGGGGTAGATAGGGTGGCTCGGTCGCCACCTTTTTCTCCTCGAGCACGTGCTCGGGCTGGCCGGCAGGGGCAGGGTAGGGTGGTGGAGGCTGCCAGGTGGGGTCAGGGCGAGGCCATGGTGGCTGGCTCGGTGTGGGGTCGGCCTGGCAGGGATAGAGAGGGAGAGAGGGAGGGTGTGGCATGGAGCTAGGGTTGGAGGGATGGGGTGGCTCGGGTTAGGGCTGGTTAGATGGGGTAAGGCTTCGGCCTGGGGTAGGTTAGGGCTGGCAGGGCCAGCCTCGGCAGGGAGAGAGAGAGGTGAGGTTAGGGTTGGCTAGAGAGGTTTCTTGGGTTAGCTAGGTAGGGCTCGGTTTAGGGTTTTTGGAGAGAGGGGGTGAGGAGGCTAGATGGGACCAGCAAGGTAGAGAGAGGAGAGATGAGAGAGGGGGGCTTAGGGTTTTGGTTCTTGCATGTATCAAGCTAGATCATACAAGAACGGGTGGAAGGTTTGAGAGAGAAGGGAGAGCTCCAAGAGATATACACCACTCAAAAATTCAAATAAAAACCAAAATACTAGAATGTGGTGGTACTTGCATGGCCCATGCAAAATGATTAATGCCCTGTTTATTCTTGTGAAAACAATAATATTAACATGGCATTATTCTTATGCATTTCCAAAAGTGGAATAAAAGCCAAGCAAAAGAATTTACAGAATTAGATCCACCCTATCTCCCATGAGCTAGATTAAATACCAAAAGAAAATAAAATACAAGCTCATGGAAAAAATGGGATGGTGGAATTATAAGGTGGTGAAAAGAAAGGGTGGTGGAGTTGGAATAAAAGATATGCCCCCAACTCAACTTGGGCATTTAAACAATATATCAATAACCAAATACAATATCAAGAGGCAACTATAATTACTGATGCATATGAGAGAAGAACCAAAGAAAGGGGTTTTATATGATGCTCAAATGCAAGGTGGCATGATGACATGAGCATGATATAATTATGATGCAACAATTATATATAGGAAGTAGCCAATATATTACTAGACCAAGTAGCATTACAATTGTTAGACAATTGGGATGCTACATGTACTAACCCCTGCAGGGTGTATAAACTAATCGATTAGCCGTGTCCCCGATTATGGACAATTTGAGCGACCTGATACTGATGCTATGATATTTCTCACTCATCCTTATTTCTTAATTACTTAAAAATTGTTGGGTGAACATAATTGGGTAGGAGCACCTGGGAGTGAACCAGAGTGTCCTATTTATTGTATTGAAAAACTACTTTGTTACAAATGTTAGGATAAAACTGTTGCTTTATGCAAATGAGCCTGAACTCCACTTGGCCAAATAAGCATGTAGTTGATAGATATGTTGTTAACCACTTTAGCCTACTTTCCATACATTCAATGTATTGACCATTCGTGGCTGCAACGTTTCATGTTGCAGGTTATATCGTATCTGAGTGATCGTTCATAGGTCGCGAGACTCCACTCAACAATTGTTTGCCTGTGGCACATTTGAAGGACGGAGATCTACCTTGTATTCATTTTCCGCTGTGTACTTGAATAAATAATGTAAATTCTGGATCATATTCTTTGTATTTATGATGCACAGTTATATTTGGTATCATTTTGTACTGTGTGTCAGTGAACCGATCCAGGGATTGGCACTATACACGTGAACTCAGCCTTATCAGGCGACTGTGTTACAAGATGGTATCAGAGCTGTGTGTTGACTGTAGGATCGTGACCTTAGAAATGGATTAGCAATAGAAGACCTCTATTAGGAGAACTATCATATTTTCTACTTACTAGAGTTCTTATATTCCTTATCTATCTTTTCTAGAACCTCTTCCTATTCAAACATTTATAGTTTTCCATTCTCATGATACCTATATGAGAGTTAGCTAAGTAAAAGAACAAATAGTATGACATAAATAAACATCTCATCAAGTTTGGTTAGGTATATACCACCATGTTCTATCTCTTTAGGAGATCATCGCTATCGTGTTAGCATATTGTTCTTAGCAACTTATGTGGTATGACAATATAGGTTGCTTGCTTGTTTATACTAAACCATATCGTGTGATGCCTTGTTTAGGATATGTTGTTTTGTAACTCTAAAGTTGCTGGAGTTTTCATGTGGTTTAAAATTATTTTAATGGTGTAATTTGATTGAAATTCGTGAGATTACTGCTGCAGTTTTCTGCCTGACCTGTTGTACCGCGCGATTTTTCATATTTTATTGGTAACTCATAAAAATCTAAAAAATAGAATCTGGAGCGTAATTACCTGTAGTACATGCACAAAAATTGGCTACAATTACTGACGAGTTTAGGCCGGTCAGAAAAATTCGTGAAATCGGCTGTACCGTTTTGACAGATTTTGTTTATTGCTTATATGTTGCTCCATTTTACTCTAGTATTGTTCCCAATGCTTTCAAACTATTTTGTGGTTATATACTACTAAGTTTATACACCTGTAATTTTATTATACAAGTGTTTGCTTGTGTGTTGATTCCTTATGATTGTTTGCTTGTTTGTGACATTGAATGCTTCATATAGTTATGGGTAGGATTATTTTCTTAGTCGTTTCTTTCCTATAGAATCTATTCTTCCCTATCTTGAACCCTTGGAGATATAATGATGTGTTAAGTGTAAGGTTTGACAACACAATGCATTTAGGAAGGAGAATGCTTTATCTAATGGAAAAAAAGATGTGGGAGTATGAAGTGTTGAAATTATGTTATGTAGTAGATTACGCAACCTGAAAGTTGAAGTATCGATAGTTTAGTTTTAGTAGTAGCTTTGTTGATTGAATACATGGGAGTATACATAGAGCATTAGTTCATGCCCATGGAAACATTCTTCAAGGCAAGTGAGAATGCCCGAGTGATAGAAAAACGTGATTCACCTATCCTCATACAGGGTAATGATTTGGGTGCAGGATGGATTGATCACCATTCCTACTACTCTTATTATTTGCTCTTGTACTGTTGGCTTTGCGAATCTTGAGTTCCCTTTTCAACCTTAGCAGAGAGTCGACGTTGATCCTAAACCCTAGAATGGTATATTATTACACCCTTCTAAAAGCATCCATTGGTAAGCATAGGAATGTATGGTAAGGATGAATCCCAACCGTGAATTATGGGCACCGTGAAGTAAACGTTCTCTATTTGCCCACCATGAGAGTTTTGCTAGTTTAAGAACTGCTTTCTCGGAAACTATCAATCATGATGTTTAGAATGTGCTAGAGACATTGAGCCAATAAAGGTCTAAAGGAGAACCAATCTGAGCCAAGTGAATCCTGGAGAAATGACCTAGTCAATTTTATTTTAAGGGCGGTAGCATCCTAATGGATCCCGAACCTTTCTTTCTTTCTAGCCTTCCCAAATCTCGGGACGAGATTTCTTTTAAGGGTGGTAGTCTGTCACATCCCAAAATTCTCCTAATTTTGGAATGTGAAATAAATAAATAAGTTTGATTGATTGTTTGACTATATTGAAAATTCTCAAAGAAAAGAAACTTTTTGAATAGAAAATCCTCTCAACCTTGAATTCAAAATCTTATATTCTTTTGTTATGACCTAAGTAGACATATAGGAAAAAGGGTTTGGATTGATTATGGATTGAAAAATTTGTGTGCAAGATTTCAAAATGAAAATCATGAAGCATTTATAAGCATTTCATTACATCCATGCAAAGTTCTCACAAACTGAATCCAAATCCTGGTATCTAAATCTTATAGTTGATTCACCCAAATGTTCCTAAAGGTAATTAAATTGACTTTATAATACCCACTGTCGCTAAGGCATAAATTATTGATAATTATAGTCTAAATAGATCCAATTAATCTTACAAAATTTTAGAAACAAAATTGAGCTCATTTGGAGCTATTATGAAAAAGTTATGGAATAAATACAAACAAATAAAGATATAAATAAAATGGAATATATAAGGATTTATAAACCCACTACTTTAAAACTAGTAAAAATATTACAAATATGATCCTACAATGATCTATTCGATTTTAGAAAATTTTAGAAACAAGAATCATGTCATTTGGAGTTCGTATGCAAAAGATATGAGGGAAACAAGTAAATAGAAAAAGAAAAAGGACAAAGAAAATAAAAAATTCTAACGGGCCAGCCCATCCGGACCAAACCGGACCGAACCAGCCAGCCAGGACGCGTACGTGCGATCGGTGTCCCAGATTTGCTTTAATTTCCGTGCAAAACAGTTTTTGATAAACCTATCTCTATTCAAACTGTTATATCTTTTTATCTACAACTCCGAATCGACTTCCGTTTGTTTCTACTTGTTCCCTACTCCAAGACCTATCTCTACACCATCCTAAATCTATATATAAACTCGTGGAGCCACAGCTGTATGAGTTTCTCTTCTCGAAATCCCGAATCTACACATGCTCGAATCTTATTTCGCTTTTTAACCCATCTAGATTTTGTTGTTTGCCTTCGGCCAAAAACGGAAAGTTGTAGAACTCGTCGAAATCTTTCAATCCCGACAAACCTCACCTCTTTTCATCCACCACAGCCGGAGAATTTCGCATCGTAATATTTCAGATCTGACGGTGTAAATCCAAGATGTACTCGCGCTCGTTCTATCAAATCCAAATTCCTTTGGTGAGAAGGTAGGACTGATGATTTCCCACAACTTTCATGTTCTAAGTTTTTCAATTTGACCTACGGATTTGTCTCTATAACAAAGATCTCTTTCTTGTCTATTCTGAGCCAAAATCGGGTCAATCTTTTCTTCTAGCCACCGGATCCTATCCAGACGGTCGAGATCCAATCAAACCGGTGCGTGCCATGTCGTCATCCCGGCCAGCTTCCTCATCAACGCCACGTCATCATCAGGTCAGCATCTAGTCCCAGTCAGCATGCAAAGTCAACATGGCCAGTCTGCGGAATATTCTCTGGAATATTCCATTCAAATTTAAAATTGCATATTATTGATCTAACTTGTAAAATTCATTAGAAATTCATACAACGTCCAAAAATTGCGTATAATATATCAAATTGAAGATAATTGTACGTAGAATCATATTATCAGAATATATCCAACCTTTACAGTACCTACTTACTGTAATGATTTAATTAGTTTTAATGGTCTTTTAGGTTAATAAATTCGTAGGAAATTATCTGTAACTCCGAAAAATATGAACAATATATCAAATTGAAGCTACTATAATGTAGGTTAGTAATATCTGGTTGGATCTAGCTTTTGCTGATTATTTATCCCATAGAAATTTAATTAGTTTTAATGGATTTATAAATCATTAAATTCATAGTAAATTAATTGCTTGTCACAAAAATATAAATGATATACCGATGGAAAGCTGGTTCCATGTAGATCATCAATATGCAAATGGTTCAGGAAAATACTATAAGGTTTTTCTGTAGATATTTAAACAAGCTAATGCCCATTTTTGAGTAATAAATTCATAAGTAAATAAATACTGCTCAGAAAATTACAAATAATATGTGCCTGGAATCACAATTCCGTGGAGATTACAGATACAATTTTATTTTGATTTGTAGGCAACAGAAACTATATGAATCATTTAAAACCCATTAAACACTATTTAAATCATACAAAAAGATCTATAACTCCGATTAGGGTGAATCCAAAGCCGACTGGTTCGTATTAACGTCCTCTATCCAGTAAACCCAAGAAACAAATTTAATTCGACAGTTAGAACAGGCGTTACAACAGAACTACTAAAAACCCTATATTGGCAAGTAATTATTAATAAAAAGTACTCCATTGCATTAATTGGCCTCTTGCATGCATCATATACTTCAACATTGTTTAGAGAACTAAAGTAACAACCGTTGTGACTTATTAAATTGTCATGTATGAATTTGTTGCATTTGTTTGATCTCTATGTGCTATTGTTTATGATTGTATGCAATTGTTTGCTCGATAGATTGCGAGGAGTGCAACGTGTGTGATTGCAACTATTATGATTGCAAGTATTGTGGTTATGACGAGAGAAACCATTATATCTATGAGAATTGTGAGGATTATCTAATCGACTACATCTACAACAAAGGCAAGTGGTGCTATCTTGGTCATAAACGTCATATTGTTTTCCTATGCATTGTAGATGCTTTTGTAGAATTGCATCTGTAGGAATTGATGTGTATATGCTATGCTATATCCCATATTATTCCCTAGTATTCCTTGTTTATGAGCCATCGTATTGGTAGATTGCTTAGATATGCTATTTAGATGAGGAAGGGAATCATACCATGAAAATTTATTTGTTTTGAAAGGATTTTATTTTGTTAAATGACAAACCAACTTGATTTTAATGAACCACCTGGGCGGAATGGCATTTATTGGGTCATCGAGTGTGGATTATGGTGGGGAATGCCGCCCAGGACACTGAGAAAGGATTGGTTTCTTTATTTGGTAACTTACGTGTACAACCATGTGCCAATAATGGAATGGGCGGTTGGTTGGACTCAGTAGGTTGTGGTAACTCGAACCCATGTATCCAGAGATTTAGAATAGTGTAGGTTGGACCGGTGCGTGTCGGGTTTGGGGAGCTACTTCCCGAGCGGTTCCTTCTTGGACTTCTCCCTATCATCACCCAATATGAGAGTGGTGGTACGAGCTGGGCTGGCCAAGTCACATGGGTAAAGTGTACTAACCCCTGCAGGGTGTATAAACTAATCGATTAGCCGTGTCCCTGGTTATGGACAATTTGAGCGACCTGATACTGATGCCATGATATTTCTCACTCATCCTTATTTCTTAATTACTTAAAACTTGTTGGGTGAACATAATTGAGTAGGAGCACCTGGGAGTGAACCAGAGTGTCCTATTTATCGTATTGGAAAACTACTTTGTTACAAATGTTAGGATAAAACTGTTGATTTATGCAAATGAGCCTGAACTCCACTTGGCCAAATAAGCATGTAGTTGATAGATATGTTGTTAACCACTTTAGCCTACTTGCCATACATTCAATGTATTGACCATTCGTGGCTGCAACATTTCATGTTGCAGGTTATATCGTATCTAAGTGATCGTTCATAGGTCACGAGACTCCACTCAACAATTGTTCGCCTGTGGCACATTTGAAGGATGGAGATCTACCTTGTATTCGTTTTCCGCTGTGTACTTGAATAAATAATGTAAATTCTGGATCATATTCGTTGTATTTATGATGCACAGTTATATTTGGTATCATTTTGTACTGTGTGCCACTGAACCGATCCAGGGATTGACACTATACACATGAACTCAGCCTTATCAGGCGAGGGTGTTACATGATGCGATACCATTCCAATTTTACCATACAACCACAATACCCGAATTTGGGTAGGGCTTGACTAGAAGTTTATATATCTTAGTATGGGTTTCCTTGCGGAAGATGTTTGAGATGAGGCTACCTCGTGATGAATGTCCACCTGTGTAGTTCCCAAGATGACAGATGGTCATGGTTGGGAGGCCAAACTCATAGGGGAGTTGCCTATACTAGGGTGTGTAATTGAAATGTTAGGATTGATTATCCGCATACTGAGTATGGTGACCTGACAGATGTATCTAATGTTGTAGTGAAAGTGTACCACCTATGCAGAGTGTCAAACTATTCGAATGGCCGCGTCCGCGGTTATGGACAGTTGGAGTGGACATACTGTTCCGTCGTCAGATGTTTTCAAAATGACTTGTGAAATGATCTATGACTTTGACTTGACCACAACAGGGTTGTGAACTAAGTTCCCACTTAGGTGTTGTAAAACTTTAAGTTAGTTTTCTTTAGTTCTAAACTCAGTTAGAGATAAACCTGGATTTTTGCAAATAAACCTTGAGCTTAGGATTCCTACTCAAACTACCTTACTTGTTAGTATTAATTTGAGAGTACTTAAAGAGTACTCATGGCTTTGTCCCTGGCTATTCCTATGGCCAGACTATGAGGAGGACTACCAGTATGATGGACAACAGGAAGTCTATGACAACTAGGATCATCTCCCATCATCAGCATTTCCTGTGACCCTGACGATGGAGCTTCGACCATGCTACTATTATTATTATTCCGCTGCGTTGATTGTATTAAGACTGGATCATGAGATCCTTTATTTGTAAGACCTTTATTATGGTTTGTAATGGATGATTAACTATGGTACCAATCTGTTATGTCTCACAAAAATGGTAATCCTGGGATTGCGATGTATGGCATAATAGGCATCTGGAATTAAAAATCTGGGTGTTGACACTCCCATATAGCTCATGGCCAGGAGGAAGTAGATCGGCCATCGCAAGGCCGAGGAGGGTCACCACATGGACAACAGAAGAAGGGGCAAGACAACCATCACTGTCGCAAAGAGGTCTCCTGCTGGTAGACTCCACGCTTCAAAGCTTCATCGCATCCTTCACCCCGGCCGGAGCCGAACAACACACCGCCAAGACCCCACCCCCCTCACTGTAGGGGTTCATAGCATGGAAAGCAAAAAATTCTATTGCATGAACACACAAAACCAAGATATAATCTATGGCAAAGCCAAGATCTAATCTATGAGATCGGTGCAACGAGATTGTAGAGAACTAACCCTCGTAGATCCAAGCGGTTAACGAGATCGGATTCTCATGGTTGATGTAGTCGTTCACTTGCTGATCTCAAGATCGTATAGACGATCCTTCTAGCGCCATGTTCCGGCAGCGCTTCCGCAGTCGGTCACACGTTCGGTACTCGATGAAGACCTTCCTCTCCCTTGTTCCAGCAGGCAGCGGAGGTTGTAGATCTCCTTGCGATCCCAGCAGCACGACGGTGTGGTGGTGGAGGTGGAGGAATATATCATGCGGGTCTTCGCCTAAGCTGGAGCAGGTATGGTAGAGGAGAGAGGGCCTCGGCGGATAGGGTGTAGGTGCCAAGTTGAGGGAGGCGTCAACGGCTAGGGTGTAGGCGGCGGCAACTTGGAGAGGGGCGGTGGCCTAGGTCAAGGGGTGAGAGGGGGTGGCGCCCCTCCCCTCCTTATATATGTGGAGGGGAGGCGGCCAGGGTGGCCGAGTCCTCCACAACTCCCCTTATGGCCGGCGGCTTGGGGAGGGAGAGGGAAACCTCTTCCCTCTAGGTTTCCTCTCCACCCACCACTAGGCTTTGACTTTTCAATTTGGGATTTGACTTTTTCAAACAATTGTTTGATCTAATCAAACTAGAGTTTGATATCTCATCCTATTTCCTCGCCCAGTTAGTCTAGGGTATTATGCAAACATTCCACATTGGTATGGCACATTCCAAGTATCCCTTCTCGAGGTGGTGGACCTTCCAGAACATTCTAGAAGCTTCTGGTCAAAACACCGTAAACATTTCCGAACCCCAGAAATTGACTTTCCTTATATGAATCTTATTCTCCGGACCATTCTGGATCTCCTCATGTTGTCCTGGATCCAATCCGAGACTCCTAACAACATTCTATATCCAACTCATATTCCATATCTACTAAACAACATCGAATCCTTAAGTGTGTCTCCCTATGGTTTGTGAACTATGCAGACATGATCGAGACACCTCTCCGATCAATAACCATTAGAGGAATCTGGAAATCCATTATGGCTCCCACATATTTCTATGATTACATTGTTATCGAATGAACCATTTACATATGATATCGATTCCCTTTTTCGTGTGATACTTTACTTATCCGAGGTTTGATCGTCGGTATATTTTATACCTAGTTCAACCTCGTTACCGATAAGTACTCTTTACTACTTTCGTGGTATGACATCCCTTGTGACCTAGTCACATGCTTGAAAGCCTATTGGATGACATTCCACCAAGAGGGCCTAGAGTATATCTATCCGTCATATGGATGGACAAATCCCACTCTTGATCCATGTGCTTCAACACATACTTTTAGCATACCTAATGCCATCTTTATAACCACCCAGTTACGGAAGTGGTGTTTGTGACGAGGGTTCGGATAAGATGGGGATGATGGATATCGTGAGACGGTTAATGGACACGCATCAAGGGGACACAGTGTTTACCCAGGTTTAGGCCCCAGAGGGAAAACCCTACTCCTGCTTGTCTGTTCTTGATTGATGGCGGAACCGAAGGTTACAGGGGTGCGCAGATGCAATCTGGCGTGAGGTGTGTGTATGAAAGTTGGGAGAGAGATCCTCCTCGCCATGCCCTCCTGGCCTTTAAATGGGGAGGCCAGGTCTCGGTTAGGTCAATTCGGTCACAAATTAGGGTTTTACCCTTTAATATTCTATCTATAGCTTGGCCGTGTCATCCAAGGAGTCGAACTTTCCCCGGGCTTGGGCCATCCGGAGTCTCGTGGGCTTTGCATTAGTAGAAGGTCTTCATGTGGGCCGTCACTCGGCTGGACCGGGCAGGCCAATGTCAGGTACCTGAAGGGCATATCCATGTCAGTATCCCCCGAGTGTTCGGTAAAATCGTAGATTCCACTGAAGACTCTATAGTCTTTCAAGTGCTTCTCATCCGAACATGTTTTCGGGTGGATATGCTGGTTCATAGGGATTGTTGATACGTGTGCCTGACTAGCCCGACGGATTAGGGTCAGTTAATGCCTTTTGGCAAAACAACACAATATACTTTAGACTCGAGTCCTCGGACTCGAATCTGGAAAATTGCTGGTGTAATTTGACTCAGGCCGCTGAGGTCTTACAAGAGTCGAATTCTAGTTTTTCAAGTTAGGTACCCAACGCGTTTGTCGAGATTTTTCATCATGCCTGTTGACACGGTATGTTATTGGTAGAGCGCAGTTAGGTGCGATACCAGGCCATTAGATGATATTTGTAGGTCTTATCTTTGCGTCGTAGACACAACATCCGAAAATTTATCACCACAGAGGTGTTTCAGGTGACCAAGGAGATGGTATCTCACTTAGCATTAATTTCAGAAAAGTTGCAAAGGTAATTTTTTTTTTGTTCATGTGTGATCCGAAGGATCTCATCCGAATGGTTTATAGGGTGCGCGACCAGCGCTCCCTCTGGGAGTAGCCCCCGAGTGTCTGTTCGAGTCATAGACTCGACCTGAGACTTTAATTCAGCGGATGCCATCAATGCTAGTGCTTTTTTGAATGTGCGATCAGTGCTCCCTATGGGAGTAGCCCCCGAGTCCGTAGTGGAGTTGTAGACACGATGAAGGGCTCAAAGTTTTTGAAGAAGTGTTCCAACTGACATAGGAACCATGTCTATTTCTTAGGTGCGCGACCAACGCTCCTGATAGGAGTAGCCTCGAGTAGTTGGTTGAGTCGTAGACTCGATTATGTAATTTTATGGTCAGTCGAAAGTTTTTAGCTGTTGTTTTGATGACGTTATTGCTAACGCTTGGTGAGCTCAACCGTCTACTGCAGCAGAGGCGACATGACAAGACGATCGTGGGTCCCATGTTATGACTTGGATTTGACTAGTCACATGTAGTTTACGCCATAATTACTATGTCTCCTTGATTTCCGTGCGTAGTGGACGACGTGCTCGCGATGGTTCGGTAATTTCTCGCCACGTGTATGTTACGATGGAGGACACACTCTAGGTCATCTGAATTGATGGTTCTGCTTCATCATCTTCGTCCTTTTATACCATAGATGGACCAGGGTAATTTTCCCCTTGCTGTTTGCTTTCATCTTTCTTCCTTCGCCATTTCCAGGGCTCGCCCGTACTGCACACTGGACGTTCTTCACATTTTTCCGTCGTCTTTCCTCTGTGCTCATCGCACCGCGCATCGCGCAACCAAGATGGGAAAGCCAAAGAAGTCCGTTTCCGCTATTGCGAGGACAAGCGCCACCGGTGCTGCCAAGAAAGACCTCCACCGTTGGCCGCGTCACCAACTGTGATTGGCGGCTATCTGCGATCAGGGAGGCGGACCTGCGCCACTTGCGCGAATCTGGCCTCATATCGAAGGAGAAGGGCGACATCATCATCCTCGGCGAGGAGGTAACCCCGGACCCACCCGAAGGTTTTCTGGTTATGTTTTACACTTTTGTCGTCCTGGGGCTTCCTCTTCCTACCCACGAATTTCTTCGTGGGCTTCTCTTTCTCTATGGGCTACAACTCCACTAGTTGTCGCCCAATTCCCTTCTTCACATCGCGTGTTTTATCGTGCTTTGTGAGTGCTAGCTTGACATCGAGCCACACTTCGGCCTCTTCAAGAAGCTCTATTCCCTGAAGAGGCAATCTGGTACCGGCGGTGTTTATCCGCTAGGTGGGTGCGGGATCTCCATCCGCCCCACTGTCCAATTTTTCTGCTTCCACCTCTGTGCCGTCCAAGGATGGAGGAACAGGTGGTTCTACATTTGCGATTCCAAGCTTGCTGGCCAACATTATGGGCTAGCTCCCTTCAACGCCAGCAAAGTGGTCACCCGAAAGCGCTCCTGGTCGAACGACATCATGGAGGGTGAGACCGAAGTTGTGGAGAACCTGTACCAGTGAGTGAAGGATCTTCAGCTGGTGCGAGGCAAAGAGATCTGCGGTGTCGACATCATCCGGATGTTCTTCAAGCATCGGGTGCAGCCCCTCCAAGCGAGGACGTACCCGATGTTTCTGTACTCCGACGTCACCGACCCAACGAGAGTGTTGGAGAAGATGTCCTCAGCCGACCTCAACCAGGTTCTTCAACCCTTGCTGAAGTACAAGGCTGCTGAGGATTTGCCGGGGAAGTTTCTGACTTCCCCCTTTTCTGGAAGGAATTAAGTTCCTCAGGTGAGTCTCCTGCTTGCATGTTGTGCGTTTTTGCTTGTTTATGTCTTCTATTTTTTCGACATTGTCATATGTATATTTTTCTCCACAGGAGCTTAAGGTGGAAGGCATGATGCCTCCCCTTCCCAACAAATATATGGCTGCGCTAGATGGTAGGGACGCGGAGTCTGATTCCACGCCTCCTGCACAGTCGCCAATGACGGAAGCCCCCGAGCATAGCGAAGGGATATCTCGCAAGAGGACCCAAAGTGAAAGTTCGGATGGGGCGATGCAACCAACACCAAGATGGCCCGCCTTCCGCGAGCAACATACTGGGGATGGAGGTGCAACCTCCCCCATTCCTTCCGTTCCCCTCTAGGCCATGGCTCCTCAGCCACCGACCAAGAAGAAGAAGAAGGAGACACCGGTTTTCAACCTCTCCGACATCCCGTCACGATTATTGAATGGTTTACATTTTTGATTGTATTTCTCCTTGTTGACATTTGAGTGACTTGTTTTCCTTTGTCGTATTAGGAAGTCTTCCTCAGCCAAATCTGTAAACGATGGGACTGAAGGAGCCGTGGTGGAGTCGAAGATGTTGTAGACGGAACCTACAACTGCCTCCTCGAAGATACCGACCAACTCTGGTGATGCCGCATCTAGCTCCTCGAAGATGAGGAATCAATGGTATTCACCCGGAAGACACAAGCTACTCCTTTGGAGTCTTCGGGTGGCCACTTAAGTGCCTTTTCATTTGACACGGGAGAGCCCCTGAGCTCTTTTGATCGCCTGACATTTGCCTATTTCTTCTTTGTAGCCCTTCATCCGCGACATCAATTGCCTTGGACAACAATACCTCGTTTTGGAGGACAACCTTCATCAACTTAGAGGTGCGTCTACCTCTTCTGTTTGTCTGTGAGTACTGATGAGTACCGTTTTTACTGATCGTTTCCTTGTTGATTGCCGTAGACAAGAACAATGAGGCTCTCCGCAAGCTGAACGCACTCGAAAAGATTCACAACCAGGCGGAGACCAAGGCGAAGGATGCCGTGGAGTCCCTTCAACGTTACCAACAGGAGGTCCAGGATCGCGAGCGACAGCTTGTGTCTGCCACGACGTCTCGGGATAAGGAAATGGAGGAACAGCTTATGGCTGCTGCCAAAGCGCTGTCTGGTAAGTTATCATATGCTCTTCTGCCTGATCTTGTTTTTCTTCTGGCGTGCTTCCTATGAATCATCCGGATTTTCTTTTGCCATACTTTGACGATGCTACAGGTGTTGTGTTTGATCACAGTGCTCTGGAGCATGGGGATCCCACGGCGGACGTTGTTGTGGCGGTCGAAGATCGCTGCAGCTCTACCGTCGAGACGTTGGGCAAGGCTGAGGAGGTCCTTGCCCGCTTCTACCGAGAGACCGCTTCGAAGGGCGTCACCCTTGACGGCGTTAACTCTCTGGCGAAGGCCTTGGAGGGCGATGCCCTTGTGGACTACAAGAAGGACCAGAAGGGTGTGGGTGCGACCCTAGGCTTGGCAATGGCGATGGGGGCTGGCGTGCAGCTGAATATCTCCCAGGTCAGCTCTATCATGCCGGTGGCATCGGATGGCACCGAGGTAGCTTTTGCTCCTTTCGCCTCCCGCTGCAAGCATTTTGGCCCGAAGCTCCTTGACCTTCTAGCCACATATGCGCTGGAGCAGCAGCGGGCAGCCAAGGCGAAGGCCTCAGAGTCCGAAGCTCCTCCGAATGCGGCTTCTTAAGTCTCATGCGCCGTAGTTTATTTGCTAGTATTTTGACTTTGCCTTGCCAACGTGCATGTAATGATTTGTGCTGGACAAACCTTACTCTACCATGTAGTGGCTGTTTGATGTAAATATATGTGCTTCCTTTGACATTTTGTCAATTGCTTTGCTTTTTATATTCTATCACCTGTGTGCCTCTTAGGGTACTTCGAATGCTGAGCCAATGACCATGCCTCCTGCCTTGATTGGTGCCCGTCCGCCAATGAGTGAGATATCACAGTTGCCTCTGCTACGCGATTGATACGTCCATTTTGTATCACTATTCTATATCATAATTTACTGCTATTCATTGATATATTTCATATTAAGAGGTGATATTTATGTTATTTCATCTATTTTCACATGTTGGATGACTTTTGGAGGATGAACTGCCGGAGTCAGGATTCTGATGGAAAAAGCGGTGTCCAGATGCATTATTCGCGAAGATAATTTTTTTTCATAAAATATATGAAAAATCCTATTTTTCCAGAAGACGAAGGAAGCCAGAAGGGAGGCAGAGATGGGCCACAGGGGGCCCACACCACCCCCAGGCATGGGCCCCCCTAGGCCGCGCCAGCAGGTGGTGTGGCCACCCTGGCCCACCTCCTGCGTCGCCCTTTCGCCTATAACTTCCTCCCGAAACCCTAATACTCGGGGAGTGACCACAGAATTATTCCGCCGCCTCTGCGGTGCAGAAACTACACAGAGAGAAAGAGCTCTCCGGCAGGCAGATTTCTGCCGGGGAAATTCCTTCTCGGAGAGGGGAGATCATCGCCATCAACACTGTCATCAAGCTAGACTTCACCGGGATCATCATCACCATCCTCACCACCATGTCCACCAGCACCATCATCACCACTCCATACCGCTGTAATAATTGGGTTGAATCTTGCATAGTTCTTAGGGGAAACTTTCCTGGTGTTGATTACTTTTGTAGTTGATGCTCGTGAGTGGAACCATTGAATTATTGTTTATGTTTAGATTGTTATTCATCATCATATCATCTCTGATCTTGATCCATATGATGTCTTGTGAGTAGTTCATTTAGTTCTTCAGGACCTGGGAGAAGTCATGTTGTTAGTAGTGGAATTGTGTTGAAGTAGTATTCAATGGTTTGATATTTAAGTTCTTTGGTTAGGTTTTTATCTTAATTACTTTCTTGTAGTTGCGGACGCTTGCAAGGGGTTTAATCACAAGTATGTATTAGTCCAAGTAAGGTCGGTACATTAGCACAGGTTCACCCACACAACACTTAACCAACCAAAGAAGATTCATCAACTATATGAAGCGAAAGCACTTCACAACATTCCCATGTGTCCTCGAGAACATTTGGTCCTCATAAGTAATACAACTGGCTTGTACTTTGATAAGAAAGGATTGGGCCACTTGCTGCAATTATTTGTTGTCTTTATTTACTTGCACTTTATTTCCTTGCATTATCAAAACCCCCTAAAATTCAGTTTGCTAAGTATTTACAGAGAATTCCTGATCCAAACCACTAGTCAACACCTTTTGCTCCTCGTTGGGATCGACACTCCTATTTATCGAAAGTACTACGATACACCCCCTATACTTGTGGGTCATCAAGACTATTTTCGGGCGCCGTTGCCGGGGAGTGAAGCGCTATTGAAGAGTGGAACAAGTAAAGGAAACTTCTACTGTGAGTATTGCTTTTATTTTTGTTTTCTACTTTGTTTCCAATATGGATAACCCAGTTGGTTTCCTATTTGGGAAATCTACTGCCACTTCTAGGGTAGTAGATGAACCACCACCTGTTGAGATAGATCCTTTTAAGATACCTTCAAAAATTGTTGATCGTGTTATGGATAACTATTATTTTGGGGGTGGAACTGTCCACCCTGGTGATCACTTGCTTTTTATCCATGAACTATGCGGGTTGTTTAAGTGTGTAGGTATCACAACAAAACAAGTTAATAAAAAGTTATTCTCTATATCATTGAAAGGTAGAGCTAAAGAATGGTATAAGCTGTTGAAGAATGGACAATCTATGGAATGGGAGGAAATTGTACCTCTCTTTTATTCTAATTCTATCCTCCCAGTGATATTCATAAGGATAGGAACCAAATATATAACTTTTGGCCTCGTGATGGAGAGAGTACAACCCAATCTTGGGGGAGATTGAAGTTATTAATGCTCAAATGTCCTATTCATGAACTCCCTAATAATATTATTATCAATAAATTTTATGCAAGGCTTTCTCTTCATGATAAAGATTTATTAGACGCTTCTTGTGCTGGATCATTCAGACGTATGAAAGAAGAAGCTAAACGGATATTCCAAACCGTATTCAAGAAAATACGGAAGCATGGGAGAATGACAAAGGAAGAAAGTCAGGTATAAATTACGATTATGAATGCATTAAATCTTTTATGGGAACTGATGACTTTCATGATACTAGTACTGAGTATGGTCTTGATTCTCAAGTTCTTGCCAATTGTTTTAAGGAGTTTAACGCTTATATTGAAATTCCCCAAAAGGAGTGGAACAAGTACCATGCGCCTTATAAAGATATTCTTGATCATGTTCCTGCTAGAAACACTGAAGTTTCTACTATTGATCATATTTTGTCTGAACCTTATATTGGGAAAATCCCTTTCCCTGCTAGGGTGAAGGAACATTCTATTATAGCTAATGTGGTTAGCAAAATTACAAAGAAAGCTGTAGAACCTGATGAACAAATAAATATTGAACCTGTAGTAGCCATGGTGAAAGACCTTGTCACTAAAAATGTGGAAGATAGGCACATTATCTTTTGTGAAGATGCTTCTAATATTGTCTCTCATCCTAGTAAAACTAGGAGTGCTTGTGTCCCTGTGATTTCTGTTAGGATTGGTGATCATTGCTATTATGGTTTATGTGATATTGGTGCAAGTTCTAGTGCTATTCCTTATGTGCTTTACAGAGAAATTATGCATGAATACATTGATGTGGTTATTCACCTTGCTAATAGAGAGACCGTCTGTCCCATTGGTATTGTAAGAGATGTGGAAGTTCTTTGTGGTAAGATTAAATATCCTGTTGATTTTCTAGTGCTTGGAAAGGAAGCTAGTAAAACTTGTCCTATCATTTTTGGTAGACCTTTTCTGAACACTTGTGGAGCAATTATAGATTGTAAGAAGGAGAAAATTTTAACTAAGTTTGACGGAGAATCTTATGAGTTTAATTTTTCCAAATTTGCTAAAAATCCTTATGAAAATGAATTGCCTAATGAGGATTTCAGGGTTGAACAACTTTCTTCTATTTCTCTTGCTCCTAACAATCCTTTGCAGCAATAGATGGAAGATCATGAGAGTGAGGTCTTCATGGAAGAAAGAAATGAGATTGATGAGATTTTTCTTCGTCAGCCTGAGATGCTTAAGCATAACCTACCTATGGAAGATATGGGTACCACACTACCACAAAAAGGGGATCCTGTCTTCGACTTAAAACCTCTGCCTGATGATCTTAAATATGCTTATTTAGATGATAAGAAAATATATCCTATTACTATTAGTTCTAAACTTTCAGGAAAGGAAGAGGAAAGGTTATTGGAAGTATTAAAGACACACCGAGGAGCTATGGGTTATACTCTTGATGATTTTAAAGGGATTTCTCGTACTATATGTCAGCATTATATTAATATAGAACCTGATGCAAAGCCAGTTGTTGAACATCAACGCCGTCTAAATCCTAAGATGAAGGAAGTGGTAAGAAATGAGGTATTAAAACTTCTTGATACTAGTATTATTTTTCCTATTGCTGATAGTAATTGGGTTAGTCCTGTTCATTGTGTCCCTAAGAAAGGAGGAATAACTATTGTGCCTAATGAGAATAATGAGCTTATACTTCCAAGAGTAGTAATTGGTTATAGGATGTGCATTGATTTTAGAAAGGTGAATAAAGTCACTAAGAAAGTTCATTATCCTCTGCCTTTTATTGATCAAATGCTAGAAAGGTTGTTCAAGAAGACTCACTTTTGTTTTCTTGATGGTTACTCTAGGTTTTCTCAAATTGCTGTTAAAGCGCAAGACCAAGAGAAAACAACTTTTACGTGTCCTTATGGAACTTATGATTATAGGCGTATGCCTTTTGGTTTATGTAATGCTCCTACTACTTTTCAGAGATGTATGTCTGCTATCTTTCATGGTTTTTGTGAAGAAATTCTGGAAGTATTCATGGACGATTTTTCCGTCTATGGAACTTCCTTTGATAATTGTTTGCACAACCTTGATAAAGTTTTGTAGATATGTGAAGAAACTAATCTTGTTCTTAATTGGGAGAAATGCCATTTCATGGTTAATGAAGGAATGGTTCTTAGACATAAAATTTCTGAAAGAGGCATTGAAGTTGACAGAGCCAAATTGAAGAAATTGAGAAAATGCCCTGTCCTTGGGATGTTAAAGGTATTCGAAGTATTCTTGGTCATGCTGGTTTCTATAGAAGGTTTACTAAAGATTTCACAAAAAATTTAGAGCCCCTTACTAATATTCTGCAAAAGGATGTACCTTTTGTTCTTGATGATGATCGTAAGGAAGCTTTTGAAACTTTAAAGAAAGCTTTAACTACTGCTCCTATTGTCCAACTGCCTGATTGGAATTTACCCTTCGAAATTATGTGTGATGCTAGTGATTTTGCTGTAGCTGCTGTTCTTAGGCAACGAATAGATAAAAATTGAATGTTATCCATTATGTTAGTAAGACTCTTGATGCTTCTCAAAAGAATTATGCTACTACTAAAAATGAGTTCTTAGCTATAATCTTTGCTTGTGATAAGTTTTGACCATATATTGTTGATTCAAAGGTTACAATTCATACTGATCATGCTGCTATTAAGTACCTTATGACAAAGAAAGATGCTAAGCCTAGGCTTATTAGATGGGTTTTGCTTTTACAAGAGTTCGATCTACATATTGTAGATAGAAAAGGTGCTGAAAATCCTGTTGCTGATAATTTATCTCGTTTGGAAAACATTTCTTTTGATCCTATGCCTGTTACTGATAGTTTTCCAAATGAACAGTTGGCTACAATACAGGTACGCCCGCGAGATGTCCTTGGTATGCTGATTATGCGAACTTTAATGTTTCCAAGTATTTGCCTCCAAGCTTTACAAACCAGCAAATAAGGAAATTCTTTTATGATCTGAGGAATTATTTTTGGGATGACCCACATTTATATAAAGGAGTAGATGGTATTATGCGAAGATGTGTTCCAGAATATGAACAACAAGAGATATTGAGAAAATGTCATGCAGTGCTTATGGAGGACATCATGCTGGAGATAGAACCACACAAAAGGTTTTACAATCAGGTTTTTATTGGCCTACAATTTTTAAAGATGAAAGTTTATTTTATCATGTGATGAATGTCAAAGAGTTGGTAACATTTCTAGACACAATGAAATGCCTATGAATTATTCTCTTGTTATTGAACCTTTTGATTGTTGGGGATTCGACTTTATGGTTCCTTTTCCTCCTTCAAAAGGGTATACTCATATTCTTGTTGCCGTTGATTATGTTACTAAGTGGGTAGAAGGCATACCTAGAAAAAGTGTTGATGGTAAAACCTCTTTAAAAATGCTTAAAGTTGTTATTTTCCTAGGTTTGGTGTACCTAGGTATCTCATGACTGATGGAGGTTCTCATTTTATTCATGGTGGTTTTAGGAAGACCCTTGCTATGTTAATCATATAATTTCCTCAACTTATCATCCTCAAACCAGTGGGCGGGTAGATCTTTCAAATAGAGAAATTAAATCTATCTTGCAAAAGACTGTTAATAGATCTAGAAAAATTAGGCTAAAAAGTTGAATGATTCTCTATGGGCTTATAGAACTGCTTATAAAAATCCTATGGGAATGTCCCCTTACAAAATGGTTATGGTAAAGCTTGTCACTTTCCTTTAGAATTAGAACACAAAGCTTATTGGGCAGTGAAAGAACTGAATAGAGATTTTAAACTTGCTGGTAAGAAAAGATTGCTTGACTTGAGTTCTTTAGATGAGTGTATAGTGAAGCTTATGAAAATAGAAAAAGTTAAAAGATGGCATGATAGGAGGATTCTTAAGAGAGAGTTTCATTTTGGTGAGAAAGTTCTATTGTATAGGTCTCGTCTCAATTTTTTTGCAGGAAAACTACTCTCAAAATGGGAAGGACCTTTTGTTATTGAGGAGGTGTATCGTTTAGGAGCTATAAAAATTTCTTCTTTGAGGGACAACACTACGCAAGTGGTGAATGGTCAAAGTCTCAAACATTATATTTCTAGAGATTCTTATAATGAAGATGTTGATGTTATTCAAATGGTGACTCCGGAAGAACTTAATAGAGACCAAACTCCGAAATCTGTAGAGTCCGTTTTCGAGTAGTTAAAAGTGCTGAAAATAAAAGGTTCACGAAAAACTTTTCCTTTTATATTTTTGCGGTTTTTATTCCATATGGAAGGTTACGAGTCGAAAGAGGGAAGGAAACGGAGTGACCACCCCATGGCACGGGGCCCACCTGACCGCGCCACCAGGGGGTGTGACCACCCCGGAGCCCGTTTCCGTCCTGTTTTCGCCCAGTATCTTCCTTATGTCGTAAAACTTCATAATATATAATCACCCGGACCACCTGAGGTCCGTATATCGTGTTCTCATCGTGTTTCCGTTTTGATCTGTTTCTATCATGAAATATTCTCAAGTTTAGAGGCACCATGGTCTCCGCCAACGACAAGGGCAAGAAGCCTGTGGAAGATGATCTTCAATACCCCAAGAAGGAGGAGGAGATCTTGGTTGGGGATGAAGAAGAAGTGGCAGAAGACAAGCGTCCGCGCACCCGTGCCACCATTGCGAGCATTGGAGTGGTGGCAAACCCTATCAAGCTCAAGAGGACGTCACAGATGTCTATAGGAGGAAAAGTTTCGTGTCTTGTCTCCATGGTCACTTCGTCACCACACCAAGAACCCCTTCCATACTCTTATACATGAGCATCAATTCCAAAAGTTTCCCAAAGGGAAGTTGCCGTCTAGTTGGGATATGCCTCGTTCTAACCATGCAGGGAAAGAACACTCTAAGGAGCAAGAGTGGGGAAAGAATCATAAGGACTGGGATTCTTCGTTCGACATGATCATGAACCGCAATGAGCATAATTCAGAGTTGATTCATACTCTAGACTTCAAGATTGAGGATTTGAGGAAGTTGATTGAAAAGCTTATCTAGAGAAAACCATCACCACCGAAGGAGTAATTCGTCATTAGGTTTTAGCACCCCCTTGGTTTATTCCAAGCTTGGGGGAGTGTCGCAGTATCACATCATTATATTTCATATTTTTTTCTTTTTAGTAGAGTCATATCATGATTAGAGAAGTTATCATATAGGATGGTTTCCATTGTGGAAGTATCTCTCCTCTGTTGGTTATCTATGTATCCCTTGGTGTGAGTTCCTTTATGAAATATGAATGAGAAGTTTCACCATTTACTTTTTGCACATCTTATTCTAGTTTGCAACTTCTGTTATATGATTGATCTTGTTGATTAGTATTTGTATCACTTTGGGAGCATCAAGTAAATTTAAATTGGTTTTGGCAAACCGAGCTCTGGTCAGTAGCAACACTTTTTGAGGTTTGAAAGGAAAAGAGAAAAGAACTTACAGGTATTTTATTTAATTTTATTTATTTCTTGATTGGCTCATTAGCTTAGTATTATTTAGTTAAGATCTTTTGTGTTTTCAAGGAAGATTGCATGTTTGTTTCTATCACTTGTATGTTTGCTTGTTTCCTTCAACTCTTATGCTTGCTACCCAGCCTTGCTAGCCAAAAACCTGTACTAAGAGGAAATACATCTCGTGCATCCAATCCTTGAACTTAAAACTATGCCATTTGTGTCCACCATATCTACCTATTAGCATCATTTCTATTCCAAGTAAATTCTCAAGTTTCATCTATTTTTGAAATTAAAAAATTCTTTTGTTATGTAAAAACTAGTTAGTAAAGCTCTCACGAACTTGATGCCACACCTTATTTTCCTGCCCTTAATAAACTTGAACCATTGTGTCATCTATGTTGTATATTCTTGCACTTATAAGGTGAGAATTAGCAGAACCGTGTTGTCACGGGGAACGCTTTCAACACCTATAAATATCTACCCAGTTGATATCATGATATTTTGTTTATGGATGTCGGCGGTGTGAAATAAAAGGGGAGCTTGTAAGTCCATGGAGTTATGTATATGTGTTAGAGAAATGCCTAGGATGCTAGAATAAGCCATGCCTAATCATGGTGGAAACTTGCAGCATCACCATAGTGATCAATCTATGAAGCATCCTCAGAAAAAATATATACGAAAAAAGAAGAGTGAAAAAAATATATGCACCATTCTTATGGTAAATAAAGGATCGCTGAGATGCTCACTGTCTATTGCCTTGTCATTTTGATATGGGATATCTCCCGTGTCATGGGGCAAGGGGTACCCCGTTGGCGGTTCTCTATGATACACATATACTTACAATGACAAGAACTTATCGGTAACTAAAGTTGAGTAGCATGAGGAATGACCCTCGTACTCGAGGGACATGAGATTGGCAACTTATATTTTGTCAAGCATATACTCCATATTTGTTCACTTTAACCTTAATCACCTCAAGATGCTTATGATAGGGGCAATGAGAGCTCGAAGCTAGCAAGTACCATAATCTTCTAGAAGCTCTCTATGAAACTTGAAATCCCTGCTTCCCTCTGCGAAGGGCATTTCTTTTACTTCTTAGTTGAGTCAGTAAACCTATTCCTTTCTATCTCCAGCAAGCATTTGATTTGTTGTGTTTCAATCATTCATATGATAATTTATTCAATCATGTTTCTTATCTTCCTTGTTTTGCACATTCCTCTTATATGAATGAATATTACTTTGAAAGCTATCATTGTGAAAAGCCTTTTATATTTGAGCAAAAGGACTCCTGTTATAAACTTCATTACAAAAGCTTTGCTTGAAAATTAAGAATGATTTGTCAACTATTCTCTGACCAAGAACAAAGTTTGCCATTACCAATTATTTGTCTTTATGCATCTTTATTGTGACTCCCATACTCGTTGCAAGTTAAGTTATATAATAGTGAGTTGTTTTCTATTATGAGTTGTGTATTGGTGAATGTGATGCTTCTTGTCCGTATTCTTTTTATCGACACTTCACTCCATAAACCTGTGGTCATGTTACTGAGCTCAGTTTTTGCTTGGTGACAAGCGAGGTCTAAGATTGGGGGGAGTTGATATGTCCATTTTGCATCACTATTCTATATCATAATTTACTTCTATTCATTGATATATTTCATATTAAGAGGTGATACTTATGTTATTTCATCTATTTTTGCATGTTGGATGACTTTTGGAGGATTAACTGGCGGAGTCAGGATTTTGATGGAAAAAGCGGTGTCCAGATGCAATATTCGTGAAGATCAGAAAATTCCTGAAATATATGGAAAATCCTATTTTTCCAGAAGACGAAGGAAGCTAGAAGGGGATGCAGAGATGGGCCACAGGGGGACCACACCACCCCCAGGCGCGGACCCCCCTAGGCCGCGCCAGCAGGTGGTGTGGCCACCCTGGCCCACCTCCTGCGTCGCCCTTTCGCCTATAACTTCCTCCGAAAACCCTAATACTCGGATGTAACACCCTCGAATCGGCCCTATGGAAGTTTTAGCGATTCCCGCCAAACCCGCATAGAAACGATTCAAAGGTGCCCACCAGGCACTTTCGTGTGGGTGGAAAACGAAGTAATATCAGTACACAATAGTCCACAACGGAACCCACAGAACAAATATATACAACCACGACTCAAAGAGTCGAGAATACAGATATACAGTACAAAGATCCAAATCACCTTGAAAACGATACAACGTCTGAATACGGACAAGATGCAAGTTAGGCTAAGAGCCCTGAAGAATAACCAATGGCGTCCATAACCTTGCCTAGGCCAAACCGGAAGGGCAACCCTGCTAACGACGTCGATCTCAAAACCTGCTTAAACAAAAGGGGTGCCGACAAAGGGCAAAGGAAAAAGAGAGCGTTCAGTACTGAGGCCAGTACACAGCGAGTCTTAGAATTCAGCGGTCCTCGCCTACATAGGTATGGTGGACTGAAGCGGCAGCGCAGCATGCACTAAACAACCTATAGAGACTCGATACAACTGGCGGCTACCAGAGAGGGGTAAGAAGGACCTATTCGGAAACAAGCTGATACTACCACCAAACATACCCATTCTGGTATTTCCCCCTCGAGACCAAACGAGGAAGTCAAGCCAAGGAACTCACACAGTTGGCAGTTTTATTTATTCCATTATAGTTGCAACAATTACTAGTAAGATATAGATAGCATGAGTCATCCTGATAACATAGGCAGTGGGCAGTTTTAGTTAACCATTCCGTTGTAGTTGTAATACTTACTAGTCATATACCTATACCATGAGACATTCAAAAACCCAGCAGTTGTTGGTACTTTTATTTAGCCATTCCGTTGTACTGAAGCTGATTACTAGTCATTTCAAGGTCAAATTTATAGCACTACTTTAGTTATAGTTGTCTCTTATCGAGATACTATGCTCCAAGTCGTCCATAACCGCGGACACGACTTTCAGAAAGTTTTACCCTGCAGGGGGCACAAATAGCAACACACGCACGATCACCCTCGGAAAATTAAAAATGAAAACCCAACGAGGCATCACGACAAAGAAATCGCAAGATTCATATAATATTTCAGGGGGCCACCCCACCAAGCTACCCGCGACGAAGTTGGACGGCTCCGAAACGGACCCAGAGGTTTGTGCCAATGGCTGTAAACGACTAGGAACCCGAAAGTGTGACTGGGCTTATCGATATCGCGAAAACATTCCACTTACCTAAACAGTACAGGCGCTCCACGCGCAATAGTAAATAAAGCAGTAAAGCATGGAATAATCATGGCATAAGTACATGATAGTAATATATCCCCAAACTACTTTGTGGCCCCAAGAAATAAGATATGACTCAAGCTCATGCTAAGGGGATTCATGGTCCCACATGCGGATAGTGCGAATATTCAAGGAACATGTATCAAGTACTCGGGGTCCTACGGGACATAAGTGGACGGTTAAAAACCAAATAACATCTATTGTCCACCTGTTCCTCTGCATTATTTACCTACTTTCATTATTAGTTATTAAACTGTCATTAAAGCCATGATCATCTCCAACATTAAGCATGCGACATTTATCCAAGAACTGTGGTACTTGACGACATCGAAACAACACATGAGCAAGCAACTACGACTCGCAAGGCCGACTATCTACCAAACAACAGGTAATAGGAGGTGTCTAAGGCAATATAATGGCTGCAAGGGATATCATGGGTACGAAAACTAGAACATCGCAATACAGATAGAAATAGATCAACGGGAGGAAGTAAAGACTAAAAATGTAAAATAGGTAGAAAGGGGGAGGATGCTCGCCTAAAAACATTGCCGAAGATTTATCAGAAGATCGGGTCGACACTCGCATCAACTCATCAGCCTAATCTGTGAAGAAGCAAAGCACTAGAAGAACACTAGTTGCACTATTTAATACTATGGCAGAAGATCGGTCATGATGCATGTATGATGTATGACATGGCAAAGGTGCAAGACAATTAGGCAATATTAAGCGGAACCGGGGCCTCGACAATTAATTATTAAGTTCATGTTGTTTGGATACCCTGCAATTTAAATGTTGTCTTAACATGGAAAAATATATCACCGGTTCGCTACACAATTTTAAATGGGACCAATACAAGACTAAATTCACCCGCATATTGTCTCCATATTTAATTATGAGGTGCATCGACAAAATACCCCAAACCATATGATATGTATGCAACTATGAACAACTTAATATGCAACAATTTATATAGATGACATTTATAAAATAGGGGTCTCGGATAGGGGTCACACTCGGGGGCTCGGCGATCTTGGTCTCCAAGGGTTCAGGTTCGGGTTCGGGCTCTAGGGTCTCGGCCATCGGATCCGTGACGAAGGTCATGGCGGTTCCGGGAGGAGACCTTGGCGTGTCGTGACAGAGAACTTGATATTCCGGGTCAGAGTTCTCGGAATCGGCACCGATGGTCTTGTGTGGATCTTCGGGTTCTCATCTCGTGTCGGCCTTGGTCTCTCGAACGGCCAAGAAGATCTTGTGGGCACACGATCTTCGGTCCAGACTTGGCGGCGGATGTTCACCAGAGCACGAGCAACAAACCCACGGGGTATAGAAGACGAAGTTGACGGCTTAGCACAAAACAACAGGAAGGCATCCTCTCAGATGGCGCTAGTGGTCTTCAGAAGATTGCGATGAAAGATCCTAGTCATTAAACACAGATACCAGATTCGTTTAGAGGCATTTGTCACATCATACACATCTGACTGACAAATAAAAACAATTGGTGCTCCTTGTATAGCCAAGGCATCTGGGAGTTGCCTGCGGGCACGTGCAGGTCGACGACATGGCCTGGCCAAGCGGTGTCGACGACATGGCCTAGCCAATTGAGGAGCAGGAGGGCGGCACGGAGGCGCGCAGCCAAGGCGGCGGCACTGTGGTGGATCGGTCGGAGATGAGGTGGAGGCAGGGAGGCCGTGGCCTCGGCGAGGAGGTTGTGGACGAGCTTGGGTCCCTGCTACGTATTATAGAACATGATGGGGAGGGCGCGTACTGCGAGGATGCAGAGGCGGGGAGGACCCGATGAGGAGGGAACTCGACAGGGGTGGTGGCCGCAGAGAGCGATGACGGTGGTGGAGGCCGGAACAGAGAGGAAGGCGGCGGTGATCCTGCGCGGGGAGGAGGCGCTGCTGCGGCTCAAAGGGAAAGCGACGACAAACGCTTGCCGGGGAGGTGGAAGAAGGGGAGGTGGGGCGACACGTCGGGGAGGTGCAGGGTGGGAGAGGTTATCCGGGCGGCCGAGGGAGTGGCGTCCGACTCCAGGGAGGGAGCGACGGATCTCCTGGCAGCGTACGGGGACGGGAGGATGAGGGAAGGCGCGTGGGCTCGGGATTGGGGATGCGGGGTGGAAGGAGCGAGGCGAGTGGGGTTGATGGGAGTGGGACCAACGGGAAGGTGGGGACGTGTACGTGGTGTGTCGGGTTAGTGCATGTGTGTAGCCGTGTCGGAACAAGGACGAGGTGTGGTCAGTGAGAGGGTGGCGGCGGGGTGAGGGAGTAGCCGATGGTTAGGGTTTAGGTCAGGGGTTTGTCTGGGTTTGGTTTAGATTGGGTCCAGCCGGCTGGGCCTTTGGGCCTGGCCTGTTTAGGTCTAGCTTTTATTTATTTAAAACATTTTGTTTTTTTATTTGTTCTAAAAACCATTTTGCAAGTAGTTTTACTTAATTGAAATAGCAAGAAATATAATTTGAATAAAAGGGGAGATGTAATGTAGAAAACAATATAGGGTTTTACAAAATAGTTCGAGGCAAGGTATGCATGATGGTATGGTGATGCTGCACAAAGATAAAATCAACAGATGAATTTAGTAGTGGTTTTATCTGGGGTGCTACAATTCGACACCACTAACAATGGATCTCGCCCTCGAGATCTGCCTCATGGTACGGGGAAGAAGGCCGATGATCTGAATCTTGTCGCTTCGTGTAGATCCTTCCGACAGCACTAACAAGGGTTCTTTCTCCATCTTGAAATCGGCGACACCACCAAAAAGGGATATTGCTCACGTTCATTGAGAGAACACTCTGGATAAACAAAGGTGGAAGGTAGAGGTATCATAAGATACAACCACTTCTAACTTCCACGGAAGGAGTATAATTGCTTGATCCACCGATTCAATGTACAAGAGCGAATGATAAGAGTAGTCGGATGGTGATCAGTCCATCGCGCACCCAAAGCATTACTTTGCACATGACTAGGAGAATTATGCAATCAACTCTCAGAATCAGACTGAAGATCTTGACAAACAGCGTTTGGAAACAAGAAGGTGATGCAGGCTTCTCATCGGATCTGATGCGGATGATGTTGTCGTGCAGGAAAACGCCGGAAGATACAAAGAAATTTTTTAGTGAATTTTTGTTCCACTGAAAGGTACACAAAGGAAGATTCCTTAGATAACATGAAGACCAGTTGTGGAAGCACCATTAACAAAGGTTGGAAGCGAAACCCTGAAGGTACGACGGAAACCCAACCACGAGAATTCCTGGACTCGAAGAAAAGATAAGAGAGGAGATTCAAAACACGCAGAGGTAAGAGGAGAATAGTAGAGGGGTAAGGAGTAAAAGCATACCTAATCAGATCTATCCAACCGATGTTTAAAAATAGTTTTGACACTCTACCACGACCGTTAGCTAGGTTATCCTACAGGCTGGACCAGTGGGGTATCATAACTGCTGAGCTCTGATACCACTCTGTAACACCCTCGGATCGGCCCTATGCAAGTTTTAGCGATTCCCGCCAAACCCGCATAGAAATGATTCAAAGGTGCCCACCATGCACTTTCATGCGGGTGGAAAACGAAGTAATATCACTACACAATAGTCCATGACGGAACCAACAGAACAAATAGATACAACCACGACTCAAAGAGTCGAGAATACATATATACAGTACAAAGATCCAAATCACCTTGAAAACGATACAGCGTCTGAGTACGGAAAAGATGCAAATTAGGCTAAGAGCCCTGAAGAATAACCAATGGTGTCCATAACCCTGCCCAGGCCATGCCGGAAGGGTAACCCTGCTAACGACGTCGATCTCAAAACCTGCTTAAACAAAAGGGGTGCCGACAAAGGGCAAAGGAAAAATAGAGCGGTCAGTACTAAGGCCAGTACATGGTGAGTCTTAGAATTCGGCGGTCCTCGCCTACATAGGTATGGTGGACTGAATCGGCAGCGTGGCATGCACTAAACAACCTATAGAGAGTCGATACAACTGGCGGCTACCAGAGAGGGGTAAGAAGGACCTATTCAGAAACAAGCTGATACTACCACCAAACATACCCATCCTGGTATTTTCCCCTCTAGACCAAACGAGGAAGTCAAGCCAAGGAACTCACACAGTTGGCAGTTTTATTCATTCCATTATAGTTGCAACAATTACTAGTCAGATATAGATAGCATGAGTCATCCTAATAACATAGGCAGTGGACAGTTTTAGTTAACCATTCCGTTGTTGTAATACTTACTAGTCATATACATATACCATGAGACATTCAAAAACCCAGCAGTTGTTGGTACTTTTATTTAGCCATTCCGTTGTACTGAAGTTGATTACTAGTCATTTCAACGTCAAATTTATAGCACTACTTTAGTTATAGTTGTCTATGATCGAGATACTATGCTCCAAGTCGTCCATAACTGCGGACACAGCTTTTAGAAAGTTTTACCCTGCAGGGGGGCACAAATATCAACACACACACTATCAACACCCGAATTTTTTAATCCCAGATGCCAGTTATGCCATACATCGCAATCCCAGGATTTTCATTTTTGCGAGACATAATAGATTGGATATCACAGTACATCATCCATTACAAACCATACATAAGGTCTTACACAAATAAAGGATCTCATGATCCAGTCTTAATATAATTCAAGCAGCGAAATAATGTAATAATAACGATAGCGTGGGCGAGACTCCATCTTCATGGTCACAGGCAAGACTGACGATGGGAGATGATCCTAGTTGTCGTAACCTTCCTGCTGTCCCTTCCTGATAGTCCTCTTCATAGTCTGGCCACGGGAATAGCCAGGGACAAAGCCATGAGTACTCTTTAAGTACTCGCAAACTAATACTAACAAGTGAAGTGTTTTTTGAATAGGAAGTACTAAGCTCTAGGTTTGTTTTGCAAAAAGCCAGATTTATCTCCACTGAGTTCAGAAGCAAAGAAAGCTAGTTGAAAGTTTTATAACACCTAAGTGGGAACTTGAATTTCATGTCACAACCCTGTTGTGGTCAAGTCAAGGTCATATTTCATAAGTCATTTTGAAAACAATCTGACGATAGAACAGTATGGCCACTCCAACTGTCCATAACCGTGGACACAACTATTCAAATAGTTTGACACTCTGCAGAGGTGGTACACTTTCACCACAACATTCGATACATCCGTCAGGAACAATCCTGAATTTACCGTACTCAGTATGTGGATAATAAGTCCTAACCTTTCAATTACACGCCCTAGTACAGGAACCTCTCCTGTGAGTTTGGCCTCCCAACCATGACCAACTATCATCTTGGGTACTGCACAGGTGGACAATCTTCACAAGGTAGCCTCAGCTCAAACCTTGGCCGCAAGGGAACCCATACTAAGGTATATAAATTTCCAGTCAAGCCCTACCCAAATTTCGGGTATTGTGGTTATACGGTAAAATTGGAATGGTATCGTATTCCGACAACCATCAGTTTTATAAAGAGCCAAGGCTCATGCCTTAACATTTTCATCATCAAAATCATCTGTTGTTCAAGAACACATGTCAAAACATTTCAGTAGAATGACTCATTATTCTAAGGTTTTCATAACCATTTTCACCAAGTATTCCCATCTAAAGTTGATCAAATTTTATGCTTAGCACTAGCATCTACAAGTGGGGGTAAACACTAATGAGGTGTGGTAAACAAGTGTAACTTATCTAAGTTCAATCTCATGCCTCAGGATGACATCAAGATTATCTAACTTAGGCCAAGTTTTATGCTCTTTATGCTACCTTTGAATATCTTTCTAGGCTCTATAAATTACCAAGTAAACTTTACTAGAAAGCTTTGATAAAGAAATAAATACTAAGCTTGCAAGTAAAACTAGGATTGGGTATCAAGTAGTGTAAGATTGCAAGGGTTAGCTTGCTAAGTCAACTTGTATAGTGATGCTTTCAAGGTTGCAAGTATAGGCTTGCCTTGTGCAGAGTAGTGGTTGAAGTTCTCCTCATCTTCCTCCTCATAGTATCCTCCTTCCTCCTCGTATCCTTGGTTGGTACTAGCGTCTATAAATAAATACGAGGTACACAATCACCACACAATACTTAACTACTTCTATTTATCACACCAAGGTTTTCAATAGATGATCTAGCATCATCACAAACATTACAATCATTAAAGCAATAATGTTAATTCCCTTTATTTTAGAAAAGTAATTTCTACTCATTGAAAAACTACTTAAGATTTAATATTCTCCAGCTAAAACATGGGATCATGTTGACACATGTCATCACCACATATTTCAGTACATGGGAATGTGATTTAAAGTGGTGTCACAATTTAATAAGGCTTAACCCTTTTATTTTAATTAATTAAAGTGACTAGAATGGCCTATGAGGCATTCTTTTATTACTTGACCATCATTTATGTAAGTAAACCTATATATTTTTATATATTATGAAAGGTATGGTTAAATGTGATTTTTGAGAGTTGGAATCAACTCAAAAGCTTTCATGGTTGAATTTTGAAAAATGTTCGAATGCAGAAAAGCTTCCGCCTTGTTATTTTTACCATAGGTGATCTATAATTCCAATTGATTTGAATCCAACGGGCTTGGATTAATAATTCTAGTACCTTTCTAACAAAATTGGTTTCATGCATTTTGGTTCAGTGAATCGACCTGGGTTGATTTTTGAATCTAGGTACAGAACTGAGTTTGAAACTAAAAGAATAATCCTAAATTTGAATTACTGGGTCACGCGGGAAGTTAACTGGGCCGGCCCATGGTGCACAGTGCACGAGCGGGTGGGTTTAAGTGGATGTCCCCACCAGTCAGTGAGACAGGGGGTGCGAAGCGGTATGGGGTGATCTAAACCGTGCGATCAAACTCTAATCCAACAGATGTGGTTCATTGTCCATGTCGGGCAACACCGGCGAGTAGAGCGGCCAGTGGGGGTCTACGGGGATCACCGGGGCTCAGGCGAGGGTCGACAATGAGGGCGAATGACGAAGTCGACGACATCGATCCTCCTGGTACCGGTGGCTCCTCCTGGGGCGGCTCCAATCAACGGCGCCCTTCTCCTCCAGCAGCGGCAAGCACCGGAGAAATTCTAGTGATGCGCTACTCGCCTTTCTCCGGGAGTGAGGTGGGGTGCTTCTGAGAGAGAGGGGAGTGAGATGGTGTGAAGAATTCGTGCTGGGGTGGCCTCTATTTATAGTGCAGCGAGGGGACCGAAGGGCGCGGGCGGAGCTCGTCCGTGTTGTTGTCACAACAATCTACGGGCATGGGCAAAGGTAGGGGATGGTGCTGTGCTCCCTAGCGAAGTTCAACGGCATGGCTACACGGCGTGGGGCGGTGCGAGATGGTCAGAACACGTCGACGCTCTGGGCGGGTCCGACGGTGGTTTTAATGGCGCACAACGTCCATGGTCTGCGTGGCGACGAACGGGCGTGTCTGGGGTGTTTCTGGGGCGGTGGCGATCCTGCTTGCACGCGGCGAGGGCGGCACGCAGTCTGTGGGCGTGTGTCATGGGTGACGCTCTGGCGCGCTCTCAGCATGCTCACATCATGCTCACAGAGAAACTGGACGCGAGCTTTCTGTGTGGTCCAGTGGCTGGCAAGGCTCGGGGCTTGGACATGGGGTGGCGGACGGTGGAGTGTGTCCCAGACAAGGTTGGCGAGGCTAGAGCTTCTCCTAGCTCTCGGGCGACATTGGGGTGGCAAGGGTGCTCTCGGCATGCTTGCCATTGATGGCATGGTCTGCTTTACAGTGAGCTAGAGGGGTTAAACAAGTTAGATGATCTACTGAGAGTGTAGTGTGAGCTAGATAGGGAACAAGTTAGGCACTGATCACTGCTCATAATAGTGTTTGTGGTTTGTTTGTTTGGTGCGAACAAGGTGTTTGATGAAATAGCTGAAAGAGATTCAAATTTGAATTTTTGAATCAAACTTTGTGGGTGTTCTAGTTACATACTAGGGAGTCTCTAGTTGATTGGATTGGTCAAGGTGCACTGTTTTGGTTGGGTTTTGAAAATGGGTGATCTTCACATATGTTAAAGATTTAATTTTGAAATGTCATTTGAATCAAGTTGCCAAATGTTTCTGTAAGTTTGAAAGGTGGGATTTGGTTCACTTTTACTTGGTCTAGCAAGGGGTGAAAAGAAATAGAATTGTTTTTGTTTGAAATCTTGGACTAGAAACACTCAAAGTGGCCTAGTGAGCAAGATTGGCAAAAATGACCATTTGCTTTATTTGTTTTGTTTTTGATTATATCTTGATTTGTTTCTGCTTGGAAACGTTTTAGATGATGTTGTTTTCATATTTAAACCATTCCTTGCTATTTAGATCAATCGCATAAGTCCATTCATGCATTCATACAATCATCACACACATGCATTCATACTGGTTTAATTAACAAAAGTCTTTGTTAACACTAATTTTGGTGATTGGAATTTGATAACCATTGTTCAACATTTTTGGGATGTTACATGCACGATCAACCTCGGAAAAACCAAATGAAAACCCAACGAGGCATCACGACAAAGAAATCGCAAGATTCATATAATATTTAAGGCGGCCACCCCACCAAACTACCCGCAACGAAGTTGGCGTAGAGGTCCCAACCTTTAATAAGGTAGAGATCCCTGTGTTTACAATGCTAGTACCTCGATCAATAGCTAGCATCCACAGTTAAGATGTAATATCAAGAAACAAAGGTCATAATACAACTTTATAACCAGGAATAAAATAATTCATTACATCTTACATAGCTCATTTGGCTATCTCATTACAATGCAGCAGAAATAACTATAGCATGGAGTCCTTCATCCTCAAAGTGTCACAAGCAATCATGTTGGTTGTAGACTTGTAATCCTAATCAACACACTTCACTAATATCAAACAAATGTGCAACATAATAAGTTACAGCCACAAGGGTCAATACATTTGAATTGTATTGGCAAGTGATACTATGGTAGTATAGTGGTAACTATCATCTATATGCATTTGGCTAAGTGGAGCTTAGGATTGCTTTGCTCAAAATAGATTTTTCCTTACCCTTTGAAAAACACTAAGTTTTTGTTTAGCAAAAACTCCCAAGGAACCACCAATAGAAATTGGTGAACCTTCACCCTTGTTCAACCACAAGTTTTAACTTAGAAAATTGGGATGAGGAGATTCTTGATAGCTTCCATGTCTTGATGCTCAAGTTGTCCATTACCGGGAACACGGCTAAGTACTTAGATTTTTCACTCTGCAGAGGTGGTGCACTTTCCCCACAAGACTCGACATGCATCGAGACAAGATCTTTAAGAAGCCTCCCCTTAGACCAAATGGACGCGTTCCAACCTATCATCCCTCTACCACCAACTGTCCAAATGGCTAAGTTATTACAACCTATATGATCCAGGCAGAGCCCATAATGCCAAGTGGCTGCACTTGAAGCTTCTCAACATTTGACATCTCAAATCTCTTTGTTCCTGGGTGGCATTCCACAAGTGAGATACCAAGTTTTCCCTAGTATACTGGACTTGGTGATGCCCAAGTTTTCCCCAGTATACTGGACTTGTGTAACCACTCAACACAAACCTTTCTTTCCATTCAACCCAGGTGATTCATTCACTTAGTTGTTTTATTAAACAAAACACAAGTCCTTGACTTAGAAATATTCCATAGCATGAATATAATTCACCCTTGTTTTCTACTAGCTATACTAAGCATGATAGTAGTAGGAATCTTAACTTAGAAAAATTCTACTAAGGTTTCATCTACTAGGATTTCCCATGGCATAGTTTATACTTAGCAAAATTTCCATGCAAGTCCTACTTAGAAATATCACTAATGCATAGTGAAAATAATGGGGCAAAAGTATGAAGCATCACTTGCCTTTTTGGTAGATATTATAAGTTCACTCCTTGATCTTGCAATAGTCACACTCTTCAAATTCCACTACAATTCAATCAAGCAAGCAAATATTCAATCTACCATTCAAGCAATCATCACATAGAATGCATGCAAGCATGCCAAAGATTGTTTTATTTGGAAAAGTGGTTTCTAATAGGTATAAACATTTTAAAACACCTATTGGTCATTTATAAAAGTGGCAAAACCATTTGATATCAAGTTAGTGAAAATGGCTACTTTAAGTCATTTTTGTTTTGCTAGAAATGATTTAAATCAAAGTGATAATCTCTAGTGTTTGACAAATACATTTTTAAAGACACACATGTTAGTGTTTTAAGGTCAAGTGTTTATTATTAAAAACTATTTGCAAAAGGTTTTACTTATAAACCGTTTTTATACCAAAGCAATATTTTATGTTGTTGGAAATGCCTTTAAACAAAGTAATAATTTTCTAGGGTTTACCAAATATGTTTTTAAATATCAAAGGTTGGTGTTTAGGGTCAGTGAGTTTAAATCCAATCATTTCCCAAAGGTTTTATTCAAAAAGCATTTTAACACATAAACAATATTTTTATTTGACTAGAAATTTTCTAATTTAAAGATTTATTCTTTGGCTTCACCAAATATGTTTAAATCCAAAAGTCGGTTTATAAGGTCAATAGGTTCAAAAAAATCCATTTACCAAAGATTTTACCTTAAAAATATTTCTAGAATAATTTTTATATTCAAATTATGCCTACACAAGTTTCTATAAAAACAACCAATTTAACAGAATCAATTTACTAAACAAAGTACATGGTTGGAAATTACTTGTTTTGCTGATTCCATTGATATAAAATTTGTAAAATTTGGACGTGTAGAATTAAAGTTATGAATTTTACAAAATCACATATCTAATAGAAAAGTTTCTGGTTTTAAAACAAACTCTGAGCCACGTGGTGTGTTCTGATTGGCCAAAAACGGTTTGTGCGGATCGGCTGCTGTGATGCGTTGGATTAAAACAGATGGAGCGGCACAGGATCACTCGTACCCCTTCGGGTTATGTTCTATCGTAGCCACGCGATCAAAATCCTATGGCCTAAATCGACTGACCAGGAACGGGCGGCGCATGCGGCAGCGAGTGGCGGCGGCACAGTCAGACGGTGTAGTTGTCGGCGATTTAGGAGGCTAGAGAGAGAGGAGTAGCTTACAGTGATCGCAGGAGTGTGGCGAAGCTCAAGGCGTGCTTGGTTGGCGAAGGGGCGCACGGAGTTGATCTTAATCGCTCACCGGAGTTGATGTCGCTGTCGGGCACGCTCTATCATCAACGGAGATGAGGATGCAAGGCTCGGGTAGGCAAGCGGAGGGTACCGTTAGCTTCGTATGCGAGTGGCAAACAAGTGAGCATCAAAAGAGGGCAAGGGGGGGGGTCTGTGCTCACCAGGGAAACTCGCCGGAGTCGAGCCAGTGGACGGCGACGTCGTGTATTGGTCGTTGCCAACGTTCTGGGGCACGCGCGAGTGAGATGAGGGTGCTGTAAGGTGCAAAGGTCGATGGGGAACAGGCTCGCGTGGTCGAGGTGGCAAGGCGTGGTCTGGGCTTGCCAGAATTCGTCGGTGGGCTCCTCGGGGCAGTGACAGGGCAGAAATTCTCGCAGCCTAGGGATCCGATGGTGTGGCGTCTGGGGGAAAGAGAGGGAACAAAGGGGCAATTAAGAGGGTAGGATTACTGGGCGGTTTAACTACGGCATTCAAACGAATTTAATCAGATTCATCAACGGCAGAAATGGCCAGGGAGAGGGGCGAGGTCACCGCGGGGTGAGGAAGAAAGGTCCGGCAGGTGGGTATGTTTGATAGCGAGAGAGAGATACGATGGGGGCCAGCGATCAGTGTCTCTGCAGGTTCGTTCTCTGGTGAGAAAAACGCTCCGGGGAAGAGAGTGGGCTGGGGGATGGGCTAGACTGGGCTTGTTGGGCCTGGTTTGGCTGGTGCCCATTTTTTTTGTTCTGATTCATTTTTCTTTTTCTATTTTCTTTTTTTGTTTTGATTTTTTCCAAATGATTTCAAACTTTGTTTGAATTCAAACCCTTTTCAAATGTTCAGTATATTTCTATACTGTTTTAAATAGTTATTTTAAGTCCATTTTAGAATAATTCCTTTATTCTTTTATGGTTTATATTTTATTTAAAATAGGCTCTTGCCCTTATTCAAATAAGATTTTAAATATAATTTCCTATTCTTGTTTAAATTCAAATTTTTATCAAAACCTTTTCCAGTAGGTTTTATTTATTCAAAAGGGTGTTGATAATTCATTTTGATTTATTTGAAATATTTTCATATGATCTATTAATCATTTAATTTGGGTAAATGTCTTTATTCTAATGAAATCAAATATGGTTTTAATTCCATAAATTTTATTTAGATGATTTCTTTGATTCCATTTAAGTTAATTAAATAACTTTTATTCCACTTGGGTAAATTCCATTTATTATTTTCCCATGATTTAATTAATCATTTCTATTAGGGATTTTATCTTTAATCAATTGGAATAGAATTTGGTTAAGGCCATTTTATTTATTTGAATATTCTTTATCCTTCTATTTTATTTGGATTTGGATTATATTCATTCCATTTTCTCATGGATTAGGCCAAGTTTTAATTTGGCTTTTAACTATTCCTTATTTATTTATTTCTTCCTTTGTCTTATAAAATCCATATCTTTTTATTTATAGTTCCAAACTTGGGTGATTCAATTTGTAAAATCTTATTTAATATTTGTTTATCCTTTTATATCTCTTTAGGATTAATTTGCTCACCATTTGGAATGTGTTTTAGATAGGAGCATTATTATCTTTGGAATTTATTTCCTCCATTATGGTTTTAGGGATTTGGTTTATTTTCCAAGTGTTTAAATTTCAAGATACATTTATGAAGAATGCATGTCACTTGATTTGAATTTAGTTGGATTCAAACTTTATTCAAAGTTTATTCAATATGGGTTTTGATGATTCTGTTTTAAAACAAAAAGTTTCTTTTCACCCTAAATTTCAACAATTATTTGTTTTGTTTATTTATTTTTCACATTACAAAATTTGGAAAATTTTGGGATGTGACAGGCTACCACCCTTAAAAGAAATCTCGTCCCGAGATTTGGGAAAGCTAGAGGTTACTAGTTGGCTTCAAAACAACTAGGGTACTACCACCCTTAAAAAGCTTTCAACTAGATTACATCTTGGCTTGCTTGGGGTCTTGATGAAACTTTTCTGGACAGACATCTGCATAGTGTCCTTTGTTTGCACACTTGAAACATGTGACAAGGATGAGATCCTTCATAGGCTTGTTTGTCTTGTACTTCATCTTTTCTGGATAATTGCTTGCATAATGTCCTTGGTTACCACAATTGTAACATGTGACAAGTTTGAGTTCTTCACGTATCTTTTATGGACAAGTCGATACATAATGGCCTAGCTCTTTGCAGTTGTTGCACCACACTTGGCTAATTTCCTTATACTTCTTTTTCTTCTTCTTCTTCTCTGGACATTCATTGGCATAGTGTCCCATCTCTTTGCAATTGCAACATTGCACTTGGCTTTTGTCCTTCTTCTTATTGGGTTTCTCCAAATCTAGGAGTTCTTCTAGTTCATGCTCTTCATATCTCACCTCAAAGGTGGGAAAGTCTCCTTGTCTCCTTAATCGTTTCCTTGGATAATACATATGTTTCTTCTTCTGTCCATCAATGTGAGTCATAGTGTATGGAGGTGCAAGCTGAGATTTGCCTTTGTCTTCATCTTTCTTGATAGAAGTTGTTTCCTCATGGGGGTTTACAAACTGTTGATGCACTCCACCTTGTTTCCTTTCTTGAACTATGGAATAGATGGGGCATTGGATAGGGACATGATTATTTCCTTCACATAGGAAACAAGTCACTTGAGATGTGGGGCATTGTTTAGTTGGATGTTTCTCTTCACAATTAGGGCATTGATCTTCATGCTCTTTGGAAGTGTGATCCATGTCTCCACAAATATTGCAAGCTTGAGTTCCTTCTATAATATCATCCTTGACATCATTGTTGTCACAAACTTCTTGGGAAGGGTTGTATCCCATGTTGATCATTTGATTTGTCATCCTTTGCAACAATTGGGTTTCGGTTTCCATAAACCTTTGCATGGTTGGGTCTAACTCATTGTTGTTGGCCCAAAATTGACTTGTCAGTTGGTTTAACTGGGTTTGGGTTACTATAAGTTCTCTCATGTGCATCTCTTGGTTGTTGTTGTCACCATTCTTGATGTTGGAGTTTCTTGGAGTAGTCATCTGTTTGGGTTGGGTTGGGATTAGATTAGGCAAAAGATTTCTATGGAAATAATTCTAATCACACACATCAAAATTCACACAAGCAATGTGCAAGTAATCAAAAACAAACATTCCACTCAAACAACAAGTTTAAAGCACATTTTTAGGCAACAAAGTATTTTTTTTGCTACACCACATAAGTTGGTGTGTTTGATCTAAACTAAATATGGTGGTCCAACTATATGGTTCACTTGAGATCATTCCATTCTTCTTGGTTGCTTCTTCATGAACAAGATCTTTGTATCCTTAGAGAATTTCTTGTGTCTTGGTCACAAAACTCCAAAGGTGATGATGGTTCCTTCTAAGTTGTGTTTCTTTAGTCTTCAATTCTTGAGTAATATTTCCTTGTCTCACTTGTAGTCATTAGTGATGTACAAGTTGAAGTCCTTGGAGAAACTAAAGTTGAAGTTATTGGTGATGTTGAAGTTAAAGTCATTGGACTTGGTGAAGTCCTTTGCTCATGGTTTAGGTCTTGTTCATCAAAGTGAAATAGAAGAGATGTAGAATCAAAACCAAAAAGGTTGAGGAAAGAGTTTACAAGATTGTTTGTAAGTAAGTTTTGAACAAATACAACTCCTATTTTTCTAAGGGGTTTTGTCCAATCCTAGGGTTACAATCCTACAGGCAACACAGTGCTCTGATACCATCTGTAGAGGTCCCAACCTTTAATAAGGTAGAGATCCCTGTGTTTACAATGCTAGTCCCTAGATCAATAGCTAGCATCCACAGTTAAGATGTAATATCAAGAAACAAAGGTCATAATACAACTTTATAACCAGGAATAAAATAATTCATTACATCTTACATGGCTCATTTGGCTATCTCATTACAATGCAGCAGAAATAACTATAGCATGGGGTCCTTCATCTTCAAAGTGCCACATGCAATCATGTTGGTTGTAGACTTGTAATCCTAATCAACACACTTCACTAATATCAAACAAACCTGCAACATAATAGGTTATAGACACAAGGGTCAATACATTTGAATTGTATTGGCAAGTGATACTATGGTAGTATAGTGGTAACTATCATCTATATGCATTTGGCTAAGTGGAGCTTAGGATTGCTTTGCTCAAAATAGATTTTTCCTTACCCTTTGAAAAACACTAAGTTTTTGTTTAGCAAAAACTCCCAAGGAACCACCAATAGAAATTGGTGAACCTTCACCCTTGTTCAACCACAAGTTTTAACTTAGAAAATTGGGATGAGGAGATTCTTGATAGCTTCCATGTCTTGATGCTCAAGTTGTCCATTACCGGGAACACGGCTAAGTACTTAGATTTTTCACTCTGCAGAGGTGGTGCACTTTCCCCACAAGACTCGACATGCATCGAGACAAGATCTTTAAGAAGCCCCCCCTAGACCAAATGGACGCGTTCCAACCTATCATCACTCTACCACCAACTGTCCAAATGGCTAAGTTATTGCAACCTATATGATCCAGGCAGAGCCCATAATGCCAAGTGGCTGCACTTGAAGCTTCTCAACATTTGACATCTCAAATCTCTTTGTTCCTGGGTGGCATTCCACAAGTGAGATACCAAGTTTTCCCTAGTATACTGGACTTGGTGATGCCCAAGTTTTCCCCAGTATACTGGACTTGTGTAACCACTCAACACAAACCTTTCTTTCCATTCCACCCAGGTGATTCATTCACTTAGTTGTTTTATTAAACAAAAAATAAGTCCTTGACTTAGAAATATTCCATAGCATGAATATAATTCACCCTTGTTTTCTACTAGTTAGACTAAGCATGATAGTAGTAGGAATCTTAACTTAGAAAAATTCTACTAAGGTTTCATCTACTAGGATTTCCCAGCATAGTTTATACTTAGCAAAATTTCCATGCAAGTCCTACTTAGAAATATCACTAATGCATAGTGAAAATAATGGGACAAAAGTATGAAGCATCACTTGACTTTTTGGTAGAGATTATAAGTTCACTCCTTGATCTTGCAATAGTCACACTCTTCAAATTCCACTACAATTCCATCAAGCAAGCAAATAGTCAATCTACCATTCAAGCAATCATCACATAGAATAATAAAAACAAAGAAATGCATGCAAGCATGCCAAAGATTGTTTTATTTGGAAAATTGGTTTCTAATATGGTATAAACATTTTAAAACACCTATTGGTCATTTATAAAAGTGGCACAACCATTTGATATCAAGTTAGTGAAAATGGCTACTTTAAGTCATTTTGTTTTGCTAGAAATGATTTAAATCAAAGATAATCTCTAGTGTTTGACAAATACATTTTTAAAAACACAAATGTTAGTGTTTTAAGTTCAACTGTTTATTATGAAAAACTATTTGCAAAAGGTTTTACTTATAAACCATTTTTTATACCAAAGCAATATTTTATTTTGTTGGAAATGCCTTTAAACAAATTAATAATTTTCTAGTGTTTACCAAATATGTTTTTAAATCTCAAAGCTTGGTGTTTAGTGTCAGTGAGTTTAAATACAATCATTTCCCAAAGGTTTTACTCAAAAAGCATTTTAACACATAAACAATATTTTATTTGACTAGAAATGTTCTAATTCAAAGATTTATTCTGTGGCTTCACCAAATATGTTTTTAAATCCAAAAGTTGGTTTATAAGGTCAGTAGGTTCAAAACAATCCATTTACCAAAGATTTTACCTTAAAAATATTTCTAGAATAATTTTTATATTCAAATTATGCCTACACAAGTTTCTATAAAACAACCAATTTAGCAGAATCAATTTACTAAAAAAAGTACATGGTTGGAAAGTAATTGTTTTGCTGATTCCATTGATATAAAATTTGTAAAATTTGGACGTGTAGAATTAAAGTTATGAATTTTACAAAATCACATATCTAATATAAATGTTTCTGGTTTTAAAACAAACTCTGAGCCACGTGGTGTGTTATGATTGGCCAAAAACGGTTTGTGCGGATCGGCTGCTGTGATGTGTTGGATTAAAACAGATCGAGCAGCACAGGATCACTCGTACCCCTTCGGGTTATGTTCTATCGTAGCCACGCGGTCAAAATCCTGTGGCCTAAATCGACTGACCAGGAACGGGCGGCGCAGGCGGCGGCGAGTGGCGGCGGCACGGTCAGACGGTGTAGTTGTCGGCGATTTAGGAGGCTAGAGAAAGAGAGAGAGGAGTAGCTTACAGTGATCGTAGGAGTGTGGCGAAGCTCAAGGCGTGCTTGGTTGGCGAAGGGGCGCACGGAGTTGATCTTAATCGCTCGCCGGAGTTGATGTCGCTGTCGGGCACGCTCTTTCGTCGATGGAGACGAGGCTGCATGTAACATCCGAAAATACTAAACATGGATCTTCAAACTCTAATCATTAAAATTAGGGTTAACAAAAACTTTTCCAACTAAAAATATGAAAGCATTCATATGTGTGTGTATTCAAAATTTGGATTCTTTTGAATTGCCATGGTTCATTGTTTGTTTGCTTGTAAAATGATTCTCAGGTGAAATAAACATCATCTAAACAATCCCCAAACTTTTCCCAAAGACAAACAACTCAAAATAAACAAATAAAGTGAATGGTCACTTGGCCAAATTAACTCTCATGCCTACTTTGGCTATCTCTAGTTTTCAAAACTCAACAGAAACATTTGTGGATCTTTGGACCCCTTGTTAGTACTCATAATAGGGTACCAAGACCCACCTTGTGATCATCCAAAAACATTCAAATGCTCAGTTTAAATGATAGTTTAAAATTGAATCTATCTCATATGGGAAGATCCCACTATTTCAAAAACCACTCAAACAAGTTCAATTTTCAAAACCCAAGCACCCACAGAATCCTCAGCACATGCCTAGACACCCACCAAAAATCTTTTCAAAATTCAAAAGAAAGTTTCTTGCGGCCATTTCATCAAACACTTGGCAGGCAAATATAACCAAATCAAATTCACTGTTTTTAATAGTGTTTTGGGCCTAACTTGTTCCCTCTCTGGTTGCAACTAGTCCTTAGTAGATCATCTAGCTCCTTTAACTATCCTTAGCATCATTGTAAACAAGCCTAGCCATTAATGGTGAGAAGGCTGAGAGAAAACTTGCCACCCCGTTGTCCCCGGCGAGCTAGAGGCCACACTAGCCTCGCCAACCTTGTCTGGGAGCTAGCCAGCACCCCACCGCCACTCCCTGTCCCAGCCTCGAGCAATGCCAGCCACTGGACCACACGCCCAGGCCATGCCAAACCTCTCTGCGACCATGCCGAGAGAGCGCCCCGTGCGCCACGCTCGACCAGCACCCCCAGACCGCGCGCGGCCCTCGCCGCGTGCGTAAGTGATCGCCAGCACCCCAGCACCCTGCCAGACATGCCCGTTCGCCGCCGCGCGGACCACGCTCGCTGTGCGCCATCAAAACCCTCGTCGGACCCGCCCAGAGCGTCGAAGCGTTCCGACCGATCAGCACCGCCACACGCCTCGCCACCACGCCGTTGAGCTTCGCCAGGGAACATAGAACCTCCCCCTACCATCTCCCATGCCGATAGTTGCCTGTGCTGTCGACCACGACAAGCTCAGCTCGCGCTCGTCGGTTCCCTCTCGCCACTATAAATAGAGGCCTCCCCCGCTCGATTTCTTTACACCAGTTCGCTCCCCACCTCTCACTGGTCACCCTCACTCACCCCCGGAGCAAGGCGAGCACCAGGTGGCCGGAATTGCACCGGAGTTCACCACTGCAAAGGAGGAGAAGCACCGTCGATTAGAGTCGCCCCAGGAGGAGCTACCGGTGCCAGGAGAATCACCGTCGTCGACTTCTTTGTTCGCCCCCATCGCCGACCCTCGCCTGAGCCCCGATGAGCCTCCCACGACCCCCACCTGCTGCGTTAGGGTTCTGTCTCGCCGGCGCTGCCCGACGTGGACGATGAGCCGTAGCCGTTCGATTAGATTTAGATCGTGCGGCCAAGATCGCCCCGTACCGCTTTTCGTGTTATGAGCCACTGACGGGTGTAACCCCCCCGTCAGCTGAGCCCCACGGTGCTGAGTGACACTGGACGACCCATTAACCTTTCCCGCGCAGCCCAACCGTTTGAATTTAGATTTTTCTATTTTAATTCAAACTCAGTTCTGTACCTAGTTTGAAAAATCAACCCAGCTTGATTCAGTGAACCAAATTGCATGAAACCAATTTTGTTAGAAAGGTACTGAAATGCTTAATCCAAGCCCGTTGGATTCAAATCATTTGGATCTGTAGATCAACCTTGATAAAAATATCAATTCAGAAGCTTTTCAGCACTTAAACATTTTTCAAAATTCAACCATAATAGCTTTTGAGTTGATTCCAACTCTCAAAAATCACATTTGATCTTACCTTTCAGAATACATAAAAACATTTGGGTTTACTTACAGAAATAATGTTCAAGTAATAAAAGAATGCCACATAGGCATTTCTAGTCACTTATTTTATTTAAAATAAAAAGGTTAAACCTTATTAAATTATGGCACCACTTTAAATCACATTCTCATGTACTGAAATATGTGGTGATGACATGTGACAACATGATACCATGTTTGAGTTGGAGAATATTAAATCTTAAGTAGTTTTTCAATGAGTAGAAATTACTGTTCTCAAATTAAAATAAATAAGACAAATGCTTTAATCTTGTAATGATAGGTGCTGATGCTAGATCATCTATAGAACACCTTTGTGTGATGATTGAAAATAGTTAAGTGTTGTTTGGTGATTGTGTACCTTGTATTTATTTATAGACACTAGTACCGACCAAGGATACGAGGAGGAAGGAGGATACTACAAAGAAGAAGCCGAGGAGAACTTCAACCACTACTCTGCACAAGGCAAGCCTTACTAACCAAGTTGACCTATGCAAGCTAACACTTGCAAGTATGAAAGTTAGATAACCTATGCAATGCACTAAGCATGCTTGGTTGGACACGTTTGATGATACACAATCCTAGTTTTACTTGCAAGCTTTATACTTTATTTCTTTATCAAAGCTTTCTCTTAGAGTTTACTCAAGTAACTTGTAGATTGTAGGAAGATAATTGAAGGTTTCATAAAGAGAATTAAATTTGGCCTAAGCTAGATAATCTTGATGTCATCCTAAGGCATGAGATTGAACTCAATTAATCTCCACCTCTTTACCACCCCTCATTAGTACTTACCACCATTTGTAGATGCTAGTGCTAAGACTAAAATATGATAAACTTTAGATGGGAATACTTGGTGAAAATGGTTATGAAAACCTTGGAATGATGAGTCATTCTACTGAAATGTTTTGACATGTGTTTCCGAACACCAGATGATTTTGATGATGAAAATGTTGAGGCATGAGCCTTAGCCCTTTATAAAACTGATGGTTGTCTGGATGCGATACCATTCCAATTTTACCGTACAACCACAATACCCGAAAATTGGGTACGTCTTGACTGGAAACTTATATACCTTAGTATGGGTTCCCTCACGGCCAAGTTTGAGCTGAGGCTACCTTGTGAAGATTGTCCACCTGTGCAGTACCCAAGATGACAGTTGGTCATGGTTGGGAGGCCAAACTCACAGGAGAGGTGCCTATACTAGGGCGTGTAATTGAAAGGTTAGGATTGATTATCCGCATACTAAGTATGGTGAATTCAGGATTTGTTCCTGATGGATGTATCGAATGTTGTGGTGAAAGTGTACAATCTCTGCAGAGTGTCAAACTATTCGAATAGCCGTGTCCGCGGTTATGGACAGTTGGAGTGGCCATACTGTTCCCCCGTCAGATGTTTTCAAAATGACTGGTGAAATGAATTGAGACTTTGACTTGACCACAACAGAGTTGTGATATGAAATTCAAGTTCCCACTTAGGTGTTATAAAACTTCAACTAGTTTTCTTTGCTTCTGAACTTAGTAGAGGTAAATCTGGCTTTTTGCAAAACAACCCTAGAGCTTAGTGTCCTACTACAAAAAACCCCTTAACTTGTTAGTATTATTTTGCGAGTACTTAAAGAGTACTCATGGCTTTGTCCCTGGCTATTCCTGTGGCCAGACTATGAAGGATGGACCGCATGAAGGTTACGACAACTAGGATCATCTCCCATCGCTAGCATTGCCTGTGACCCCGAAGATGGAGCTTCGCCTACGCTACCTTTATTACGTATTTCCGCTGCTTGAGTTGTATTAAGAACTGGATCATGAGATCCTTATTTGTGTAAGACCTTATGTATGGTTTGTAATGGATGATGTACTGTGATATCCAAATCTGTTATGTCTCGCAAAAATGGTAATCCTGGGATTGCGATGTATGGCATAACAGGCATCTGGGATTAAAAATCCGGGTGTTAACAAGTTGGTATCAGAGCCATCCTAACCATAGGAGACCCTAGTTAGACTGGACGTTTGAATCAAAAACTTAGTTTCAAAACCAAAGGAAGCAAATATTTACAAAAACTTATTCCCATTCTTATCACTTTGTTTCTTTCATAAAAATTCATGTTCCTCAAAAACTCTTGCAAAATACATAAAATTTGACACACTTGATCACTCTACTAACTTACTCATCCTATATTCTTATAGATGGACATGAAGTACAACAAGTTTTATCAGCTGGGGATGGAGGAGACCTCATCTTTGAGCGGGATTTGGACCAGCTTTTGGAACTTCTGGAGCATCCACACCCCGAGTTCTTCGGAGCTCAGCTCAATGATTAGGAAGGAGAAGATCAGCAATGGATAGTTGTTGCAAGTCTCCGAGGAAAGATTGAACCTCCAACTGCCGAGGGAATTCAGTTCACCTTGAGAGAGAACAACTGGCTCGATGGACTTGCCAGGGCCATGCAGGAAGCTCTTGCCCGTCTGTGTGGGCAGAGTATCAATCAGATCAAGGGTACCCGCTTTGAGTTTTGTCCAAGGCGGGATGCTATGGGATAGCCACTGGAAGCCCCATACCACCACGAGCTGAAGACTCAGTTGGACCACCTTAGCTTCATGATGTATGATCACCAACAAGAACTGGACAATGCCCGTGACTACTCCAACTACAAGTACGCCATCTTCAGGACGAAGGATCAGACCATCGCCATGCTAGCGAAGGACCGCAAGTCTCGCCGCCATCAGCTTGACAAGAAGGAGCGCATCATTGCCCTTCTTCGCCACCGTATCTCGGATTTGGAGGAGACCATCCACGAGAGAGACATGCAGTTGGAGGAAAGGGAGAATGCCGGAGAAGACCTTCGTGGAGACCCGTACTCCTATCTCAGCGATGATGATGATTTTCTGGAGGATCAGGCCATGGACTTCTTCACCGTTGAGTAGGATTTCTCCTTCATCGATGACGATGAGGATGATGAGGATTACGATTACACCGACTCCAAGGAGTAGTAGCACTTGAGCACTAGCGTAGTGAGTTGTATTCGGTCCCACTGTATCGTAGTTTTCAGAATGGTTCCTAAAACCATCTGTTTTTCCTTTGTTGTGGTGTGTGTTGTATCATGTGCAATGAATGAATGAATGAAAAGCAAGTTGAAAAAAAAATTTGAGTCAAACTTTAAAAACTTTTCAAAGTCCCTGAACCTTAGAAATTTCCCTCTTTTCTCATGAACTATCTCAATCTTCAGATGCCTCACGGAGGAAGTGGTTCATCCCCAAACCCGATGTTGCAGATCCTGCAAATGTTGGTTTCTGACCGCGAAGCTGAAAGAGCCGAACGTCAAGCCAACTTAGCCACCCTTCAGCAGATAGCTCAGCTGGCCCACAACAATCAAGGCCAAGGAAATCAGGACAACCATGGATCTAAGCTCAAGAATTTCCAGAACACCAACCCACCTATTTTCACTAAGTCGGAAGAGCCCTTAGATGCAGATGATCGGCTGCAAACCATGGAGAACAACCTGGAAGTCGCCGGAGTGGAAGCTAACGAGAAAGTTCTGTTCGCCACCCACTATCTAGCCGAAGATGCAAGAGCATGGTGGAACAGCGTTCGTGAAATGACGGGAGGACAGATGATGACCTGGGAGGAATTCAAGGTCAAGTTCAACAGAACCCATGTGCCACTGGGTTTGATCAAGAGAATGAGAGATGAATTCAGGGAACTAAAGCAAGGAAGGATGACCGTAGTGGAATACCGTGACAAATTCTTGTCATTAGCTAGGTATGCCCCGGATGAGATCGACACTGAAGCCAAGAAGAAAGAAAGATTCTTGAATGTTCTGCACGATGAGATGCAGACGGTGTTGGTTAATATCCCCTTTGCTGATATTGAAGCCCTCGTCGACTCTGCCATCCAGATGGAAGGAAAGATCAACCAAGCCAATGAGAACCACAAGCGCCGCATGATGCATCAGCCAGGAACCCATCATACCCCAAAGTATTGCCCCAACCCATCTCCAGGATTTGCCCCGAGAACCAACAGAACCCCGATGAACCGTCTCACCTATCCCAACCGTGGAAACCCAAGGCCCGGAGGAAATCACAACAACCCTAGCATCCCTAACAATTTCAACCGTGCACCACCCAAGTTCAAAAACAATAATGTTGCTGCCAACACCAACACTGCCCCTAGGACTGGAAGCAATGATGTGCCTATTGCAGCAAAGGACAAGTCGCAAGTGACTTGTTACGACTGTGGAAATAAGGGTCACTACTCCAATGAGTGCCCCAAGAAGAATGCCGTAGCCCCCAATGCAAATGCCCCAGCTCAGCAGCAGCGTCGTGTTCAGCCTGGAAGAAGGTTTGCCCCAGGGAATTCGCTCAACCGCAACGGCCGTCTTTTTCTCATGCATGCTGAAGAAGCCCAGGAAGCGCCAGACGTCGTGCTGGGTATGATTTCTGTTAATTCAGTACTTGCTAGAGTGTTGTTTGATTCTGGTGCATCCCACTCATTTGTCACCGAAGAATTTGCATGCACTAGTAAGATTCAACCAACCAAACTGAAGCATGTTATGATTGTTCAAATCCCCGGATCAACCACCAAAGCTAGGCAAATTTGCAAAGTCGTCCCTATCCGAATCCATGGCATAGATTTTTATGCTAATCTGATAGTACTCGGAACTAAAGGTTTGGAAGTGGTACTAGCAATGGATTGGATGTCCAAACATAAAGGATTAATTGACTGTGCCAAGAAAGCCATAACCATGACCAGTACAGCCGGAATATCAGTCGAGCATGTATCTGAAACCTTACCTTGTCAATTCAAGTTCAACAAGAGTATAGCCCAACCTACCATTGACCAAGTCCGGATAGTCTGTGAATACCCCGATGTATTTCCAGATGTTTTGCCCGGTATGCCCCCAGATCGGGATATCGAGATTATCATTGAACTAATCGCCGGAACAGAACTATACACAACAAAGGGCTTCGTGATATCCGGTATGATTAAGATTGGGGTTGAAATCAATCTTCTCTTGAGTTCTTGAAAACTCGCTTCACATTTTTCCATCCATTCAAACTTCTTGTCCTTCTTCAATAATTGGGTCATGGGTCTGGTGATAATCGAGAATCCTTCTACGAACTTGCGGTAGTATCCCGCCAATCCGAGAAATGCACGAACTTGGGTTTGAGTGGTTGGAGCTTGCCAATCTTCGACATCTTTCACCTTTGCAGGGTCAACGGCAATTCCTTCGGCTGATACAATGTGACCGAGGAATCCTACCTCCTGTAACCAGAATTCACATTTGCTAAACTTGGCATACAACTAATGCTCTCTAAGGGTTCCAAGAATGGTCCTTAGGTGTAGCTCATGTTCTTCTTCTGATTTGGAATAAATCAGAATGTCATCGATGAAAACAACTACAAACTTATCCAGGAAGTCCATAAAAATCTTATTCATGAGATTCACAAAATAAGCGGGGGCATTGGTTAATCCAAAAGACATGACAGTATACTCGTATAAGCCATATCTGGTGGTAAAGGCAGTCTTGGGAATATCCTCTGCGCGAATCTTGAGTTGATGATAGCCAGTTCTAAGATCAATCTTAGAAAACACTTTGGCACCGGTCAACTGATCAAACAAATCTTCTATCTTGGGCAATGGGTATTTGTTCTTGATAGTGACATCTTTCAAATTCCGATAATCTGTACACAAATGGTTACCTCCATCCTTCTTATCCACAAACAAGACAGGTGATCTCCATGGTGACGCACTTGGTTGAATCAATCCAATTTCCAGCATGGAATCCAGTTGCTTCTTCAGTTCTGCTAGTTTAGACGGGTTCATACTATATGGTCTCCCGATCTGGGGGCATAGTTCAATGATAAAATCTTGTGACCCCGAAGATGGAGCTTCGCCTACACTACCTTTATTACGTATTTCCGCTGCTTGAGTTTTATTAAGAACTGGATCATGAGATCCTTATTTGTGTATGACCTTATGTATGGTTTGTAATGGATGATGTACTGTGATATCCAAATCTGTTATGTCTCGCAAAAATGGTAATCCTGGGATTGCGATGTATGGCATAACATGCATCTGGGATTAAAAATCCGGGTGTTGACACTGCAAGGCTCGGGTAGGCAAGCAGAGGGTACCGTTAGCTTCGTATGCGAGTGGCAAACAAGTGAGCATCAAAATAGGGCAAGGGGGGGGGGGGTCTGTGCTCACCAGGGAAACTCACCAGAGTCGAGGCAGTGGACGGCGACGTCGTGTCTTGGTTGTTGCCGATGTTCTGGGGCGTGCGCGAGTGAGCTGAGGGTGCTAGAAGGTGCAGAGGTCGATGGGGAACATGATCGCGTGGTCAAGGGGGCAAGGCGCGGTCTGGGCTCGCCCGAATTCGTCGGTGGGATCGTCGGGGCAGTGACAGGGCAGGCAGAAATTCTCGCAGCCTAGGGCTCCGATGGTGTGGAGTCTGGGGGAAACAGAGGGAAGAGAGGGGCGATTAAGAGAGCAGGATTACTGGGCGGTTTAACTATGGCATTCAAACGAATTTAATTGGATTCATCAACGGCAGAAACGGCTAGGGAGAGGGGCGAGGTCACCGCGGGGTGAGGAAGAAAGGTCTGGCAGGTGGGGTCTGTTTGACAGCGAGAGAGAGAGACGGTGGGGGCCAGTGATCAGTGTCTCTGCGGGTTCGTTCTCTGGTGAGAAAAACGCTTCGGGGAAGAGAGTGGGTTGGGGGATGGGCCGGACTGGGCTTGCTGGGTCTGGTTTGGCTGGTTCCCATTTTTTTGTTCTTATTCATTTTCTTTTTCTATTTTCTTTTTCTGTTTTGATTTTGTCAAATGATTTCAAACTTTCTTTGAATTCAAACCCTTTTCAAATGTTCAGTATATTTCCATACTGTTTTAAATAGTTATTTTAAGTCCATTTTATAATAATTCCTTTATTCTTTTATGGTTTATATTTTATTTAAAATAGGCTCTTGCCCTTATTCAAATAAGATTTTAAATATAATTTCCTATTCTTGTTTAAATTCAAATTTTTATCAAAACCTTTTCCAATAGGTTTTATTTATTTAAAAGGGTGTTGAATAATTCATTTTGATTTATTTGAAATATTTTCATATGATCAATTAATCATTTAAATTGGGTAAATGTCTTTATTCCAATGAAATCAAATATGGTTTTAATTCCATAAATTTTATTTAGATGATTTCTTTGATTCCATTTAAGTTAATTAAATAACTTTTATTCCACTTGGGTAAATTCCATTTATTATTTTCCCATGATTTAATTAATCATGTCTATTAGGGATTTTATCTTTAATTAATTGGAATATAATTTGGTTAAGGCCATTTTATTTATTTGAATATTCTTTATCCTTATATTTTATTTGGATTTGGATTATATTCATTCCATTTGCTCATGGATTAGGCCAACTTTTAATTTGGCTTTTAACTATTCCTTATTTATTTATTTCTTCCTTTGTCTTATAAAATACATATCTTTTTATTTATAGATCCAAACTTGGGTGATTCAATTTTTAAAATATTATTTAATAGTTGTTTATCCTTTTATATCTCTTTAGGATTAATTCGCTCACCATTTGGAATGGGTTTTAGATAGGAGCATTATTAGCTTTGGAATTTATTTCCTCCATTATGGTTTTAGGGATTTGGTTTATTTTCCAAGTGTTTAAATTTCAAGATACATTTATGAAGAATGCATTTCACTTGATTTAAATTTAGTTGGATTCAAAATTTATTCAAAGTTTATTCAAGATGGGTTTTGATGATTATGTTTTAAAACAAAAAGTTTCTTTTCACCCTAAATTTCAACAATTATTTATTTTGTTTATTTATTTTTCACATTACAAAATTTGGAAAATTTTGGGATGTGACAGTTGGCCGGCTCCGAAACGGACCCAGAGGTTTGTGCCAATGGCTATAAACGACTGGGAACCAGAAACTATGACTGGGCTTGTCGATACCGCGAAAACATTCCACTTACCTAGATAGTACAGGCGCTCCACGCGCAATAGTAAATAAAGCAGTAAAGCATGGCATAATCATGGCATAAGTACAGGATAGTAATAAAGCCCCAAATTACTTTGTGGCCCCAAGAAATAAGATATGACTCAAGCTCATGCTAAGGGGATTCATGGTCCCAGATGCGGATAGTGTGAATATTCAAGGAGCAGGTATCAAGTACTCGGGGTCCTACGGGACACAAGTGGACGGTTAAAAACCAAATAACATCTATTGTCCACCTGTGCCTCTGCATTATTTACCTGCTTTCATTATTAGTTATTAAACTGTCATTAAAGCCATGATCATCTCCAACATTAAGCATGCGACATTTCTCCAACAACTGTTGTACTTGACGACATCGAAACAACACATGAGCAAGCAACTATGACTCGCAAGGCCGACTATCTACCAAACAACAGGTAATAGGAGGTTTCCACGGCTATATAATGGCTGCAAGGGATATCATGGGTACGAAAACTAGAGCATCGCAACACAGATAGCAATATATCAACAGGAGGAAGTAAAGACTAAAAATGTAAAATAGGTAGAAAGGGGGAGGATGCTCGCCTGAAAACATTGCCAAAGATTCATCCGAAGATCGGGTCGACACTCGTATCAACTCATCGGCCTAATCCATGAAGAAGAAAAGCACTAGAAGAACACCGGTTGCACTATTTAATACTACGGCAGAAGATCGAGCATGATGCATGTATGATGTATGACATGGCAAAGGTGCGATACAATTAGGCAATATTAAGCGGAACCGGGACCCCGACAATTAATTATTAAGTTCATGTTGTTTGGATACCCTGCAATTTAAATGTTGTCTTAACATGGAAAAATATATCACCAGTTCGATACACAATTTTAAATAGGACCAATACTAGACTAAATTCGCCCGCATATTGTCTCCATATTTAATTATGAGGTGAATCGACAAAATACCCCAAACCATATGATATGTATGCAAGTATGAACAACTTAATATGCAACAATTTATATAGATGGCATTTATAAAATAGGGGTCTCGGACAGGGGTCACACTCGGGGGCTCGACGATCTTGGTCTCCAAGGGTTCGGGTTCGGGCTCCAGGGTCTCGGCCATCGGATCCATGACGAAGGTTATGGCGGTTCTGGGGAGGATACCTTGGCGTGTCGTGACGGAGAACTTGATGTTCCGGGTCAGAGTTCTCGGAATCGGCACCGATGGTTTTGTGTGGATCTTCAGGTTCTCATCTCGTGTCGGCCTTGGTCTCTCGAACAGCCAAGAAGATCTTGTCAGCACACGATCTTCGGTCCAGACTTGGCTGTGGATGTTCACCGGAGCACGAGCAACAAACCCACGAGGTATAGAAGACGAAGTCGACAGCTTAGCACAGAACAACATGAAGGCATCCTCTTAGATGGCGCTAGTGGTCTTCAGAAGATCGTGATGAAATATCCTAGTCAACAAACACAGATACGAGATTCGTTTAGAGGCATTTGTCACATCATACACATTTGACTGACAAATAAAAACAATCGAGTGCTCCTTGTCTAGACAGGAAATCACGGAGTTGCCTGCGGGCACGTGCAGGTCGACGATAGGGCCTGCCCAAGCAACGTCGATGACATGGCCTAGCCAATCGAGGAGGAGGAGGGTGGCACAGAGGCGCGCAGCCAGGGCGGCGGCACTGTGCTGGAGCGGCCAGAGATGAGGTGGAGGCAGGGAGGCTGTGGCCTTGGCGAGGAGGTTGTGGACGATCTTGGGTCCCTGCTACCTATTGCAGAACATGAAGGGGAGGGCGCGTACTGCAAGGATGCAGAGGCGGGGAGGACCCGATGAGGAGGGGACTCGACAGGGGCAGCGGCCGCGGAGAGCGATGACGGTGGTGGCGGTTCTCCTGTGCGGGTAGGAGGCGCTGCCGTGGCTCAAAGGGAAAGCGACGGCAGATGCTTGCCAGGGAGTTGGAAGCAGGGGAGGCGGGGCAACACGTCGGGGAGGTGCAGTGTGGGAGAGGTCGTCCGGGCGGCCGAGGGAGTGGCGTCCGGCTCCAAGGAGGGAGCAACGGAGCTCCTAGCGGCGGACGGGGACGGGAGGATGAGGGAAGGCCCGTGGGATCAAGATTGGGATGCGGGGTGGAAGGAGCGAGGCGAGCGGGGTTGGTGGGAGTGGGACCCACGGGGAAGGTGGGGACATGTACGTAGTGTGTTGGGTTCCAAGGGGTGGGTCACTTGTCAGGTTAGTGCATGCGTGTATCCGTGTCGGGACAGGGACGAGGTGTGGTCAGTGAGAGGGTGGCGGAGGGGTGAAGGAGTAGCCGGTGGTTAGGGTTTAGGTCAGGGGTGTGTCTAGGTTTGGTTTAGATTGGGTCCAGCCGGCTGGGCCTTTGGGCCTGGCCGGTTTAGGTCTAGCTTTTAATTATTTAAAACATTTTGTTTTGTTTCTTTGGTCTAAAAACCACTTTGTTACTAGTTTTACATAATTGAAATAGAAATAAATATAATTTGAATAAAAGGGGAGATGTAATGTAGAAAACAATATAGGGTTTTACAAAATAGTTCGAGGCAAAGTATGAATGATGGTATGGTGATGATGCACAAAGATAAAATAAACAAACGATTCTAGTAGTGGTTTTATCCGGGGTGCTACATCGGAGAGCGACCATAGAAAGATTCCACCGCCTTTGTGGGGCGGAAACTATAGAGAGAGAAAGAGCTCTCCGGCTGGCAGATTTCTGCCAGGGAAATTCCTTCCCGGAGAGGGGAGATCGTCGCCATCAACACCGTCATGAAGCTAGACTTCATCAGGATCATCATCATCCTCACCACCATCTCCACCAGCACCATCAACACCACTCCATCACGCTGTAACAATTTGGTTGAATCTTGCATAGTTATGAGGGGAAACTTTTCCGGTGTTGATTACTTTTGTAGTTAATGCTTGTGAGTGGAACCATTTAATTATTGTTTATGTTCAGATTGTTATTCATCATCATATCATCTCTGATATTGATCCATATGATGTCTCGTGAGTAGTTCGTTTAGTTCTTGAGGACATGGGAGAAGTCATGTTGTTAGTAGTGGAATTGTGTTGAAGCAATATTCAATGGTTTGATATTTAAGTTGTGGTGCTATTCTTCTAGTTGTGTCATGTGAATGTCGACTACATGATACTTCACCATTTATGGGCCTAGGGGAATGCATTGTGTATTTGGCTACTAATTGTGGGGTTGCCGGAGTGACAGAAAACTGAACCCCCGTTTGGAAACCTTTGCATAAGGGAGTGTAGGATCTCATAGTTTAATGTTGTGGTTAGGATTTTATCTTAATTACTTTGTTGTAGTTGCGGATGCTTGCAAGGTTTTTAATCACAAGTATGTATTAGTACAAGTAAGGTCGGAACATTAGCACAGGTTCACCCACACAACACTTATCCAACCAAAGAAGATTAATCAACTATATGAAGCGAAAGCACTTGACATCATTCCTATGTGTCCTCGAGAACATTTAGTCCTCATAAGTAATACAACCGGCTTGTCCTTTGATAAGAAAGGATTGGGCCACTTGCTGCAATTATTTATTGTCTTTATTTACTTGCACTTTATTTCCATGCATTATAAAAAAAACCTAGAATTCCGTTTGCTAAGTATTTACAGAGAATTCCTGATCCAAACCACTAGTCAACACCTTCTTCTCCTTGTTGAGATCGACACTCCTATTTATCAAAAGTACTACGATACACCCCCTATACTTGTGGGTCAACAAGACTATTTTCTAGCGCCGTTGTCGGGGAGTGAAGCGCTATTGAAGAGTGGAACAGGTAAAGGAAACTTCTACTGTGAGTATTGCTTTTATTTATATTTTCTACTTTGTTTCCAATATGGATAACCCTATTGGTTTCCTATTTGGTAAAGATACTACCACTTCTAGGGTAGTAGATGAACCACCACCTGTTGAGATAGATCCTTTTAAGATACCTACAAAAATTGTTGATCGTGTTATGTATAACTATTATTTTGGGGGTGGAACTGTCCATCCTAGTGATCACTTGCTTTTTATCCATGAATTATGCGGGTTGTTTAAGTGTGTAAGTATCACAACATAACAAGTTAAGAAAAATTTACTCTCTATATCACTGAAAGGAAGAGCTGAAGAATGGTATAAGCTACTGAAGAATGGACAATCTATGGAATGGGAGGAAATTGTACCTCTCTTTTATTCTAATTCTATGCTCCTAATGATATTCATAAGGATAGGAACCAAATATATAACTTTTGGCCTCATGATGGAGAGAGTACAGCCCAAGCTTGGGGGAGATTGAAGTTATTAATGCTCAAATGTCCTATTCATGAACTCCGTAATAATATTATTATCAATAACTTTTATGCAAGGATTTCTCTTCATGATGAAGATTTATTAGATGCTTCTTGTGCTGGATCATTCACACGTATGAAAGAAGAAGCTAAATGGGATCTTCTAGACTGTATTCAAGAAAATACTGAAACACGGGAGAATGACAAAGGAACAAAGTAGGTACAAATTACGATTATGAATGCATTAAATCTTTTATGGGAACTGATGACTTTCATTATATTAGTACTGAGTATGGTATTGATTCTCAAGTACTTGCCAATTGTTTTAAGGAGTTTTCCTCTTATATTGAAATTCCCCAAAAGGATTGGAACAAGTACCATGCGCCTTATAAGGATATTGTTGATCATGTTCCTGCTAGAAACACTGAAGTTTATCCCGTTGATCAAATTTTGCCTGAACCTTATATTGAGAAAATCCCTTTCCCTGCTAAGGTAAAGGAACATTCTATTATAGCTAATGTGGTTAGAAAAAGTACAAAGAAAGCTGTAGAACCTGATGCACAAATAAATATTAAACGTGTAATAGCCATGGTGAAAGACCTCGTCAGTAAAAATGTGGAAGATGGGCACTTTATCGTATGTGAAGATGCTTCTAATATTGTCTCTCATCCTAGTAAAACTAGGAGAGCTAGTGTCCTGTTCTTTATGTTAGGATTGGTGATCATTGCTATTATGGTTTATGTGAATTTGGTGCAAGTTCTAGTGTTATTCCTTATGAGCTTTACAGAGAAATTATGCATGAAATTTTGTTCTTGTGAACTTGAAGACATTGATGTGGTTATTCACCTTGCTAATAGAGAGACCGTCTGTCCCATTGGTATTGTAAGATATGTGGAAGTTCTTTGTGCTAAGATTAAATATCCTGCTGATTTTCTAGTGCTTGGTAAGGAAGCTAGTAAAACTTGTCCTATCATTTTTGGTAGACCTTTTCTGAACACTTGTGGAGCTATTATAGATTGTAAGAAGGAGAAATTTTAACTAAGTTTGATGGAGAATCTTATGAGTTTAATTTTTCCAAATTTACTAAAAATCCTTATGAAAATGAATTGCCTAATGAGGATTTCAGAGTTGAACAATTTTCTCCTATTTCTCTTGCTCCTAACAATGCTTTGCAACAATATATGGAAGATCAGGAGAGTGAGGTCTTCATGGAAGAAATAAATGAGATTGATGAGATTTTTCTTCGTTAGCCTGAGATGCTTAAGCATAACCTACCTGTGGAAGATTTGGGTACCACACTACCACCAAAAGGGGATCCTGTCTTCGACTTAAAACCTCTTCCCGATGATCTTAAATATGCTTATCTAGATGATAAGAAAATATATCCTATTATTATTAGTTCTAAACTTTCAGGAAAGGAAGAGGAAAGGTTATTGGAAGTATTGAATACACACCGTGGAGCTATGGGTTATACTCTTGATGATTTTAAAGTGATTTCTCGTACTATATGTCAGCATTCTATTAATATAGAACCAGATGCAAAACCAGTTGTTGAACATCAACGCCGTCTAAATCCTAAGATGAAGGAAGTGGTAAGAAATGAGGTATTAAACTTCTTGATGCTGGTATTATTTTTCGTATTGCTGATAGTAATTGGGTTAGTCATGTTCATTGTGTCCCTAAGAAAGGAGGAATAACTATTGTGCCTAATGAGAATAATGAGCTTATACTTCAAAGAGTAGTAGTTGGTTATAGGATGTGCATTGATTTTAGGAAGGTGAATAAAGTCACTAAGAAAGATCATTATCCTCTGCCTTTTATTGATCAAATGCTAGAAAGATTGTCCAAGAAGACTCCCTTTTGTTTTCTTGATGGTTACTCTAGGTTTTCTCAAATTGCTGTTAAAGTGCAAGACCAAGAGAAAACAACTTTTAGGTGTCCTTATGGAACTTATGCTTATAGGTGTATGCCTTTTGGTTTATGTAATGCTCCTGCTACTTTTGAGAGATGTATGTCTGCCATCTTTCATGGTTTTTGTGAAGAAATTGTGGAAGTATTCATGGACAATTTTTTTGTCTATGGAACTTCCTTTGATAATTGTTTGCACAACCTTGATAAAGTTTTGCAGAGATGTGAAGAAACTAATCTTGTTCTTAATTGGGATAAATGCCATTTCATGGTTAACGAAGGAATTGTTCTTGGACATAAAATTTCTGAAAGATGCATTGAAGTTGACAGAGCCAAAATTGAAGGAATTGATAAAATGCCCTATCCTTGGGATATAAAAGGTATTCAAAGTATTCTTGGTCATGCTGGTTTCTATAGATGGTTTATGAAAGATTTCTCAAAAATTTCAAAGCCCCTTACTAATCTTCTGCAAAAAGATGTACCTTTTGTTTTTGATGATGATTGTAAGGAAGCTTTTGAAACTTTAAAGAAAGCTTTAACTACTGCTCCTATTGTCCAACCGCCTGATTGGAATTTACCCTTTGAAATTATGTGTGATGCTAGTGATTTTGCTGTAGGTGCTGTTCTTGGGCAACAAATAGATAAAAAATTGAATGTTATCCATTATGCTAGTAAGACTCTTGATGCTGCTCAAAAGAATTATGCTACTACTAAAAAAGGGTTCTTAGTTATAATCTTTTCTTGTGATAAGTTTAGACCCTATATTGTTGATTCAAAGGTTACAATTCATATTGATCATGATGCTATTAAGTACCTTATGACAAAGAAAGATGCTAAGCCTAGGCTTATTAGATGGGTGTTTCTTTTACAAGAGTTCGATCTACATATTGTAGATAGAAAAGGTGCTGAAAATCCTGTTGCTGATAATTTATCTCGTTTGGAAAACATTTCTTTTGATCCTATGCCTGTTTCTGATAGTTTTCCAAATGAACAGTTGGCTACAATACAGGTAAGCCCGCAAGAGAGTCCTTGGTATGCTGATTATGCTAACTTTAATGTTTCCAAGTATTTGCCTCCAACCTTTACAGCCCAGCAAAGAAGGAAATTCTTTTATGATATGAGGCATTATTTTTGGGATGACCCACATTTATATAAAGGAGTAGATGGTATTATGCGAAGATGTGTTCCAGAATATGAATAACAAGAGATATTGAGAAAATGTCAAGGCAGTGCTTATGGAGGACATCATGCTGGAGATAGAACCACACAAAAGGTTTTACAATTAGGTTTTTATTTGCCTACACTTTTTAAAGATGCAAGAAAGTTTATTTTATCATGTGATGAATGTCAAAGAGTTGGTAACATTTCTAGACACAATGAAATGCCTATGAATTATTCTCTTGTTATTAAACCTTTTGATTGTTGGGGATTCGAATTTATGGGTCATTTTCCTCCTTCAAAAGGGTATACTCATATTCTTGTTGCTGTTGATTAAGTTACTAAGTGGGTAGAAGCCATACCTACAAAAAGTGCTGATGGTAAAACCTCTTTAAAAATGCTTAAAGATGTTATTTTTCCTAGGTTTGGTGTACCTAGGTATCTCATGACTGATGGAGGTTCTCATTTTATTCATGGTGGTTTTAGGAAGACCCTTGCTAAATATGATGTTAATCATATAATTGCCTCAACTTATCATCCTCAAACCAGTGGGCAGGTAGAACTTTCAAATAGAGAAATTAGATATATCTTGCAAAAGACTGTTAATAGATCTAGAAATAATTGGGCTAAAATGTTGAATGATGCTCTATGGGCTTATAGAACTGCTTATAAAAATCCTATGGGAATTTCCCCTTACAAAATGGTTTATGGTAAAGCTTGTCACTTTCCTTTAGAATTAGAACACAAAGCTTATTGGGCAATGACAGAACTGAATAGAGATTTTAAACTTGCTGGTAAGAAAATGTCACATCCCAAAATTTTCCAAATTTTGTAATGTGAAAAATAAACAAACAAAATAAATAATTGTTGAAATTTAGGGTGAAAAGAAACTTTTTATTTCTAAATGGAAACATCAAAACCCATATTGAACAAACTTGGAATAAAATTTGAATCCAACTAAATTCAAATCAAGTGAAATGCATTCTTCATAAATGCATCTTGAAATTTAAACACTTGGAAAATAAACAAAAATCTAAAACCCTAAATAGAATAAATCATTTCCAAGATTACTCTAAGACTATGGATTTGATCCATATAAAAATTGGTCAACAAACATTTATAAATGTCAAGGATGATAAATAAAAACATTATAAAACCATAGAAATTGGCTTCACTTAATTTGGAACCATGGATAAAGACTTATGAATTTAATAAGATGAAAGGAAATAATTTCCAAAGCTAATAAAGCACCTATCAAAAATCCATACCAAATTGTGAGCAAGATAATCCTAAAGAGATTTAAAAGGATAAACCAATATTAAATAAAAGTATACAAATTGGAATCACCAATTTTGGATCTATAAATAAAAAAATATGGATTTTATAAGACAAAGGGTGAAATAAATAAAGGATATTTAAAAGCAAAAATGAAACTTGGCCAAGTCCATAAGCAAATGAAATAAAGATAATCCAAATAAAATAAAGGGATAAGGAATATTCAAATAAAATAATATGGCCTTAACCAAAATTATATTCCCTTTGAATAAAGACAAAATCCCTAATAGAAATGATTAATTAAATCATGGGAAAATAATAATTGGAATTTACTCAAGAGGAATAAAAGTTATTTAATTAACTTAAATGGAATCATCTAAATAAAATTTATGGAATTAAAACCATATTTGATTTCATTGGAATAAAGACAAATGCCCAATTTAAATGATTAATAAATCATATTAAAAATATTTCAAATAATTCAAAGTGAAATTATTTGACACCCTAATAAATAAATAAAACCTACTAAAAAAGGTTTAGTGAAAATTTGAATTCAAATAAAGAGTTTGAAAATATATTTAATTTTATTTGAATAAAGGCAAGTGCTTATTTTAATAAAGAATAAAACCATAAAAAGAATAAAGAAATTATTCTAAAAATGGTCTTAAAAATACATGTTTAAACATAATAGAAACTTACTAAAAAGTTTTGAAAAGAAAAAGGGTTTGAAATCATTTGAATAAAAATCAAAACAGAAAAAGAAATCAGAAAAGGAAAAAGAAGCAGAATAAAAACAAAATAGAAAAGGTCCAGCCCAGCTAACCTAGCCCAGTCCAGCCCAGCAGCAGCCCAGCAGCAGCCCAGTTCCTCCTTCTCCCCCGAAGCATTTTCTACTCAGCAGCGAACCCGCACCATCACTGACCGCTGGACCCACCGCAAACCTTTCTCTCACGCTGACAAAATGACCCCACCTGCTAGTTCGTCATTTCCACCTGCGCAACTGTTTCTCCCCAAACCTCGCCGTCTCTGTCGTTCAATGCCAACATCAATTCGAGTAAATGGCTGAGTGATTCCTCCCAGTAACGATGCCCCCTTAAACACTCACGCCCTCTCTACCTTTCCCCCTCAGACATCATTTCCTCTGTGCCCCACGCTGTCTTGAATTCGTCCCGAAAGCTCTCAGACTTCGGCGAACTTTTCTTCCGATTCTGGCCAGACACCATCGCCCCTCACCCCCTCGACCACACGAGACTGATCCCCAGACTCCTGCACATCTCCCAGTGACTGTAGTTCGCCCGCGCGTGCTCAACAGCGTCGGCAACGACCAAGACTGAACACCACCGCCTACTGCTCCAACTCCGGCGACGCCCCTGGTAATCTCTGACCACCCCTTTACCTCTAGTTGACGCTCTCGCACTCCCCTCTTCCTTGTGCGTCTAACGCCGTTTTACTCTTGTCTTCGCATGCCCGGTAGCGTCGCCTCCGACAACGACTGACCGCACCCGAGCCAAAAGGCAACTCCGGTGAGCAATCCACGGCGACCTCATGCACCCCTCGGCCAAAGGAGACCACCTTGAGCATCTACCCGCCACGGCGATCTCGGTGAGACACCCCACATTCTCTCTCGCTTCCTGCATTGCAGGCACCACCTCGCCGAAGGCAGCCACCACTCACGCCATAGCTTTCGTTTGTGGTCGATTTGATTTGCACCGTTAGATCTTGATCTGTCAGCCACGATAGAATCACTTAAACGAAAGGGTATGTTGTTTCTGTGTCGCATGATTTACATTAGATCCAACAATCCACACTACATGATCCACGCGAACCGTTATCGACCAGTAAGAAGTAGCCACGTGGTCTTGTCTGTTGTTTTAAAAACAGAAATGATCTATTAAATGTTAGATTTTATAAAATTCATAACTTTAAATCTACACGTCCAAATTTTACAAATTTTACAACAATGGAATCAGCAAAAGGAGTAATTTCCAACCATGTACTTTGTTTTGTAAATTGCTTCTAATAAGTTTGTTTTTTTACAGAAACTTGTATAGGCATATTTTGTGTATAAAATTTGTTCTAGAAATGTTTTTAGGATAAAATATTTGGCAAATGGTTTTTTTTAACCCACTGACCATAGAAACCAACTTGTGGATTTAAAAGTGTATTTTGTGAAGTTAAAGAATAAATCTTTGAATAAGAGCATTTCTAGTTAAATAAATCTTTGAATAAAAATCTTTTTGAGTAAAACCTTTGGAAAATGATTTGATTTAAACTCTCTGACCCTAAACACCAAGTTTTAGGATTTAAAAATTTATTTGGTGAACCCTATAAAATTATTACCTTTTTAAAACGAATTTCCAACAAAATAAAATATGGCTTTGATTTAAAAATGATTTATAAGTAAAACCCTATGCAAATGGTTTAAAAATTTGTGTTTAAAAATATATTTGGCAAACACTAGAAAATATTCCTTTTGATTTAAATCATTTCTAGCAAAACAAGAATGATTCAAATGGCCATTTTCACTAATTTAATATCAAATGGTTTTGCCACTTTTATTAATGACCAATATGTGTTTTAAAATTTATAACCTATTAGAAACCACTTTTACAAATAAAACAATCTTTGGCATGCTTGCATGCATTACTTTGTTTTTATTATTCCATGTGATGAATTGCTTGAATGGTAGAGTGAATTTGTGCCTTGATTGAATTATAGTGAAATTTGAAGAGTGACTATTGCTAGATCAAGGTGTGAACTTATATTCTCTACCAAAAAGGCAAGTGGTACTTCATACTTTTGTCCCAATATTTTGACTTTGCATTAGAAATATTTTGTATAGGGCTTGCATGATAATTTTTGCTAAGTATCTATATGCTATGCTGGGAAATCCTAGTAGTTGTAGAATTGTTAGAATTTTATCTAAGTTAAGATTCTTACTATTTCCATGCTTAGCCTAGCTAGTAGCAACCAAGGGTGGATTATATACACATGCTATGGAAAATATTTCTAAGTCTTTGACTTATGTTTTGCTTAATAAAACAACTAAGTGAATGAAACACCTGGGTGGAATGGTGGATTGGTTTATGTTGAGTGGTTACACAAGGCCAGGGGACTGGTGAACCTTGTGTATCTCACTTGTGGAATGTCACCCAGGAACAAAGGGATTTGAGATGCCATATGTTGATAAGCTTTTAGTGCAGCCACATGGCATTATGGGCTCTGCCTGGATCATATAGGTTGCAATAACTTAGCCATTTGGACAGTTGGTGGTAGTGGGTGATAGGTTGGAACGCGTCCATTTGGTCTAAGGGAAGGCTTCTGAAAGGTTCTGTCTTGGTGAAAATCAAGTCTTATGGGGAAAGTGCACCACCTCTGCAGAAGGAAGAAACTAAGTACTTAGCCGTGTCCCCGGTAATGGACAATTTGAGCATCAAGACATGGAAGCTATCAAGAATCTCCTCATCCCAATTTTATAAGTTAAAACTTGTGGTTGAACAAGGGTTTAAGGATCACCAATTTCTATTGGGAGATGCCTTGGGTGATTTTGACAAACAAAAACTTAGTGTTTTCAAAAGATAAGGAAAATCTATTTTAAGCAAAGCAAGCCTAAGCTCCACTTAGCCAAATGCATATAGATGATAGTTACCACTATACTACCATAGTATCACTTGCCAATACAATTCAAATGTATTGACCCTTGTGGCTGTAACTTATTATGTTGCAGGTTTGTTTGATGTTAGTGAAGTGTATTGATTAGGATTACAAGACTATAACCAACATGATTGCATGTGGCACTTTGAAGATGAAGGACTCCATGCTATATACTTATTTCTACTGCATTGTAATGAGATAGCCAAATGAGCTATGTAAGATGTAATGAATTATTTTATTCCTGGTTATAAAGTTGTATTATGACCTTTGTTTCTTAATATTACATCTTAACTGTGGATGCTAGCTATTGATTCAGGGACTAGCATTCTAGACACAGGGATCTCTACCTTATTAAAGGTTGGGACCTCTACATAAAATATTGCTTGACATGAGTTCTTTAGATGAGTGGAGAAGTGAAGATTATGAAAATGCTAGACTCTTTAAAGAAAAAGTTAAAAGATGGCATGATAGGAGGATTCTTAAGAGAGAGTTTCATGTTGGTGAGAAAGTTCTATTTTATAGGTCTCATCTCAGATTTTTTGCAGGAAAACTACTCTCAAAATGGGAAGTACCTTTTGTTATAGAGGAGGTGTATCGTTCAGGAGCTATAAAAATTTCTTCTTTGAGGGACAACACTAGCAAGTGGTGAATGGTCAAAGGCTCAAACATTATATTTACGGAGATTATTATAATGAAGATGTTGATGTTATTCAAATAGTGACTCCGGAAGAATTTATTAGAGACCAAACTCCGGAATCTGCAGAGTCTGTTTTCGAATAGTTAAAAGTGCTGAAAATAAAAGGTTCACGAAAAACTTTTCTTTTTAAATTTTTGAAGTTTTTATTCCATATGGAAGGTTACGAGTCGAAAGAGGGAAGGAAATGGAGCCCGGGTGGTCCACACCACCCAGTGGCGCGGGCCCCACCTGACCGCGCCACCAGGGGGTGTGACCACCCTGGAGCCCGTCTCCATCCTGTTTTCGCCCAGTATCTTCCTTATGTCATAAACTTCATAATATATAATCACCCAGACCCCCTGAGGTCTGTGTATCGTGTTCTCATCGTGTTTCCGTTTCGATCTATTTCTATTAGGAAATATTCTCAAGTTTAGAGGCACCATGGTCTCCGCCAACGACAAGGGCAAGAAGCCCGTGGAAGATGATCTTCAAGACCCCGAGAAGGAGGAGGAGATCTTGGTTGGGGATGAAGAAGAAGTGGAGGAAGACAAGCGTCCGCGCCACCGTTGCAAGCATTAGAGTGGTGGCAAACCCTATCAAGCTCAAGAGGACGACACAAATGTCTATAGGAGGAAAAGTTCCATGTCTTTGCTTATCTCCACGGTCACTTTCTCACCGCACCAAGAACCCCTTCCATACTCTTATACATGAGTAACAATTCCAAAAGTTTCCCAAATGGAAGTTGCCCTCTAGTTGGTATATGCCTCGTTCTAACCATGCAGGGAAAGAACACTCTAAGGAGGAAGAGTGGGGAAAGAATCACAAGGACTGGGATTCTCGGTCCGACATGATCATGAACCACATTGAGCATAATTCGGAGTTGATTCATACTCTAGCCTTCGAGATTGAGGATTTGAGGAAGTTGATTGAAAAGATCATCGAGAGAACACATCACCACCGAAGGAGTAATTCTTCATCAGGTTTTGGCATCCTCTTGGTTTATTCCAAGCTTGGGGGAGTGCCGCGATATCACATCATTATCTTTCATCTTTTTACATTTTTAGTAGAGTCGTATCATCATTATAGAAGTTATCATATAGGATGGTTTGCATTGTGGAAGTATCTCTCCTCTAGTTGGTTATCTATGTATCCCTTGGTGTGAGTTCCTTTATGGAATATTAATGAGAAGTTTCATCATTTACTTATTTCACATCTTATTCTAGTTTGCAACTTCTGTTATATGATTGATCTTGTTCATTAGTATTGGTATCACTTTGGGAGCATCAAGTAAATTTAAATTGGTTTTGGCAAACCGAGCTCTGGTCAGTAGCAACACCTTTTGAGGTTTGAAAGGAAAAGAGAAAAGCACTTACAGGTATTTTATTTAATTTTCTTTTTTCTTGATTGGCTCATTAGCTTAGTATTCTTTAGTTAAGATATTTTGTGTTTTCAAGGAAGATTGCATGTTTGTTTCTATCACTTGTATGTTTGCTTGTTTCCTTCAACTATTATGCTTGCTACCCAGCCTTGCTAGCCAGAATCCTGTACTGAGAGGGAATACTTCTCGTGCATCCAATCCTTGAACTTAAGCCTATGCCATTTATGTCCACCATATCTACCTATTAGCATCATTGCTATTCCAAGTAAATTCTCGAGTTTCATCTATCTTGAAAATTAAAAAATTCTTTTGTCATTGGAAAACTAGTTAGTAAAGCTCGCACGAACTTGATGGCACACCTTATTTTCCTGCCCTTAATAAACTTGAACCATTGTGTCATCTATGTTGTATATGCTTGCACTTATAAGTTGGGAATTAGCAGAACCGTGTTGTCACGGGGAACGCTTTCAACACCTGTAAATATCTACCCAGTTGATATCATGATCTTTGTTTGTGGATGTCGGCGGTGTGAAATAAAAAGGGGAGCTTGAAAGTCCATGGAGTTATGTATATGTGTTAGAGAAACACCTGGGCCACTAGACTAAGCCATGCCTATGTACGGTTCGGAGCATAGCAAACAAAAAATATCCTACGATGGGACCAAGATCTATCTACTAGATACAAACAACGGGCGGATGTATATCCGTAGAGAACATACCCTTGAAGACCGACAGAGCTTAAAGAGTCAAACTCGTGGTTGATGTAGACGATCTCTTGCCGATCTCAAGATCGAGAGGAAGTCCTTAACACCGCAACTTAGTAGTGCATCCGTGCTCGCACACACGTTCGAGGCGCAGATCAACCTCCGCCTCCTCGCTCCAGCGATGTAGCGGAAGCACAACTCTTTTTTGCCGAATAGCCACCGGGAACATGTATCTCGCTAGTCCGAGACCATGGGGGATAAATACTAGAGGGGGAGAGAGATCCTTCAGGAGGAGGTGTGAGTGAGAGAGAAGAGAGGGGGCTCCTTTTATAGGAGGAGGGGGGCACCCAAGGGGGTGGTCGCGCTGCCCCCTCCCCTCCTTCATTCATGTGGGTGGACACTCCACTCACTCAAATGCCTTTCATTTCCTTCCACTCAAAATCCCACTCAACTTCCGATTAAATTTCCACCACATTTAATGCAAACTCTCATTAAATAAAACTCCTTTTATTTATTCAGAATTTTGTCAATTACTTTAATGACAAACATTCACATATAACCCCTTGCAAGTATTTCATTTCACATGCAAAAACACTTTCTGCAATTTCACCCGAAAACCTGTTTCGGTATCTAGTGAAATAAATTCCCGTGCTTGTTATTCTTTCCGACATGAAACTTTTGCTCCAAATGGATGTCAGTGTCTCTTAAGTGTGCTACCCTACGGTTCACGAATAATGCGAACATGATCGAGACCCTTCTCCGATCAATAATCAGAAGCGGGATGTGGAGACCCATACTGACTCCCACACATTCAACGATGACTTTCTTGTGATCGTCAGAACCTTTTATGCTAGTATCTTAATCCTTTTGTTTTGCGATATATTACATGTCCGAGATTCGATCATCGATATCTCCATACCCAGTTTGATCTCTTTACTGACATGCACTCTTTTCTCTTTCCCGTGATATAACATTCTAGTGATCAAATCACTTGCTTGCAAGCTAACCAATGTGATATCACCGAGAGGGCCCAGAGCATATCTATCCGTCATTGGGATGAACAAATTCCACTCTCGATCCATGGGCCTCAACATAACACTTTTGTAGTTCTGAACCCATCTTTATAATCACCCATTTACGATGTGACGTTTGATGTTATCAAGAAACTCTTCTGGTGTTAGTGATTAACATGATCTCATGGTCTAAGGATTAGGATCACTTCATAAGTTGTTATAGCAATATAAACTCAATTACTTTTGATCGTAATGCTATACTTCGTATGAATGTTCATCACACCATTACACTAATGGTGTGACCTTGTTATTAACAACATCCAATGCCTATGATTAGGAAACCTTGATCATCTTGTTAATCAACGAGCTAGTTTATGAGAGAGGCATAACTAGGAACTTTCTGTTTGTTTATTAAAGACACATGTATTAATGTTTCCGTATTAATATAATTATAGTATGCAAAATAAACATCTATCATATACTTGGAATACACATAATAAAAACTTTATTATTTCCTCTTAGGGAATATTCCCTTCAGTCTCCCACTTGCACTAGAGACAATAATCTAGTTCCATAGTGATGAATCTAACACCCATGGAGTTCTGGTGTTGATCATGTTTTTCTCTAGCGAGAGTTTTAGTCAACAGATCTGCTACATTGAGATCTGTATGTACTTTACAAATCTTTATATCTCCATATTTTACATGTTCACAGATGGAGTGAAATCGGTGCTTAATATGCTTGGAATACTTGTGAGATCTTGGTTCTTTGGCATTGGCAATGGCACCATTTTTGTCACAATAGATCACCATTGGGTCCAACGCGCTTGAACCACACCTAGTTCGGATATGAACTCCTTCATCCAAACCGCTTCCTGAGCCGCTTCCGAAGCAGCAACATATTCGGCCTCCGTTGTTGATCCTGCCACCACGGGTTGTTTAGAACTCCTCCAACTAACAGCTCCGCCATTCATGATAAATACGTATCCGGATTGAGACTTAGATTCATCCGGATCGGTGTCAAAGCTAGCGTCGACATAACACTTAGCGATGAGCTCTTTTTCACCTGCGTACACAAGAAACATATCCTTAGTTCTTCGCAAGTACTTAAGGATATTCTTGACCGCTATCCAGTGTTCTGATCCTGGATCCGATTGGTACCTACTAGTCAAACTAATAACATGTGCCACATCCGGTCTTGTACATAGCATGGTGTACATTATAGAGCCTATGGCTGAAGCAAAAGGGACTTTGTCCATTATCTCTCTTTCTTCCGCCGTAGCCGGACTTTGAGTCTTACTCAATGTCTTGCCTTGCAACATAGGTAAGAACCCCTTCTTACTTTCGTCCATTTTAAACTTCTTTAAAATCATATCAAGGTACGTACTTTGCCATAGCCCTATTAGGCGCCTAAATCTATCTCTATAGATCTTTATGTTTAATATGTATGACGCTTCACCTAGGTCCTTCATTGAAAATTTTCTGTTTAGATAACTTTTAACACTGTTTAAAAGATCTATATCACTTCCGATCAATAATATGTCATCCACATATAATATCAGAAATGCCACATTTCTCCCACTCACTTTCTTGTAAATACAAGCTTCTCCATAAGTTTGGACAAATCCAAACTCTTTGATCACCTCATCAAAGCGGAGATTCCAACTTCGTGATGCTTGCTTCAGTCCATAGATGGATCGCTGAAGCTTGCACACCTTGTTAGCATCCTTAGGATCGACAAAACCCTTTGGTTGTATCATATACAACTCTTCTTCAATATTACCATTGAGGAACGCGGTTTTGACATCCATCTGCCATATCTCATAATCAAAATATGCAGCAATTTCTAACATAATCCTAACTGACTTTAGCATCGCTACGGGAGAGAATGTCTCATCATAGTCAACTCCTTGAATTTGTCGAAACCCCTTTGCGACAAGTCGAGCTTTATAGACGGTCACATTACCATCAGCATCAATTTTCCTTTTGAAAATCCATTTATTCTCCACGGCCTTTCGGTCGTGAGGTAAGTCCACCAAGTTCCAAACTTGATTTTCATACATGGATTCCATCTCGGATTTCATGGCTTCTAACCATTTGTTGGAATTCGGGCTCATCATCGCTTCTTCATACGTTGCAGGATCATCAATTTCATCAACCCTGAAATTCATAACAGGGTTTCTGTACAGCTCGGGAGCTACACGCGCCCTGCTAGACCTGCGAGGTTCGGTAGTACTCTCTTTCGGAGTTTCATGATCATTATCACTAGTTCCCTCTTCAACTGGGGAAGCCAACTCCAGAACGACTTCCGGTGCTGTGCTACTCGCCATACTTTGAAGAGAAGGTTCAATAACCTCTTCGAGTTCTACCTTCCGACTACTCACACCTTTTGTGAGAAACTCTTGGCAACAAAAACCTTGCCCTCGGATCTGTGATAGAAGGAATACCTAATTGTTTCCTTAGGGTATCCTATGAAGACGCATTTTTCTGCTTTGGGTTCCAGTTTATCTGGTTGAAGTTTCTTCACATAAACATTGCATCCCCAAACTTTAAGAAATGACAGCTTAGGTTTGTTGCCAAACCACAATTCATACGGTATCTTTTAAACGGATTTAGATGGTGCCCGATTTAAAGAGAAAGCAGCATTTTCTAGTGCATAACCCCAAAATGACAATGACAAGTCCGTTAGAGACATCATAGATCGAACCATATCCAATAAAGTACGATTACGATGTTCTGACACACCATTTCGATGTGGTGTTCCGGCAGGTGTGAGTTGTGAAACAATTCCACACTCTTTCATGTGAGTTCTAAACTCGTAACTTAGATGCTCACCTCCATGGTCGGACCGTAGAAATTTGATCTTTCTATTACGATGATTTTCCACTTCATTCTGAAATTCCTTGAACTTTTCAAAGGCTTCAGACTTGTGTTTCATCAAGTAGATATAACCGTATCTACTCAAATCATCCGTGAAAATAACAAAATAACGATATCCACCTCGCGCCGACACACTCATTGGACCACATACATCAGAATGTATGATTTCCAATAAATCATGCCTGCTCCATTGAACCAGAAAATGGCGTTCTAGTCATCTTGCCCATAAGGCATGGCTCACATGTATCAAATGATTCAAAATCAAGTGATTCCAAAAGTCCATCCGAATGGAGCTTCTTCATGCGTTTAACGCCAATATGACCTAGACGGCAATGCCACATATATGCAGATATATCATCATTAAGTTTAATCCTTTTAGAATCATCATTATGAATATGTGTAACACTATTATCAAGATCCAACATAAATAAACCATTCATCATCGATGCATGACCATAAAAGATTTCATTCATATAAATATAACAACCATTGTTCTCGGATTTAAATGAATAACCACTTCGCATTAAACACGATCCAGATACAATGTTCATGCTCAGTGCAGGCACCAGATAACAATTATTCAAGTTTATTACGAATCCTGATGGTAAGTGGACAGGTAGCGTTCCGACGGCGATCACATCAGCACTTGATCCTTTGCCGACACGCATCTTGACCTCACCCCCTGCTAGAGGTCGCTTGTTCTGTAGCCCCTGATTCGAGTTACATATATTAGCAAATGAACCGGTACCAAATACCCAGGTGCTACTGCGAGTACTAGTCAAGTACACATCAATAACATGTATATCATATATACCTTTGTTTGCCTTGCCAGCCTTCTTGTCTGCCAAATACTTGGGGCAGTTGCGCTTCCAGTGGCTAGTCCCCTTACAATAAAAGCACTCGGTATCATACTTAGGTCCAACTCGAGGTTTCTTTTCAGGAACGGCAACCGGCTTGCCGCCCTTACTTCCCTTCCGTTTTCCCTTCTTGTCTTTCTTGAAACCAGTGTTCTTCTTGATCATCAACACTTGATGTTCTTTCTTGATCTCGACTTCTGCAGTTTTAAGCATTGACAGAAGCTCGGGGAGATACTTCTTCATGCCTTGCATATTATAGTTCATCATGAAGCTCTTATAGCTAGGTGGCAGAGACTGCAGAACACGATGGATGCCTAAGTCAATGGGAATCGATATTTCCAAGGACACAAGCTTATCGGCGTAACCAACATCTTGAGTACATGCTCACTTACAGAGCTGTGCTCTTCCATCATGTAGCTAAAGAACTTTTCTGAAGCATTATAGCTCTCTACAGCAGCATGTGTGTCGAAAATCATTTTCAACTCACCCATTGTATCAAATGCATTTCCGTTTTTGAAACTCTTTCGAAGTTCTGGCTCTAGCCCATACAATATGCCGCAATGAACTAAGTTGTGGTCCTACTGACGAGTCTGGTAGACATTATTCTCCTCGTCAGGGGCATCACCGAATGGTGGGGAGCCTAGCGACGCTTCTAGCACATATTGCTTTTGTGCAGCAGATAGGAGAATCCTCAAATTCATGGCCCATTCGGTAAAGTTGCTACCGTTCGTTGCAAGTTTCTCTTTCTCCATGAACACATTGAAATTTAAAGCAGGTGGTGCCATCTACAACAGAATTTGTAAAGTTTAGACTAAGTTTATGATAGATTGAGTTCAACTAATCCACATTATGAATGAACTCCCACTCAAAAACGACATCCCTCGTGCCTTTATGGTGATTACATGAACCAAATCCACTACACCAAGTCCAATCATCACATGAGTCGGTGTAGCTTCAAAGTCGAGCATCAAATGGGCATCATATCTACCATATGACTCATGCTTAACCTTTCGGTCCGTGTTCCGAGGACATGTCTGTACATTCTAGGCTCGCCAAGTAAGAACCTTAGTATTCGCGTGTGTAACTGTCTTACACACGAAATATGGTCGTGGATCCAAGAACACTCGATCATCATGTGATGTCTTGGAGCGATGAAACATAATCGGTGCATCCACGCCAAACAAGCAATATAAGATGCAATCAAACATCACATGTTTATAAGTGAAATGATATGGTTCCCGTATATGATCTCCATCATGTGCACCGTGGTATGATCACTATCATACCTCTATGTGTAAGGCCAAGCTCTATGGAACTTACATGTTATGTGTGTTGTAAGAGTATGATATCATACTTCTACTTACAACATCACCATATCATAACACTAGCCCAGCAACAATCTAAACTAGACGCCTCTAATTTATCCATTGCAACTTTTATATGGCTTAGGGATTTCAAAGATAGAACCGTTCTTACCTACGAACATGAACCACAACAAGGATAACAAAATTCTTGAAAACTCGTTGCAAATTATATATTGACTATAGTAGGAGAGGCAGACACCCGCTAGCCACTTATGCAAACTAGTTGCATGTCAAGCGTGGAACAGGTCTCATGTGCGAGGACATGTAAAGTTTATCTGGGCCGCTTCATCCCACTATGCCACCAATATCCAAAGTACAACCAAGAATCAATAACATGATCATCAGCGCCCACATACTCATACGTGTACTACCCGTGTAAATCATCTACGCATAGACCCAGCTCTGATACCACTATATGGTTCGCAGCATAGAAAACAAAAAATTTCCTACAATGGGAACAACTATGTATCAAGATCTATCTACTAGATACAAATAACGGGCGGATGTATATCCGTAGAGAACATACCCTTGAAGACCGACAAATCTTAACGAGTCAAACTCGTGGTTGATGTAGACTATCTCTTGCCGATCTCAAGATCCAGAGGAAGTCCTTAACACTGCAACGTAGTAGTGCATCTGTGCTCGCACACACGTTCGAGGCACCGAGCAACCTCCGCCTCCTCGCTCCAGTGATGCAGCGGAAGCACAACTCTTTCTTGCCGAATAGACACCGGGAACATGTATCTCGCTAGTCTAAGACCATGGAGGATAAATACTAGAGGGGGAGATAGATCCTTCACGAGAAGGTGTGAGCGAGAGAGAGAGAGGAGAGGGGGCTCCTTTTATAGGAGAAGGGAGAACCCAAGGGGGTGGCCGCCGTCCATGGGGATTCCCCCTCCCCTCCTTCATTCATGTGGGTGGACACTCCACTCACTCAAATGCCTTTCAATTCCCTCCACTCAAAATCCCACTCAAATTCCCATTAAATTTCCACCAAATTTAATGCAAATTCTCATTAAATAAAACTCCTTTTATTTATTCAGAATTTTGTCAATTAATTTAATGACAAACATTCACATATAACCCCTTGCTAGTATTTCATTTCACATGCAAAAACACTTTCTGCAATTTCACCCGAAAACCTGTTTCGGTATCTAGTGAAATAAATTCCTGCGATTGTTATTCTTTCCAGCATGAAACTTTTTCTCCAAATGGATGTCGGCGTCTCTTAAGTGTGCCACCCTACAGTTCGCGAATAATGCGGACATGATCGATACCCTTCTCCTATCAGTAATCAGAAGCGGGATCTGGAGACCCATACTGACTCCCACACATTCAACGGTGACTTTCTTGTGATCATCGAAACCTTTTATTCTAGTATCTTAATCCTTTTGTTTCACAATATATTACATGTCCGATATTCGATCATCGGTATCTCCATACCTAGTTTGATCTTGTTACTGACATGCACTCTTTTCTCGTTCCTGTGATATAACATTCTAGTGATCAAATCACTTGCTTGCAAGCTAACCAATGTGATATCACCGAGAGGGCCCAGAGCATATCTATCTGTCATTGGGATGAAAAAATTCCACTCTCGGTCCATGGGCCTCAACATAACACTTTAGTAGTTCTGAACCCATCTTTATAATCACCCAGTTACGATGTGACATTTTATGTTATCAAGAAACTCTTCCGGTGTTAGTGATTGACATGATCTCATGGTCTAAGGATTAGGATCACTTTGTAAGTTGTTATAGAAATATAAACTCAATGACTTTTGATCGTAATGCTATACTTTGGATGAATGTTCATCACACCATTACACTAATGTTGTGACCTTGTTATTAATAACATCCAATGTCTATGATCAGGAAACCTTGATCATCTTGTTAATCAATGAGCTAGTTTATGAGAGAGCCATAACTAGGAACTTTCTATTTGTTTATTAAACACACATGTATTAAAGTTTCCTTATTAATATAATTATAGCATGCAAAATAAGCATCTATCATAAACTTGGAATACACATAATAAACACTTCATTATTGCCTCTCAGGGCATATTCCCTTCAGCCTAATCATGGTGGAAACTTGCAGCATCACCATAGTGAGCAATCTATGAAGCATCCTCAGAAAAAATATATACAGAAAAAAGAAGAGAGAAAAAAATGTATGCACCATTCTTATGGTAAATAAAGGATCGCTCAGATGCTCACTATCTATTGCCTTGTCATTTTGATATGGGATAGATCTTGTGTCATGGGGCAAGGGGTACCCCGTTGGCGGTTCTCTATGATACACATATACTTACAATGACAAGAACTTATCGGTAACTAAAGTTGAGTAGCATGAGGAATGAACCTTGTACTCAAGGGACATGAGATTGGCAACTTATATTTTGTCAAGCATATACTCCATATTTGTTCACTTTAACCTTAATCACCTGAAGATGCTTATGATAGGGGCAATGAGAGCTCAAAGCTAGTAAGTACCATAATCTTCTGGAAGCTCTTTATGAAACTTGAAATCCCTGCTTCCCTCTGTGAAGGGACTTTCTTTTACTTCTTAGCTGAGTCAGTAAACCTATTCCTTTCTTCTTATTTGAGTTGTTGTGTTTCAATCATTCATATGATGATTTATTCAATCATGTTTGTTATGTTCCGTGTTTTGCACATTGCTCTTATCTGAATGACTATTACTTTGAAAGCTATCATTGTGAAAATACTTTAATGTTTGAGCAAAAGGACTCCCTATATAAACTTCATTACAAAAGCTTTGCTTCAAAGCTAAGTATAATTTGTCAACTGTATTATGACCAAGAACAAAGTTTGCCATTACCAATTATTTGTCCTTATGCATCTTTATTGTGACTCCCATACTCGTTGCAAGTTAAGTTATATAATGGTGAGTTGTTTTCTATTATGAGTTGTGTATTGGTGAATGTGATGCTTCTTGTCTGTATTCTTTTTATCGACACTTCACTCCATAAACCTGTGGTCATGTTTACTGAGCTCAGTTTTCACTTGGGGACAAGCGAAGTCTAAGCTTGGAGGGAGTTGATATGTCCATTTTGCATCACTATTCTATATCATAATTTACTGCTATTCATTAATATATTTCATATTAAGAGGTGATACTTATGTTATTTCATCTATTTTTGCATGTTTGATGACTTTTGGAGGATGAACTGCCGGAGTCAGGATTCTGATGGAAAAAGCGGTGTCCAGATGCAATATTTGCGAAGATCAGAAAATTCCTGAAAATTTATGGAAAATCCTATTTTTCCAGAAGACGAAGGAAGCCAGAAGGGGAGGCAGAGATGGGCCATAGGGGGCCCAAACCACCCCCAGGCGCGGCCCCTCTAGGCTGCGCCAGCAGGTGGTGTGGCCACCCTAGCCCACCTCCTGTGTTGCACTTTCGCCTATAACTTCCTCCCGAAACCCTAATACTCGGGGAGCGACCATAGAAAGATTCCGCCGCCTCTGCAGGGCGGGAACTATAGAGAGAGAAAGAGCTCTCCGGCAGGCAGATTTCTGTCGGGGAAATTTCTTCCCGGAGAGGGGAGATCATCGCCATCAAGACCGTCAGGAAGCTAGACTTCATTGGTATCATCATCATCATCCTTACCACCATATCCACCAGCACCATCATCACCACTCCATCCTGCTGTAACAATTGGGTTGAATCTTGCATAGTTCTTAGGGAAAACTTTCCCGGTGTTGATTACTTTTTTAGTTGATGCTGGTGAGTGGAACCATTGAAATATTTTTTATGTTCAGATTGTTATTCATCATCATATCATCTCTTATCTTGACCCATATGATGTCTCGTGAGTAGTTCGTTTAGTTCTTGAGGACATGGGAGAAGTCATGTTGTTAGTAGTGGAATTGTGTTGAAGTAATATTCAATGGTTTGATATTTAAGTTGTGGTGCTATTCTTCTTGTGGTGTCATTTGAACGTCGACTACATGATACTTCACCATTTATGGGCCAAGGGGAACGCATTGTGTATTTGGCTACTAATTGTGGGGTTGCCGGAATGACAGAAACCTGAACCCCCGTTAGGAAACCTTTGCACAAGGGAGTGTAGGATCTCAGAGTTTAATGCTGTGGTTAGGTTTTTATCTTAATTACATTCTTGTAGTTGCGGATGCTTGCAAGGGGTTTAATCACAAGTATGTATTAGTCCAAGTAAGGTCAGTACATTATCACAAGTTCACCCACACAACACTTATCGAACCAAAGAAGATTAATCAACTATATGAAGCGAAAGCACTCGACATCATTCCCATGTGTCCTCGATAACGTTCGGTCCTCATAAGTAATACAACCTGCTTGTCCTTTGCTAAGAAAGGATTGGACCACTTGCTGAGATTATTTGTTGTCTTTATTTACTTGCACTTTATTTCCTTGCATTATCAAAAACCCTAAAATTCCGTTTGCTAAGTATTTACAGAGAATTCCTGATCCAAACCACTAGTCAACACCTTCTGATCCTCGTTGGGATCGACACTCCTATTTATTGAAAGAATTACGATACACCCCTATACTTGTGGGTCATTAGCGATCGCATCCGAAGCCTGGAGAAGGATGTTCTAATGATCTGCGGCCACACGGACGTTTGGAAATCCAAAACCGAACGAGCCGTTGTGAGAGAGGAATTTATCCTTGAGGAATTTCAGCAAATCGGCAAGCACATCCAATATAAGTCACCATGAGTTTGTTTTTATTTTTGACTGAGTCCGACCTTCATGTCTTCTGATCTGCTGCTATTGTTTGCAGTTGTGAATACTCTTCCGAAGAAAGAGAATGAGTGAGTTGCGATTCGGCTGAATTGCCTGACGCAACAGGAGTTGGAGGCTGGTGGCTTCTTTTGGATGGATCATGATCGAGCGACTATTGTTGCGACAGTTCAAGACCGCATCTATCAAGTGCATCTGGTGCTGAAGCGCACAAGGTCATCACTCACGGCTGTCTGGGCTGTGATGTTTCCGCTGGATGCAGCTCCCTACAGCCTCTTGGGGCTACTGGGAAAATATCATAGCGTGGATGCCGTGAAGGAACTTGTATGGCATCAGCTTGTGGTGGTCGTGAAGGCAGCGCAGGCGCTCGTTCGACTGCATCGCCGCGATGTTGATCTGGCCGAGATAGCGGTGGTACTACCTGCTCCTCCAGATGGTATGGCGTGGGACATGCGTCCACACTATGCCGTGGTGGCTCGTCATGCTAAAGAGATCGTCGATGTCGACGAGCGTACGAACGTCCTTGTCACATCCCAAAATTTTCCAAATTTTGAAATGTGAAAAATAAATAAACAAAATAAATAATTGTTGAAATTTAGGGTGAAAAGAAACTTTTTGATTCCAAATGGAAACATTAAAACCCATCTTGAACAAACTTTGAATGAAAAGGGAATCAAACAAAATTTCAATCAAGTGAAATGCATTCATCAATGAATGTATCTTGAAATTTAAACACTTGGAAAAGTGAAACCAAAACCCTAAAAACCCTAATGGAATAATTCATTTCCAAGATCTCTCTAAGACTATTGATTTGATGCATATAAAAATTTGTCAACAAACATTTATAAATGATCAAGAATGATAAATAAAAATATTATAAAACCATAGGAATTGGTTTCATTAAATTTGGAACCTTGGATAAAAACTTATGAATTTAATAAGATAAAAAGAATTAATTTCCAAAGCTAATAAAGCCACTATCAAAAATCCATACCAAATCCTGATCAAATAAATCCAAAAGATATTTAAAAAGATAAATAAACATTAAATAAAATTATAAAAATTGGAATCACCAATTTTGGATCTAGAAATAAAAAAATATGGATTTTATAAGGCAAAGAAAGAAAGAAATAAGGTATATTTAAAAGCCAAATTAAATCTTGGCCAAATCCATAAACAAATGAAAGTTATTGAATAATAAAAAGAAGAAAAGGATTATTTAAATAAAATCATAAGGATTAAACAATATCCAATTTTATTTAAATAAAGACAAATTGCCTAAACTAAATAAATAATAAATCCCAAGACAATTATTTAGAAGACAATTTAAATCTTGAATTAAATTCATAAGCAAATGGAATAAAGATAATTCAAATAAAATAAAGAGATAAAGAATATTCAAATAAAATTATATGGGCATTAACCATATTCAAATTATTTAAATAAAGATAAAATCCCCAATAGAAATGATTAATTAAATCATGAGAAAATAATAAATTGGAATTTGCCCAAGTGGAATAAAAGTTACTTAATTAACTTAAATGGAATCAAATAATTATTTGAATAAAATTTATATGGGATTAAAACCATAATTGATTTTATTTGAATATAGATAATTGCCCAATTTAAATGATTAATAAACCATAAAAATATTTTAAATAATTCAAAGTGAATTATTTACAATATTGAATAAATAAAACCTACTGGAAAATGTTTGGTAAAAATTGTAATTAAAATAGAAGTTTGAAAATATATTTAAAATCTTATTTGAAAGAAGATAAGTGCCTATTTTAAATAAATAATAAACCATAAATGAACAAAAGAATTATTCCAAAATGGTCTTTAAAAAAATACATTTATAAACAGTATTAAAATATATTGAAAGTTTGGAAAAGTTTTGAATTAAAAAGAGGGTTTCAAATCATTTGAATAAAATCAAAACAGAAGATGAAAACAGAAAAAGAAACCAGAAAGAAAAAAATAAGAAAAGACCTAGCCTAGTCTAACCAGCCCACCAGACCCAACCCGCAGCCCACCTTCCTCTCCCCCTCCGAAACATTTTCTCACCCCCAGAGAAACCCACTCATTCACTGAACACGGGACCCCACTAGTAACTCTCCACCTCGCTGACAGCGCAACCCCACCGCCAGCTGGACATCGTCTTTAACCCGCGACCATTTATCCCCTCTTTTCTTTGGTCGTTGCTGCCGTTGATTGCGAGTCATAATTAGCATTGAATCCGTGACTTAACCACACCGTGCCTCTGCCTACTTGAGCGCCTCCCTCCCCTCTCTCATTCCCCTTAGATCCCATCCCACCGGAGCCACCAGGCTGCTGCGATTTCTACTCGCAACCTTCTCTGCTCCGGCGAGCCTTAGTGCGAATTCCGGCGAGAAAATCCACCCCCACTACCCCTGGTTTCAACGAGAGTACTTGCCAGCACCATACGCACCTGCCAGTGCCTCCCTCTCGCCCGTGCATGCCCCCTAGCATCGGCAACCTCTACGAATAGAGCGCCACCGCCGTCTGCCCCTCTCCGGCGATCTTTTCCCGGTAAACCTGACCTCCCCTTTCCCCCTGGATGATGCTCGCGTACTCACCTTCACCTTATGCATCTAATGCGACCCTTTGCTGGCATCCTTCTGCTTTGTAGCCTCGCCAACATTGCGCAATTAACGCATCTGCCGTCAAAGAACATCTCCCATGAAGCAATCCCCTTCGCTCCCGTGCGCCCCTTGGACTACGACAACCACCTTGAGCTTCACTGCAACCATGTGAGCATGGTAAGCACCTCTGTTCCCTCTCTTTCTTCTTGGTTGCACCATACCGTAGCTGACAGAGCCGCGCCGCCGCTCGTCGCTAGTTTGCGCCGCCAGACTTTGCCAGTGAACCGCAGTCGTTAGATCCTGATCACAGGGCTAGGAATAGATACATAAACGAACCATCATCGCTTGATCTGTGTCATAGGATTCTAGTTAGATCTAACGCTCCACATCACGCGATCCTGCCGAACCGGTACCAGCGAATAAGAATCAGCCACGTGGCCCAGTCTGCGTTATAAAAACCAGATACATTTGTATTAGTTGTTAGATTTTGTAAAATTTATAACTTTAAATCTACACGTCCAAAATTTACAAATTTTATATCATTGGAATCAGGAAAAATAATACTTTGCAACCATGCCCTTTGTTTAACATTTTGCTTCTGGAAAATTGACTGTTTTTGCAGAAACATATTTAGGCTTAGTTTGTGTATAAAATTTATTCTAAAAATGTTTTTAGGGTAAAATATTTTGTAAATGGTTTGTTTTGAACCTACTGACCATAAAAACCAACTTTTTGATTTAAAAATATATTTTATGAACCCTAGAAAAATTATTCTTTGAATAAAAAGCATTTCTAGTAAAATAAAAATGGTGCTTGATTTAAAAATGGTTTTTGAGTGAAACCTTTTGTAAATGATTTTGTTTTTTAACACTTTGACCATAAACACTAACATTTGTGTTTAAAAATATATTTGGCAAACACTAGAAATTATTAATTTGATTTAAATCATTTCTAGCAAAACGAAAATGATTTAAAGTGGCCATTTTCACTAACTTAATATCAAATAATTTTGCCGCTTTTATAAATGACCAATAGGTGTTTTAAAATGTTTATAACCTATTAGAAACCACTTTTACAAATAAAACAATCTTTTGCATGCTTGCATGCATTGCTTTTTTTTATTATTTTATGTGATGAATTGTTTGAATGCTAGTTTTGAATGTGTGCCTTGCTTGATTGAATTGTAGTGAACTTTGAAGAGTGTGACAATTGCAAGATCAAGGAGTGAATCTATATTCTCTACTAAAAAGGCAAGTGGTGCTTCATACTTTTGTCCTATTATTTTCACTATGCATTAGTGATATTTTGAGTAGGACTTGCATGGAATTTTCTAAGTATAAGCTATGCCTTGGGAAATCCTAGTAGATGATACCTTAGTAGAATTTTCCCTAAGTTAAGATTCTTGCTACTATTATGCTTAGCCTAGCTAGTAGAAAACAAGGGTGGATTATATTCATGTTATGTGATATTTCTAAGTCAATGACTTGTGTTTTGTCTAATAAAACAACTATGTGAATGAATCACCTGGGTGGAATGGTGTGAATGGTTTGTGTTGAGTGATTACCTAGGGCCCATATTCATGGCCTACCCTAGTGTATCTCACCTGTGGAAAGCCACCCAAGAACAAAGAGATTTGAGATGTCAAATGTTGAGAAGCTTCAAGTGCAGCCACATGGAAATATGGGCTCTGCCTGGATCATATAGGTTGCAATAACTTAGCCAAATGGACAGTTGGTGGTAGGGGGTGATAGGTTTGGAGCGCGTCCATTTTGGTCTAAGGGAAGGCTTCTGAAAGATCTTGTCTTGATGCGTGTCGAGTCTTGTGGGGAAAGTGCACCACCTCTCGAGAAGGAAAAATCTAAGTACTTAGCCGTGTCCCCGGAAATGGACAATTTGAGCATCAAGACATGGAAGCTATCAAGGATCTCCTCATCTCAATTTCTAAGTTAAAAGCTTGTGGTTGAACAAGGGTTAAAGGATCACCAATTTCTATTGGTAGATGCCTTGGGTGATTTTGACAAACAAAAACTTAGTGTTTTCAACTTATAAGGAAAACCTATTTTGAGAAAAGCAAGCCTAAGCTCCACTTAGCCAAATGCATATAGATGATAGATACCACTATTCTACCATAGTATCACTTGCCAATACAATCCAAATGTATTGACCCTTGTGGTTGTAACTTATTATGTTGCAGGTTTGTTTGATGTTAGTGAAGTGTGTGTTGATTAGGATTACAAGTATACAACCAACATGATTGCCTGTGGCACTTTGAAGATGAAAGACTCCATGCTACATAGTTATTTCTGCTGCATTGTAATAAGATAGCCAAATGAGCTATGTAAGATGTAATGAAATATTTTATTCCTGGTTATAAAGTTGTATTATGACCTTTGTTTATTGATATTACATCTTAAACTATGGATGCTAGCTATTGATCCAGGGACTAGCATTGTAAACACAGGGATCTCTACCTTATCAGGTTGGGATCTCTACAGATGGTATCAGAGCATTGTGTTGCCTGTAGCATTGTAACCCTAGGATTGGACAAAACCCCTTAGAAAAATAGGAGTTGTATTTGTTCCAAAACTTATTTACAAACAATTTTGTAAACTCTTTTCTCAACCTTTTTGGTTTTGATTCTACATCTCTTCCTTTTCAACTTGATGGGCAAAACCTCCACCATGAACAAAGTCTCCACCATGACCAATGACTTCAACTTTAGTTACACCAAGGACTTCATCTTGGACATCACTAAGGACCACAAATGAGAACCAAGAGACATTAGATTGCCTACCAACTGTCTAAGACATTGATATCATGTTAGTGTATGGATCATACTGACCTATGAGGTATGACTATACTAGGTTGATTGTTTCAAGAAAACTTGTTGTTTCCTTCAAATCATGAGTTAAACTCATAAGCTGTTAAGTGAATAGTTGCTTATTGATTGTTTGATTGAACTTGATTGTTTTGGGTTGTGTGTTAGAACTTCTTTAGCTCTATCTATCATTACTTATCCCTATTAAACCAACAGATGCCTCCCCGTCGTGCCAACCCCAACCAAAACAACAACAACAACATCACTCCCGAGATGCAGCAGTTGATCACATCTCAAGCTCAACTGATGCAGATGATGACGCAGTTCATGCAGAATCAGAATCGGAATAACAACAATAATAACAACAACAACAATCAGAACAATCCTCCTGCATTTGACATGCTCACCAGATTTCTAAAACTGAGGCCTGCAAAGTTCTCGGGAACCACTGATCCAATGGTAGCCAATGTGTCAACGCCCGGATTTTTAATCCCAGATGCCTGTTATGCCATACATCGCAATCCCAAGATTACCATTTTTCCGAGACATAACAGAATTGGATACCACAGTACATCATCCATTACAAACCATACATAAGGTCTTACACAAATAAGGATCTCATGATCCAGTTTTTAATACAACTCAAGCAGCGGAATAACGTAATAATAACGGTAGCGTAGGCGAAGCTCCATCTTCGGGGTCACAGGCAATGCTGATGATGGGAGATGATCCTAGTTGTCGTAACCTTCCTGGGGTCCATCCTCCTGGTACTCCTCTTCATAGTCTGGCAACGGGAATAGCCAGGGACCAAAACCATGAGTACTCTTTAAGTACTCGCAAACTAATACTAACAAGTGAAGGGGTTTTTTGTAGTAGGACACTAAGCTCTAGGGTTGTTTTGCAAAAAGCCAGATTTACATCTACTAAGTTTAGAAACAAAGAGAGCTAGTTCAAGTTTTATAACACTTAAGTGGGAATTTGTATCTCATGCCACAACTCTGTTGTGGTCAAGTCAAAATCTCAATTCATTTCACAAGTCATTTTGAAAACGTCCGACGGGGGAAAAGTATGGCAACTCCAACTGTCCATAACCGCGGACGCGGCTATTCGAATAGTTTGACACTCTGCAGAGATTGTACACTTTCACCACAACATTCGATACATCCGTCAGGAACAAATCCTGAATTCACCATACTCAGTATGCGGATAATCAATCCTAACCTTTAAATTACACGCCCTAGTATAAGCATATCTCATGTGAGTTTGGCCTCCCAACCATGACCAACTGTCATCCTGGGTACTGCACAGGTGGACAATCTTCACAAGGTAGCCTCAGCTCAGACCTTGGCCGTGAGGGAACTAATACTAAGGTATATAAGTTTCCAGTCAAGCCCTACCCAATTCTCGGGTATTGTGGTTGTACGCTAAAATTGGAATGGTATCGCATCCAGACAACCATCAGTTTTATAAAGGGGTAAGGCTCATGCCTCAACATTTTCATCATCAAAATCATCTGGTGTTCGGAAACACATGTCCAAAACATTTCAATAGAACGATCCATCATTCCAAGGTTTTCATAACCATTTTTCCACCAAGTATTCCCATCTAAAGTTGATCAAGTATTATGCTTACCACTAGCATCTACAAATGGGGGTAAGTACTAATTAGGGGTGGTAAACTAGTGGGGTTTAACTAAGTTCAATTTCATGCCTTAGGATGACATAAAGATTATATAGCTTAGGCCAAGTTTTATGCTCTTTATGCAACCTTCAATTATCTTTCTAGTATTTACAATTTTACTCAAGTAAACTCTAAGTAGTAGCTTTGATAAAGAAATAAAGTAAAAGCTTGCAAGTAAAATTAGGATGGGGTTATCAATTGGGTATAACTACATATGCTTAAGGAATATGGTTGGCATGGTAAGGCTTGCTAAAGTAGAGTATCTTGCAAGTGTTAGCTTGCACATTCCACTAGTAGTATTAGGCTTGCATCATTATCAGTATAAGCTTGCTAAATTGCAAGTGTTAGCTTGCCTTGTGCAGAGCAGTGGTTGAAGTTCTCCTCGGCTTCTTCTTCGTAGTATCCTCCTTCCTCCTCGTATCCTTTGTCAGTACTAGCGTCTATAAATAAATACGAGGTACACAATCACCAAACAATACTTAACTACTTTCAATCATCACACAAAATGGGTTCTATAGATGATCTAGCATCATCACTAACATTACAAGCACTTGACTTAATAATTTTATTTTTAGAAAAGTAATTTCTACTCATTGAAAAACTACTTAAGATTTAATATTCTCCAAACCAAACATGCGATCATGTTGACACATGTTATCACCACATATTTCAGTACATGGAAATGTGATTTAAAGTGGTGCCACAATTTAATAAGGTTTAACCTTTTTATTTTAAATAAAATAAGTGCCTAGAAATGCCTATGTGGCATTCTTTTATTACTTGAACATTATTTCTGTAAGTAAACCCATATATTTTTATATATTTTGAAAGGTATGATCAATTGTGATTTTTGAGAGTTGGAATCAACTCAAAAGCTATTATGGTTTAAATTTGAAAAATGTTTGAATGCAGAAAAGCTTCTGCCTTGTTATTTTTACCAAGGGTGATCTACAGATCTAAATGATTCGAATCCAATGGGCTTGGATAAAGCATTTCTAGACCTTTCGAACAAAATTGGTTTCATTCAATTTGGTTCACTGAATCGAGCTGGGTTGATTTTTGAAACTAGGTACAGAACAGTGTTTGAATGAAAATGCAAAAATCCAAATTCAAACGAGTGGGCTGCGCGGGAAGAGCAAATGGGCCGGTCTGCTACGCACAGCGCTTACGCGGGCTGGTTAAGTTGATGTCCCCACGCGTCAGTGAGACGGGGGGTGCGAAGCGGTACGGGGCAACGTGGTGCGTTGGATCTAGTTCTAATCCAACGGGTCTGGTTCATCGTCCACGTCGGGAAGCACCGGGAGACAGAACCCTAACACGGTAGGTGGGGGTCGTAGGAGGCTCACCGGGGCTCAGGCGGGGGTCGGCGAGGCGGGCGTACGAAGAAGTCGATGACGGCGAACCTCCTGGTACCTACAGCTTCTCCTAGGGCGGCTCCAATCGCTAGCTTCCTTCTTCTCCAGCAGCGGCGGGCTCCGGCCAAATTCTAGCGATGCGCTGCTCGCCTTGCTCCGGGACTGAGGCGGGGTGGTTCTGGGTGAGAGGGGAGTGGAATGGTGTGAAGAATTCGAGCGGGGGAGGCCTCTATTTATAGTGGTGAGAGGGGACCGACGGGCGCAAGCTAAGCTCGTCGTGGTCGACAGCACAGAGGGCTATCAGCGTGGGCGACGGTAGGGGGCGGTGCTGTGCTCCCTGGCGAAGCTCAACGGCGTGGTGGCGAGGCATGGGGCGGTGCGGATTGGTCGGAATGCTGTGGTGCTCTACGCGTGCCCGACGTAAATTTTAATGACGCACAGCTCGCGTGGTCCTCATGGCGGCGAACGGGCATGTCTGCGGGGTTGCTGGGACGGTGGTGATAACGTATGCACGTGGCGAGGGCGGCGCGCGGTCTGTGGGCGTTTGTCGAGCGTGGCGCACGGGGCGCGCTCTCGGCATGGTTGCAGAGCATCTTGGCATGGTCTGTGCATGTGGTCCAGGGGCTGGCATCGCTCGAGGCTGGGACAGGGAGTGGCGGTGGGGTGCTAGCTTGCTCCCAGACAAGGTTGGCGAGGCTAGTGCTGCTTGTAGCTTGCTGTCCACGCTGGGGTGACCATGGTGCTCTCGGGTTGTTCACCATTGATGACAATGGCTAGCTTACAGTGGTGCTAGAGATTAGTTAAGGTTGTTAGATGATCTACTAAGGCTAGTGGTGCCCAGAGAGGGAACAAGTTAGGTCAGAATCACTGCACACTATAGTGTTTTGATTTTGTTTGATTTGAATCTACAAGGTGTTTGATGAAATGGCCGCATGAATTCAAGTTTTGAATTTTGAAAAGATTTTTTGTGGGTGTGCTAGGCATGTGCTGGTGAGTCTGTGGATGCTTGGGTTTTGAAAGTTGAGCTTGTTTGAGTGGTTTTTGCAAAAGTGGGATCTTCCCATATGATATAGATTCAATTTTGAACTGTCTTTTAAACTATTCATTTGAATGTTTCTGGATGATCACAAGGCGGGCCTTGGTACTTTGTTATGAGTAATATCAAGGGGTGTAAAGATACAAACAAGTTTCTGTTAAGTTTTGAAAGTTAGAGACAGCCAAAGTAGGCATGGGAGTTAAATTGGCCAAAGTGACCATTCCCTTATTTTGTTTGTTTTGATTTATTTGTCATTGGGAAAAGTGTGGGGATTGTTTAGATGATGTTTATTTCACCTAAGAATCCTTTTACAAGCAAGGAAACACACAAGCAAGGTTATTCAAAAAGAATCCAAATTGGAATGCATACACCTATGCATGCTTTCATATTTTTAATTTGAAAAGTTTTTGTTAACCCTAAATTTGATGATTAAAGTTTGATGATCCAAGTTTAGTATTTTTGGGATGTTACACAATGACTGGTTACGTTCGGTGAACAAGGACTTAGTGACTGTTGGCTGCACCGACGAGGAAAAAGTCAGGTTTGTAGCACATCTGCTCGAAGGACCAGCAGCAACATGGTGGGACAACTTTCAGATCACCACTCCCCTTGAGGATGTAACTTGGGATATTTTTGAGGATGGTTTCCGTATAGCTCACATCTCATCCGGAGTGATGAACGTGAAGAAAAAGGAGTTCCACAATCTAAAAACAGCGTCATCATAGTGTGGCTGAGTACATCGAGGAGTTCAACAATCTGGCGCGCTATGCACCGGATGAAGTGGATACTGATGCTAAGAGGAAAGAGAAATTCCTCAAAGGACTTAATGATGAGTTGAACCTGCAACTGTTTGTTGCCTATGTTCCAACTTACCAATCACTCTGTGACAAAGCCACCATCTTGGAAAAAAAGATGAAACAAGTTGAGAACAAAATGAGGAAGCATAGCCTTGACAAGTATCACTCAGGATCATCACAAAAGAAGTGTTCATTCAAAAAGAGCAATGGAAATTATGGATCACATCAGCATGAAGGAAATGGACACACTCATTATAAGAATCACCACAACAACAATGGAAGTGATAATAATACTGGGAATGATACTGACAATGGAGATGACCTTGGTCAGAACCAACATGGCAATCCCAAGAAGAAGGACATTAGCCATTTGTAGTGCTATAATTGTAAGGAACTTGGACACTATGCATCAGACTGTCCTGAGAAGAAAAAGAATAAGGATGCTAGAAACTCAAAAGGAAGCAATACCAATGTAGCCCAGAAAGGACATGTGAACCACATCAACAAGTATGGAACCCTTGAAGAATTAGATGATGTGGATGGCAGGATTTAGCTAACTCAGTTGAGTCATATAAGGATCCCTTGTTTGGATATCAATTATTGAACCCATAGTCAAGTGAACCATCAATGTAACCCTACAAACTTTCTTTTTAAGGGTGGTAGTACCCTAGTTGTCTTCAAGCCAACTTGTAACCTCTAGCCTTCCCAAATCTCGGGATGAGATTTCTTTTAAGGGTGGTAGCCTGTCACATCCCAAAAATTTCCAAATTTTGAAATGTGAAAAATAAATAAACAAAATAAATAATTGTTGAAATTTAGGGTGAAAAGAAACTTTTTGATTCCAACTGGAAACATCAAAACCCATCTTGAACAAACTTTGAATGAAAAGGGAATCAAACAAAATTTCAATCAAGTGAAATACATTCATCAATGAATGTATCTTGAAATTTAAACACTTGGAAAAGTTAAACCAATCCCTAAAAACCCTAATGGAATAATTCATTTCCAAGATCTCTCTAAGACTATTGATTTGATCCATATAAAAATTTGTCAACAAACATTTATAAATGATCAAGAATGATAAATAAAAATATTATAAAACCATAGGAATTGGTTTCATTAAATTTGGAACCTTGGATAAAACTTATGAATTTAATAAGATAAAAGGAATTAATTTCCAAAGATAATAAAGCCTCTATCAAAAATCCATACCAAATCTTGAGCAAATAAATCCTAAAGATATTTAAAAAGATAAATGAACATTAAATAAAATTATACAAATTGGAATCACCAATTTTGGATCTATAAATAAAAAAATATAAATTTTATAAGGCAAATAAATAAGGTATATTTAAAAGCCAAATTAAACCTTGGTCAAATCCATAAACAAATGAAAGTTATTGAATAATAAAAAGGAGAAAAGGATTATTTAAATAAAATCATAAGGATTAAATAATATCCAATTTTATTAAAATAAAGACAAATTGCCTAAACTAAATAAATAATAAATCCCAAGACAATTATTTAGAAGAAAATTTAAATCTTGAATTAAATTCATAAGAAAATGGAATAAAGATAATTCAAATAAAATAAAGAGATAAAGAATATTCAAATAAAATTATATGGGCATTAACCATATTCAAATTATTTAAATAAAGATAAAATCCCTAATAGAAATGATTAATTAAATCATAAGAAATAATAAATTGGAATTTGCCCAAGTGGAATAAAAGTTACTTAATTTACTTAAATGGAATCAAAGAATTATTTGAATAAAATTTATATGGGATTAAAACCATATTTGATTTTATTTGAATAAAGACAATTACCCAATTTAAATGATTAATAAACCATATTAAAATATTTTAGATAATTCAAAGTGAATGATTTGCACTATTGAATAAATAAAACCTACTGGAAAAGGTTTGGTAAAAATTGTAATTCAAATAGAAGTTTGAAATATACTTAAAATCTTATTTGAAAGAAGACAAGTGCCTATTTTAAATAAATAATAAACCATAAATGAATAAAAGAATTATTCCAAAATGGTCTTAAAAAATACATTTATAAACAGTATTAAAATATATTTAAAGTTTGGAAAAGTTTTGAATTAAAAAGAGGGTTTCAAATCATTTGAATAAAATCAAAACAGAAAATGAAAACAGAAAAAGAAAAAGAAACCAGAAAGAAAAAATAAGAAAAGACCCAACCCAGCCTAACCAGCCCACCAGGCCCAACTCGCAGCCCACCTCCCTCTCCCCCTCTGAAATGTTTTCTCACCCCTAGATAAACCCACTCATTCACTGAACGCGGGACTCCACTAGTAACTCTCCACCTTGCTGACAGCGCAACCCCACCACCAGCTGGACATTGTCTTCAACCCATGACCATTTCTCCCCTCTTTCCTCCGAACGTTGCTGCCGTTGATTGCGAGTCATAATTAGCATTGAATCCGTGAGTTAACCACGCCGTGCCTCTGCCTACTTGAGCGCCTCCCTCCCCTCTCTCTTTCCCCTTAGATCCCATCCCACCGGAGCCACCAGGCTGCTGCGATTTCTACTCGCAACCTTCTCTGCTCCGGCGAGGCTCGGTGCGAATTCCGGCGAGAACATCCACCCCCACTACCCCTGGTTTCCACGAGAGTACTCGCCAGCACCAGACGCACCTGCCAGTGCCTCCCTCTCGCCCGCGCATGCCCCCTAGCATTGGCAACCTCGACGAACATAGCGCCACCGCCATCTGCCCCTCTCCGGCGACCTTTTCCTGGTAAACCTGACCTCCACTTTCCCCCTGGATGACACTCGCATACTCACCTTCACCTTACGCATCTAACGTGACCCTTTGCTGGCTTCCTTCTGCTTTGTAGCCTCACCAATGTCACAGCCCGAACGCACCCGTCGTTAGCAACATCTCCGGCGAGCAATCCCCTTCGCTCACGTGCGCCCCTTGGACTATGGCAACCACCTTGAGCTTCACTGCAACCACGCGAGCACGGTAAGCACCTCCGTTCCCTCTCTTGCTTCCAGGTTGCACCGTACCGTAGCTGACAGAGCCGCGCCGTCGCTTGTTGCTAGTTTGCGCCGCCAGACTTTGGCTAGTGCACCACAGCCGTTAGATCCTGATCGTAGAGGTAGAAATAGATAACTTAATGAACCGTCATCGCTTGATTTGTGCCACAGGATTCTAGTTAGATCTGATGCTCCACATCACATGATCCTGCTGAACCGGTACCAACGAATAAGAATCAGCCACGTGGCCCAGTCTGTGTTATAAAAACCAGAAACATTTCGATTAGTTGTTAGATTTTGTAAAATTCATAACTTTAAATCTACACGTCCAAAATTTACAAATTTTATATCATTGGAATCAGGAAAAAGAATACTTTGCAACCATGCCCTTTGTTTAACATTTTGCTTCTAGAAAATTGACTATTTTTGCAGAAACATATTTAGGCTTAGTTTGTGTATAAAATTTATTCTAAAAATGTTTTTAGGGTAAAATATTTTGTAAATGGTTTGTTTTGAACCTACTGACCATAAAAACCAACTTTTTGATTTAAAAATATATTTTATGAACCCTAGAAAAATTATTCTTTGAATAAAAAGCATCTCTAGTAAAATAAAAATGGTGCTTGATTTAAAAATGGTTTTTGAGTGAAACCTTTTCTAAATTATTTTGTTTTTTTAACACTTTGACCATAAACACTAACATTTGTGTTTAAAAATATATTTGGCAAACACTAGAAATTATTACTTTGATTTAAATCATTTCTAGCAAAACAAAAATGATTTAAAGTGGCCATTTTCACTAACTTAATATCAAATAATTTTGCCACTTTTATAAATGACAATAGGTGTTTTAAAATGTTTATAACCTATTAGAAACCACTTTTCCAACTAAAACAATCTTTTGCATCCTTGCATGCATTGCTTTGTTTTTATTATTTTATGTGATGAATTGTTTGAATGCTAGTTTTGAATGTGTGCCTTGCTTGATTGAATTGTAGTGAACTTTGAAGAGTTTGACAATTGCAAGATCAAGGAGTGAATCTATATTCTCTACTAAAAAGGCAAGTGGTGCTTCATACTTTTGTCCTATTATTTTCACTATGCATTAGTGATATTTTGAGTAGGACTTGCTTGGAATTTTCTAAGTATAAGCTATGCCCTGGGAAATCCTAGTAGATGATACCTTAGTAGAATTTTATCTAAGTTAAGATTCTTGCTACTATTATGCTTAGCCTAGCTAGTAGAAAACAAGGGTGGATTATATTCATGTTATGTGATATTTCTAAGTCAATGACTTGTGTTTTGTCTAATAAAACAACTATGTGAATGAATCACCTCGGTGGAATGGTGTGAATGGTTTGTGTTGAGTGGTTACCTAGGGCCCATATTCATGGCCTACCCTAGTGTATCTCACTTGTGGAAAGCCACCCAGGAACAAAGATATTTGAGATGTCAAATGTTGAGAAGCTTCAAGTGCAGCCACATGGCAATATGGGCTCTGCCTGGATCATATAGGTTGCAATAACTTAGCCAAATGGACAGTTGGTGGTAGGGGGTGATAGGTTTGGAGCGCGTCCATTTTAGTCTAAGGGAAGGCTTCTGAAAGATCTTGTCTTGATGAATGTCGAGTCTTGTGGGGAAAGTGCACCACCTCTCGAGAAGGAAAAATCTAAGTACTTACGTACGGGGTCAACAACGACGACCCCATCATACTCAAGAACCCAATTTGGAGGGCGCCAACACCTCAGCCTTCGAGGCAACGACGCACACCTGCACCGTCGAGCTGGTCCCAGGTGACTCCAGCTAGACGGTGACGATCGGGACGGGCATGAGCCCAGCATAGGAAGGCGTGCTCATCGAGTTCCTCCGTGAGAACAGGGACATCTTCGCATGGAAGCCCTCTAACATGCCTGGTGTCCCTAGGGAACTCGTTGAGAACAAACTCAACACCGACCCCAAAGTGCGACCCGTCAAGAAGTCGCTGCGGCCCTTCAATGAAGAGCGCCGCCGAGCCATCGCCGAGGAGGTGCAGCGTCTACTCGCTGCAGGCTTCATCCGTCCAATCAAATACTCCAAGTGGCTGGCAAACCCAGTCCTGGTCGAGAAGAAAAATGGGACCTGGAGGATGTGTATCGACTACACAAACTTAAACAACGCCTGCCCGAAGGAGCAATTCGTCCTCCCGCGGATCAACCAAATAATCGACTCCACCGCGGGCTCGGAGTCGCTGTGTTTCCTCGATGCCTACTCTGGGTACAACCAGATCAAAATGGTTGTCGAGGACGAGGAAAAGACGGCATTCATCACGCCATTCGGAGCCTTCTGCTACACCGCCATGACCTTCGGCCTCAAGAACGCCGGGGCGACCTACCAGCGGTGCATGCAGGAATGCCTTGCGAGCCAAAATGGCCGCAATATCCACGTCTACATCGACGACGTGGTAGTGAAGTCCGCTCGCTAGGGCGATCTACTCGCCAACCTGGCGGAAACATTTGCCAACCTGAGAAAATACAAGATAAAGCTAAACCCAGGCAAATGCACCTTCGGTGTACCAGCAGGGCAACTACTGGGGTACGTCGTCTCCAAGCGCGGGATCGAGGCGAACCCCACCAAGATCGACACGATCGCTCGACTCGGCAAACCCGAGTGCCTGCGCGACGTCCAGAAGCTGGCCGGGCGAGTCGCGGCTCTCAGCCGCTTCATCCCCCGATTGGGCGAAAAGGCGATGCCCCTATACCGCCTGATGCGGAAGAACCCCACCTTCCAGTGGGACAAGGAGGCGGACGACGCACTCCGCGACCTCAAGAAGGTGCTACTCACAGCACCGCTACTCGCCGCCCCCGTCGACAAAGAACCCATGTTGGTCTACGTCGCGGCTTCCGAGCGCGTCGTCAGCGCCGTCATGGTCGTCGAGCGGCCAGAGGAAGGAAAGGCGCGCCCAGTACAACGACCGGTGTACTATATCAGTGAGGTCCTCACCGAGTCGCGCCAGCGGTACCCGCAATACCAGAAACTGGTGTACGCAGTCTTCAGAGCACAACGGCGACTGCCGCACTACTTCCAGGAGCACCCGATCACGGTCGTCTCCTCAGCACCGTTGCAGGACATCATCCGCAACCGTGAGGCGACCGGGCGAGTCGCCAAGTGGGCCGTCGAAATCGGCGTCCACAACATCAAGTACGAGCCACGAAAAGCGATCAAGTCGCAGGCTCTCGCGGACTTCATCGCCGACTGGGAAGAGGCCCAGCAGCCGAAAAAGTTGCCGTACCTCCACTACTGGAGCCTGCACTTCGACGGCTCCAAGAACGCATACGGCGCAGGAGCAGGGATCGTGTTGACTTCCCCGAAGGGCGACAAGCTCCGCTACGTCCTCTGCCTCGACTTCACCCCCTGCACCAACAACATGGCCGAGTACGAGGCACTACTCCACGGCATGCGAGCTGCCAAGGAGATGAATGTCAACCGCCTACGCTGCTACGGAGACTCCGACCTCGTCGCTGGGCAAGTCGCTGGCACCTGCGACGCCGTCTCTCCCACCATGGCGGCATACCGCCAAGCAGTGGACAAGCTGGGCGGACACTTCGCAGGCTACTCCGTCGAGTGGATCGACGGGCGGAAGAACGAGGAGGCCGACGCACTCTCTCGCATCGTGTCGGCTTGACTCGCACCACCCGCCGGCGTCTTCCTCGACATGATCACCAAGACGTCCGTCTCTCCCCCAAGGGAGATCGACATCGGAGTCCCGCTGCAACCAGAGGCAGCCTTGGTTGCACTCATCGCCGAGCCAGAAGACTGGACTAGGCCGTACATCGCCTACCTAGAGGGAGGCACCTTGCCGGCAGACGAAACAGACACCCGAATGATAACGCGACGCTACAAATCCTTCGTCATCATCGACGGCGAGCTCCACAAGCGCAGCGTGACCGGCGTGTTCCAACGCTGCGTCCAACCCGCCGAAGGACGCAAGATCCTCCACGACATCCACTCCGGTGACTGCGGCCACCACGCCGGAGCCCGCTCTCTGGTCGCAAAGGCTATGCGACACGGCTTCTACTGGCCCACCGCACACGCCGACGCCATCGACATTGTCCAGCGGTGCGCCGGGTGCCAGAAGTACGCCAACCAGACACACGTGCCGAGCTCAGCGCTCAAGATAATCCCCATCACCTGGCCATTCGCCGCGTGGGGCATGGACATGGTAGGCCCTTTCAAAAAGGCCCCCTCCGGCTTCACCCACCTCCTAGTCTCGGTCGACAAATTCACAAAGCGGGTGGAGGCCAAGCCAGTCCGGAAATGCGACGGGAAGACCGCCACCAAATTCCTACGCGAGCTCATATATCGCTACGGGTTCCCAAACAGCATCATCACGGACAACGGCACCAACTTTGCCAAAGGAGCCATGGCCGAGTTCTGCGAGGAACATCACATCCGACTCGACCTCGCGTCAGTCGCCCACCTGGAGTCCAACGGCCAGGCGGAACGGACCAACCAGAGCATCCTCCACGGCCTGAAGCCGCGGCTCCAAGTACCACTCGAGCGCACTGCCGGGTGCTGGGTCAAGGAGCTACCCTCCGTCATCTGGGGTATCCGCACCTCGGTCAACAGGTCGACAGGGTTCAACCCCTTCTTCATGGTGTATGGCGCCGAGGCAGTCATGCCTACCAACCTCGAGCACGACTCACCAAGGGTCGTCCACTACACGGAGGCTGCGAACGAACTCGCACGTCAGGATGGAGTCGATCAACTCAACGAGGCAAGCGACCTAGCTTGCTCACGCACTGCCATCTACCAGCAAGGACTCCACCGCTACCACAGCCGGCGGGTGAAAACTCGCACCTTCCAGGAAGGCGACCTGGTGCTGCGCCTCATCCAGGACAAGAAGGGCATGCACAAGCTCTCGCCCCCATGGGAGGGACCATTCGCCATCGGGCGAGTACTCGGCAACGACGCCTACTACCTCACCGACGTCCGTGGAGACGGAAAACTCGGCGTCAAGCGACCATGGAATGTAAACCTCCTACGGAAGTTCTACACCTAGAATTCCACATATGTATCCTCCAGTCGCTATGAAATAAAACATATTGGTTACCGCAAATTGTGTCTACTCTCCGTGTCTTGTGCCACTCGCACTCGTAGTAACAGCACCAAGCTAACTGCAGGAGTCAACCTCTGGTACAGCGATCGGCACGGCCAAGTAGTGCGCTACGAGGGCACTGGGTTACCCCAGGACTCGTAACGTCCATGAAAAACGCCTACCCGGAGCCCCATTGGAGTCACCTAGCTCGACTGGCTTAACGAGCCAAGACATCTGCCTTCGCTCCTCACAGCGACCATGATCCTCCGCGTCCTCGACACAGCGACTCGAACGGCCAAGTACCACGCTCGGGGACTGACGACCAGTTCAGCGCGAGCGACTAGGGAAAAATGCCAAGTACGAGAGCGTGCCCAGGACTCGCCATGCGACTGACCCAACGGGACAGGCAGGAGTGATGCGCTCACTCTGACGCGCCCAGTCCTCACCCACCCTAGAGCCACGACTAGAACCACCAAGTACCACGCTCGGGGACTTGGCTACCCGACCTCGTTCGCGCAAGGGAAAGCGGTGAAGTAAAGAGCACTCATGGGAGTCGCCCTGCGACTAGCTTTCCAAGCTCGGGCGAGTCGACCTCAATAACAAAACGCTCAAAACCGCAAACACATAAACAAATGAGATAAACCCCATAAAAAGGGCGGACGCGCTCGGGGACTCGTTCAACCCTAAATCTCAAACGCAAGACAATTCACAAAATAACACGACATCCCATTGTAGCAGATCAAAATACAAGTTGCGCCTAATGGCCGAACTGCTACTAACGCCCCAGGGCACAACGTTTTATTCCGTAGGCTTCGACGTCGACTCGCCACCACCCTTGCGGTTGCGAATGAAGGGAGTGTACGGGTTCGACGGGTACGTCGCCAGCTCACCCGCCATCGCCGCACGGAAGGGCTGCTCGATCTTGAAGTCCCGGTGCGGCGGCTCGGGGTCGTTGGGCGCGACGATCGTCTCCTGATAAGGAAGGAGATCGCCCATCGACCAAACACGATCGGAGTATACCGCGGCACGGTCCGTCAGCTTCAGCACCTCGGTAATCTCCACCGAGCCCGTCGACGATGGGTAGCCACTCGTCACGTCGTCCAGATCGAAATCCTCTGGGAAGTGGGCGAGCCCAAGGCTGAGCGTCGTCGCCGCCCCGCGCCGGAATGCCGACCGCATCATGAACTCGACGACCGACGGCGCCTTCTCCAAGTACCGCCACACTTCGACGAGGTCGTTGGGAATCACTTCCGTGGGCGACATCTCCTGAAGATACGCCCGAATGCAAGCCGCGGAAAAAGTGGCCGAGTCGACCAGAGTGGCCACACAGTGCCGCGCGTCGTACGACTGCGGCTCCTCCGTGCTGTCGATGATCCGACCTGCGGATAGTGGGTGGCAGTGAGTACATCAAAGATCACACAATGCAAATATTACAGGCAGAGGCAGGCACACTCACCAATCAAAGGACGAGAGAGATCCGTGATGAAGCTTTGAAGAGAGTAGTCGTCTTGTAGCCCAGCAACAAGGGCGTCAGAGACCTTACGCTCCTCAGCGGCGACCGTAACAGCAGCCTTGGCCCGCCCATCCGCTGAACTCGCCTCCTCCTTTGCTTCCTTAAGCTCGCGCTCAAGGTCGGCGATCCGCTTCTCAGCCAAGCTCAACGCAGATTGAGCCGCCGTCAATTCACTCGCCAGGACAAGGCCCTGGCGGACCTCCTCTGCCTTCGCAGCAATCGCCTGGAGTCCCTTGTTCGCCTCTTGGATGGCAACAAGTTCCTTCTCCGCGCGACATTTCGCAGCAAGCCGGTCGGCTGATTCACGCTGCAAACCCTGTGCAAAAGTCAAACAGTTAAGAAAAACGAAATCCTAAGTGCCCACCCGCTGAAATTCAGCGACTGGACACTCGGGGACTGGAGATCAAAAATTCTAAGTGCCCACCCGCTGAAATTCAGCGAATGGACACTCAGGGACTGGAGATCAAAAATCCTAAGTGCCCACTCGCTGAAACTCAGCGACTAGACACTCGGGGACTGGGCGCGAGAAATAAAAACAAAACACCAAAAGAATCGACCCACGCATTCAAGGCCCGATCCTCGGGGACTGGACATACCTGGATGGCTGCGCCAAGCATGCCATGAAGCAGTAACGCATCCACGGATGCGAGAAGAGCCGGAGTGTGCCCACGACGCTGCTCGACCTCCATTTCGGCGACCCTAGGTACGCGGCTCGATGGCGTGGTACCACTCTGGCCATGAAGCGGGGGAAGGTCGTGATGGATGCGCTAGCACCAAAAGAGGCCGGCTCTGGCCATGAAGCGGGGGAAGGTCGCGATGGATGCGCCAGCACCAAAAGAGGCCGGCTCTGGCCATGAAGCGGGGGAAGGTCACGATGGATGCGCCAGCACCAAAAGAGGCCGGCTCGGCCATCCCAGGCAAGGAAGCACCCTCCTTGATCTTCAAGGCCGCCTCCGCCGCAGGATCACTCAGAGCAATTGTTGTGTCGTCAGACACCGTGACGACATCGTCGCCCTTGGCCTTCTTTGCACTGTCTGTGGGGGCAGCGACCTCATCAGCCTTCCTCTTCCGAGAGGGATCCTCCTCGGCGATGACTGGCGGCACTTTGGACACGGACGGGTGGCCTATCTTTTTAACTCCAGTCCTGCAAATTGGTTACATGAGCAAAGTGGTCCAAATACAACGAAAGGTAAGGAAGGAGAATAAAACTCACTTGGCGACTGGTATGAACCGCAGCCCCGTGCGGATGCTAGCCGGCTTCTCCAGTTCGGGGCCCAGTTTCCTACTGAGGCCCATCTCCAGAACGTCATGCGCCCAAGACACGGACGGCCTCTTTGTTGATGAAGCCACGATAGGAGCCTCCGAAACGATTGCGGCAGGAGCTCTCCTGGGAGGCGAAGCTGCCGCGGCTGGAACAGCCCCCGACCCAGAGACTGGGGCGAACGGGGGAGGAATCGAGGCCAGAGGTACCTCGCTCAGGACGGCGGTGACATCTGGTGCTGCCGTCGTCTGTGGCGCTTCTTCCCTGGCCAGGCTGGTGGCATCAGAACTACTCGCCGAACGAGGCGGAGATGCCTGTCTCGCTGGCTTCATCTTCCTCTTCGGAGGGGCCTTCACTTCCTTCTTCTTCTTCTTTTTTGACGGAGTGGCCTCGCGACGCGAGGTGTGCTCGGGAAGCTCGTCATCGTCATCGTCATGACGTTCAAGACTTCTACTCGCCTCGAGTTCGTGCTGACGCTGCCCGCGAGTTTTGCGAACCAGTGGGGCGGCCTCTTCCTCGGACTCGTCGTCATCATAGCTCATGTCGCTCTCGGCGCTGCCCTTGGTGGGAGGCGACTTGCCCCCGTCCTGGACGGACGAGCTCGAGTTCTCGTCGTCCGCTGGCGGAAGCCACCCTTCCACCACTTGAAATAACTGCAGCAAGCATGAAATAATATCAATATAACCGCGACAGCATCAACTGCGACTGCGAATGGTAGAAAATGACTTACCGTCGGGGCTGGATGCTTCGCGGTGTGAAGCGACCAGCCTTCGCGTCGGTACACGCTGGGTGATCTTCTTCAACGCCGGGACGTAGTCCTCGAGTTTCCACTCGGCGAGGCAGGATTTCGTCGAGTCTTCCCGGCCTGTGTACTCGTACATGTAATGGTCACGGCGGGCCAGGGGAACAAGTCGCCGCCCAAGCCAACAGTTGTACAAATTGATGGTCTGAAGACCCTTCTTCTTCAAGCCGTGGATGGTTCGAAGCATCTCATCCATGACACTCCGCTGGTCTGTTGGGAGCTTGCCGACTTGGAGTCGGCGTGGTTCGGGCCGGTCGGCGGAGTACCTTGGGATCGCCACCTCGCCGTCTGGGGTCGCCTCGGTGACGTAAAACCAGGACTTGTTCCACTCGCTTGCCGCCTTGGCAGGTAGCATCAGGTCGAAGAAGGAGGCTTTCGACTTGAGCTGGAACGTCAGGCCACCCGCCGCCAGCATTGGGTCGCCTGATTCTTCACGACTAATCCTCCCGTGGAACAGATCTTGCCACGGGGGTAAGTAGGGCCTGCAGCCCAGGTAGCACTCCCAGAACGCCACGAAGATGGCGAGCTGCTCGATGCTGTGCGGGCCCAGGTCCGATGACTGAATCCCGTAGAAGGCGCAGAAGCGACGGAAGAAGAGAGATGTGGGAAACCCCAGCCCCCGCTCTAGGTGGCTGGTGAAGCAGACGAATTCTCCCTCGCGCGGGTCCGGAGTCACCTCTCCGGCCGCGGGGATGCGCCACCTGTCGGCGCGCAGGATCCCGTCTTCCTCGAAAGATGCCAGTAGCTCTCTCGTGCATTTGGACCTGCCACATGGTTCGGTGGAGGGGGCCATTGGCGGAAAGGTTCGTGGAGGTCGGAGGATTTTGGATCGGTTGTATCGCGATGCAGATGAAAACAGAGATGCGCAAAATCAGAGGAAATGACGAGAGGGTGGTTCTCCAATCGCCTACCATTTCCTTTATATAGCAGTTGTTACCCGCCAAATTAAGGAGCCGTTACCACGCGGTGATTATGCCAAAAGTTACCGTTGGATTATTCCAACGGCTACTTTTGACTGCGTCTGACGGTCCAACTTCATCCATTGGACTCGCCGACCTTATCACTACAACAGTGACTAAATATTTCGCCGACGCGTTCGCCGAGCTGCGACCAGAATAACTAGTTTTTTCCTTTGTTCAGGAGCCCTCCACCGATTCGACTGGGTGTCCGCATTGGACCCGTATGCTCCGACTACCAGCAACCACCTGCGCCCAATCGACGGCGGCCTCGGGGACTACTGATGGGGATATGCCTACCGGGTATACCTGAGGGCGCTTCCTCGCCCAGGAACTGGCGAGTGGGCCTGCGGGATGGCGACTGGATCAAGACCTGGCGTGGATCCAAGCAACTGGAAGCTGAAGGCCCAGGAGAGTAGATAGGCCTAGTCGGATTAGGTTAAACGAGTACCGAAACCTTAACTGATTCGGTTGGGATATGTAAACCCTAGGGAGGGTGAGTCTATATAAACCTCCCTACAGGGCGTGTAGAGGATACGATCCACCATCCACCCAAGCGACTCGCCGCCTAGCCGTCTAGCTCGCCCTATTGTACCTTCATCATAATACAATCTAGCAGGAGTAGGTCTTTACCCTCCGAGGGACCGAACCTGGGTAAAACCCTGTGTCTCCGCCCTCATCTCGGACCGCAGATGGCTGGCCGCCCTTGCCCTTCGTTCTACTACTCGCTGCCGATTGCAGCGTCTGTCGTGGTCATTCCCACGACACTTAGTCATGTCCCCAGAAATGGACAATTTGAGTATCAAGACATGGAAGCTATCAAGGATCTCCTCATCCCAATTTCTAAGTTAAAAGCTTGTGGTTGAACAAGGGTTAAAGGATCACCGATTTCTATTGGTAGATGCCTTGGGTGATTTTGACAAACAAAAACTTAGTGTTTTCAACTTATAAGGAAAATCTATTTTGAGCAAAGCAAGCCTAAGCTTCACTTAGCCAAATGCATATAGATGATAGGTACCACTATTCTACCATAGTATCACTTTTCAATACAATTCAAATGTATTGACCCTTGTGGCTGTAACTTATTATGTTGCAGGTTTGTTTGATGTTAGTGAAGTGTGTGTTGATTAGGATTACAAGTCTACAACCAACATGATTCCCGTGGCACTTTGAAGATGAAGGACTCCATGCTACATAGTTATTTCTACTACATTGTAATAAGATAGCCAAATGAGCTATGTAAGATGTAATGAAATATTTTATTCCTGGTTATAATATTGTATTATGATCTTTGTTTCTTGATATTACATCTTAAATTGTGGATGCTAGCTATTGATCCAGGGACTAGCATTGTAAACACAGGGATCTCTACCTTATTAGGTTGGGACCTCTACAGTCCTGCTCCAACATAGCTGAGCCCTGCGAGTGGTAAATAGAGCAATGTAAAGTCTGTATATTGTCAAGTGGGCTTTTGTGCCATTGTAAAGTTGTAAGTACGTATTGGCACGTAGTCCTTTTCTTTAGCCTAACGTGGTCAGCTACTCAGGGTGATGCGTCGTTGTTAGAATCGACGAAGTCGTAAGGTTAGGCGCATCCCCCGAGCGTATTTTAAGGATGTAAATGTATACAGGAGGGAAATATTTGGGCCAAGGGACTTATATTTTATTCATCATAAAGCAGGAGGTATAAGTATTCGGCTGAGTAGCCTTATTGAAAGTAAAAGACAACTAGGGGTACAAGCATCACAGTTGTGCGACGTTCCAGGGGTTGGAGTATTCGACTCCGGACTCAACGTTCTTTAGGTGGTCGGCGCCACCTGGGATTACTTTATTAACCACGTAAGGTCCTTCCGAGGGTGATTCGAGATTCAGGTGCCCTTTTGCTTGAGTCACAGGACCTTCGATGAAGGACCTTGGGCGCAACTGTCGGCTATGGTAGTTGCGGAGACTTTGTTGGTATACCGTCGAACGAGCTGTGGTGATGTCGCAAGCTTCATCCAGTGTGTCGACTGCGTCTTCGAGTGCGGCTGATGATTCGGCTTCACTGTAGGCGAGGACCCATGGGGCCTTGTAGCGTACCGTGGCGGGCAGCATTGCTTCGGCTCTGTGCACCATGAAGAAGGGCGTGTAGCCGGTAGAGCTTTTTGGCGTTGTGCATAGGCTCCAGAGGACGGAGGGTAGCTCCTCCACCCAGGGTCCCTCCAACCTTTCGAGTGGGCGTAGCAACCGCTTCTTAATGTCGTTGCAGACGAGACCGTTGGCCTTTTCGACCTGCCTATTGGTCTGCGGGTGCGCCACGGAGGCGTATGTGAGGTTGATGTCGAGCTCTTCGCAGAAGTCTCGGAATTCCTTCCAGGTGAAGTTAGAGCCATTGTCAGTTATGATGTTGTGAGGCACTCCGAACCTGTATACGATGGATTGTAAGAACTTAATGGCAGAAGCGCCAGTTTGGTTAGTGACAGGCATGGCCTCGATCCACTTCGTGAATTCCTCGACTGCCACCAGGAGGAATACATGCCTTCCGGGTGAGGACTTCTGGATCTTGCCGACCATGTCGAGTCCCCATTGGGCGAAGGGCCAGGCCAATGGTATGAGCCACAGCTCTAATCCTAGCGTGCGAGGATTATCGGCGAACCTTTGGCAGGCGTTGCACTTTTGGACGATGTCCTTGGTGTCGCACATCATGGTTGGCAAGTAGAAGCCAGTTCAGAGCCTTGGTGACAAGGGCGCGGCTGCCTGCGTGGTGGCCACCTTCATGGATGTCAAGGAGAATGCTCTTCACATCACTATTGGTGACGTATCGTTGGAACACACCTAAAATGATGTGCTTGTACAACTCGTCATTGATGATGGTGGAGGCCTTTGATCGGCGGGCATTGTGTCGAGTGTCTGTTGGGTCCTCAGGCAGTTGTTTGCTCACCAGGTACTTGACGTATGGTTGATTCCATGTTTTCTAGACTACCAGGACCTGCATTTGGCTCACCAGTTCGACCTCTGTGTCAAACTCTTTGGGTCCTTCGGTTTTGTCAGGTGGTGTAGCCCCCCAAGTATCCCGCAGCATCGGTTGTGTCCTTCAGGAGTTTTTGTTTGATGGAGGGAACACAGATTTGCTCGAGGAACACACCTGGTGACACTGGGGCACAAGTGGAACCGATGTTGGCGAGTTTGTCAGCCTCTTCATTGTTTTCCCTACCAACATGTCGGAGTTTGCAGCCGTCGAAGTCTCCTTCGAGTGAGTTGTAGAGCGCACGATATGCGATCATGTTTGCGCTATGGGCGTCATATTCATTCATCGTCTGCTGGACGACAAGGTTGGAGTCACCGTAGATGATGAGGCGTGTGTCACCACACACTTTGGCCATCCACATGCCATGCAGGAGTGCCTTGTACTCATCCTCATTGTTGGATGCACGGAACTTCATCCGCAGCATGTATCTCATCTTATCCCCTTGAGGGGACATCAAGATCACTCCGGCTCCTGCTCCAGCCTCGCGCTTGGAGCCGTCTAAGTGCATTGTCCAGGACTGGGACATGTCCGGAGTGTCCGGTAGCTGGATCTCCATCGAGTGGACGAAGAATTCAGGCAACACCTGAGACTTGATGGCGGTGCGACGCTCGTAGATGATGTCCCGAGGGGACAGCTCGATGCCCCATCAGGCTACTCGCCCGTAGCTTAGGGGTTGTTCAGGATGTTTGACAATGGTGCGACATTGACCACCATGATCTGATGTTCCTAGAAGTAGTGGCACAATCGACACACCATCATGAATACACCGTAGGCGATCTTTTGGTAGTGGGGATATCTGTGCTTTGTTGGCGTCGGTACCTCGCTGAGGTAGTAGACTGTTTTCTGTACCCGTGGGTTTTGCCATCTTCGTGTCGTTTAACCGCGAGGGCAGTGCTGACCACCTAGTGCGTGGCTGCGATGTATAGAAGCATGGGCTCCCTCTCCTTTGGTGTTACCAGTACTGGATATGTGGAGAGTAAGCTCTTGAGGTCTTCGAATGTCTCATCGGCTTCGGCCGTCCACTTAAACTTCTCGGCCCTGCGCAGCAGCTGGAAGAATTGGAGAGCCTTTTTGCACATGCGGCTGATGAATTTGTTGAGAGTCGTGATTCGCCCAGGTAGCTGCTGGACTCCTTTGACGTGCTTTGGCATTTCCATGGCTAGTATAGCCCTAATTTTCTTTAGGTTAGCCCCGATTCCTCGTTGAGAGATGAAGTACCTAAGAAGTTGCCCGGACAGGATGCCGAAGGAAAACTTTTCCGGGTTTAGCTTGATCTTGTAGCGATCAAGGTTGTCGAACGTCTTGCAGAGATCGTCGATCCGTGTTCGAGCTTCCTTTTTCTTGATTACTATGTCGTCTACATAGACCTGGACGTTGCGGCTGATCTAGATCTTCAGGCATGCCTGCATGCACCTTTGGTAGGTGGCGCCTGCGTTCTTGAGCCTAAAAGGCATCGTGTTGTAACATAACACCCCAAACAGTGTGATGAACATCGTCTTTTCTTGATCTTTGACCTTCAGTCGAATTTGATTGTAGCCTGAGTAGTCGTCGAGGAAGAAGAGTCTCTCGCATCATGCAATGGAGTCGATGATTTGGTCGATCCATGGTAGAGGGCAGTGGTCCTTAGGACAATGCTTGTTAAGCGCCGTGAAGTCCACACACATCCGCAGGATGTCTGTGTCCTTCTTAGGGACCAGCACGGGGTTGGCTACCTAGGTGCTTTCCTTTATCTCCCTTACGAAGTTGGCGTCTAGGAGTCTGTTGACTTTGATGCCAATCGCTTCAGCTCTTTTCTCGGACAGTCCACGCATCGACTGCTTCACCGATTTTGCGTTCGGAAACACATTAAGTGCATGCTCGGTGAATTCCCAGGGAACTCCTGGCATGTCCGCAGGACACCAGGCGAATATTTCCCATCGATCACGGAGTAATTTGACAAGCACGAGTTCCTATGCGGGACTCAGGTCATTGGCGATAAAAGCCGTCTTGGAAGGGTCCATCGGGTGGACCTGCACCTTTTTGGTATTGGCTGTGGTGTCGAATGACATGTCAGGTGCGTTTTTCCTGGTGACTGGGGGCAGGCTGTTGTCTGTTGACTCCTTTAGCCTTGCGAGCTCCTCCTGCATGCCGAATGACTGGGAGATTCTGTTGAAGTCCCTATCACAGCTGTCTAACTTGGTAGAGATTCCTAGGACGATGATGACACAGTTGGGCATTGGCATCTTCAGCAGAAGGTACACATAATGTGGCACTTCCAGGAATCTTGTGAATGCCACCCGCCCGAGGAGGTACTATGAGGGCTAGTCCACCACCTCGAACTCGAGCCGCTCGCGCCTGAAGTTGCTGGGGGTGCCGAAGCCATATTTTGCCTAGGGGGTATATGCCCTTCCCTAGAAAGATGCCATGGAATGTCGTGTCTGATGCCTCCAGGCTGCATAGCGGGACCCGCATAACTGCGAGTGTGCTGGCAAACATCAGGTTGATGTCGCTACTGCCGTCCATGTAGACGCGACTCATCTCGAATCCCCCAATCTGCGCCTCGATCACCAGGGTGGAATCGCTCGGGCGAGGTATCTAGCGTGGGTGATACGAACAATCGAATGTGATGTATGACTCCGAGCCGCTGAGGTACTCAGGTATGGATGGCGAAGAGGTGACGGCCAGGTTGATCTGGCGGGTGATTGTCTTCTGCACCCTGTTGGTTGGACGCCCCTTTTGTATCATCATGGCGCCCAGCGGTGGCGGGTATGGATTTGTTCTGTTATTCTGGGCCGACGCAGCCGCAGGCTGTGCGGGTGCTCCGGGTGGTGGAGGTGGATCTCCATGCACGACAGCTCCTGGGGCAGGGGCAAACCCTGGGTTCACCGCCTGTTGGCGCATCTGGGCGTAGCCGTCATGGATTTTCTGGAACTCCCTGCAGTCCTTGAGCATGTGGTTGGCATTCCTTTTGCCATCCTGCTTGTCAATGTAGAAGTGGATGGTGCAAGTACCCGACAGTTTGTCGAGTGCGGATGGCTTGTCATCGCGGTTGAGGCGTTTCCATGCTTTTGTTGGCCTTCCACCGTCGCGGTAGTTGTCGCCATGATACCTACTGTTGCGGTTTCCTTCCTCGCGGCGATTCGCGTAGCCACCCACGACAATATCAACCTCTACGTGCTCATCATAGACGCGCATTCACCTTTTCCCTCGGCGATTGCGTCTAGGCCAAAGTCTTCTTCGTCATCTGAACGTGTTCGGTTGACGACATCCTTGCCATCGGCCCAGTGATTGGCGATGTCCATCAAGTGATCGATGGTTTTGGGCTTGATATGCCCGAGCTCCTCTCTGAATTCGTGACGCCTTACGCCATCGTTGAAGGCATCGATTTCCCTTTCCTCGAGATGTTCTCGGAGGAATTTTTGATGATGTACCAACTCTATATGTATGAGCGAATGGACTCATTGGACCGCTGGAAACAGGCATGTAGCTCCTCGATTGAAGCCGGCCTTTTGCTGGTGCCTTTGAAGTTGCGGATGATGCTGTACGCCAGCTCTTCCCAGCTGTGGATGGATTCGAAGGGGAGGCTATTGAACCAGGCTTTGGCTGCGCCCGTTAGCTATAGCTGAAGGTATTGCATGGTTGTGTTTTTACTCCCGCCATGGATTTTGACTGACGACAGATGGTCGTCGAGCCAGATCTTCGGCTCCTGCACGCCGTCGAATTTCGGGTTATCCGAAGGAAGCTTGAAGCCCTTAGGAATCCGTGATTGCCGTACGGCCCTGCGGAAGCACCTAGAACCACAAAGATCCATGTCTTCCTCTTCATACTCCGTGGAGCATGCATGTTTTGCGCGTGACTTGTCAATCTTGCACTGTGTGAGCTTGTTGCGGGCGTCATAGTTGTGCCTCCTGCACCGTGGGCTGCAGCGACGCCGCGGAAGGTCATGCTCTTCCTCGTCGGATGAGGGTGTGCGGATTATGGTAAACTTTACCCGGCCTTTTTCTTCTGTTTCGGGGTTGCTTTGTTGTGGAGCGCAACTCTGACTAGTCAGAGACCTGCAATCGCAGATTTGTGGATTGCGTACCGTGGATCACCCGCCGGAGGCGGGTTTGCTACCAAGTAGGTGGTGGCCGCCATGACCGCATCCTGCGTCATTTTGGGCATTATATTTCCCTACGAGTCCATTGACATGAAGGACGAGTCGAGTGCCTTGGTGTACTCGCGTCGCGCAACGGGATCCATGCGATCCATGCGAGAGCGATACTTGCGGCCGTCGTAGCCTTTCGAGGAGGAGCCACCAGCGGAGGAGAGCGCAGCTCGCCGCATGCTTGACATGTCAACCACTCTCCTGCATTGCTCGAGATCGTATTGCTCCTTGATTTGTCGATTGTGCTCCTCGATGAGGAGCCAGTGGTAGCCCATCAACATGTCGCGGGGGGCATCGATCGGCAGAGGATTGGTACCTCGTTCAGCCTCTCGCACTCTCTCCCACTGATCGTCATTGAGGTTGATTTTGTGACATACGCAGTTGATACCCTTAGCATTGTCAGGTGCCCTGTTCCCGTTGGGATTGGGCGGGGGTGGTCCATTTCCTCCGTTCGTGGCATTGGGAGCCTGCGGGTAGGGAGGGGGATTCGGCGGATCGGTGCTGTCGTCGATGTTGCCATCGTGGATGGACACAGATATGTAGCGATGGGGAGATCGTTGCTCCCACAGCTTTCAGATCTGGAACCATAGGTTCCTTCGTCCATAGGAGGGTCACAGAGGTCGGAGTTGCAATTGCTGCTGTCATCCGAATCGCTTGTCAGTGAAGGAATGTGCATGGCACCGATTGGCGGCACCCACAGAGCAGGTGCGACTTCCAGAGGCAGTATTTTCTTAGGGAAGCGGAGTGTGCCGATCTGTCCCACCTGGAAGCAGAAGCTCCATAAGATCAGTTCAACTCCATCTCCTACGGAGTTGAAGTTTTTGCGAGTTTCCGGCGAGTGGACAGTGAATTCGATGGCACCAAAGAATAGGTGGTTCTCCATCGTGAATGAATCAAAGACGGTGGTTGATGGAACCGTCATGATCGCACGATCAGCGCCCCCAGTTCCCACAGATGGCGCCAATTGACGAGGGTTCGACTCGTCAATGCCTATTGTTATGGACTTGGGTTTGGAGAAGATGGGGATGCTAGAGATCGCGAGACGGTTAACAGACACGCAGCAAGGGGATACAGGGTTTACCCAGGTTTAGGCCCCTGGAGGGAAAACCCTACTCCTGCTTGTCTGTTCTTGATTGATGGCAGAACCGAAGGTTATAGGGGTGCGCAGATGCAATCTGGCGTGCGGTGTGTGTATGAAAGTTGGGAGAGAGATCCTCCTCGTCGTGCCCTCCTGGCCTTTAAACTGGGAGGCCAGGTCTCTGGTAGGTTGAGTTGGTTACAAATTAGGGTTTTACCCTTTAAGATTCTATCTATAGCTTGGCCATGTCCTCCAAGGAGTCGAACTTTCCCCGGGCTTGGGCCATCTGGAATCTCCTGGGCTTCACGTTAGCAGCAGGTATCCGTGTGGGCCTTCATTGGGCTGGACTGGGTAGACCAATGTCAGGTACCCGTAGGGCGTATCCATGTTAGTTTGATGTCATCAAAGTATCCATCAATTGATGGTGATTAACATGATCTCATGGTCGAAGGATTAGGTTACTATGTATTTGAAAGCTTATAGCAAATGAACTCTAAATGACTTGATCTTATTCTATTCTAACTATAGGAGTATGTCCATCACATCGTTCTCCTAATGATATGATCTTGTTATTAACATCATCTAATGTCCATGATCAGGAAACCATGATCATCTATTAATCAACAAGCTAGTTTAACAAGAGGCTTACTAGGGACTCTTTTATGTTACAAAACACACAAGTATTAATGTTTTCGGTTAATACAATTATAGCATGTTATGCAAACATTTATCGTAAACACAAAGATATAATAATAACCATTTTATTATTGCCTCTTAGGCATATCTCCAACACTCGCCACCATGTCCGGCTAGGAGGAAGATCAGAGCAGGAGCACCGCAGATCTATCGGGGCACGCGCTTATTCAGGGGGCCCGAACCTGAGCACGCCAGCGCTTTCCACCATGGAAGCCACCCAAGCACACCCGTTGAAGTCCTTGCAGTAGCACATGCCACCACCAGCGAGGATAGGTCCTAGATGATGCTCCGCTTCCTTTCCCAAGCCCCTCGCCGCCACGGCCGGTCGACAGGGGGTGAAGAAGCACAGGGGGACACAAAGAGGATGAACGACCTAGGCTTTATTCATGGAGTTTCCATAGCCAACCTCCACCAGCAGCTCCAACCCTCGAAGCACAAGGAGAAGATCCAGCAGGCAGGTAAGAAACTCAACCCAAAGAAACCTCCTCCCTCTCCCGACAAAACGACATACCGCGGTATCAAGCCGCTAACTACTCCTACCAAGAATACAACTAAATCCGGCGCCCCTCCAAACCCCACTCCAACCGGCTATTCCGGTGGAGGCGGCTAAGAGGGCCGACAGCTGACTCTTAAAAGAAAGAGGATAAGGACAGGAAAAGGGAGAGAAAGATAGAGGAGGTTGAAAAGAGATCTTATTTATGCGATTCCCTATTGATTTTGAAGAAGAAGAAAATAAATAAAAAATACTTCTACGCAACTTACAGCTTAACTTACATAAATAACAACAATGGAATAATATACTTTACACACCCACACATGTTACACTTTTTGTTCTAATTAATGAGCGGAGAATCCACGCTACATACGGCTTGTCATTAAGTTCTAAACTAAGCTCGCGAGAGTGTACTGTTTTGATTCTTTGGGTTCCAAAATACTTGATGTGGTTTTAATTCGCGGCATGGCTTTGTCGCAGTCGAACTGTGTCATATCTTATGTCGTACTTCCTCCATTTAGAAATCTAAGACATTTTAAATTTCTTAAGCTAATGTATCTAGACAATTTTTAGTGTATAGGTTCAAGTAAATATATACACTAAAAGATATCTAGATACATTTATTTCACAAATCTAAAATATCTTATATTTTCAAACAGAGGGAGTAGCTAGGTCGGCTACAGTTGATTTTTTTGATCATGGTCGCGTCGCTCTAGTTGTAGTTGGCCCAGCATCGCGTGTCGCCACCTTCTGTCCATGTCTGGCTGGTCACGTGTCGCCGCCTTTTGCCGGTGAAAACTATATGCCGCTAAACGCGGTGATAGTCGCTCATGTCTTGTACCCTTTCACCACGCTGGGCATCCCCAGCGCCCAACAGGGCCTAGCCCATTTTTTCGTGCACAACATATGTGTTTACTCAGTAGCTTCTTCTTTGTCTCAAAAACTCAGTTGTTGGAGATTTGTTTCGTGAAGAAAACTAGGGTCCAATGATCCTTTGGTTTGATAGAGGGCTAAACATGCGGTTCCAAGGTGCCTCAGTGATGGTGGAGCAAACACACGACAGATAGGTGACACAAGGGTTTTTTACCCAGGTTCGGAACCCTCGTGAGGAGGTAAAGCCCCTACTTATGCTTTGTTGTGTTGCTCGCGTGTTTCACGAGGGTACAATGGAGAATGAAAGTTTAGGATTTTAGATCTCAAGGATCAACCTGTCCTAAGGTAAGAAAAGGGCTCCTTATATAGCACGAAGCCAGGCCTCTTCCCCGAGCTTAGGCGGGAAGGGTCACCACATTCCCGCCAAGAGGGCTTTGATCCGCCTTGTCTTCATGCGGCCATCGGCCAGCTGTAGCGCTAAGGTGGTGGGTGGTCGTCCGTCTGTAGCATGGCGTCACCCTATGTAACACCCTCGGATCGGTACTATGCAAGTTTCAGCAATTCCCACCAAATCCGCATAGAAACAATTCAAAGGTGCCCACCAGGCACTTGCGTGCGGGTGGAAAATGAAGTAATCTTATTACACAATAGTCCATGACGAAACCCACAGAACAAATATGTACAACACGACTCAAAGAGTCAAGAATACAGATATTCTATACAAAGATCCAAATCACCTTCAAAACGCTACAACATCCGAATTCGGATAAGAAGCAAATTGGGCTAAGAGCCTTGAAGAATAACCAATGGAGTCCATAACCCTGCCCAGGCCAAGCCGGAAGGGTAACCCTGCTAACGACGTCGATCTCAAACCTGCTAAACAAAAGGGTGACGACAAAGGGCAAAGGAAAAAGAGAGTGGTCGATACTGAGGCCAGTACACGGCGAGACTTAGAATTCGGCGGCTCTCGCCTACATAGGTATGGTGGACTGAAGCGGCAGCGAAGCATGCACTATACAACCTATAGAGACTCAATACAACTATCGGCTATCAGAGAGAGATGAGAAAGACCTATTCGAAACCAACCTGATACTAACACCAAACATACCCATCCTGATATTTCCCCCTCGAGACCAAACGAAGAAGTTATGCCGAGGAACTCACACAGTTGGCAGTTTTATTCATTCTTATCATGGTGGTTATCCAACTTACTGATCATATCAGAAAACAGTCAGATTAGAACAGTAAAATTTAGTTATAGTTGTCTATGATCGAGAACTGTGCGCCAAGTCATCCATAACCACGGACACAACTTGTTGAAAAGATTTAACCCTGCAGGGGTGCACCAAAGTTTCCACACGCACTTTGACCTTTGTTGCCAGATCAATTAACATACACCCATCGGTATGTCTGCGGGGCCTACGAAACGAAGCTTTCCCAGACCCAAAGCAAGTACATGGAGGCCACCCGAAAGATCTACCCGTACGAGGTATAGCTAATCCTCCTCGTATGGACCCTAAGGTTGCATGGACTTGTCACGCGAGTAGAGATCATAGACAATATATTTCCGTGACAGAGTGCCGCACCTACGCAACAGTAATAAATGCTCATCGAGGAACACGTAATAAACATCTCATACATGGCATACATGGAATAAGTACAGTAGTAACGCATAAAGCCCGAACTAGTTTATGGCCCCCAGAACAGTACTTTGGAATTAGGTACTAAGCCGATAGGGGTGCCCAGACACCCCACATATGGTTAGCGCACTCGTCTCGGAACATGTGTCAATAACTCGGGTCCTAGATGGACACAAGGAGGATAACAACCAGATCTCAACTATTACCCCTCTGTGCCTCTGCATTAGTTACCTACTTTCAATATTAATTATTAAACTGTAATTAAAGCTATGATCATCTCCACCATTTGGAAAATGCCAACCCTCGACATCAGTGGCACTCGACGACGCGAAGCAGCACCTGAACAAGTGACTACGACTCAGAAGGCTAACTATCTATCCAAATAACATGCAATAGGTGGTGTCCAAGTCAACATAGGGACTGCGAGTAATATAACAGGGGTACGGAAACTAAAGCATCACAACACGGATAACAATAGAAGTAAAAATTAGAAATATAAAATAGGTAGAAAGGGGAAGAATGCTCGCCTGGTTCATCCGAAGATCGGGTCGACACCCGCGTCAACTCATCGGACTAATTCGTGAAGCAAAGCACTAAAATAAAACCGGATAATATTTAATACTATGGCAAAAGGTCGGGCATGATGCATGTATCATGTATGGCATGATAAAGATGCGGTGCAATTAGACAATATTAAGCGGAACCATGGCCACCATAATCAATTAGTAGGTTTATGTTGTTTAGATACCCACATTTTAATGTTAGCTTAATAAGGCAAAACCTACATAAATTTAAGTCGAACCAATATAAAACTAGAAAAGTCCGATCTGCATATTTAATTACAAAATGAATCGGCTAAAAGCCCCAGGCAAATAAATATGGATGCTTTAATATACGACAAGTTTATATGGCTTTTATAAAATAAGGATAGGTAGGAGTCACACATGTTTGGATCAGAGTTGGAGAGTTGGTCTTCGGATTATATGGTTGAAAAAGCCGAAAATAAATGTTGTCGCGAAAGTAGTTTTATCACCACTGTCTTGATGTTCTTGGGATCGAAAGTGATAAAAAAAACACGATCTTGTATCCTCCAGGAATTTTATCGAACACATTACCATCAGGGTAGCCACGAACGAATGGGGACACACTAAAATTTTACTTCTAACTACTGTTGGGCCCGATAACCAGAGGGCAATAAGAGGAGTACTTATCTGATGCGTAGAAACCAAAAACAACATGTGAGGGGAGAAGAGAACAGGAAGACGTCACGTGCCAGCGGCGCCTGCGTGCATCGAAGGGGCAAGCGGAGATGTCCCCTGCACAAGATACTGCTGATGGAGATGAATCAGCTTGCCGCGCGTTGACTTAAGCAGGCATGCTGATCTGCTGCTGTGAGCCTGTGACCCGGTTGACTGGCTTGTTGGCGGGCTAGAAAGAGAAGAGACAGAGAAGCGGCTGTCGCGTGGCGACAGGAAATCTAGAGTCAATCTGTAATCGATTTTCTTACAAATATGCCCACCTGCAATTTTGCATCGCCAAAAATACACCCTATGAATAACTTTTGTCGAAAATGTCCTGGCGGGAAGCTGAAAAGGCGTCACGTGGTACCACCCGCCAGGGACTGTGGCGGCGCAATCATTCCGCCGGGAGGCAGGCGAGAAGGCCGTCCCGCCTATGGCATTGGCGGGAGGAGCTGGGTGCACATTCCATAGTATTAACGTGCTGCTAATTCATACGATTAATGCAGGAGAATTAATAGCCCAATCAATCTGTTGCTCGCTTGGCATGCATTGGCTAAATCCTACATAGGAGTAGCAATTAAGGTGAAACCAAACAGTCCACAAGGAGAGGCCCGAGATGTTAATTAATCGGAGCAATTAAAGAGGAATTTATTGCTAAATGACCCAGCAAAAAACTGACGTTGTGCTTCAATGTGGGCCCCCAGCTCCTCCCGCCACTGCCAAGGGCGGGACGGCCTTCCCGCCTGTCTGCATGGCGAAACGATTGCTCCGCCATAGTCTCTGGCGGGAGGTACCACGTGGCACCTTTTCAGCCTCCCGCCAGGGTATTTTTAACAAAAGTTGTTTATAAGATGTATTTTTGACAATGCAAAATTGTACGTGGGCATATTTGTAAAAAAATCTCTGTAATGGCGGCTCACGATCCAAGCGGCAGGGAAGGAAACCAAAAAAACTAGAGGAGATGGACGTGTGGTGTTTGATAAAGCATGGAACCAATGGAATCTGGATGTGATGCGCGCACGGTGACCAAGACAAACAGGTTGCTACCAACGGAAGAAACAAACGAAGAAGTACAGAGAAATAGGAGCTCGTCCGTGGTCGAAGAAGGGTGGACGAGGAGGGGAATTTGTGGACAGTTCTAGATCTCAGATTTAGGTTTAGAGCTTGGAGTGAAAGAACGAGAAATAGACTATTTATATCGTCCAAATTAAACTAGATTAGGCTAATTTTGGACTAAAATTATAGACAGACTTTTTGTCTATTTTTATTTTTAGTAAAATAAATAAATTTTTTATAGTTTTATAATAGACCGAACATTATTATTATTATTATTATTTTATATTAAGAAAAAGAGGCTACTCAAAATATATGTCAAAAAATTCTTTAAAAGCTTAAGTGTGGTAGTTATGAGTGATTTGGAAGACTCTGCGGAGTCGTGCTACTGTTTCTCTGCATCTGACAATGGGGCCGATTGGTTTTCTTGGCGTTCGCGTCAAGATGCAGCTGTCGTGGGAACTCCGGTCTCTCCACCTCTGCGGTCAAACCGTACCTCACCCCCATCGAACCCCATGACCGCCAACACCCCACCACCCCCCCCCCCCTAATCTTTGCGGAGGAGACCGGCAACACTCAAAGGCTTGCAACGCGATGAAGGAGGACTGGCCGGAGAGCTCGGCTCCTTCGTTGCCATATTTCTATGTAGTATATCCATTGGAGAAAGAATATGATATAAGAGAGAAAAAATATCAAATAGATACGACAAGCAAATAGATTGAGAATAGAGATTGGCCCAAATAAAGAATTGGAGGAACCAAAACAGAATAGAGAGAAGATTATCAACACAAGAAGAAAAGAAATGGAATAGAAAGAGATGGTCCCATGGTATTAGATAGATCCACATCTTCTTCAAATAGATGTGATTTAAACCATAAAGAAAAATAAATGGAATCCACTTGACACACATATGTTGTGGGATTGGAAACAAAGATGATGTGGGCAATATTGGGATAGATCCAAACATAATGTGTCCATGAGTTAAGACATAATTCAAAATAAATAACCCATGTATCATATGTGTGGTAGGATTAGCAAGAGAATCATATGGATATTAGTGAAGACACAAGATAGAGTAGAAAGAATAAGAGATGATGCCCCCAACTCAATTTAGGAATTTTATAATATAAAACAACAAGACTCGAGAATATAGTTTAGGCATTATGGTTCCATAATAAATGTCACCAACTAGATATAGAATAGAGCAAGGGTAAAAAAAGAGATATGAAAAATACAAATGTCAAATACAATTTAGCAAGAACCAAATACAAGTGAAACAATTTAAAGGCAATAATTTCATTATGTGTTCCATGCAATGTAGCATGATGAGATGAGCATGGTATCATGATGATGCACAAAATAAAATCAACACGCGATTTTCTAGTAGTGGTTTTACCTGGGGTGCTACAATTCGATACCACTAATAATGGATCTCGCCCTCGAGATCCGCCTCCTAGTATGGGGAAGAAGGTCGACGATCTGAATCTATTTGCTTCATGTATATATTCAAGACACCACTAACAATGATTCTTACTCCGTCCTAAAGTCGGGGACACCACCAACAAGTGGTCGTTGAATGGAATATGTCCTGAGAGGCAATAATAAAGTCTTTATTATGTGTATTCCAAGTATATGATAGATGTTTATTTTGCATGCTATAATTGTATTAATACAGAAACGTTAATACATGTGTGTTTAATAAACAAACAAAAAGTTCCTAGTTATGCCTCTCTCATAAACTAGCTCGTTGATTAACAAGATGATCAAGGTTTCCTGATCATAGACATTGGATGTTATTAATAACGAGGTCACAACATTAGTGTAATGATGTGATGAACATTCATCTGAAGTATAGCATTGCGATCAAAGTCATTGAGTTTATATTGCTATAACAACTTACGAAGTGATCCTGATCCTTAGACCATGAGATCATGTCAATCACTAACACCGAAAGAGTTTCTTGATAACATCAAACGTCACACCGTAACAGGGTGATTATAAAGATGGGTTCAGGACTAATAAAGTGTTATGTTGAGGCCCATGGATCGAGAGTGGAATTTGTTCATCCCGATGACAGATAGATATACTCTGGGCCCTCTCGGTGATATCACATTGGTTAGCTTGCAAGCAAGTGATTTAATCACTAGAATGTTATATCACGGGAACGAGAAAAGAGTGCATATCACTAACGAGATCAAACTAGGTATGGATAAACCAATGATCGAACCTCGGACATGTAATATATCGTGAAACAAAGGGATTAAGATACTAGCGTAAAAGGTTCCGACGATCACAAGAAAGTCATCGTTGAATGTTGGGAGTCAGTATGGGTCTCCAGATCCCGCTTCTGATTATTGATCCGAGAGGGGTCTCGATCATATCCGCATTATTCACGAACCGTAGGGTGACACACTTAAGGGACACCGATATCCAATTGGAGCAAAAGTTTCATGCCGAAAGAATAAACAAGCGCGAGAATTTATTTCACTAGATACCGAAACAGGTTTTCGGGTGAAATTGCATAAAGTGGTTATGCATGTGAAATAGAATTCTAGCAACGGGTTATATGTGAATGTTTGTCATTAAAGTAATTGACAAAATTCTGAATAAATAAAATAGTTTTATCTAATGAGAGTTTGCATTAAATTTTGTGGAAATTTAATAGAAAGTTTGAGTGGGATTTTGAGTGGAGGGATTTGAATGGATTTTTGTGAGTGGAGTGTCCACCCACATGAAGAGGGGAGGGCAAGGGGGCAGCCCCATGCGCCGGCCACCCCCTTGAGGTTCCCCCCTCCACCTATAAAAGGCACCCCTCTCCTTACTTCTCACTCACACCTCCTCGTGAAGGATCTCTCTCCCCCTCTAGAATTTATCCCCCATGGTCTCGGACTAACGAGATACATATTCCTGGTGGCTATTCGGCAAGAAAGATTTGTGCTTCCGCTGCATCACTGGAGCGAGGAGGCGGAGGTTGCTCGATGCCTCGGACGTGTGTGCGAGCACGGATGCGATGCTGTTTTGCGGCGCTAGGACTTCCTCTCGATCTTGAGATCGGCAAGAGATCGTCTACATCAACCACGAGTCGAACTCGTTAAGCTTTGTCGGTCTTTAAGGGTATGTTATCTACGGATATACATCCACCCGTTGTTTGTATCTAGTAGATAGATCTTGGTAATGATATGGTGAGTGGTGATAGAAATTGCAATATGGATAGTGTGTTCACTATTTGTAATCCCTCATATCTATCTAGTTGCAATGATCTATCTTTGGACCTTAACACTTCTAGCACTCAAAATTCCTCACATGCTTGTGTTAATAGTCCTTGCATATCATGTAGAAATGACTTGAATAAATCTCATGATGATATGCTCATGTTGTCTTGTTGCCATGATAAAAATGCTTCTATTTCCTCTAGTCCTTGTGTTGCTAACCATGTAGAGGAAAATGAAGATTCTATGGGCCAAGACAAGGTCTTGAAGAGAGCTACAAGTGCAATCTCATCATCACCTTCCTCCGGTTCTCACATGTGCCTTATGGCTAAGGGAACAAAGGTAACCTCTTTGAATCCCATTGTATCTCATGATGATGATGAGGTTGAGAATGATAATGATGATTATAGAGGTAAGTATGATATTACCTCTATTAAGAAAATGGGAGAGGTTGTCTATAGCGCTCTCTTCAAAAATAAATTGCTTCCTCCAACTTTCTTGAAATCTTGAATTGTGCCATAGAAGGCAATGATCTTATTAAGGAGCAAGAAAACTTAATTGATGAAAAGTTTGCACTTGAGCGTGAGTATGCTAATGAAGTTGCACAACTAAAGGACTCCCTTGAAGAAGAACAAACCACCAAAGAAACTCTTGAGGAGACTTTTACTCTAGAATTATCTAGAGTAAAGGAATACCATGATAGAGAACTTGCGGTGGCAAACTCCTTCAAAATTAAAAATGATGAACTTGAAGGTGCTTATGCTAAACTCCTTGAGGATTTTGAGCACCTCAAAAATGGCTCTAGGGTCATCAAGGGTGAGCTCATCAAACTCACCGAGTCACATGAGCAACTTAAAGCTTCATATTCAAAAGAGCTTGCCAAGTTGCCCTCACCTCTCGCTAATAATGATGATGCTTGTGCTACTAACTCTATTTCTTGTGAAGCATCTATTTTGGAGGAGAATGTTGAGCTAAAGGCTCAACTTGCGTTGCTAACTAGCAACTACGGGAAATTAGAAGAAAGTCATGTTAAGCTCTCAAGCTCGCATGAGGATCTTCTAGTCTCCCATGGTAGGCTAAAGTTAGCTCATGAGGCCATCGTGTCAAAGGTAACATCTAGTAGGCCTCATGTGGACATTAGCACGACATCTACTCCAAATGTTATATTGCCATGTGCTATTCCTTGTAGTTCATCCTCTCACAACCATGATATATCTTGTGATGAATTACATTCCGTGCCTTGTTGCTCTAACAATGTAGCATCTACTTCCTCTAGTGTTTTTGTTGAAACTAACCATGTAGAGGAAATCAAAGAGCTCAAGGCTCAAGTCACTTCTTTGAAGAATGACTTGAAAAAGGTTCATCAAGGGAAGGCCGCAATCAACAAAATTTTGAGTGTGCAAAAATCCCCCAATGACAAGAGTGGGCTTGGATTCAACTCCAATATCAAGAACAAGTCCATTATCAAGTTGAAGCACAAGGACAACAAGAAGAATGGCCAAGATCAAGTCAAGAATCCGGCCAACATTGTTTGCTTCAAGTGCAAGGAAGAAGGGCACCATGTTAGATCTTGCCCATTGAATAAAAAGCCTCTTAGTGTGAAGCAACTAGGGAAGCAGCCTCAAGCTCCACCTCAAGTAATTAATGGGCCACTTCCTAAGAGGACTACTCGAGCTCTTCCTCGAGTTGTAGCTTTACCTAAAAAGAAATATGGCAAGAGTAGAACTTGCTACATATGCCGTGAGAAGGGGCATATTTCTTCCTCATGCACTATCGGTATCTCCTCATCCAACCCTATCATTATTGATGATGCGTATTCTATTTGTAAGGATGAGGTTGGCAATGTGTTTGCCAAATTTGTTGGTGCTCAATGTGGTTTCAAGAAAAGAACCATTTGGGTTGCCAAGCCTATTGTGACTAACCTCTTAGGACCCAACTTGATTGGGGACCAACAAGCCAAAACTTGATCAATAGGTGTTATTTGGAGGGCATTGGAGTCTTGGATACATTATGAAGAATTGAGGGATCTTTGTCAATTATTATTGTCAAGCCAAGCCATTTGTATTATCATGATTATATTATATTTCCAATGTTCCTCCTTGCGGTAACATATGCTTAACTCATTACATTGAAAGTTACTCGCCCCTTGTGCATGTGTTGGTTTTGTATCTTCCATGCTTTTGTACATGTTGTGCTTTACACTTAATTATCTTGAGATATCAAGTATATTTGTATATGATTAGGTGGCACACCATGTATGTGTGTTTCTTGTATTAGAGCCTTAATTGATTATATTTGATATCTTATTTGGCTCTTGTGAGAGATTAATGGACTATCCCATTTTGGGGGAGTGTTATGCTTGGGCATTCCACAATCCTATTGTGTGTACATGAGGAATACCACCTAGTATTTATATTGTATTATTGTTTAGTCTCTATGTGGTAAAATTCTCATGAGAAATTTAAGTTTTATAATGTCCATTAATTATCTCTATTTGTATCCTTTTTGCCTCGTGTTGGTTTTATGGTAGTATCACATTATGGGGGAGTCATATGCTTAGTGCATATTACAAATCCTAGAGAATGTGGATATTCGAGGTTGTGTCACTTAGAATTGATATTGATAATTATCTAGCACCTATGTGACACATTTGCTCATACAATTTCCAATTTGCTTGAATGGCTTTATTGATCTTATTTTGGATCTTGTATTAGAGAGTGGTTCTTGGTATGTGTTTCCTCATATTTAGATATAGATATTCGCATGGAAACCATTTGCTTCAAGTTACTCTAATCACTAGTGATTGTGTGACTATTGGAAGCTACCAAGAATCTTGTTTGAAGTATCATGCTCAATTCTTATATTTAGTTATATGATTCTTGTTGTGTGTGTATGATCTTGGATATCCGTATGAACTACCTAGGGAAAATTATTCCCAATATTTCTTGTCCTTGGAAAATGAGTACTCAATTTAAGGTAGAATTTATTGATCATATTCACTTTGGCCTTTGTTTAATTTTATCCTATCTTTGGCCAAGAAAATGTTTATGTTGTCTCCCAAGTCTTCCTTGCTTCTTTTGGATCTTCTTATTTTATTGATATCCTCTTGTGTTTTAGTTAATGTAGGTAGTAGTGATGATCCCATTTGTGTGCATTTTGCATTTTAAGGAAAATCCTACACAATGCACTATCCATGGGGGAGCTCTCCTATATTATTTAGAACATTCATATTTATGCTTCTTTGTTTGATCCATATCGGGTTTTATGTGCTTGGAACCTCAATCTTTTCGTTTTGGTATTTTGTGCCATCATGAGAAGTTTGGGGAGTTTGGTTTCTTATTGGAACCTTGCTCTTTTTGAGAGTTGGTTTTGTCTCATTCCTTGTTTCATGATTTGACCATTTTAGAATGAGATAAATCCTTGAGCATTTTTATTTCTATCTATCTTTTGCTCCTTTGGTTTTAGCCTAGTTCATTTGTTGAATTTGTGATCTTTCATGTGTTGAATTGGTTCTTTGATACAATTTGGACATAGTTTGTCATGTCACACTCTTGTGTGTGCAAACTCGATTTACTTGGTGTTTTTTGTTCAAATTGCATCTCATTTTTGGTCCTTGAAAGCTTTATGCATGCATATTTACTATATGTTTATATTATGGCATGCTTGCTTTCTTTAATCCAATATATAGGGGAAACTCCACCAATTCCCATCGGCTAAGTTGTGCATGAAATTCAATTTCATATCAATATGCACATAATTATGTGGAGTCTCACCTATGTATTGTAGTTGCACTAACTACTTTGGACCCAATAAGTTTGGGGACCATTTTTGTACTTAAATATGTTTTAGGTACATTGGAGATATATTGGATGCTTGTCTCTCAATTTTGAAGAAGTGATGCTTAGAATAAAATTTGAGGCAAGCTATAGGATGATCAACGAATTCATATCCTCTACATCCTACCAATTATATCTCGGTAACAAGTATATCTTTCTCATGCTCACATATCTTGATTCCAACCGTTTGTCGGTTGCCTTCTAGCATGAATTAATGTATTTGTAATTGTTGTAGTTCTAGCCATGGTTTTAAGAGGACTCTATATTGTATATGTGTTTAAGTTGAGATGAGTGCATATAATTGGGACTATACAAAATCATGCATATGATCCTCCAATCCCAAATATGTCAATCTAGCAATTTTATTGCCTATCATTTCATCAACTTCTCTCATGTGCAATAGTGAGATTTTTGCTAGTCTATTTTATCTGATGATAGTTGTTGCCTTTCTCCATATATTCCAACTTTCTCCTTTTTCCCTTGGTGATAGTTGTAATATATGTAGTGTGTTGGTGTTTGAAGTTCATTAATGTACAATAAGATATATTTGAGGCTTTGGCCATGCTTTGAAGCAAAAATCTTATTGATATATGTTATGACTTCATTTTAGCCTTTTATGTGATTTATTGTATATCTTCTTTATGTGTGCATATTTCTTTGTTGCCATATGTCATTGTGATGATTATCCACTTAGAAACATATACACATATGAGAAGATAATTCTAGTTGAGATTTTATTCCTTGGATACCACCTTTTATTCCTTTTTGATTCTTTGGTGGCTTCCAAATTTATTTGCCTATGAGTGCTTGTTCCTCTAGTTTACATCTTCGTGCACTCATATTTATTCTCTCATGCCTTGTATTGTTAAATGAATTTGGATGAGTGAGGATTCCATGATTACGCACCTTGATCCCAAATGCAATTATCATAATTGGTGCATTATCTTTGGGGAGCTCATCTAATTCACTTAATAATGCTCATTTGTCTTCTTTCTCATTTATTGTGCCTTAAATGTTATGGAGGAGTGAGGATTCCATATTTGTGCATTTTGTATTGAAATAACACCGATTTTAAAGTATGCACAAATCTTGGGGAGCTTCTCTATTTTATTTAAGCATTTATTTGATCTTTCATTTGTTGTGTTTTAAATACTTATGGGGGAGCACAGATTCCATATTTGTGCATTATATAGTCCAATGCGTTTATTTTAAATCATGCACAAATCTTGGGGAGCTTCTCTATTTTCTATTTCAAACACTCTTTTGCTCATATCATAACATCTTGTTGTTTCCATTTGGACTCATTTGTTGTTTTCAATTGGTTGTCGGACCTTGTAATTGCTTGCATCATTTGGCTTTATTTTTGCAATCTTTGGGTCCTCGATATAGTCCTACTCCCTCCCAAGTATTCATCATTGGATATGTGCGAAGGCACACCTTTGGAGGAATTATTACTATATTTGCCTTCTAGAACTTGCCACCCATTTAGGCAATCGATGCCAATGGGGGAGAAGTTTTAGAGGGTTTAAGGGAAGTTGGTTGATGCATTGAGTTTGTTCTTAAGCATTTGCCTTTCATGCTCTTGCATGTTTATTGTTGCTTAGCATGTGTTATATATAGAGGAAACTCCACCAATGATAATGATTGGCAATATATGCAATGAAATTCAAGTTCATCACACATGCATAGATTGTGGAGGAGTTTGCTCTATATATGGTGGTGGTACCAATATCACATACTTTTGTAGTATTTGATATTGGTATTACCATCTTATTCATTAATATTCCTTATATAAACCCTCTTAAAGGGATTGTCATCAATTACCAAAATGGGGGAGATTGAAAGAACATTTTGGGCCCCCATGTGTGGTTTTGGTAATTAATGACAATCTTTATGGACTAATGTGTGTATTAAGTTATACTTATAGGAATTGTCCATTGGCATCGCTTGGAGCTTGTGTCAGCTTCAAGGTCGATGAAATGATAAGAAGATATGTTGTGCAAGATCAAAATACGCCATCTGTAGAAGATCTCATGTTTGATGCTTGCCATCCTCGGTGATCATGGATCGATGATGAAGAATCAAGAAAGGCGTTCCATCTTGAGAAGGGAAAGATCGTCTACATCAATCTTGATAGGTTTTCCCTTTTGCCGGTCTCATATTGTTAGTAGGAGACCGGGTTTAGGATAGATAACCGTACTATCTAGAGGGGCTCTCGAATGAGTAAATCGGTCACATCGTTCGGAGAGAGCTCAAACCTTTGCATATTTGCATCATCATATTTTTTTGTTATTTGGTCTTATCCATGTGAGGATATAGAGCTTGTGGTAATCTCCATAACAAGCTCTTGTTCATCAAAATTGGATCTTCCGTTTGTATCTTGTTGCGATTTTGATCTTGGTGGATTTTTGGTTTCTCACCAAGTGAGGTATCTCACATTATTATACATGATACATTCTCACTTGGTGATAACCAATATTTTCACCTTTCATAGGGTATCTCATGTCGTCCTTTTTCCAACGCAATTGGAATCGGGTCGATCGGAGTTACCAATCAAAAGTTATAGAGGTTTGAATTTTCCTAGGTACCAAAATGCGGTAGTACCGCATTTTAGTACCTAGCACGGCAGTAGGTTTTGGCAAGTTTCCAAATGCCACTGCCCTCCTAGGTACCAAAATACGGTAGTACCGCATTTTAGTACCTAGCACGGCAGAAGGTTTTTGACAAGTTTCAAAGTTATCGCCGGGCTAGGGTACCAAAAAGCGTAGTACCGCATTTAGTACCTAGCTTAAGGTTTTTTACTTTGTCATTTGGATCTATCCTCCCTTGCTGGACTATGATGTTTCTTTGCATGATCTTTTAGAGGTTGTTGTCCTCTTCGAAACGATCCCAATATCATTGAAATCGGAGTCCGGATGCAAAAGTTATGGCTGTTTTCGTTCTGTGATGACCGCTAGTACCGGACCAGGATCCGGTAGTACCGGGGTACGGTAGTACCGTATTTTGGTACCGGGGAGCGCAGAGAAAAATGCGTTTGGAGCCCCAGGAACCCCAAGAAATGTCCGGTATTATCGGGAATCGCGTTTTTGGGCTGCAATTGTTGGATTTTGGAGGGACCTATATAAGGGGCCTTCTTCCCCAATGGTTCCTCAACTATTCTTGCAACTTTTCCCCTCCATTGTTGACCTTCTTGAGCTTGCTTCCTCTCATTCCCTCCTATGATTCTTGCATATTCTTGAGGGATTTGAAAGAGGAGATCTAGATCTACAATCCCACCAATCAATCTCTCCTCTAAGTGAGGGGAACATATTGGGGTCTAGATCTTGGAGTCTTTTGTGGATTTCCTCCATTGTTCTTCCTATCTTATTCCCCTATAAGCTTTTGTAGCTTTTATTGGAATTTGGGAGAGAAGTATTTGAGCACTTCTTGTGTTCTTGCCATTTGCATTTTGTGCATCGGTTTGAGTTCTCCTTGGAGGATTTGGTTTGTGTTGCTTATTGGAGCTTGTACCTCTTGGGTTCTTGGAACCCTAGATGGTTTTGTGGCCTTGGTGGCATTTGTTGAGGCCTTTTGTGGCGTTTGTCGGGAGCCTCCAATTAAGTTGTGTATAAGTGCCCCAACCTTGTGAGAGGTTCCGGTTGCCACCGACAAGTGCACCGATAGTGGAAGCGTGGATCGATCCCGTTGGGGTTAGATTCACCGGAGAATAAGGGAGGCCTTTTGTGGCGTTGGTGGTTTGATACCACCCCCTCTCCAAACAAGACGTACTCCATGTTGGGAGGAACTCGGTAAAATATCGGTGTCCCCGCGTGCCTCGGTTATCTCTATTCTCGAGCTCTTTACTTATGCACTTTACATTGTGATAGCCTTCGTGCTTGAAGTAATATATATCTTGCTATCACTTTGTTGCTTGTATTGATTAGCATAAGTTGTTGGTGCACCCCCTTGGGGTTCCCTCCCTCTCCTATAAAAGGCACCCCCTCCTCACTTCTCACTCACACCTCCTCGTGAAGGATCTCTCTCCCCCTCTAGAATTTATCCCCCATGGTCTCGGACTAGCGAGATACATGTTCCCGGTGGCTATTCAGCAAGAAAGAGTTGTGCTTCCACTGCATCACTAGAGCGAGGAGGCGGAGGTTGCTCAGTGCCTCGGACGTGTGTGCAAGCACGGATGCGCCTCTAAGTTGCGGTGCTAAGGACTTCCTCTTGATCTTGAGATCGTCAAGAGATCGTCTACATCAACCATGAGTTTAACTCATTAATATTTGTCGGTCTTCAAGGGTATGTTCTCTACGGATATACATCCGCCTGTTGTTTGTATCTAGTAGATAGATCTTGGTACATAGTTGTTCCCATCGTAGGTAATTTTTTGTTTTCTATGCTGCGAACTCTACAGCGGTATCAGAGCCGGATCTATGCGTAGATGCTTTACACGGGTAGTACACATATGAGTATGTGGGCGATGATGATCATGTAGTGCTTCTTAGTTGTATTTTTGGATATTGGTGGCATAGTGGGATGAAGTGGCCCAGACAAACCTTACATGTCCTCGCACATAAGACCTGTTCCACGCTTGACATGCAACTAGTTTGCATAAGTGGCTAGCGGGTGTCTGTCTCTCCTACTATAGTCAATATCTAATTTGCAATGAGTTGTCAAAAATTTGGTTATCCTCGTTGTGGTTCATGTTCGTAGGTAAGAACGGGTCTATCATCGAAAGCCCTAAGCCACGTAAAACTTGCAATGGATAAATTAGAGGCGTCTAGTTTAGATTGTTGCTGGGCTAGTGTTATGATATGATGATGTTGTAAGTAGAAGTTTGAGATGATACTCTTACAACACGCATAACGTGTAAGTTCCATAGACCTTAGCCTTACACATAAAGGTATGATAGTGATCATACCACGGTGCACATGATAGAGGTCATATGCGGGAACCATATCATTTCACTTATAAACATGTGATGTTTGATAGCATCTTATATTGCTTGTTTGGCATTTTATTAGCATAATAAGATGATCCCTCATTTAAATATCAAGATAAGAATGTGTTCTTCCTTTAGTATGCACCGATTATGTTTTCGTCGCTCCAAGACATCACGTGATGATCGGGTGTTCTTGGATCCACGACCATATTTCGGGTGTAAGACAGTTACACACGCGAATACTAAGGTTCTTACTTGGCGATCCTAGCATGTACAGACATGGCCTCGGAATACGGACCGAAAGGTTAAGCATGAGTCATATAGTAGATATGATGCCCATTTGATGCTCGCCTTTGAAGCTACACCGACTCACGTGATGATTGGACTTGGTGTAGTCGATTTGGTTCATGTAATCACCAAAAAGGCACGAGGGATGTCGTTTTTGAGTGGGATTTCATTCGTAATGTGGATTAGTTGAACTCAGTCTATCATAAACTTAGTCTAAACTTTACAAATTTTGTTGTAGATGGCACCACCTGCTTTTAATTTCAATGTGTTCATGGAGAAAGAGAAACTTGCAATGAACGGTAGCAACTTTACCGAATTGGCCATGAATTTGAGGATTCTCCTCTCTGCTGCACAAAAGAAATATGTGCTAGAAGTGCCACTAGGCCCCCCACCGTTTGATGATGCCCCTGACAAGGAGAAGAATGTCTATTAGACTCGTCAGGAGGAACACAACTTAGTTCATTGCGGCATATTGTATGGGCTAGAGCCGGTACTTCGAAAGCGTTTCGAAAACGGCAACACATTTGATACAATGGGTGAGTTGAAAATGATTTTCGACACACATGCTGTTGTAGAGAGCTACAATGCTTCAGAAAAGTTCTTTAGCTGCATGATGGAAGAGCACAACTCCGTTAGTGAGCATGTACACAAGATGTCGGGTTATGCCGATAAGCTTGTGTCCTTGGGAATATCGATTCCCATTGACTTAGGCATCCATCGTGTTCTGCAGTCTCTGCCACCTAGCTATAAGAGCTTCGTGATGAACTATAATATGCAAGGCATGAAGAAGTCTCTCCCCGAGCTTCTGTCAATGCTTAAAACTGCAGAAGTGGAGATCAAGAAGGAACATCAAGTGTTGATGATCAATAAGAACACTGGTTTCAAGAAAGACAAGAAGGGTAAACAGAAGGGAAGTAAGGGCGGCAATCCGGTTGCCGTGCCTGAAAAGAAACCCCGAGTTGGCCCTAAGTCTGATACCGAGTGCTACTATTATAAGGGGACTGGCTACTGGAAGCGCAACTGCCCCAAGTATTTGGCAGACAAGAAGGCTGGCAAGGCAAACAAAGGTATATATGATATACATGTTATTGATGTGTACTTGAATAGTGCTCGCAGTAGCACCTAGGTATTTGATACCGGTTCAGTTGCTAATATTTGTAACTCGAATCAGGGGCTGCGGAATAAGCGATCGCTAGCAAGGGGTGAGGTCAAGATGCGTGTCGGCAATGGATCAAGCGTTGAAGTGATCATCGTCGGAACGCTGCCTCTCCACTTGCCGCCGGGATTAGTAATAAACTTGAACAATTGTTATCTAGTGCCTTCACTGAGCATGAACATTGTATCTGGATCGTGTTTGATGCGAAGTGGTTATTCATTTAAATTTGAGAACAATGGTTGTTCTATTTATATGAATGAAATATTTTATGGTCATGCACCGATGATGAATGGTTTATTTCTACTAGATCTCAATGATAATGTTACACATATTCATAATGTTGATGCTAAAAGGATTAAACTTAATGATGATATATCCGCATATATGTGGCACTGCCGTCTAGGTCATATAGGCGTTAAACGCATGAAGAAGCTCCATTCGGATGGAATTTTGGAATCACATGATTTTGAATCATTTGATACATGTGAGCCATGCCTTATGGGCAAGATGATTAGAACGATGTTTTCCGGTTCAATGGAACGGGCGACAGATTTATTGGAAATCATACATTCTGATGTATGTGGTCCAATGAGTGTGTCGGCGCGAGGTGGATATCGTTATTTTGTTACTTTCACGGATGATTTGAGTAGATACGGTTATATATACTTGATGAAACACAAGCCTGAAGCCTTTGAAAAGTTCAAGGAATTTCAGAATGAAGTGGAAAATCATCATAATAGAAAGATCAAATTTCTACGGTCCGACCGTGGAGGTGAGTATTTAAGTTACGAGTTTATCACTCACATGAAAGAGTGTGGAATTGTTTCACAACTTACACCTGCCGGAACACCACAGCGAAATGGTGTGTCGGAACATCGTAATCGTACTTTATTGGAAATGGTTTGATCTATGATGTCTCTGACGGACTTGTCGTTGTCATTTTGGGGTTATGCACTAGAAACTGCTGCTTTCTCTTTAAATCGGGCACCATCTAAATCCGTTGAAAAGACACTGTATGAATTGTGGTTTGGAAACAAACCTAAGGTGTCATTTCTTAAAGTTTGGGGATGCGATGTTTATGTGAAGAAACTTCAACCGGATAAACTGGAACCCAAAGCGGAAAAATGCGTCTTCATAGGATACCCTAAGGAAACTATTGGGTATTCCTTCTATCACAGATCCGAGGGCAAAGTTTTTGTTGCCAAGAATGTATCCTTTCTAGAGAAAGAGTTTCTCGCGAAAGGTGTGAGTAGTCGGAAGGTAGAACTCGAAGAGGTTATTGAACCTTCTATCCAAAGTATGGCGAGTAGCGCAGCGCCGTAAGTCGTTCCGGAGTTGGCTCCACCAGTTGAAGAGGGAACTAATGATAATGATCATGAAACTCCGAAAGAGAATACTACCGAACCTCGCAGGTCTAGCAGGACGCGTGCAGCTCCCGAGCTCTATGGAAATCCTGTCATGAATTTCATGGTTGATGAAAATGATGACCCTGCGACGTATGAAGAAGTGGTGATGAGCCCGGATTCCAACAAATGGTTAGAAGCCATGAAATCCGATATGGAATCGATGTATGAAAATCAAGTTTGGAACTTGGTGGAATTACCTCACGACTGAAAGTCCGTGGAGAACAAATGGATTTTCAAAAGAAAAACTGATGCTGATGGCAATGTGACCTTATATAAAGCTCGACTTGTCGCAAAGGGGTTTCAACAAATTCAAGGAGTTTACTACGATGAGACATTCTCTCCCGTAGCGATCCTAAAATCAGTTAGGATTATGTTAGCAATTGCTGCATATTTCGATTATGAGATATGGCAGATGGATGTCAAAACCGCGTTTCTCAATGGTAATATTGAAGAAGAGTTGTATATGATACAACCAAAGGGTTTTGTCGATCATAAGGATGCTAACAAGGTGTGCAAGCTTCAGCGATCCATCTATGGATTGAAGCAAGCATCACGAAGTTGGAATCTCCGCTTTGATGAGGTGATCAAAGAGTTTGGATTTGTCCAAACTTATGGAGAAGCTTGTATTTACAAGAAAGTGAGTGGGAGCAATGTGGCATTTCTGATATTATATGTGGATGACATATTATTGATCAGAAATGATATAGATCTTTTTAACAGTGTTAAAAGTTATCTAAACAGCAAATTTTCAATGAAGGACCTAGGTGAAGCGTCATACATATTAGACATAAAGACCTATAGAGATAGATCTAGGCGCCTAATAGGGCTATCGCAAAGTACATACCTTGATAAGATTTTAAATAAGTTTAAAATGGACGGAAGTAAGAAGGGGTTATTAACTATGTTGCAAGGCAAGACATTGAGTAAGACTCAAAGTACGGCTACGGCGGGAGAAAGAGATATAATGGACAAAGTCCCCTATGCTTCAACCATAGGCTCTATAATGTATGCCATGCTATGTACAAGACCGGATGTGGCACATGCTATTAGTTTGACTAGTAGGTACCAATCGGATCTAGGTTCATAACACTCGATAGCGGTCAAGAATATCCTTAAGTACTTACGAAGAACTAAGGATATGTTTCTTGTATATGGAGGTGAAGAAGAGCTCGTCGCTAAGTGTTATGTCGACGCATGCTTTGACACCGATCAGGATGACTCTAAGTCTCAATCCGGATACGTATTTCTCATGAATGGCGGAGCGGTTAGTTGGAGGAGCTCCAAACAACCTGTGGTGGCGGGATCAACAACGGAGGCCGAATATGTTGCTGCTTCGGAAGCGGCCCAGGAAGCAGTTTGGATGAAGGAGTTCATATCCGAACTAGGAGTGGTTGCAAACGCGTTGGACCCAATGGTGATCTATTATGGCAACAATGGTGCCATTGCCAATGCCAAAGAGCCAAGGTCTCACAAGCATTCCAAGCATATTAAGCGCCGGTTTCACTCCATCCGCGAGCATGTCAAGGATGGAGATATAAAGATTTATAAAGTACACACGGATCTCAATGTAGCAGATCCGTTGACTAAAACTCTCCCTAGATCAAAACATGATCAACACCAGAACTCAATGGGTGTTAGATTTATCACTATGTAACTAGATTATTGTCTCTAGTGCAAGTGGGAGACTGAAGGGAATATGCCCTGAGACGGCAATAATAAAGTGTTTATTATGTGTATTCCAAGTATATGATAGATGTTTATTTTGCATGCTATAATTGTATTAATACGGAAATGTTAATACATGTGTGTTTAATAAACAAACAGAAAGTTCCTAGTTATGCCTCTCTCATAAACTAGCTCGTTGATTAACAAGATGATCAAGGTTTCCTGATCATAGACATTGGATGTTGTTAATAACGGGATACAACATTAGTGTAATGATGTGATGAACATTCATCCGAAGTATAGCATTACGATCAAAGTCATTGAGTTTATATTGCTATACAAACTTACAAAGTGATCCTAATCCTTAGACCATGAGATCATGACAATCACTAACACCGGAAAAGTTTCTTGATAACATCAAACGACACACCATAACAGGGTGATTATAAAGATGGGTTCAGGATGAATAAAGTGTTATGTTGAGGCCCATGGATCGAGAGTGGAATTTGTTCATCCCGATGATGGATAGATATACTCTGGGCCCTCTCGGTGATATCACATTGGTTAGCTTGCAAGCAAGTGATTTGATCACTAGAATGTTATATCACGGAAACGAGAAAAGAGTGCATGTCAGTAACGAGATCACACTAGGTATGGAGATACCGATGATAGAATCTCTGACATGTAATATATCGCAAAACAAAGGGATTAATATACTAACGTAAAAGGTTCCGACGATCACAAGAAAGTCATCGTTGAATGTGTGGGAGTCAGTATGGGTCTCCAGATTCCGCTTCTGATTATTGATCTGAGAGGGGTATCGATCATGTCCGCATTATTCACGAACCATAGGGTGACACACTTAAGGGACACCGACATCCAATTGGAGCAAAAGTTTCATGCCGAAAGAATAAACAAGCGCAGGAATTTATTTCACTAGATACTGAAACAGATTTTCGGGTAAAATTGCATAAAGTGGTTATGAATGTGAAATATAATTCTAGCAATGGGTTATATGTGAATGTTTGTCATTAAAGTAATTGACAAAATTCTTAATAAATAAAATAGTTTTATTTAATGAGAGTTTGCATTAAATTTGGTGGAAATTTAATAGCAAGTTTGAGTGGGATTTTGAGTGGAGAGATTTGAATGGATTTTTGTGAGTGGAGTGTACACCCACATGAAGAGGGGGGGCAAGGGGGCAGCTCCATGCGCCGGCCACCCCCTTGGGGTTCCCCCTCCTCCTATAAAAGGCACCCCTCTCCTCACTTCTCACTCACACCTCCTCGTGAAGGATCTCTCTCCCCCTCTAGAATTTATCCTCCATGGTCTCGGACTAGCGAGATACCTGTTCCCGATGGCTATTCGACAAGAAAGAGTTGTGCTTCCGCTGCATCGCTGGAGCGAGGAGGCGGAGGTTGCTCGGTGCCTCGGACGTGTGTGCGAGCACGGATGCCCTGCTGTTTTGCGGCGCTAGGACTTCCTCTCGATCTTGAGATCGGCAAGAGATCGTCTACATCAACCACGAGTCGAACTCGTTAAGCCTTGTCGGTCTTTAAGGGTATGTTCTCTACGGATATACATCCGCCTATTGTTTGTATCTAGTAGATAGATCTTGGTACATAGTTCACATCGTAGGAAATTTTTTGTTTTCTATGCTGCGAACCCTATAGTCGTTGCCCACGTTTGTTGAGGGAACACTCCGAATAAACAAAGGACGAAGCTAAAGGTATCAAAAGATAAGGCCACATCTAATTTGATAAAAGGAGATAAAAATATACCACCTAATCCACTTCAATGTACAAGAGCCAATAGTAGGAGTAGTCGGCATTGGGCCAATCCATCACGCACCCAAACTATTACTCTACACATTTAGTAGAAAAGCGTGCAACCAATTCTCGGAATTTAGACTAAAGATCTTCACAAACGGTGTTCAAAAACAAAAGAGTGATGCAGTCTCTTCATTGGATCTAACGCAGATGAAGTCGTCACATTGAAAACACTGGAAGATACAAAGAAATTTTTTAGTTATTTTTTGGTCCACTAAAGGTACATAGAGGAAGATTCCTTAGATAACATGAAGACCGGATGTCGAAGCACCGTTACAAGAGGAAGCGAAACCCTAAAGGTACGACGGAAACTTGACAATGAGAAATCCTGGACTCAAAGAGAGGTAAGAGAGCGGATTCAAAACACGTAGAGGTAAGAGGAGAATAGGGGTACAGCATAAAAGTAGACTTAATCAGATCTATTCAACCGATTTTAAAATAGTTTTGACACTCTACAACGCCCATTAGCTAGGTTATCCTATAGAATGGACTAGTGGTGTATCACAACTGCTGAGCTCTGATACTAGTTTGTAACACCCTCAGATCGGCCTTATGCAAGTTTCAGCGATTCCCACAAAACCCGCAAAAAAAGATTCAAAGGTGCCCACTAGGCACTTGCGTGCGGGTGGAAAATAAAGTAATATCATTACACAATAGTCCATGATGGAACCCACTGAATAAATATATACAACACATCTCAAAGAGTCAAGAATACAATTTGGGCTAAGAGCTCCGAAGAATAACATGCGAGTACGAATAAGAAGCAAATTGGGATAAGAGCCCTGAAGAATAACCAATGGCATCCATAATCCTGCCCAGGCCAAGCTTGAAGGGTAACCCTGCTAACGACGTCGATGTCAAACCTGCTAAACAAAAGGGGCGCCGACAAAGGGAAAAGTAAAAAGATAACGGTCAGTACTAAGGCTAGTACATGGCGAGACTTAGAATTCGGCGGCTCTCATCTACATAGGTATGGTGGACTAAAGCGGCAGCGAAGCATGCACTATACAACCTATAGAGACTCAATACAACTATTGGCTATCAGAGACATATGAGAAAGACCTATTCGAAACCAACCTGATACTAATACCAAACATACCCATCCTGGTATTTCTCCCTCGAGACCAAACGAGGAAGTCAAGCCGAGGAAACTCACACGGTTGACAGTTTTATTCATTCTTATCATGGCGGTTATCCAAATTACTAATCATATTAGCTACAAGTCAAATTAGAACAGTAAACTTTAGTTATAGTTGTCTATGATCGAGGACTGTGCTCCAAGTCGTCCATAACAGCGGACACGACTTTTTGAAAAGATTTAACCCTGCAGGGGTACACCAAAGTTTCCACACGCATTTCGATCCTTGTTGCCAGATCAATTAACATAAACCCATCGGTATGTCGGCGGGGCCTAGGACACGACGCTTTCCCAGATCTAAAGAAAGTACATGGGGGCCACCCGAAAGAGCTACCCGTACGAGGTATAGCTAATCCTCCTCGTACGGACCCTGAGGTTGCGTGGACTTGTAATGCGAGCAGAGGTCATAGACAATATATTCTCGTGACAGGGTGGCGCACCTACGCAACAGTAATAAACTCTCATTGAGCAACAAGTAACAAACATCTCATACATGGCATATGTATAGTAGTAGCGCATAAAGCCCGAACTAGTTTGTGGCCTTCACAATAGTACTTTGGAATCAGGTACTAAGCCGATAGGGGTGCCCAGACACCCCACATGTGGTTAGCGCGCTCGTCTCGGAAGAGGTGTCAAGAACTTGGGTCCTCTGTGCCTCTACATTAGTTATCTACTTTCAATATTAATTATTAAACTATAATTAAAGCCATGATCATCTCCACTATTTAGAACATGTCAACCCCCAACATCAGTGGCACTCGACGACGCGAGCAACACCTGAGCAAGCGACTACGACTCCCAAGGCCAACTGTCTATCCAAACAACATGCAATAGGAGGTGTCCAAGAAAATATAGGGTCTATGAGTAATATAACAGGGGTACAGGAACTAAAGTATCGCAACACGGATAGCAATAGATCAACATGAGTAAGTAAAGACTATATATGTAAAATAGGTAGAAAGGGGGAGAATGCTTGCCTGAGAAACACTGTCGAAGGTTCATCCGAAGATCGGGTCGATACGCGTATCAACTTATCAGACTAATCCATGAAGAAGCAAAGCACTAAAAGAAACAACAGATATATTATTTAATACTATGACAAAAGAACGGGCATGATGCATGTATGATTTATGACATGCCCAAAATGCGGTGCAACTAGGCAATATTAAGCGGAAACGGGTCCCGACAATAAATTAGTGGATTTATGTTGTTTAGATATCCCGCATTTTAAATGTTGGCTTAATAAGGCAAAAGATGACACTGGTTCGCTACACAAATTTAAATAGAGCCAATATAAGACTAGAAAAACTCGCATATCGTCCCCATATTTAATTACGAGATGAATCGGCTAAATACCCCAAACAAATAAAGATGCATGCGGATATGGATGATTTATTATGCGACAAGTTTATATGGCATTTATAAGATAGGGATAGTGTGACACCCTCGGGATCAGGGCTAAACATCCCAGACCTCTGTCTAACATAAGCTTAACCTTAAGCTCAAGGATATCCAGTAAATAATCGGTAACACAACAGTGACCCTACTACACAAATTATTACAACAAGCTCATAATTGAGGAAGATCCAAATTATTACAAGAAGAGGTCACTGACCACAAACATCAAACAACTGAAGGCAAATTATACTATGAAGTATATCAAACTTAACAAATGGCCTAAGAGGCCTGAAGCATAACGATGATGTCCAAGCCCATTGATTCAAGGCTGCCGGTCGGGAACCCCAAGCTATTCGTCGGTGTCAATGTCGTATAGAACTCATCTTCAGATGAACACTTACTCTACTATAAAAATATCAACAATGATGGGGAAGTACAATCGGGATATATACCCAAGAAGAGAATTCGTCACCTAGATCGAGTAGACTGAAGCCAAGCTCAAAGCAGGTCGACTCGCCTAATATGGTGTCTAGCGTATACTGGATCTAGGCGACTCGCCAAGTGGAGGCCTAATATAACGAGTGTCTACATAGCCCACCAAAACACTTGTATACCCTAACTGGCTGCATAAAGACACCAAGGGCACCCCTTTGGGCCATCCTCTCCCACATCTAATTAGATCTAGTCTCTCCCTACGTCTACGGCGGATTCCTTGTAAATCAATCTATGATTATATACTGAATTGATAGCAGGACGTAACGATCCTCCATCGAGGGACATGAACCTGGATACATCGTGCCAATCTCGCTTCTGGATTCTACTACATCGTCTTGCTTTCTCTACGTAAGCTATTCCAGTAGCATCTGTCGTGCCAATACCATGACAGTTGACGCCCACCTTAGGACAAACGATGCTTCAAGATGATAATCCGGACGATATCCTTAAATTTATCATCCACAGCAGCCAGATCTCATCTAGTCAACCCGTCCACGCCAGTGCGCCGCAGAATTTCTCCATCAACAGGCGGCCGGTTTTTTTCACCAACGGACGTGTGGGAGCTAGATGCTGCGGCCGACCGAGTTCGGTTGCGTGCGAGCGCACGTGATTCCTCGGCAGACACAACGAGCAAGAGAAGCTGCACCACCATAAATTGGTGAGACTCGATCGGATGCGCTCATGTATCCAGTCCCAAGCACTTCTGCTAATTTGGATCAAAGGGGAAGACGCACGTAGCCTTGCGATGCATGATCAGATTATACAAAGAAACCACGATGCAATGTACAGTTCACGAAACAACGTATGTCGATGTTCAGACATATAAATGGACAACTCGTCAATCTACTCGCAGCGGCACCGACCCAAACAGCGGCATCGACTCTACCCGGCAAAAATTCGACGATGCCTTCGTGTGTTGTCCGATAACTACTATTCAGGGACCAAGGATTGCAAACTGACGGATCTAATCCGACCGCCGCCCGGTACGGCACAGCTTCCTGCAGATGCCGACTTGAAAAACTTCGCACATGAACATAAAGAGATCGGTTCCATATGCCTGACTTTCCTATTTTGTTTATTTTATCAATTGCTCCATCATTTATTCAGTATTTTAATTATATCTAATCTTGTATGCATGTCACTGGAGGATTATTCCACGGGTGCATGATTCCATCGCTCATGAACGAGTCCCAAGGCAGGGCTATCATCCTGACTCAAAAAAGCAAGGACGTGGAGCGGTGCACATGCATCGGATAAGCATAACACAATCTCCCTCCACTCAAGCTCATGTTAATTATTATATCTTATTATGTTTACTAATCATCTTAGATCTACAAATACAAGAGGGACTAAGTTGCAGTATGCAGTCCGCAGAATCAGAGAAGTTGACATTCATTATGCAGACAACTCGTCGACTACTCTCTCATAGAGGGGTCGATTCTGGCCTCCTCGCTGTCACAATTGACTGCAGAACCGCGACTTCATCACTGCGCCGGCTTCATCCTTCGCGTCGACCCCGTCGTGCGCGCTGGCTACTATATCCGCCGCGAATTCGCCACTTGCGGACTCGCCTGTCGCGGATTCGCCCAGCGCGGTCTCGCCTGCCGCGGGATCGTCATCGCGACCTCGCCCTCGCGGTCCTGCCTCGTCGATTTCGCCATAGCGCGACTCCCGTCCGCCACGTTGACCTCGTGTCCGCCGCGTTGACTTCGCCATAGCACGACCCCCGTCCGCCGCGTCGACCCCGTGTCCGCCGTGTCGACTTCGCCAAAACGCGACCCCGTGTCCGCCGCGTCGATCCCGTGTCCGCCGCATCGACTTCTCCATAGCGTGACCCCCATCCATCGCGTTGACCCCATGTCCGCCGCGTCGACCTCTCCATAGCGCGACCTTTGTCCACCGCGTCGACCCCGTGTCTGCCGTGTCGACTTCTCCAAAGCGCGACCCCCATCCACCGCGTTGACCTCATGTCCTCCGCGTCGACTTCGCCATAGCGCGACCCCCTTCCGCCGGGTCGACTCCGTGTCCGCTGCATCGACTTTGCCATAGCGCGACCCCCATCCGCCGTGTCGACCCCGTGTCCACCGTGTCGACTTCTCCAAAGCGCGACCCTCGTTTGCCGCGTCGACCCCATGTCCGCCGCGTCGACTTCGCCATAGCGCGACCCCCATTCGCCGCATTGACCCCGTGTCCGCCGCGTCGACTTTGCCATAGCGCGACCCCCGTCCGCCGCATTGACCCCGTGTCCGCCGCGTCAACTTTGCCATAGCGTGACCCCCGTCCGCCGCGTCGACTTTGCCATAGCGTGACCTCTGTCTGCCGCTTCGAATCCGTGTTCGCCGTGTCGACTTTGCCATAGCGCGACTATACTTCCGCCGCGTCGACTCGTTGTACGCCACAACGACTCTTTCCGGCTACGTCGAATGTGTACGCCGCGCCTGCTAAGGGACCTTCATCGTCTGGGTCGCCAGAGAGGGTCGCATGCCACACTGCATGGACTCACCACTGGGCATCTCTTCCCTTGGGGGAAAATCAATTCGCCTTTGTCAACCTTTGAAAGAGCGACTCGCAATGGCCAAATAGTGGACGAGGACTCGCAAACCGAGCCTCCAATCATCCATGAAAAATGCTAACCGAGAGCCATCATTGGAGTCGCCTTGATCGACTGGCCTTCCGCACCAAGAGAAATGGCAGTGCTACACAAACAGCACCATGTCCTCCTCAACCTTAGACAACGCGACTCGCATGGCAGTAGTGCGGACGAGGACTCGCAAACCAAGCCTCAGATCGTCTACGAAAATGCCAAGCCGAGAGCCATCTTTGGAGTCGCCATGCGACTGCCCCCCGGGCCAAGACGAGAGACTCGCTAACAAAAACAGTGCAATCAATCCCTACCAACATGGACTCGCAATCATCGCGGACTCACCAAACTCGGGGACTCTCCCCTCGCAGACTTGCAATCATCGTGGACTCGCTCAGCGCAGACTAACCACACTCGGGAACTCTCCCCTCGCGGACTCGCAATCATCACGGGCTCGCTCAACGCAGACTCGCCACGCTCGGGGACTCTCCCCTCGGTAAATCTCCATCGCGAACTCACCCCACGCAGACTCTCCACGCTCGGCAACAACCACTACTATTTCCAGAATATGCATCTCTAAAGATCCTCAAGTCGCCTCTACAAGCCAAATCGAGCCTCGGGGACTACTCCTAGGCATACTGCGTGTGCGCATGGTTCCACGACCGCGGCTCGCCACGCTCGAGGACTCGTCATCGTGGACTGGCCCTCCCGTACCAAACATGCTCGGGGACTCGCCACCACGGACTCGCCCTCGCGTACCCAACACGCTCGGGGACTCGCCACCACGGACTCGCCCTCGTGTACTCAACACGCTCGGGGACTCACCATCGTGGACTCGCCCTAGAGTAATCAACACGCTCGGGGACTCGCCACCGTGGACTCTCCCTCCCGTACTCACCACGACCGGGGACTCTCCACCGTGATACGTTGGAAACATATCTATAATTTTTGATGCTCCATGCTTGTTTAGTATCTACTTTGCTTTACTTGTCCACACTTTGAGGTGCTTTTTATATGTTTTCTGGTACTAACCTATTAACAAGTTGCAACAGTGCCAGATGCCTGTTTTCTGCTGTTTTTGGTTACAGAAAAGTTAGTAAAGAAATATTCTCAGAATTGGACGGGACGAAGGACAAAGTCAATAACTTTCCGTGGGGAACAAGAAGTCCAGAGGGGAGCCCGGAAGGCCAGCCAGGGGGGCTAGACCCACCCTAGGCACGGGTGGGCCCAGCCCCATGCCTGGCTATGGTTTGGGCACCCTGGCCGCCTCCCGGTCTCGCCCCTTCGCCTATAAGAAGCCCCCGATGCAGAAACCTTGAGGACCCGATCAAAAATCCACGAAACCGTCTGTAGCCGCCGCCACCATCGTTACTAGATCGGGGGGGATCTGATGTTCTTCCCGGCACCCTGCCTGAGGGGAGATAATCCCGGAGGCCTTCTCTCTGGTATGATTCGTGGGTAGTTCCACCTTGGACTATGGGTCCATGTAGTAGCTAGATGGTTGTATCTACTCCTTTGTGCTTTCATGTATAGATCTTGTGAGCTCTGTTCATGATCAGGATCTAATCTATTTGAAATCATGCATGTTATGTTTGCGGGGATCCGATGGATATTGAGATTATTATATTGGTTTGATTAATGGTTTTATCTTTATGATTCTATAATGTCTGTGTTGTTTGTGATCTTGCATGCTCTTTGTTGCTAGTAGTTATCTTGGCCAAGTAGTTGCTAGTGACTCCAAGAGGGAGTATTTATGCTCGATAGTGGGTTCATGCCTCTAGTTTCCAAGAGAAGTGATAATAATCTCTTAGGTTCTAGATGTGATGTTGCTACTAGGGAGAAAACAACGGTCTCTTGTTCATGGAACATGTGGACTGTTTACCTTACACACTTTGCTTAAAGCAGTTGTCTGTTTCTTGCAACTTAATACTGGAGGGGGTTCGGATGATTACCTAAAGGTGGACTTCTAGTCATAGATGCAGTTGGATGACATTCTATGTATATTGTTGTATTGCCCAATCAACCTCATAAGATCTTTCTGGCTAGTAATTGCATTGTTATGCCTTACTCAGTTCCTGTCAATTGCCCCGCTGTAATTTGTTTACCCTTCATGCCATGTTGTCTATCTAAGGAGAGCACCTCTAGTGAACTATGGACCCCGGTCCAATCTTTACCATTGATACATCTTCCATTGTTACTTGTTTACTTGCTGCAAACCATTACCTTCCACACCATACGTTTAATCCTTTGTTACAGCAAACCGGTGAGCTTGACAACCTCACTGATTCGTTGGGGCAAAGTCTTGAGTTTGTGTTGTGCAGGTCTCAATGTTGTTTGCAACACCTGTGTGACGTTTCCTTCCTTCTTCTGGTTTGATAACCTCGGTCTCAACTGAGGGAAAACTATCTGCTTGCTCTTCACACACCCTGCGCTTGGGGTTACCAACGAAGTGCCACATCGAGCATCATCAAGACTTTCTGGCGCCGTTGTCGGGGATCTACAGGACAACTTCAACCTCTTCCTCCCCGTCAGGCACAAGAATTTCTATCGCCGTTGCCGGGGAGGCTAAGGATGTCTTCACTAGGGGAGTCCTTCACTTCCTTTCTCTTTACTTTGTTTTTAGTTTGCTTTGTTTCTTTTTCTTGGTTTTGTTTGCCTCTTTTCAAAAAAAACCCCAAAAAATTAGTCTAGTTTGGTTTGCTTGCCTTATTCAAAAACACACAAAAAATTTAGTTCTTGCTCTAGTTTCTGCCATGTTGGGGTCTGCCTTTATTTCCCCTATGGTAGAAATCTCCACTTTTAAGCAAAAAAGTGAAGAAAGTTATAAGGAAGCTTGTTCTAGAATCTCTACTTTACAGAGGGAAACTGAGCCTGAGGTAAGCCTAAGCTTGGTTATTGATAGTTTCTACCGTGGTATTGCTCTTCGTTATAGATATGCTTTGGATGCTGTGGCTAAAAAAGATTTTTTGCTTTGTATTGAGGATGAAGCTTATAATGCTATAAGAAAATTAATCATGATCTATGGTACACCCTGCAAGTCTGATTCCTCTTTCACAAGTATTTTTGCTAGGTGGAACCATCTTGAGACCAGTATTGCTGCCATGAATAGTTGCTGTAACACTATTAGGGCCTACCATGATTATGTTCCCATAAATTCAGAGCCTTCAAATTGGTTTCCCATAGTTAAAGTCTCAATAGACACTACACTTTTTGATGCTTGTTGTGATATCATGTCTAAATGTTGTCTTAGGCCTAAAGATATTTTTGATTCCTTGAGTCTTTGGGGGCTTATTGAAGGAGGAGAGGAAATCTCTCTTACCAAAAATGCCACTATATTACCCATTGGAATAGCTGAAGGTGTGTTTACAAAAATCTCAGAGAAAATTATGTCTACTGATTATCTTGTTATTGAATGTGTAGGAAAAGGACATATCACACTTGGAAGATCTCTACTGAAACACCTTGGGGCAGTAATAGATGTGGGAGAAGGCATCATGCACTTTACTCCCCCGGTAAGCAATCATATCTTCCCTAAGAAGAAAAAGAAAGGTAAGAAAAGAAGGAACAAGAGGGGCAATTCTTCATATGAAAATACTTGATTCTTCTTGCTTCTTGTGCCTAACTTAAAGGCGTTAAAGAAAAGTACTTGTTGGGAGATAACCCAAGAGTTTCCTTGAGTCTTGGAAGTTATTACTTCTGTAATGACCTCTCCTTATCCTTTTTGTTTGCTTTTTGTGCCAAAAATGACCTCTAATGAGAGGAAAGTAAGATTTGGGGAGTTGCTGTCCCGAAACAGATTTCTGTCCTCCACCAAAAATATTCGTGAGGATGCTCTGTAACTCAGATTGAGCTCAAAATTTACGAATAAATCCCTAAGTATATTTTATAACTTGCGTTAGTTCAACACTTTTTGATTTGAGCAACAGAAGATGTTTGAAAAAATTCGTTTCTACCTGTTGGTATGTTTTGACAGATTTCTGCCATTATTTGCATTTGCTTCTTATTGATTCCTTTTTGAGCTCTCTTCAGGTATATTGAGTTTCTTTGAAGGAGTTACTACAGTAGCTTGTGTTTTTAGTGAAATTCCTTGCTGTCCCAAAGCTTTGCCAGTGGTCTAATATCTTTTGAATAAGCTAATGTTGCTAATGAAGATTGTGTGAAGTTTTGTATGAACGAAAAATTTCAGGTGTAGAGAGAGAATGATGCAATGAGATGAAGAATGGACAAAAGCTCAAGCTTGGGGATGCCACCATGGTTTCACCCCAAGAAATATCCAAGAGGTACAAGGGTCAAAGCTTGGGGATGCCCAAGGCATCCCCTTCTTCATCAATAAAAAGCTCAGGTTTGTCTAGACACTTCGTTTTTATTGTTTCATGCACAATTGTGTTGTTCTTGGAGCGTCTTAGTTTTTATTTGCTTTTCTTAGTTTGTTTAGTTTGCTTTAGTAGTTTGGACCCCCGTTCTCGCCGTGTTGTTTTGCAAATAAGTTGCTTGGTGTTGGAAAGGAGTAGTAAGTTCTTGCTTGAAGTGCAAGAGGAGCTTGCATTGATAGTGACTTAGACTTTAGCATGACATGCTAGGTGTTGTTTTGACCTTATGCTTAGTGATTATTGATGTAGCATGTCTTGTTACAAACAATTGGGATTGCTTAGTGTGCCTTGAAGAAATTATGCGATGTTTTAGCATGCAAAAGCATAGTATTGTGGTATTCTCCTTTGATGTTTTGCTTGGGTTGACTTGGCACATGCTCACACCATGTTATGAAAATTACAAGTCACCATTTGCCTCTATGATCATTTAGTCCTTGACTTGTAGTTCCACTCTTTGCTTTGATTAGTTTGCTTTGTTGCATTGCATAATTATGGCCATTATTGCTCTCTTAGTTGGTTGCTCCTAGTCTTTTGCTAGCCTCCACTTGTATGAGTAAGTTATACTCATGCTTCCAACTCTCAAGAAACCAAGTTATTCCAAAGTGTACACTATAAACTCCTATGCATGATGTGTTACAACATTCCAAAGTATATTCTTGTTTTCATCTATCTTCTAATTAAAAACTATTTTGTTATGTGAAAACTTAGTGATTAAAGCCCTCACGAACTTGATGGCACACTTTATTCTTTGTCCCTAATAAACTTGAACCATTGTGACAACTTTGTTGTATATGCTTACACTTATAAGTTGGAATTAGCAGAACCGTTCTGTCACGGGGAACGTTTTCAACATTGCACTTGTACCTTGTTGTACTCAGTTGATATCATGTTCATTTGTCTATGGATGTCACCAGTGTGAAATAAAGAGGGAACTTGTAAGTCGATAGAGTTTGTATCATGTGTTAGAGAAATGCCTGGGCCGCTAGCCTAAGCCATGCCTAATCATGGTGGAAACTTGCAGCATCACCATAGTGACATCCATGAAGCATTCTTCTTATAAAAAAAGAGACACATTGAGAAAAGAGGAAAGTGAGAAAAAAACACCATATTCCCATGGTACATAAGAAGAATTGCTGAGATGCTCATTGTCTGCTTGCCTTGTCATTTTGGTTATGGGAAAGCTCCTGTGCCATGTGCAAGGGGTACCGTGTTGGCGGTTCTCAATGATATGCAAATACTTACAGTGACAAGAACTTACCTGGACCCAAAGTTGAGTATGCATGAGGTGTGTCCCTCGTATTCAAGGGGCATGTGATTGCCAAATTATACTTTGTCAAGAATATACTCCAGCTTTGCCACTTTAAACTTAACCAGTTCAAGATGCTTATGATAGGGGCAATGAGGGATGAAAGCTAACAAGTACCATAATTTTTGGAAGATCTTTTTGAAACTTGTAATCCATGTTTCCTTTACAAAAAGGCCTTTCTCCCACCATTATTGAGTCTCCACCTTCTACCTTTAGGCACCATTAAGAGAGCATAGTTGTCATTCTGTGTGCAATGTTCCAAAGCTTATTAATTGATGCATATTGTGTTATTACTTGCCCTTGTGATATTTATTTCTAGTCACCCTTATGAACTTTGTAGGTGTCCTATGCATTATATTGCTACTCTATGAGGGACAAGCTGATTGCCACTATGCTATGTTTTCTGCATGTGAAACAAACAAACGTTTTTCAATGCATATTATTCATGATCTTTGTTTGTAGCTTGCCATGTTGCATGCATAGTTACTATGTCCTATTGTTAGAACTCCATCTTTCATGCACATGTTTAGAGTTCTTTGATCCCAGCCTTCAATGCTTGAAAATGGTTGGATCTTTATTGTGAGGGTGCATGTCACCTCAAAAATTATTCTTTTATCACTTACCTACTCGAGGACGAGCAGGAGTTAAGCTTGGGGATGCTGATACGTTGGAAACGTATCTATAATTTTTGATGCTCCATGATTGTTTAGTATCTACTTTGCTTTACTTGTCCACACTTTGAGGTGCTTTTTACATGTTTTCTGGTACTAACCTATTAACAAGTTCCAACAGTGCCAGATGCCTGTTTTCTGCTGTTTTTGGTTTCAGAAAAGTTAGTAAATAAATATTCCTGGAATTTGACGGGACGAAGGACAAAGTTAATAATTTCCGTGGGGAACAAGAAGTCCAGAGGGGAGCCCGGAAGGCCAGCCAGGGGGGGCAGACCCACCCTAGGCGCGGGAGGTCCCAGCCCCGCGCCTGGCTAGGGTTTGGGCACCCTGGCCGCCTCCCTGTCTCGCCCCTTCGCCTATAAGAAGCCCCCGATGCAAAAACCTTGAGGACCCGATCAAAAATCCACGAAACCGTCTATAGCCGCCGCCACCATCGTCCCTAGATCGGGGGGGTTCTGAAGTTCTTCCCGGCACCCTACCGGAGGGGAGATCATCCTGGAGGCCTTCTCTCCGGTATGATTCGTGAGTAGTTCCACCTTGGACTATGGGTCCATGTAGCATCTAGATGGTTGTATCTCCCCCTTTGTGCTTTCGTGTATAGATCTTGTGAGCTTTGTTCATGATCAAGATCTAATCTATTTGTAGTCATGCATGCTGTGTTTGTAGGGATCCGATGGATATTGAGATTATTATGTTGGTTTGATTAATGGTTTTATCTTTATGATTCTATCATGTCTGTGTTGTTTGTGATCTTGCATGCTCTCCATTGGTAGTAGTTATCTTGGCCAAGTAGTTGCTAGTGACTCCAAGAGGGAGTATTTATGCTCGATAGTGGGTTCATGCCTCTAGTTTTCAAGGGAAGTGACAATAATCTCTTCGGTTGTAGATGTGTTGTTGCTACTAGGGAGAAAACAACGGTCTCTTATTCATGGAACATGTGGACTATTTACCTTACACACTTTGTTTAAAGCAGTTGTCTGTTGCTTGCAACTTAATACTGGAGGGGGTTCGGATGATAACCTGAAGGTGGACTTCTAGTCATAGATGAAGTTGGATGACGGTCTATGTATATTGTTGTATTGCCCAATCAACCTCATAGGATCTTTCTGGCTAGTAATTGCATTGTTATGCCTTGCTCAGTTCCTGTCAATTGCCCCGCTGTAATTTGTTTACCCTTCATGCCATGTTGTCTATCTAAGGAGAGCACCTCTAGTGAACTATGGACCCCGGTCCAATCTTTACGATTGATACATCTTCCACTGTTACTTGTTTACTTGCTGCAAACCATTACCTTCCACACCATACGTTTAATCCTTTGTTACATTAAACCGGTGAGCTTGACAACCTCACTTATTCATTGGGGCAAAGTCTTGAGTTTGTGTTGTGCAGGTCTCCACGTTGTTTGCAACACCTATGTGACGTTTCCTTCCTCCTTCTGGTTCGATAGCCTCGGTCTCAACTAAGGGAACACTTGCTGCTTGCTCTTCACACACCTTGCGCTTGGGGTTACCAACGAAGTCCCACGTCGAGCATCATCACATCGCGGACTCGCCCTCGCATACTCAACACGCTCGGGGACTCGCCACCGCAGACTCGCCCTCGTGTACTCGCCACCGCGGACTCTCCCTCGCGTACTCAACATGCTCGGGGACTCGCCATAGTGGACTCTCCCTCCCGTACTCCACACGCTTGGGGACTCGCCATCGCGACCTCGCCCTCGTGTACTTAATACGCTCGGGGACTCGCTATCGCGAGATCATCCTCGCATACTCGCCACGCTCGGGGACTCTCTATTGAGAGCTCGCCCTCACGTACTCACCACTCTCGGGGACTCGACTTGCCCTCATGTACTCGCCACGCTTGAGGACTCGAGTCGCCCCTCGTGGACTCACTCTCGCATATTCGCCTGCGCTGACTTGGCGACTTCATCATCAATGATTTGGTGGCCTCCATGTCCTCTACGACAACAAATTGACAAGGCGCCAGCCAAACTACCCCAAGGGGCGACTCCGTCCAATGTCGACTCACCCGACGCGTTGACTTGCCTAGACTAATGAATTACTTCATGAGTTATTTATCTATTTCAGGAGCTCGCCAACGACTCTCCATTGACTCCACCCTGGAATCTCCTGTGCCGATTCAACATCTTGAAGTCATCGTCGATTCCCTGACACGCTCGGGGACTACTGATGGGGGAGTACCAATCGGGATATACCCAAGAAGAGAATTCGCTACCTAGATCGAGTAGACTGAAGCCATGCTCAAAGCGGGTCGACTCGCCCAATATGACGACTAGCGTATACTGGATCTAGGCAACTCGCCAACTAGAGGCCCAATATGGCGACTTCAATTAATATCCCACAAAAACACTTGTAAACCCTAACTGGCTGCATATATAAAGCCACCAAGGGCACCCCTTTGGGCCATCCTCTCCCACATCTCATTATATCTAGTCTCTCCCTCCGCCTACGGCGGCTCCCTTGTAAATCAATCTATGATCATATACTGGATTGATAGCAGGACGTAGCGATCCTCCATCGAGGGTAAGTGAACCTGGTACATCGCGTGTCAATATCGCTCCCGGATTCTCCTACATCGCCTTGCTCCCTCTATGTAAGCTACCCCCAGTAGCATCTGCCGTGCCAATACCACGACAAACAAAGCAAGGGTGAGTATAGGGTTTACTCTGCACGACTTATGGCTGGTGGAGTTGTTTGCATAAAGCCATCTTTGTTTATAAAACAAGAGAGAGAAGAAGCTCGTCTAGTCAGATTATTTTAAAACGGGATAAGAGAGCAATATCTCCAAAGTATTGATCATCATCTTTTGATATCTGCCAAATAATCATCTTCTACCAACTAGGATCACCCCCCTCGTACCCATGAGGAAGAATCCTTAAGCACACGTTGATCTACCAAGTTTTATGATTAGGTTATAGTTCTCTATGATCATCATGTTCGTTCCCAAGTCGTCCATAACCGCGGACATGGCTTTTCGAAAAGATTATTACCCTGCAGTTGTGTACAACTTTACCCACACGTACCAACTGACTCTTAATGCCAGATCATTAGCCCTCTTCCTTGGAAGGCCGACAGAGGGTGGTTGACCATGACCTTTACCTTTCTTTCACCGGGACCATGAGTCGCGCCCTAAGGATGGTTCCGCCGTAACGGGTCAAATCCTGAAGCCGGTCCCTAGAGATGTGAGGCGAGGTTGGTTTACTAGGGGCTCCATCAACCCCAAGGAACCATGTCCACGCTTACCTACCTGTTATGAATGCACCTCCTTCACCGCCTTTGAGAAGATCCATAATGCATGTCGAATAGAATGCCCGAACTATGTGACTCATGGAATCTACTAGGCAAGTTAGTCAATCGAGGGGTTCACATGTCCCCGTGTGGTTGTACGCTCGTCTTGGTTCAAGAGGGAAGAACTCGGGTCCTAGTGGTGGCAAGCACGAGCCTAGAAAAACCACATCCCACCGTGGCCTCTCATACAGGCCTTAGCATGTTTACCCTTTACCACTGATTTCATCTCAACAATATATCTCGATCTCCTGTCATACTATATTATCTGCATCTGATACATCATTTGGATGAACCAGACTCAACAACTATGCATGGCTAAGCAGGACACAGATGTAAGCCCTAGCAGTGCACACAAGCCATACCTAGTTATGCTAGGAGCAGTGGGTCAGGTAATATAAGCCCAAAGGGAGTAATGCAGTAGATAGGATACTCTATGTATCGATAAAAGACCATAGTAGAATCATATGCAATATGACAAGAATTGAAATGCGTTCGAAACCATAGGATTATATCATGGTGGGGCTATGCTTGCCTTTGCCTGATGATAACCAGAAAGCAGAGCTTCGGACATCTCGTACTTGACTTGGTTATAGTTGGTCAAGTATTTTTCTTCCATCTTCGATGGTCTTGATCTCGGGCTTCGATCTCGGTCTCAATATCACATTCTACCGGGAAGAGCCAAACACCGGAAAGAAAGGGGAAACAATAAACACATGGCATCGATGCAATGCTCAAACAAGGATGATGATATGACAAGTTAATTTGTATTGAATAAAACCCTAAGGCATGCTTGACAATTTAATCGGGGTTCCGAGGGGTATAAACCCTAATTCTGAGAAGCTCCAGAATCACCTGTGAGGGGTGATGGCTCAGTTGATGTGGAGCCAGTTGGGAACCCCAAGAGCAAGGTGTGAAGAAGTACAGTAGCAAGTCTTCCCTCAATAAGAAACTGAGGTTATCGAACCAGTAGGAGGAAGGAAATGTCACACAGGTGTTGCAAGCAACGCGGAAACCTGCACAACACAAACTCAAGACTTTGCCCCAACTAATAGTGAGGTTGTTAATCTCAGCGGTTGCTGTAACAAAGGATTAAACGTATGGTGTGGAAGGTAATGGTTTGCAGCAAGTAAACAAGTAACAGTGGAAGATGTATCAATGGTAAAGATTGGACCGGGGTCCATAGTTCACTAGAGGTACTCTCCTTAGATAAACAACATGGCATGAAGGGTAAACAAATTACAGCAGGGCAATTGACAGGCATAACAATGCAATACCAGGCAAAGAGATCCTATGATATTCGATTGGGAAATACAACAATATACATAGACCACCATCCAACTGCATCTATGACTAGAAGTCCACCTTCAGGTTATCATCTGAAACCCCTCCTACAAGCAACAAAGAACTGCTTTAAGAAAAGTGTGTAAGGTAAACAATCCACTTGTTCTATGAACAAGAGACCATTGTTTTCTCCCTAGTGGTAACATCACATCTACAACCGAAGAGATTTCTATCACTTCCCTTGGAAACTAGAGGCGTGAACCCACTATCGAGCATAAATACCCCCTCTTGGAGTCACTAGCAACTACTTGGCCAAGATAGCTACTAACACAGAGAGCATGCAAGATCACAAACAACACAGTCATGATAGAATCATAAAGACAAAACCATTAATCAATCTGACATAGTAATCTCAATATGCATCGGATCCCCGCAAACACAACATGCATGATTAGAAATAGATTAGATCTTGATCATGAACGTAGCTCACAAGATCTATACATGAAAGCAAAAGGAGGAGATACAACCATCTAGCTACTACATGGACCCATAGTCCAAGGTGGAACTACTCACGCTTCATACCGAAGGCTGGCATGATGAATAAGAAGGCCTCCGGGATGATCTCCCCTCCGGCAGGGTGCCGAGAAGAACTTCAGATCCCCCCGATCTAGGGACGACGGTGGCGGCGACTATAGAAGGTTTCGTGGAGTTTTGATCGATTGCCTAGGATTTCTGCATCGGGGGCTTCTTATAGGCGAAGAGGCGAGGCTGGGAGGCGGCCAGGGGCCCCACACCCTGCCCAGGCGCGGGGTGGGCCCACCCACGCCTAGGGGTGGTACGGCGGCCCTGATTCGCCTCTCCGTATCCCCTCTGGACATCATGACGCCCACGGTAAAATATTGACTTTGGCTTTTGTCCAGTCCAATTCCGAGAATATTTATTTTCTGCCTTTCTGGAACAAAAAAAAAAAGAAACAGGCACACTGTGGCAACTTGTTAATAGTTTTGTTCCAGAAAAGATATAAAAACACCTCAAAGGGTAGACAAAGCAAAACGAAGTAGATACTAAACAAGCATGGAGCATGAAAAATTATAGATACGTTTCCGACGTATCAAGCATCCCCATGCTTAACTCCTGGTCGTCCTCGAGTAGGTAAGTGATAAAAGAATAATTTTTGAGGTGACATGCACCATCAAAACCACCATTTGCATGCATTGAAAGCTGGGATCAAAGAACTCTAAACATGTGCATGAAAGATGGAGTTCTAACAATAGGACAAAGTAACTATGCATGCAACATGAAAGGCTACAAACAAAGATCATGAATAACATGCATTGAAAAAAGTTAGTTTGTTTCACATACAGAAAACATGGCATAGTAGCATTTAGCTTGTCCCTCATGGAGTAGCAAATAGATGCATAGGAGACCTTCAAAGTTCACAAGGGTGACTAGAAACAAGTAGCACAAGAACAAGTAAGATCACAATATGTGTAGCGTCCCCAACCTTTAATAAGATTGAGTCCCCTGTGTTTACAATGCTAGTCCCTGGATCAATAGCTAGCATCCACAGTTCAGATGTAATATCAAGAAACAAGGGTCATAATACAACTTTATAACCAGGAATAACATAATTTTATTACATTAAACATAGCTCATTAGGCCATTACATTACATTGCAGCGGAATAACTATAGTCATGGGTCCTTCATCTTCAAAGTGCCACAGGCAGATGTTGGTTGTAGACTTTGTAATCCTAATCATTCAATCTTCACTAAAATCAATCAAACCTGCAACATTACAAGTTACAGCCACAAGGGTCAATACATTGGAATTGTATTGGCAAGTGATACTTTGGTAGTATAGTGGAGTCTATAATCTATATGCATTTTGGCTAAGTGGAGTTGAGGCTTGCATTGCTCAAAATAGATTTTTCCCTATCATTTTGAAAATACTAAGTTTTTGTTTTGGCAAAAATAGCACAAGGCATCTACCAATCAAAGACTGAAGATCCACTCAGGGCATCTACCAATCAAAGACTGAAGTGCTTGGCAAAAACAATTTTCCCAATCTAAGATTTTGAGATCCTTGTACCAAGCCATCTCTCCATCAAAGATTGAAGAATTTCACACAACCCTTGTTCACCCACAAATTTTATTTTAGAAATTGGAGTGATGAGATTCTTGATTGCTTCCATGTCTTGATGCTCAAATTGTCCTTTACCAGGGACATGGCTAAGTACTTAGGTTTTACACTGCAGAGGTGGTGCACTTTACCCACAAGACTTGGTTTCCCAAGACAAAATCTTTCGAAGCTTTCCTTAGACCAACATGGACGCTCCAACCTATCAATCACTACCACCCACTGTCCATGTGGCTAAGTTCTTGCAACCTATATGATCATGGCAGAGCCCATATTGCCAAGTGGTTGCACTTGAAGCTTCTCAACATTTGACATCTCAAATCTCTTTGTTTCCTGGGTGGCCATCCACAAGTGAGATACACAACCCAAGTCCATGGCCTTGTGAACCACTCAACATAAACCATTCCTTCCAATCCACCCAGGTGATTCATTAACTTAGTTGTTTTGTTAAAAAAAACACAAGTCCAAAGACTTAGAATATTTTTCCATAGCATGAATATATATCCCACCCAGGTTTTCTATTAGCTAGGCTAAGCTTGATAGTAATAGGATTCTTAACTTAGGTAAATCCTTCTAAGGATTCATTCTACTAGTTTTCCTATAGCAAGGTCTATACTTAGCAAAATAAAAACATGCAAGTTTTACTTAGCAAAAACACTAATGCATATTGAAAATAATGGGATAGATACTATGAAGTATCACTTGCCTTTTTGGTAGAGGGTATAGGTTTACTTCCTTGTCCTTGCAACAATCACACTCTTCAAGTCACTACAAATAATCAAGCAAGGCATAAACTCAATCTACCAATCAAGCAAACACAAAATCAACTAACACTCCAAACCAATATTCTCTCAAACAAAATTACACACACAAGACTTCTAACTTTGTAAGTTCAAACAAAATCAACTAAGTCATGCATAAGCATGCAAAGGTTGGTTCTATTGTAAGGATGGTCTTCACTAGGCTTCTAACTTTGTAAGTTCCAATTTGGTCATTTACCAAAATGGCAAAGTCATTTGCAAAGAGGGTCTCCATTAGATTCCTAAACTTTGTAAGATCCAAAATGGTCATTTACCAAAGTGGCAAAGTTAAAGTAATGCATGCAAGCATGCCAAGCCTTGTTTTGTTTGAGAAAAAGGGGTTCCTAATGGGTCATAGACATTTGGGCACACCTATTGGTCATTTTGTGAAGTGGCTAAGTCATTTGCAAAAGGTTTCACTATAAAACCATTTGCAAAACAAAGTGTCATTCTATGTGGTGTAGAAACATTTTTACTAAGGCTTTAGCCTATAGGGTTCACCAAATGAGTTGCTATTGCAAAACTTGGTGTTTGGGTCAGTAGGTTTGGTTCAAAGCATTTTCTCAAAGTTTTCTTTACAAAAACATTTTTGTAAACAAAACAATAGTTTTGTTTGGCTAGAAATGGACTAAACTAATTAATCCATTCTAAACCTTTCCAAATTCATTTTCCAAAACAGGGGTTGGTTCCTAGGGTCAGTAAGGTCACAACAAACTAATTGGCAAAGGTTTTAACCTTAAAATCATTTTTAAATGATTTTTCTAATGTTAGCAAGCACACAAAAGAATCTGCAAAGTTAAACAAGCTAACAGATACTATTTGCTAAACTAAGGGCAGGGTTGGTTAGGGCTTGTCTTGCTGATTCCAACGACATCAAATTTGTAATTTTTGGACGTGTGGATCAAAAGATACAAGGGTTTGAAAATGGCAAAAGTTTCTGTTTTCAAATCTGTTTTTAAACAGACTAGGTGACACGCGGCGTGATCTTACTGGTCGATACCGGTTCGGGGTGGATCGGCTCTGTGGAACGTTAGATTAAGTTAGATCGCACGGCACAGGGGACATACCCCTTCGCGGTTAGTCATTCTATCATAACCGATGGATCGGGATCGAACGGCTGCGGCAGGCTCGACCTAAAGTGGGCGGCGCTGTGGTGGCTAGCGGCGGCGGAGCGATCGGTCGGTGACGGTGGCGACGCTACAGGAGGCGAGAGAGAAAAAGGGCATGCTCACCGTGCTCGCAAGAACGTGGGGAAGCTCGAGGTAGTATCTTCCTATCGCGGGGCGTACTGGAGTGAGCTTGATTGCTCGCCGGAGTTGCTGCGGCGGCGGGGCTCTCGGGTTGTCGTCGTTGGCGTCGCTGTGGATCACGAGAAGACAAACAGAAAGCACTGTAAGACGCGCAAGGGTACAGCGGTGATGCGAGCGTGAAGGAGGAGTGAAGGGGCGGTCTGGTCTTACCGGTGGGGCTCGGAGAGGAAGCGAGCGGTGGTGCTCACTGTCGACGACGGAGGCGAGGATAGGGGCGCCCTAGGTCAAACGGAAGGTGTCGTTAGGTTCGTATGAGCTTGTAGATCATCATCGGGTCAACGAGGATGAGAGGGGAGGTCAGGTTTACCGGGGAGATGTCGCCAGCTTGAGCAGCAGCGCTGGCTCGGGGCTTGTTGGAGTCGGGGTTCTGGTGCTCCCGCGGGCGAACTAGGAGTACTAGGAGATGCGTGAGGTCGAGAGGAGTCCACTCGCGTGAAGTAGAGGCAGAGGGGTGGTCGGAGTTGGCCGGAATTGCTGTGACAGCTCGTCGGAGCAGAGGGCGTTCGAGGAGGAAATGGAGCGGCCTGGGGGCGAGCTTGGGGAAGGGGTCTGAGGGAAAACGGAGGAGAGAGCGAGGCGATTAAAAGGGCGTGGTCGCGACGAGGAATTAACGCGGCGTTAAGGCGAATTGATCTCGGCATTCATGGACAACAACGGCGTGTCTGGGGAGACAGGTCATGGGAGGACGATGAACAGCTGTCGGTGGGGTCCTCTGGTCAGTGGGAAAAGGAGAGGGAACGGGGTCCACCGGTCATTGACTCTATGGGCTGTTTCGGCGGTGAGAAAAGTAACGCTTCGGGGGAGGGGAGAAGTCTGGGCTGGACTGGCCTTAGTGGGCTGGGCCTGTTTTCTTATTTTTTCTGTCTAATTCTTTTTCTTTTTCTAATTCTTTTTTTTTGTTTTGAATTTCAATCAAATATTCAAGCAATCAAACCACACTCAAATCAATTCAAACAAACAACAAACTTCACTTTGAATTTGGTTCTGTTTGGCAACATAATCCAAATCTCAAAATGAAATAATATTTTTATTTATTTTAAGATCCATTTAATAATTAAATAAAATGGATCTTTAGTTTATTAATAGTGTTTGATTTATTTAATAAAATTTCCATTTGAAATCCAATTATTTTCAAAACCAAACCAGAAGGTTTTATTTGAAAAATAAAAGAATACTTGGAAACTTATTTAAATAAATAAATAAGTTTTGGTGTTTTAATTAAAATGGGAAAGCCTTTACTTAAATAAAATTGGATATTTAAATCCTTATTATTTTATTTAAATAATCCTTTACTCATTTTAATCAAAGCAAAACCTTTTAATAAAAGATTTCAAAGTAGTAATAAAATACTTGGTGTTCATTTAAAATGGGAAAAGCCTTTACTTAAATAAAATTGGATATTTAAATCCTTATTATTTTATTTAAATAAACTTTTACTCATTTTATCAAAACAAAATATTTTATTACAAAAGTTTGGCCAAAATTAATTTGGCTCACCTTTTCATTTGAAAACAAAGTCTTTTATTAAAAGATCCAAATAGTATTTCCAAAACAATTTATTTTTCCCTTATTAAATGTTTATCTTTTCAATCCCTTTAGGATTATAATTGTTCACCAATTGGTATGGGTTTTGGTAAGGCTTTATTAGCTTTGGAAATTCAATTTCCGTTATCTCATTATGTTCACAAGATTTTGTCTATGGTTCCAAACTAAGTGAAACCAATCTCTAAGGTCTTTCTTGATCCTTTGTGGAAATTTTGTTGATCAAATCTGGTATGGATCAAATCCATAGATTTGGAGATACTTTGGAAAATGATTTCCTTCCATTTGGGTTTAGGGTTTTGGATTTATTTTCCAAGTGTTCAATTTCCAGATACATTCATTGAGGAATGCATTTCCCTTGATTTGGATTTCTGTTGAATTCAAACTTTAGAATCCCATCTTTAACAAACTTTGGCTAAAGTTTTCCTTTTAGAAACAAAAGTTTCTTTTCACCCTGATTTTCAACAAAAAATTTATTTTGTTTAATTTATTTTTCACATTACAAGATTTGGAAAATCTTGGGATGTGACAGTTACCACTTTAAAAGAAATCTCGTCCCGAGATTTGGGGAGGCTAGGGTTACAAGTTGGCTCAAACAGCTAGGGTACTACCACCCTTAATTTTTTTTCCAACTAAACTACATCTTGGCTTGCTTGGAATCTTGAGGAAAACTTCTTCTTGGAAAACTTCTGCTTAGTGTCCTTTGTTTCCATGCTTGACTCATGGGCCAAGGTTGAGATCCTTCATAGGCTTATTTATCTTGTTCTTCATCTTTTCTGGACAATTGCTTACATAGTGTCCTGGTTCCTTGCAGTTGTTGCACACTACTTGGCCGATCTCTTTATTCTTCGGGTTCTCTGGGCATCCACTGGGGTAGTGTCCCATTTCCTTACATTTACGACATTGCACAAGGCTCATGTCTTGCTTTGGTTTCTTGGGCTTCTTTGATCCTTTGAATTGGGTTGTCTTGTTTGGAGGTATAGGTGGTCCTTTTCCTTTGTCATCAACATTCTTGGCATACTTGGATCCTTCTTGTTTCCTTTGTTCAACAATAGCATAGATGGGACATTGGATAGGAACATGGTCATTTCCTTCACAAAGGTAACAAGTAACTTGAGATGTGGGGCAGTGGCCAACTGGATGTTCCTCTTCACAATTGGGGCATTGATCTTGATGCTCCTTGGAAGTGTGATCCTTGTCTCCACAAATAATGCAAGATGGGGCTCCATCTAGAATAACATTCTTGTCATCCTTGTTGTCATACACTCTTTTGGGATAGTTTTCTTCCATGCTGATCATTTGATTAGTCACCTTAAGCATCAGTTGGGATTGTTCTTCCAAAAACATTTGCAAGGTAGGGTCTTTATCACTATTGTTAGCTATGAACTGAGTTGTTAGTTGGTTCAACTGGTGTTGGGTTGCTAGGAGTTCTCTCATGTTGTCCTCTTGGTTGTTGTTGTTGTCATCATCCTTGATGTTGGAGTTTCTTGGAGAAGTCATCTGTTTGGGGTTGAAGGGGGATTAGAATAGGCAAGAGATTTTCTAAGGAATCAATTCTATTCACACACATCACAAATCACACAAGCAATGTGCAAGCAATCACAAACAAACACTCCACTCAAACAACAGTTTCAAGCACATATTTAGGCAACAAAAATAATTTTTGTTACACCACATAAGTTGGTGTGTTTGACTTATCTATAAATGGTGGTCCATCTACATGGTTCACTTGTGATTTTCCCATCCTTCTTGGTTGATTCTTCTTGATTGAGATCTTTGTATCCTTGGAGAATTCTTGTGTCTTGGTCACAAATCTTCAAAGGTGATCATGGTTTCTTCTAAGTTGTTTTTCCTTAGTCTTCAAGTCTTGAGTAACTTTTCTTGTCTCACTTGTAGTCTTTAGTGATATCCAAGTTGGAAGTCCTTGGTGAACATGATGAAGATGTTGAAGTCACTTGAAGAAGTTGAAGTCATTAGAGTTGAAGAAGTCCTTTGCACATGGTGAAGTCTTTGGTCATGGGGTAGGCTTTCCATTAAGTTTTGAAGTAGAAGAGAAGTAGAGTTGAAACCAAAAATGATTGAGGAAAGAGTTTACAAGATTGTTTTTGTAAATAAGTTTTGGAACAAATACAACTCCTATTTTTCTAAGGGTTTTTTGTCCAATCCTAGGGTTACAAATCCTACAGGCAACACAATGCTCTGATACCATTCTGTAGCGTCCCCAACCTTTAATAAGATTGAGTCCCCTGTGTTTACAATGCTAGTCCCTGGATCAATAGCTAGCATCCACAGTTCAGATGTAATATCAAGAAACAAGGGTCATAATACAACTTTATAACCAGGAATAACATAATTTTATTACATCAAACATAGCTCATTAGGCCATTACATTACATTGCAGCGGAATAACTATAGTCATGGGTCCTTCATCTTCAAAGTGCCACAGGCAGATGTTGGTTGTAGACTTTGTAATCCTAATCATTCAATCTTCACTAAAATCAATCAAACCTGCAACATTACAAGTTACATCCACAAGGGTCAATACATTGGAATTGTATTGGCAAGTGATACTTTGGTAGTATAGTGGAGTCTATAATCTATATGCATTTTGGCTAAGTGGAGTTGAGGCTTGCATTGCTCAAAATAGATTTTTCCCTATCATTTTGAAAATACTAAGTTTTTGTTTTGGCAAAAACAGCACAAGGCATCTACCAATCAAAGACTGAAGATCCACTCAGGGCATCTACCAATCAAAGACTGAAGTGCTTGGCAAAAACAATTTTCCCAATCTAAGATTTTGAGATCCTTGTACCAAGCCATCTCTCCATCAAAGATTGAAGAATTTCACACAACCCTTGTTCACCCACAAATTTTATTTTAGAAATTGGAGTGATGAGATTCTTGATTGCTTCCATGTCTTGATGCTCAAATTGTCCTTTACCAGGGACATGGCTAAGTACTTAGGTTTTACACTCTGCAGAGGTGGTGCACTTTACCCACAAGACTTGGTTTCCCAAGACAAAATCTTTCAGAAGCTTTCCCTTAGACCAACATGGACGCGCTCCAACCTATCAATCACTACCACCCACTGTCCATGTGGCTAAGTTCTTGCAACCTATATGATCATGGCAGAGCCCATATTGCCAAGTGGTTGCACTTGAAGCTTCTCAACATTTGACATCTCAAATCTCTTTGTTTCCTGGGTGGCCATCCACAAGTGAGATACACAACCCAAGTCCATGGCCTTGTGAACCACTCAACATAAACCATTCCTTCCAATCCACCCAGGTGATTCATTAACTTAGTTGTTTTGTTAAAAAAAACACAAGTCCAAAGACTTAGAATATTTTTCCATAGCATGAATATATATCCCACCCAGGTTTTCTATTAGCTAGGCTAAGCTTGATAGTAATAGGATTCTTAACTTAGGTAAATCCTTCTAAGGATTCATTCTACTAGTTTTCCTATAGCAAGGTCTATACTTAGCAAAATAAAAACCATGCAAGTTTTACTTAGTAAAAACACTAATGCATATTGAAAATAATGGGATAGATACTATGAAGTATCACTTGCCTTTTTGGTAGAGGGTATAGGTTTACTTCCTTGTCCTTGCAACAATCACACTCTTCAAGTCACTACAAATAATCAAGCAAGGCATAAACTCAATCTACCAATCAAGCAAACACAAAATCAACTAACACTCCAAACCAATATTCTCTCAAACAAAATTACACACACAAGACTTCTAACTTTGTAAGTTCAAACAAAATCAACTAAGTCATGCATAAGCATGCAAAGGTTGGTTCTATTGTAAGGATGGTCTTCACTAGGCTTCTAACTTTGTAAGTTCCAATTTGGTCATTTACCAAAATGGCAAAGTCATTTGCAAAGAGGGTCTCCATTAGATTCCTAAACTTTGTAAGATCCAAAATGGTCATTTACCAAAGTGGCAAAGTTAAAGTAATGCATGCAAGCATGCCAAGCCTTGTTTTGTTTGAGAAAAAGGGGTTCCTAATGGGTCATAGACATTTGGGCACACCTATTGGTCATTTTGTGAAGTGGCTAAGTCATTTGCAAAAGGTTTCACTATAAAACCATTTGCAAAACAAAGTGTCATTCTATGTGGTGTAGAAACATTTTTACTAAGGCTTTAGCCTATAGGGTTCACCAAATGAGTTGCTATTGCAAAACTTGGTGTTTGGGTCAGTAGGTTTGGTTCAAAGCATTTTCCCAAAGTTTTCTTTACAAAAACATTTTTGTAAACAAAACAATAGTTTTGTTTGGCTAGAAATGGACTAAACTAATTAATCCATTCTAAACCTTTCCAAATTCATTTTCCAAAACAGGGGTTGGTTCCTAGGGTCAGTAAGGTCACAACAAATTAATTGGCAAAGGTTTTAACCTTAAAATCATTTTTAAATGATTTTTCTAATGTTAGCAAGCACACAAAAGAATCTGCAAAGTTAAACAAGCTAACAGATACTATTTGCTAAACTAAGGGCAGGGTTGGTTAGGGCTTGTCTTGCTGATTCCAACGACATCAAATTTGTAATTTTTGGACGTGTGGATCAAAAGATACAAGGGTTTGAAAATGGCAAAAGTTTCTGTTTTCAAATCTGTTTTTAAACAGACTAGGTGACACGCGGCGTGATCTTACTGGTCGATACCGGTTCGGGGTGGATCGGCTCTGTGGAACGTTAGATTAAGTTAGATCGCACGGCACAGGGGACATACCCCTTCGCGGTTAGTCATTCTATCGTAACCGATGGATCGGGATCGAACGGCTGCGGCAGGCTCGACCTAAAGTGGGCGGCGCTGCGGTGGCTAGCGGCGGCGGAGCGATCGGTCGGTGATGGTGGCGACGCTACAGGAGGCGAGAGAGAAAAAGGGCATGCTCACCATGCTCGCAAGAACGTGGGGAAGCTCGAGGTAGTATCTTCCTATCGCGGGGCTTGGAGTGAAGCTTGATTGTCACTCTCGGGTTGTCGTCGTTGGCGTCGCTGTGGATCACGAGAAGACAAACAGAAAGCACTGTAAGACGCGCAAGGGTACAGCGGTGATGCGAGCGTGAAGGAGGAGTGAAGGGGCGGTCTGGTCTTACCGGTGGGGCTCGTCGGAGAGGAAGCAGACGGTGGTGCTCACTGTCGACGACGGAGGCGAGGATAGGGGGCGCCCTAGGTCAAACGGAAGGTGTCGTTAGGTTCGTATGAGCTTGTAGATCATCATCGGGTCAACGAGGATGAGAGGGGAGGTCAGGTTTACCGGGGAGATGTCGCCAGCTTGAGCGCATTTGCGGCTGGCTTGGGGCTTGTTGGAGTCGGGGTTCTGTGCTCCAAGGCGAACTAGGAGTACTAGGAGATGCGTGAGGTCGAGGAGTCCACTCGCGTGAAGTAGAGGCATATGGGTGGTCGGAGTTGGCGGAATTGCCGGAGCAGAGGGCGTTCGAGGAGGAAATGGAGGCCTGGCGAGCTTGGGAAGGGGTCTGAGGGAAAACGGAGGAGAGAGCGAGGCGATTAAAAGGGCGTGGTCGCGACGAGGAATTAACGCGGCGTTAAGGCGAATTGATCTCGGCATTCATGGACAGCAACGGCAGCGTCGTCTGGGGGAGACAGGGTCGCGGGGAGGACGATGAACAGCTGTCGGTGGGGTCCTCTGGTCAGTGGGAAAAGGAGAGGGAACGGGGTCCACCGGTCATTGACTCTATGGGCTGTTTCGGCGGTGAGAAAAGTAACGCTTCGGGGGAGAAGTCTGGCTGGACTGGCCTTAGTGGGTGGGCCTGTTTTCTTATTTTTTCTGTCTAATTTTTTCTTTTCTAATTTTTTTTTGTTTTGAATTTCAATCAAATATTCAAGCAATCAAACCACACTCAAATCAATTCAAACAAATAAAGAAACTTCACTTTGAATTTGGTTCTGTTTGGCAACATAATCCAAATCTCAAAATGAAATAATATTTTTATTTATTTTAAGATCCATTTAATAATTAAATAAAATGGATCTTTAGTTTATTAATAGTGTTTGATTTATTTAATAAAATTTCCATTTGAAATCCAATTATTTTCAAAACCAAACCAGAAGGTTTTATTTGAAAAATAAAAGAATACTTGGAAACTTATTTAAATAAATAAATAAGTTTTGGTGTTTTAATTAAAATGGGAAAGCCTTTACTTAAATAAAATTGGATATTTAAATCCTTATTATTTTATTTAAATAATCCTTTACTCATTTTAATCAAGCAAAACCTTTTAATAAAAGATTTCAAAGTAGTAATAAAATACTTGGTGTTCATTTAAAATGGGAAAAGCCTTTTACTTAAATAAAATTGGATATTTAAATCCTTATTATTTTATTTAAATAAACTTTACTCATTTTATCAAAACAAAATATTTTATTACAAAAGTTTGGCCAAAATTAATTTGGCTCACCTTTTCATTTGAAAACAAAGTCTTTTATTAAAAGATCCAAATAGTATTTCCAAAACAATTTATTTTTCCCTTATTAAATGTTTATCTTTTCAATCCCTTTAGGATTATAATTGTTCACCAATTGGTATGGGTTTTGGTAAGGCTTTATTAGCTTTGGAAATTCAATTTCCGTTATCTCATTATGTTCACAAGATTTTGTCTATGGTTCCAAACTAAGTGAAACCAATCTCTAAGGTCTTTCTTGATCCTTTGTGGAAATTTTGTTGATCAAATCTGGTATGGATCAAATCCATAGATTTGGAGATACTTTGGAAAATGATTTCCTTCCATTTGGGTTTAGGGTTTTGGATTTATTTTCCAAGTGTTCAATTTCCAGATACATTCATTGAGGAATGCATTTCCCTTGATTTGGATTTCTGTTGAATTCAAACTTTAGAATCCCATCTTTAACAAACTTTGGCTAAAGTTTTCCTTTTAGAAACAAAAGTTTCTTTTCACCCTGATTTTCAACAAAAAATTTATTTTGTTTAATTTATTTTTCACATTACAAGATTTGGAAAATCTTGGGATGTGACAATATGCATCAATCAATAAGTTTTGGCACACTGCACATAGACTGGAAACTATGCTCTCTTAATGGTGCCTAAAGGTAGAAGGTGGAGACTCAAATAATAGTGGAAGAAAGGCCCTTCATATAGGGAAGCCGGGATTTCAATTTCAAAAACAGCTTCCATAAATTATGGTACTTGTTAGCTTTTAGCCCTCATTGCTCCTATCATAAGCATCTTGAAGTGATTAAGGTTAAAGTGAATAAACTATGGAGTATATGCTTGACAAAGTATAAGTTGGCAATCTCATGTCCCATGAATACGAGGGCCACATGTCATGCTACTCAACTTGAGTCACCTATAATTTCTTGTCATTGTAAGTACATGTGTATCATAGGGAACCGCCAATGGGGTACCCCTTGCACATGGTACATGAGCTATCCCATAACCAAAATGACAAGGCAAGCAGACAATGATCATCTTAGCGATCTTTTGATTTACTATATGCATAGCTTTTTATTGAGGTTGCTTCATAGATAGCTCACTATGGTGATGCTGCAAGTTTCCACCATGATTAGGCATGTCTTAGGCTAGCGGCCCAGGTGTTTCTCTAACACAAAATACATACTCCATGGACTTACAAGTTCCCTCTTTATTTCACACCGGTGACATCCATAGACAAAAGAGCATGATATCAATTGAGTACAAAGTACAAGTGCAATGTTGAAAACTTTCCCCGTGACAACACAGTTCTGCTAATTCCAACGTATAAGTGCAAGCATATACAAAATATATGACACAATGGTTCAAGTTTATTAGGGTCAAAGAATATAAAGTTTGCCATCAAGTTCATGAGAGCTTTAATAACTAAGTTTTCACATAACAAAATACTTTTAATCGGAATATAGCTGAAAATAAGAATATACTTGGAATGGTGTTACACACCATGCATAGGAATTTATAGTGGACACTTTTTAATAACTTGGTTTCTTGGGAGTTGTAAGCATGAGTATAGCTTACTCATACAAGTGGAGGCTAGCAAAAGACTGGGAGCAACCAACTAAGAGAGCAATAATGGCCATAATCATGCAGAGCAACAAAACATTACTAATCAAAGCATATAGTGGTACTACAAGTCAAGGACTAAATGATAGAGGCTATGGTGACTTGTTCATAGTCATAACATGGTGTGAGCATGTGCCAAGTCAATCCAAACAAGGCATCAAAGGAGAATACTACAATACTATGATTTTGCATGCTAAAACAATGCATAATTCTTTCAAGGCACACTAAGCAATCCCAATTGTTTGGAACAAGACATGCTACAACAATAATCACTAAGCATAAGTTCAAAACAACACCTAGCATGTCATGCTAATGTCTAAGTCACACTCAACGCAAGCTCCTCTTGCACCTATCAAGCAAGAACTTCATACTCCTTTCCAACACCAAGCAACTTATTTGAAACAACACAGCGAGAACGGTGGTCCAAACTACTTTATTCAAGCAAACTAAACAACTAAGCAAACCAAACAAAACTAAGACGCTCCAAGAACAACACAAAAATGCATGAAACAATAAAAACGAAGTGTCTAGAAAGACCTGAACTTTTTATTGATGAAGAAGGGGATGCCTTGGGCATCCCCAAGCTTTGACTCTTGTACCTCTTGGATATTTCTTGGGGTGACACCATGGTGGCATCCCCAAGCTTGAGATTTTGTCCATTCTTCATCTCATTACATCATTCTCTCTCTACACCTGAAATTTTTTCCTTCATACAAAACTTCACACAATCTTCATTAGCAACATTAGTGGATTCAAAAGATAATAGACCTTTAGGAAAAGCTTTGGAACAACAAAACTTTTCACTAAAAACACAAGCTACTGTAGCAACTCCTTCAAAAATCTCAATTCTCCAAAAGAGAACTCAAAAAGGAACCAATAAGAAGCAAATGCAAATAATGGTAGATATCTGTCAAAACATACTAGCAGGTAGAAACCGATTTTTTAGAAAATCTTCTGTTGCTCAAATCAGAAAGTGTTGAACTAACTAAAGTTATCTAACATACTAGGGGATTTATTCGTAAATTTTCAGCTCAATGCGACTTACATACAATCCTGACGAATTTTTATGGTGGAGGACAAAAATCTGTTTCGGGACAGCAACTCCCAAATCTTACTGCCCTGTCAGTAGAGGTCATTCTTGGCACAAAAAGCAAACAAAAAGGCTAAGGAGAGGTCATTACTGGAGTAATAACTTCCAAGACTCAAGGAAACTCTTGGGTTATCTCCCAACAGGTACTTTTCTTTAACCCTTTTAAGTTAGGCACAAGAAGCAAGAAGAATCAAGTATTTTCAAATGAGGAAGCCACTCTCTTGTTCTTTCCTTTCTTACATTTCTTCTTATCTTTAGGTAAAATATGATTTCTTACTGGAGGATAAAAATGCATAATGCCTTTTCCCACATCTATTATTTCTCCAAGGTGTTTCAGTAGGGATCTTCCAAATGTGATATGTCCTTTGCCTACACATTAAATAACAAGATAATCAGTAGACACCATTTTCCCTGAGATTTTTGTAAACACACCTTCAGCTATTCCATTGTGTAATAAAGTGGAATTATTAGTAAGAGAGATTTCCTCTCCTCCTTTAGAAATCCCCCAAAGACTCAAAGACTCATAAATATCTTTATGTATAAGGCAAAATTCAGACATGGTATCACAACGATCATCAAAAGTAGCACTATTTATAGTGAATTTGATTGTGGGAAACCACTTTGAAGGCTCAGAATTCATTGGAACATAATTATGGTACTCCCTAAGTGTGTGATAACAACTATTCAAAGCAGCTTTACTAGACTCAAGAGTGTTCAACCTAGCAAAAATATTTATGAAAGAGGAATCAGACTTGCCAGGTGTATTATAAATTATAATACATTTTTTATGGCATCAAAAGCTTCATCCTTAGTATATTGAAAAATATCTTTCCCAACCACAGCATCTAGAGCATATCTATAACAAAGAGCAATACCGCGGTGGAAACTATTGATGACCAAGCTAAGACTCATCTTAGGCTCAATTTCCCTTTGTAAAGTAGAGATTCTAGACCAAGCTTCTTTAAAACTCTCTTCACCTTTTTGCTTGAAAGCAAAGATCTCTTCCATAGGTGTCAGAGAGATAGGACCAAAACTAGACATGGTAGCAACTAGGGTAGGAACTATTTTTTTGTGTTTTTGAATAAAGAAAGCAAACCAAACTAAACTAATTTTTTTTGAGTTTTTGAAAAGAGGCAAACAAAACCAAGCAAAAGAAACTAAGCAAACTAAAAACAAAGTAAAGAGAAAGGAAGTGGAGGACTCCCCTTGTGAATACATCCTTAGCCTCCCCGGCAACGGCGCAAGAAAACTTGTTGATGGCTCAGTTGATGTGGGAGCCTGTTGGGAACCCCAAGAGCAAGGTGTGAAGCAGCACAACAGCAAGTCTTCCCTCAGTAAGAAACTCAGGTTATCGAACCAGTAGGAGGAAGGAAACGTCACATAAGTGTTGCAAGCAACACGGAAACCTACACAACACAAACTAAGGACTTTGCCCCAACTAACAGTGAGGTTTTCAATCTCACCAGTTGCTGTAACAAAGGATTAAACGTATGGTGTGGAAGGTAATGGTTTGCAGCAAGTAAAGAAGTAACAGTGGAAGATGTATCAATGTTAAAGATTGGACTGGGGTCCATAGTTCACTAGAGGTGTTCTCCTTAGATAAACAACACGGCATGAAGGGTAAACAAATTACAGCTGGGCAATTGACAGGCATAACAATGCAATACCAGACAAAGAGATCTTATGAGATTTGATTGGGCAATACAACAATATACATAGACCGCCATCCAATTACATCTATGACTAGATGTCCACCTTCAGTTTTTCATCCGAACCCTCTCCAGTATTAAGTTGCAAGCAACAGACAACTGCTTTAAGCAAAGTGTGTAAGGTAAACAATCCACTTGTTCTATGAACAAGAGACCGTTGTTTTCACCCTAGTGGTAACATCACATCTACAACCGAAGAGATTTATGTCACTTCCCTTGGAAACTAGAGGCATGAACCCACTATCGAGCATAAATACCCCCTCTTGGAGTCACTAGCAACTACTTGGCCAAGATAGATACTAACAACGGAGAGCATGCAAGATCACAAACAACATAGACATGATAGAATCATAAAGACAAAACCATTAATCAATCTGACATAGTAATCTCAATATCCATCAAATCCCCGCAAACAGAACATGCATGATTACAAATAGATTAGATCTTGATCATGAACGGAGCTCACAAGATCTATACATGAAAGCACAAGTTGGAGATACAACCATCTAGCTACTACATGGACCCGTAGTCCAAGGTGGAACTACACACGCTTCATACCGGAGGCTGGCATGATGAAGAAGAAGGCCTCCGGGATGATCTCCCCTCCGACAGGGTACCGGGAAGAACTTCAGATCCCCCCGATCTAGGGACGAAGGTGGCGGCGGCTACAGAAGGTTTTGCGGAGATTTGATCGGGTGCCTAGGGTTTCTGCATCGGGGGCTTCTTATAGGCGAAGAGGCGAGGCTGGGAGGCGGCCAGGGGCCCCACACCCTGCCCAGGCGTAGGGTGGGCCCACCCGCGCCTAGGGGGGTGCGGTGGCCCTGGTTCGCCTCTCTGTCTCCCCTATGGACTTCGTGACACCCACGGGAAAATATGACTTTGGCTTTTGTCCCGTCCAATTCCGAGAATATTGATTTTCTGCCTTTCTGGAACAAAAAAACAGAAGAAAATAGGTAACTGGCACTATGGCAACTTGTTAATAGGTTAGTTCCAGAAAAGATATAAAAACACATCAAACTGTAGACAAAGCAAAGCAAAGTTGATACTAAACAAGCATGGATCATCAAAAATTATAGATACGTTTCCGACGTATCAAGGGGTTACTATGTTGTTCTAATTAAACTTGTCATGTAAGTTACTTAACAATGCATGATGATAGTTTAAAGTGTTAGATCTCATTTTCTAGACATTTTGATAGATTATACATATTTTTCTGACTTATAAATAATTAAATATGAATTTTACAAGTTTTATTAATTTTCTGAAATTATTAAACCAATTTAAAAAGGTTTACTGCATCACTATGATGTCAGCGAGGGCTTTAAACCATTTTATACCGTTACTGGACCTAGCCTCTATGGCTGACTGTGGGGGCCTGAGCCACGTCGGTTGCCACCATGGCGGTCAACAGTCAACATGACCATGGGCCACGCCAGCGTGACATCATGACGATGGCCACCGTCGGATGGTCACCAGCGATGGCGATATAGGGCGCACGGGGCTGCGAGACCTAGGATATTCGAACGAGGTGAGCAAGGGAAGTCTACTAGTGGCGGTGCCGCTATGATTTGGTCACCGGAGACGCAGCAGCAAGCGGCGACAACGGCAGCGGTTGTAGATTAGAGCAACGACGATGGTACAGAGAGAGAGGGAGAAAACAGAGGGGTTTGGGAGAACCAATAGCTCACCCTAGTGTTGATGCAGGCTCGGGGAGGACAGGCGAGGTCAGGATCGTCGGCAACATCGTCGGAGAAGCTCGTCGGGCTTGAAGAAGACGTCGGCGATGCGGGTGATTAAGGATGCCCCCGCTCGATTCCTCCGTCTAGGAAGATCAGCATGGCGAGGCAGTGCTCCTGGGATGCTCGGAGGGGCTCGGGGTGGCCATTAACAGCGGCAAGCTGCGGTTAGGGTTTCTGTTCTGCGCGATAGAGAAGAGAAAGAATTCTCTAGGAGAGGAGAAGTGGATGAGGGCGAAGGAGACGTCGTCGTGGCGACCTTATCCACCCCCGGAGCTCGACAGACGGCTGGGAGAAGGCAGCAGGGATCTACGGCGGCACCAGCGATACCGAGCAGCTTGCAGAAGGCAGAAGACGACAGGGGCGACACCGAAGCGGTACTGGGCCCGGGGTGGGCCGCTGGCTTGCGTGTGTGGGCGGCAAGGAGAAGGGGAGGGGCTATGGGCCGGTCTAGGATGGGTTCTGACTGTTTTTTATATGCAAACTATTTTCTTTTTCTGTTTTCAATTTCTGTTTTGTATTTTTATATCCAAAACTGTTTTGAGTATTTCAAATAATACCAAAGAGTTTATAAAATATTTAAAATACTCAATAGTCCTTATATTCAATTTGGACCCCCATTGTTTTGGTAGTTTTTCAAAATATTCAAAACCATTTGAATGTATTTCAGAAAGAGAGGGGAAAACTAGGGTTTTAGGGTTTTGCATTTTATTTTCTTTGCATGCATTATTAAGAGGTGATGCTTATGATGCACAATCAAAACCCTAATTAGTAATTAGCTAAAACTGGGGTTTTACATCTCTATCCCCCTTTCGAGAATCTCGACCCGAGATTCCTAAGGTAGGAAAAGAGTGATACGTCGTAAATGTATCTATAATTTTTTATGCTCCATGCTTGTTTTGTATCAACTTTCTTATGTTTTGTCTACACTTTGAGGTATTTTTATACATTTTGTAGAACTAATCTATTAACAAGATGCCGCAGTGCTTGCCTGTTTTCTGTTGTTTTGGGTTTCAGAAAATCTAGTAAGGAAATATTCTCGAAATTGGACGGGACAAAAGCCAAAGTAAATATTTTACAAGAAGGAACTCGGAGTCCGAAGGGCAGACGAAGAGGGTCCACGAGGTGGCCACACCATAGGGTGGCATGACCCAGGGGGGAGGGCGCCAGCCCTAGGTGTGGGCCCCTCGGGCGCCCACCGACCTTGCCTCTTCGCCTATAAAAGCACCCCGGTGCAGAAACCCTAAGAACCCGATCAGATCTCCATGAAATAGTCTGTAGCCGCCGCGACCATTATCCCTAGATCGCGCGGGGAGGGATCCGAAGTTCTTCTCGGCACCCTGCCGGAGGGGAGAGATCATCCCGGAGGCCTTCTTCATCACCATGCCAGCCTCTGGAGGGATGCGTGAATAGTTCACCCTTGGACTATGGGTCCATACAGTAGCTAGATGGTTGTTTCTCCTCCTTTGTGCTACCATGTTTAGATCTTGTGAGATCCGTTCATGATCAAGATCATCTATTTGTAATCATACATGTTGTGTTTGCGAGGATCCGATGGATATTGAGATACTAAGTCATATCGATTATTGATTCTATCATGTCTATGTTATTTGTAATCTTGCATGCTTTCCGTTGGTAGTATCTATCTTGGCCAAGTAGATGCTTGTAACTCCAAGAGGAAGTATTTATTCTCGATAGTAGGTTCATGCCTCTAGTAATCTGGGGAAGTGACAGAAATATCAAAGGTTGTAGATGTGCTGTTGGTACTAGGGATAAAACACCAATCCTTTGTCCATGGGGCAATTGTATTGTTTACTTTACACACTTTGCTTAATGCAATTATCTGTTGCGTGCAACTTAATACTGGAAGGGGTTCGGATGATAACCTGAAGGTGGATTATTAGTCATAGATGTAGTTGGATTACGGTCTATGTATTATGTTGTAATGCCCAATCAAATCTCGTAGGGATCAAGATGTCTAGTATATGGATTGTTATGCTTTATAAATCTATCAATTGCCCCGCTGTAATTTGTTCACCCAACATGCTATCTATCTCATGGAGAAAACCTCTAGTGAACTATGGACCCTGATCCATTCCTTTATCATTGATATACCATCTACTATTTACCTTTACTTTCTGCAATTACCTACAAACAATTACTATCTTTCAGACTATACGTTTAATCCTTTGTTTTCAGCAAACCGGTGAGATTTACAACCTCACTGTAAGTTGAGGCAAAGTACTGAGTTTGTGTTGTGTAGGTTCCAAGTTGTTAGCAACACCTTGGAGTTGTTTCCTTACTCCTACTGGTTCGATAACCTTGGTTTCATAACTAGGGGAAACTTGATGCTGTGCTCATCATACCTTCCTCTTGGGGTTCCCAAAAAGCTCTATATATCTGAGCCATCAAGCAATTTTCTGGTATCGTTGCCGGGGAGATAAGGACAACTTCAATCTCTTCCTCCTCGTCAGTCACTTTTCAGGGAGAAAGAAGATTCTTGCAAGGGGAGATAAGGACAACTTTGTTTATGTTTTTCTTAGTTTCTTTTGCTTTGTTTTTCTTCTATCTTTTTATCAAAAAACACAAAAAAATAGTTGTTCTAGTTTGTTTCTCTTCATCAAATTTTTTTTTCCTACTTCAAGTTGCTTTTATGTCTAGTGTTGCTCCAATCACTATGTCACCTGTGTAAATGATCTTCACTTTCAAACAAGGAAGTGAAGAGAGTTTCAAAGAAGCTTGGTCTAGAACTTCTGATTCACATGAAAAAACTGAACCTAAAATGACTCTAGGCTTGTTTCTTATCAGTTTATACTATGTCCTTGCTCTTTGTTATAGATATGCTTTGGATGCTGTAGTACGAGGAGATTTCCTCTAGTGTTGTGAGGATGAAGCCTTTAAGGCCATAAAAAAGTTGATTGAAACATATAACTTTCCTAGCAAATCTGATTCATCCTTTGCAAGCATTTATGCTAGATTAAACACTCTTGAGACCAATATAGCTAGCTTAAAAGAATGCTATAACATGCTTAGGGAGCATCATGAATATGTTCCAATAAATTCCGAATCTTCAAAATGTCTTCCTATAGTAAAAGTCGTTATAAATAATGAAACTTTTTATGCTCGTTGTGATATTATGTTTGAATTTTGTCTTATGCCTAAGGATATCTATGAATATTTGAATCTTTGGGGACTTACTAAGGGTGGAGAAGAAATATCTCTTACCAATAATTCCACTATATTACCCATTGGAATAGCTAAAGGAGTGTTTACTAAGATCCTAGGGAAAGTGGTTTCTAGTGATTATCTTGTTATTGAATGTGTAGGAAAAGGACAAATTACACTTGGAAGATCCCTACTGAAACTCCTTGGAGCAATAATAGATGTGGAAAAAGGCATCATGCATTTTTCTTCTCCACCAAGCAATCATACATTCCCTAAAGATAAGAGTAAGGGTAAGAAAGGTAGGAGAAAGAAAGTTGATGTTAATGCTTCTTCATTTGAAAATACTTGATTCTTGCTTACCTATGCCTAACTTAACAGTGTTGAAGAAAAGTACTATTGGGAGATAACCCAAATTATTTTAGTAAGTTTTTCTTTTGTTGAGTCTTGGAAGTTATTGCCTCTATAATAACCGCTCCTTATAATTTTTGTGTGGTTTTTCTGCCAAGAATAATGTAACATCCCAAAAATCATGATTTATAAAGTTTGCATAGCATTCATGCATTCATAAGCATTTGACCTTTTCAAATGAATTTTCAACATAAGAAACCATATTTTGCCTATTAACTTTATTCAAGTAAGGCAAGGTTTATATTTTTACTTTCAAAATATGATTAGGGTTTGATCAGTAACGATTGGAAAGTAAATACAAAGCCCACACAAAAGTTTCAAAACAATTCAAACATAAAACCAACTTTATGCCTATTATCATTATTTTGTTAAAGGCATGGTTTTATGTATATTTTCAAACTCAAAATGGTTTTTGAGTATAAGATGATGTTTTACACATCCTTGGACACAAGAAACAAGAACAAAATTCTGTAAGAAATTCAAATTGAAACAGATTTGAAATAGTCATTCAAATTCAAACAAGAAAATCAAAACGGAAAAAAGAAAAAGAGAAAAGGAGAAAAAATAAACCCAGCGACCTAACTAACCCAACCCACCCGAGGCCCAACAAGCCAGCCCAGCAAGCCCACCCAGGAAAACCCCCTGTCCTCTCTGTTTTTCATTCACTCCCGCACCCCCTCTCACTGACGACTTGGACTCACACGCCCCGTCATCATCGTCCCCAAATCACGCCCGTGAACAGCTCCGCCGCGGCCGTTTCCTGGTTGATTCCGCGCTTGATTACGAGTTAACGCCGGCGTAATTCCCTCTCTCGCCTCGGCTACTTAATCCCCCATCCTTCCGCTCATTTCCCCTCAAGCCACACCCATAGAGAGCCATCAGGCTGCCCACATTCAAACTCACTCCGCCGCAGTACCGAGCATCTTCGGCGGCAAATTCCGGTGAGAACTCCCCACCCCTTGCCTCCTGGTATTGCTGACATGTTCACCGCATCCTTGCGTATCTCCTAATACTCCTGGTATGTGCTAGGGTGATCTATAACGTCGCCAACGTCAACGGCAGCGTGTGCCCGACGAAGTGCTTAACTCCAACGAGCACATACGGTAAACCTAGCCTTCTCCATCCTCTCTGGTTCATGCTCGCACACTCGCAGCTTCAGTACGCGTCTAACGCCGCCCTCCTTTTTCCTTCCCGTGCCTTCTAGATCCACCAACGTCGACGACAGAGCGCACCCAAAGCCACCCGCAACTCCGACGAGGAATCCACGCCATGTCTGTGCGCCCCGACCCTGTCCACCTGCACGTTGAGCTTCGCCGTGTCTCCATGACCTCGGTAAGCACCAGAACCCTCGCCTTTGCCCTCTAGTCTCGCCGGAACATCACCGGCAGACGCGCAGCCACCACGGTGGCCATTTGCGCCGCCCGCGAATGGTCAGAGCGATGTGGTCCGCTGGATCTAGATCCAGCGGATGCGATTAGATCATCCCGCGAAGGGATACGCGTAGATCCGAGCCTTAGATCTTAAATCTAGCGGTGTAGATTAGATTAGCTTCGAAAGGGTACGATGCGATATGGTGCATTGGATTTAGTTGTATCTAATGGTGTGAAGCGTGATCTAGAGTGAACCGGTATGCGCCAATCAGACGCTGCCGTGTGTCAGGGTTTTTCGTTTAAAAATTCAGATTTGATTTAATTAGTTGATTAAACTTGTAAATTGAATAACTTTTGTTCTGTTTATCCAAAAAATGCAAATAATATATCACTGGAATCACAAAAATAAATCCAACACATCTGTAGGCTTAGTTTTGTGATTTTCTTCTGTTAAAATAGAATTTTATGTAGAGAAAATTGTAGGCCTATTTTGTGTATAAAAATTATTTGGAAAATGTTTTAAAAGACAAATTAAGTTTATTTAGTGTGTAATTGTTTAGTTTAGTGATTTAGTACTATTCACTTTTCTTGTTTAGTTTAGTGATTCAGTACTGTCCATTTGTCTTGTTTAGTTTAGAAAAAATTCATCACATGGCATTTGCATGCATTCATATATTTTTGCTTGATTATTTGAAATATGAATTTGGTGCTATAATTTTATGTGTAGATTTTGGTGCTAGTGGTGATTGTGATTGTGAGGATTGTTGCTACTCCCCAAACTACCAAGGCAAGTGGTGCTTCATATTTTTGTCCCAATATTTTGATTATGCATTAGTGGTATTTTGTATAGGGCTTGCATGATAATTTTGCTAAGTATCTATATGCTATGCTTGGGAAATCCTAGTAGTTGTAGACTTGTTAGAATTCTCTATAAGTTAAGATACTTGTTATATTGCCATGCTTGGCCTAACTAGTAGCAAACAAGGGTGGATTATATACATGATATAGAAAATATTACTAAGTCTTTGACTTGTGTGTTGCTTAATAAAACAACTAAGTGAATGAATCACCTGGGTGGAATGGTGTGTTTGGGTTATGTTGAGTGGTTACACAAGGCCCATATCTATGGTCTACCTTGTGTATCGCACTTGTGGAAAGCCACCCAGGAACAAAGGGATTTGAGATGCCATATGTTAAGAAGATTCTAGTGCAGCCACTTGGCAATATGGGATCTGCCTGGATCATATAGGTTGCAATAACTTAGCCAAATGGACAGTTGGTGGTAGGGGGTGATAGGTTTGGGAACGCGTCCATTTTGGTCTAAGGGAAGGCTTCTGAAAGGTCTTGTCTCGATGCATGTCGAGTCTTGTGGGGAAAGTGCACCACCTCTCGAGAAGGAAGAATCTAAGTACTTAGCCGTGTCCCCGCAATGGACAATTTGAGCATCAAGACATGGAAGCTATCAAGAATCTCCTCATCCCAATTTCTAAGTTCAAAACTTTTGGTTGAACAAGGGTTAATGTTCACCAATGTCTATTGGTGGTTCCTTCGGAGTTTTTGCCAAACAAAAACTTAGTGTTTTCAACTGATTGGTAAAACCTATTTTGAGCAAAGAAATCCTAAGCTACACTTAGCCAAATTCATGTAGAAGCTATAAACTATTATTCTACTAAGGTATCACTTGCCAATACTATTCCAATGTATTGACCCACTGTGGCTGTAACTTGTGATGTTGCAGGTTACTCTGATGAGGATTAGGGTTGTGAGTCTACACTCAACATGTTTGCCTGTGGCACATGAAGATGAAGACTTTTATTTATGTTGTTAAGTTAAACTCTTGTACTAGTCTATGTCTATGGAGTTGTAAAAGACTATGTTATCTCTGGAATGACGATGTAATAATGACCTTTGTTTCTGTGTACTTTATCTTAAACTGTGGAAGCTAGCATTGATCCAGGGACTAGCATTGCAATCACAAGGACCTTTACCTTTATAAAGGTGGGGTCTTACAGATGGTATCGGAGCACTGTGTTGCCTGTAGGATTATGACCCTAGGTTGGATTAGACTAAGAAACCACTAAGGAAAATTTCAACACTTTAAAAATTCCACACTTGTCTTTTTATTCTCGTAAACTTTTCTAATCCTCTTTCTCATCTCTATTTGTAGATGAACTCCATCAATGAAGACATGAGAAAGGGACCTCTCATGACCATGACTTTGGAGTGTGAGACTGAATTTCCCAAGGCACTCAAGAACCTTATGGTTACCATGGGGATACATGGTGCAGCTTAACTCCCATGATGGATGAAGGATAAGAGTATTGGTGGGTGCAACTTCACTTGTAAAAAAACAAGGAAGACAACCACAAGGAGTCAGGATTCTGCATGGTCACCAACTCTAAAATACACACAACATTCTTTGACTCTGCAAGAAATGCAGCATGGAACGCCATCAATGAGCTTGGTGATAGACTCAAGTGGAGAATTCTCAACACTCAAAATGACCTTAGGGAAGAAAAGAAGCATACCCAAGAATTATAGACTACCAACCAACAACTAAGGGGAGACATCATAGACTTAATATGGGAGTCTTGTGACCAAGATAGAAAGATTGCCACTAATGATGCCCTGATAGCTATTCTGTCTAGTGAGTGAGAATTGTAACGTACTCTGTTAGTTGGACCACCACACTTCTCGTTTTTCCTTCAATTTTTTTTGTCTAAGTTATGTTGAACCTTTGGTGGTTGTAATGGATTTGTGTATGCCATGACTTATGTGTTTGTTGCTAAAAGTTATGCTTGTGATATATTGTCTTGTGAATTTTCTCTACTTGTGTTGGTTCTAACTTTTATCTATCTTATAAAAATAGATGCCTAACATTGTTATCAGCACGGCCGAGGAGTTCAAGGGAACTCGTTTTGGTACTCGTCTCATTGAGCTCACTAGTGTGCTCAACCTTCCACTTCCTAGCATCACGACACTTCAACTCACCAAGTTTGAGAGGAAGGACCTTTGGGGGCTTCAGAGTCACACAGCCGGGACGCCGGGCAGAGCCACCCATGGAGGCTATCACTTTCAAGCTCATGCACGATGACAAGGAGAGAGGCTTAGATGTAGTCATGCAGGAGTGACTTGGACGTCTGGTTGGGAGGCACTCCACCGAGCTTAGAGGTCTTTACTTTCACCCCTTCGGGAGACGCAACGATGAGGGTGAGGCTGTAGAGTACGATGATGCTACTAGAGAGATGATGGAGCCGATTCGTCTGTACCTCCAGGACCTAGAGGGTCTTATTAGACACCTTGATACTGATAGGACCAATGTCATGCTTAGCAATGACGAGCTCCAGGTTAAGCTGTGGGAGAAGGACAAGCTCTTCGCGGAGCAAGACGAGATTGTCAAAGAGATGGAGGCCAAATTTGAGAGCCAGGACAAGAAATTCAAGTGCCAGGAGAAAAGAGTCCAAGACAGGAACAAGAAGATCAGGGATATGAAGGAAGAGTTAGAGGCCAAGGACTTCGAGCTTGAGCACCAGCAAGGAGTAATCGAGAGGCTTCGCTCACAGAAGAGGGCTCTTAGGGCCAAGATTGAGGCTTTGACCACTAGTGTTGATGAGTACAAGACCGCCATGGAGGATGCAGGTCTTAACCTTGTTGATGTGGAGATCGATGCGGAGGAGTAGTGTAGACTACTCGACTATCTTTCATCTACCATACTTTGATTGTTGAGTCGCAATGACCATCCAACATGTGGATGGCTTGCTATGGTGTGTTTGCATTTTCAAAACTTGTTGTTTATGTCGTTCAAACTCTATGTTATTTTGATGCTTGGTTATTGTGATTGTTCTATGTGATGTATTGTGCATGTTAAGAATCTATGGGTATCTCATTCTTATCCTTATGAAAACCACAGATGCCTCCCTGACGTGCCAACCCCAACCAAAACAACAACAACAACGTCACTCCCGAGATGCATCAGTTGATGACAGCACAAGCTCAACTGATGCAAATGATGACGCAGTTCACGCAAAACCAGAATCAGAATAACAACAACAATAATAATAATAACAACAACAACAATCAGAATAATCCTCCGGGTTTTGACATGCTCACCAGATTTTTGAGACTGAGGCCTGCAAAGTTCTCGGGAACCACTGATCCAATGATAGCCAATGACTGGTTACTTTCAGTGAACAAGGACTTAGTGACTGTTGGCTGCACCGATGAGGAAAAGGTCAGATTCGCAGCACATCTGCTTGAAGGGCCAGCAGCAACATGGTGGGATAACTTCCAAATCACCACTCCCCTTGAGGATGTGACATGGGCTATCTTAGAGGATGGATTCCGTACAGCTCACATCTCATCCGGAGTGATGAATTTGAAGAAGAAGGAGTTCCACAATCTGAAGCAACGTCACCGCAGTGTGGCTGAGTACATTGAGGAATTCAACAATCTGGCGCGCTACGCACCGGATGAAGTTGATACTGATGCAAAGAGGAAGGATAAATTCCTCGAAGAACTGAATGACGAGTTGAACCTGTAGCTATCTGTTGCCTATGTCCCAACGTACCAAACACTTTTTAACAAGGCTAACATCTTGGAAAACAAGATGAAACAGGTTGAGAGCAGAAAGAGGAAGCATAGTTTCAATAAGCACAGCTCGGGATCGTCTCACAAGCGTTCCCATCATGATGATAGTGGGAGTTCTGGATCCCACAAACATGGTAAGTACAACAACCACCACAGCCACAACCATCATCATGACAACAAGCATCACCACATTCATGATAATGACAAGTATAAGAACCACAAGAGTGGACACAAGAACCACCACAGTGGAGGTGGAAGTGGAAATGGAAGTCAGCCTATGAAGAAAGATCTCAGTCAGGTTGAATGCTTCAAGTGTAAGAAGATGGGTCACTATGCTAATGAGTGCCCAGAAAATAAAGTTGATGGTGCCAACAAGCCCAATCCCTTCCAAAAGGGACAAGTGAACCACATCAATGTGTAAGAAATATACGAAGAATCTGATGCTGTGGCTGGTAAGTTCAAACTCAATTCTGTTCCAGCACTTGTTCTTTTTGATACTGGCGCATCGCATTCATTCATTCATATCAAGAGCATTTGTTAATAGAAATGGACTTCCAGTTGAAACTATTGCGTGTCCTATAAAAGTAAGTTCTCCTCGTGGAGAAATGATAGTGAACTCTGGATGTCATGATCTAGTGATAGAATTTGGGAGGTATAAGTTTCCCGTTAGTTTGATAATCCTAGATTCCCAAGGATTGGATGTTATTTTGGGAATGGATTGGGTGACTAAGTATGAAGGAGTACTAGATTGAGCCAATCGTACTGTCACAGTCACAACCCCGGATAAGAAACGATTTAGACTCAAGTCTAACTTTGAATCAAAAGGGAGTAAGCTAAATTCTCTTAAGGGGGTTAGCATATACAGTGTGGTAATTGTGAGAGAGTATCCGGATGTGTTTCCGGAGGAATTACCTGGAATGCCACCAGATAGAGATGTTGAGTTTCTGATAGACTTGCTGCCAGGATCTGGACCAATAGCAAAGAGACCTTATAAGATGTCAGTTGATGAGTTGAAGGAACTCAAGAAACAGCTTGGGGAACAGTTGCAGAAAGGATTTATTCAACCAAGTTCTTCATCTTGGGGAGCACCAGTATTGTTTGTGGAAAAGAAAGATAGAAGTCAAAGGTTATGCATAGATTACCGTTCACTCAATGAGGTAACTATCAAGAACAAGTATCCTTTGCCTAGAATCAATGACTTGTTTGATCAGTTAGAAGAAGCCCGAGTGTTCGCAAAAATTGATCTTCGATCAGGCTACTTTCAGCTAAAGATAAGGGAAGAAGACATACCTAAGACTGCTTTCACCACTAGGCATGGATTGTATGAGTACACCGTGATGCCATTTGGTTTGACAAATGCGCCAGCCTACTTCATGAATATGATGAACAAGGTGTTCATGGAATTTCTTCACAAATTTGTTGTCATTTTCATCGATGACATTTTGATCTACTCCAAGAGCAATGAAGAGCATGAAGAACATTTGCGATTGATACTTGAGAAGCTTAGGGAGCAAAAGCTGTATGCCAAATTCAGCAAGTGTGTATTCTGGCTGAATGAAGTCGGATTTCTTGGACATATTGTGTCAGGAGATGGTGTAGCAGTTGATGCCGCAAAAGTGCCAGCTGTAACTGAGTGGGAATCTCCAAAGTCAGTGAAAGAAGTGTGTAGTTTCCTTGGCTTGGCAGGATACTATAGAAGATTCATTGAGAATTTCTCAAAGGTAGCTAAGCCAATAACGGAGTTACTTAAGAAATACAAGACATTTGATTGGACTGAAGGATGTGAACTCAGTTTTCAAGAGTTGAAGAAGAGACTAGTGACAGCACCAGTCTTATGTCTGCCAGATTTGGAGAAGGATTTCCAAGTATATTGTGATGCATCTCACCAAGGATTAGGTAAAATTTTGATGCAAGAAGGGAAGTTGTGGCTTACGCCTCGAGACAACTCAAAACTCATGAAGTGAATTATCCCACTCATGATTTAGAGTTAGCCTCTGTTGTCCATGCACTCAAAACATGGAGACATTATCTTTTGGGAAAGCGTTGCGAAGTGTTCACAGATCACAAAAGTTTGAAGTATATCTTCCCCTAGAAAGAAATCATCATGAGACAAAGAAGATGGTTAGAACTCATCAAGGACTATGACTTGAGTTTGCAATACCACCCCGGTAAAGCAAATGTTGTAGCGGATGCATTAAGCCGGAAAGTTTATGTGAATGGCCTTACTAAGGGAGAATTGCCAGATGATCTGTGTGCCCAATTCAAAGATCTCAGATTGGAGATAGTGCCTGAAGGACATCTCTTGTCATTGGATGTTCAACCCACATTGTTGGACAGGATAAAGGAATCCCAAAAGATGGACAAGGAAATTGTAGAGATTAAAGGAAAAATTAGCAAGGGTAAAGCCAAAGGATTCCATGAAGATAAACATGGTACTTTATGGTATGGAAAACGTATCTGCATTCCGCAAGATCCGGAGCTTCGGAAAATGATTTTACAAGAAGCACACAACTCACCATATTCCATTCATCCGTGTAACACCAAAATGTACATGGATGTTAAGGAAAGATTTTGGTGGAATAATCTCAAGAAGGACATCGCCGAACCAATTGCTTTGTGTGATGTATGTAGTAGAGTGAAAGCGGAACATCAGAAACCAGCATGATTGTTACAACCACTACCTATTCCTGATTGGAAGTGGGATAAGATTGGTATGGACTTCATCACTGGACTGCCAAGGACTAGATCAGGATATGATTCTATTTGGGTCGTGGTAGATCACCTAACTAAAGTGGCTCATTTCATACCCGTGAAGACAACCTATACAAGTGCTAAGTTAGCCAAGATTTATATGAATAGGATTGTGTGTCTGCATGGAGTACCCAAGAGTATTGTGTCTGATAGAGGAACTCAATTCACTTCCCATTTTTGGAGGCAACTGCATGAGTCATTGGGAACAAGATTGGAATTCAGCACTGCTTTTCATCCCCAGACTGATGGACAGACAGAAAGGACCAACCAGATTCTAGAGGATATGTTGATGGCATGAGCCCTAGACTATGGAGCTAGTTTGGATGAAAGTCTGCCTTACGCAGAATTCTCTTACAACAACAGCTATCAAGCCAGTATTGAGATGGCACCGTTTGAATTTCTCTATCAGAGAAAATGTACTGCACCATTGTTATGGAGTGGTGTTGGAGAAATAAACTATTTTGGATCAGAACTAATCAAGGAAGCTGAAGATAAAGTCAAGTTGGTAAAGGATAGATTGAAGATAGCACAGTCCCGACAGAAGAGCTACGCAGATCCAAAGCGTAGAGAAGTCACCTATGAAGTAGGTGATAGAGCTTATCTTAGAGTATCACCACTTCGTGGAGTGAAGAGGTTTGGAGTCAAAGGAATTGGCACCATGATATGTTGGGCCATTCAAGATTCTAAGTCGTAAAGGAGAAGTGGCATATGAGATTGAATTGCCTGAATCATTGTCTGCAGTTCATAATGTGTTTCACGTGAGTCAACTGAAGAAATGCCATCCGGAGATGGAAGAGACTTCTTTGAAGGATACTATACCTTTAGAAGACGTCCAGTTAGAAAGTGATCTCACCTATGAAGAGAAACCTATCAAGATCCTTGATACTGCAAAAAGAGTTACTCGGACCAAAACTATCAAATTCTGCAAAGTTCAGTGGAACCACCATTCCGAAGAAGAAGCAACTTGGGAAAGAGAAGATGATCTTCGGAAAGACCACCCTCACCTATTTGATAGCCAATCCGAGTCTCGAGGGCGAGATTCACCTTAAGGGGGTTAGATTTGTAACATCCCAAAAATCATGATTTATAAAGTTTGCATAGCATTCATGCATTCATAAGCATTTGACCTTTTCAAATGAATTTTCAACATAAGAAACCATATTTTGCCTATTAACTTTATTCAAGTAAGGCAAGGTTTATATTTTTACTTTCAAAATATGATTAGGCTTTGATCAATAATGATTGGAAAGTAAATACAAAGCCCACACAAAAGTTTCAAAACAATTCAAACTTAAAACCAAGTTTATGCCTATTATCATTATTTTGTTAAAGGCATGGTTTTATGTATATTTTCAAACTCAAAATGGTTTTTGAGTAAAAGATGATGTTTTACACATCCTTGGACACAAGAAACACAGAACAAAATTCTAGAAAAAATTCAAATTGAAAAAGATTTGAAATAGTCATTCAAATTTAAACCATAAAATCAAAACAGAAAAAGCAAAAGAGAAAAGGAGAAAAAAATAAACCCAGCGACCTAACTAACCCAACCCACCCGCGGCCCAACAAGCCAGCCCAGCAAGCCCACCCGGGAAAACCCCTTCTCCTCTTTGTTTTTCACTCACTCCCGCACCCCCTCTCACTAACGACTTGGCCCCACACGCCCCGTCATCATCGTCCCCAAATCACGCCCGCGAACAGCTCCGCCACGGCCGTTTCCTGATTGATTCCACGCTTGATTGCAAGTTAACACCGACGTAATTCCCTCTCTCGCCCCGGCTACTTAGGGTGACTTCTTTTGGGCTTATGCTTATGCATAAGCCTTCTTATAGATTCCGGTGGGGGAAAACTACGGTGTGAATAAGCTTCCAGAAACTATCGGGAGACTTCTTTTGGGCTTATCCATTTTTAGCTTATTTTCTACATTGAATTGTGAGATGTCTATTATGCCCTTGGATTTGATCTGTGGACTTAATCAGTCAAACATCAACTTCTGCAAGCATCACACAGCAAGAATCATCGACTACCATTTGACAACAAGCATCAGTAAAATAATCAGCTACTAACAGCAAGAATCATCTACTAGCATGAGTCAAACAATCATCTACTAGCAGTAGCGGAGCCACCTTCCGGCAACAGTTCAATGGTGCAGCCGCACTTGTTCTTTGACCGAGATACAACGGCCACCTAGCTCCGCCACTGCCTACTAGCAGCTGACATCGAGGTGGAGGGAGGACCAGGCCGGGGCAGAGAGTCGGTCCGAGCAGGCGGGATCCGGCCGCGGGCTTGGATCTCGAGTCGCCGGCTTGGAGCTGACGGTGGGGAGCAGGTTAGGACCGAAATCGGGCGGGACTGGTTGGATCCGACCGCCCGCTGCCGGGATCTGGAGGTAGCGGCGATGAGAGAGCGGCGGGAGTGGAGCGACGGGGCAGGGGTGAGCGGCGGCGCTGTGGGGGCATGGAGGAAGGCCGGGGGTGGAGTGCGAGGCAGGTCGGGAATCATTTGATCGAGTTGATATTTTTTTCCGCTTTCACTCGTTTCCTCGACGGTGGCGTTTTGATTGTAATATCTGAGAAAGACATGTCCATTTTCCAAAACGTTTCGCATCCCGTCCGCAGAAGCTCGGGAAACTGGTCGAGACCAGTTTCTCCCCGCTGCATATAACTGGGCTTTTGGGGCGTTTCTCGGTGGGGAGAATTTGGAGACTTCTTTTCTGCTTATACGGTTGGGGACCTAAAAGCCATGTTAGAAGCCCAAAAGAAGTCACCCTTAATCCCCCATCCTTCTGCTCATTTCCCTTCAAGCCACACCCACAGAGAGCCACCAGGCTGCCCACATTCGAACTCACTCCGCTGCAGTACCGAGCATCTCCGGCAGCAAATTCCGGTGAGAACTCCCCACCCCTTGCCTCCTGGTCTTGCTGACATGTTCACCGTATCCTTGCGCATCTCCTAATACTCCTGGTATGTGCTAGGGTGATCTAGAACGTCGCCAACGTCAACGGCAGCATGTGCCCGACGAAGTGCTTAACTCCAACGAGCACATATGGTAAACCTAGCCTTATCCATCCTCTCTGGTTCATGCTCGCACACTCGCAGCTTTAGTATGCGTCTAACGCCTCCCTCCTTTTTCCTTATCGTGCCTTCTAGCGCCACCAACATCGACGACAGAGAGCACCCGAAGCCGCCCGCAACTCTGACAAGGAATCCACGCCATGTCTGTGCGCCCTGACCCCGTCCACCTGCACGTTGAGCTTCGTCGTGTCTCCACGACCTCGGTAAGCACCAGAACCCTCGCCTTTGCCCTCTGGTCTCACCGGAACATCACCGGCAGACGCGTAGCCGCCACGGTGGCCATTTGCGCTGCCCGTGAATGGTCAGAGCGATGTGGTCCGCTGGATCTAGATCCAGCGGATGCGATTAGATCATCCCGCGAATGGGTACGTGTAGATCTAAGCCTTAGATCTTAAATCTAGCGGTGTAGATTAGATTAGCTTCGAAAGGGTACGATGCGATCTGGTGAGTTGGATTTAGTTGGATCTAACGGTGCGGACGCGTGATCCAGAGAGAATCGGTACGCGCCAATCAGACGCTGCCACGTGTCAGGGTTTTTCGTTTAAAAATTCAGATTTGATTTAATTAGATGATTAAACTTGTAAATTGAATAACTTTTGTTCTGTTTATCCAAAAAATGCAAATAATATATCACTGGAATCACAAAAATAAATCCTACACATCTGTAGGCTTAGTTTTGTGATTTTTGGTTAGGTTAAAATAGAATTTTATGCAGATACAATTGTAGGCCTATTTTGTGTATACAAATTATTTGGAAAATGTTTTAAAAGCCAAATTAAGTTTATTTAGTGTGTAATTGTTTAGTTTAGTGATTCAGTACTATTCCTTTGTATTGTTTAGTTTAGTGATTCAGTACTGTTCATTTTTCTTGTTTAGTTTAGAAAAAATTCATCACGTGGCATTTGCATGCATTCATATATTTTTGCTTGATTATTTGAAATATGAATTTGGTGCTATAATTTTATGTGTAGATTTTTGGTGCTAGTGGTGATTGTGATTGTGAGGATTGTTGCTACTCCCCAAACTACCAAGGCAAGTGGTGCTTCATATTTTTGTCCCAATATTTTGATTATGCATTAGTGGTATTTTGTATAGGTCTTGCATGATAATTTTGCTAAGTATCTATATGCTATGCTTGGGAAATCCTAGTAGTTGTAGACTTGTTAGAATTCTCTCTAAGTTAAGATACTTGTTATATTGCCATGCTTAGCCTAGCTAGTAGCAAACAAGGGTGGATTATATACATGATATGGAAAATATTGCTAAGTCTTTGACTTGTGTTTTGCTTAATAAAACAACTAAGTGAATGAATCACCTGGGTGGAATGGTGTGTTTGGGTTATGTTGAGTGGTTACACAAGGCCCATATCTATGGTCTACCTTGTGTATCACACTTGTGGAAAGCCACCCAGGAACAAAGGGATTTGAGATGCCATATGTTAAGAAGCTTCTAGTGCAGCCACTTGGCAATATGGGCTCTGCCTAGATCATATAGGTTGCAATAACTTAGCCAAATGGACAGTTGGTGGTAGGGTGTGATAGGTTTGGGAACGCGTCCATTTTGGTCTAAGGGAAGGCTTCTGAAAGGTCTTGTCTCGATGCATGTCGAGTCTTGTGGGGAAAGTGCACCTCCTCTCGAGAAGGAAGAATATAAGTACTTAGTCGTGTCCCCGGCAATGGACAATTTGAGCATCAAGACATGGAAGCTATCAAGAATCTCCTCATCCCAATTTCTAAGTTAAAAACTTGTGGTTGAACAAGGGTTAAGGTTCAACAGTGTCTATTGGTGGTTCCTTGGGAGTTTTTGCCAAACACAAACTTAGTGTTTTCAACTGATAGGTAAAACCTATTTTGAGCAAAGCAATCCTAAGCTACACTTAGCCAAATCTATGTAGAAGGTAGAAACTATTATTCTACTAAGGTATCACTTGCCAATACTATTCCAATGTATTGACCCACTGTGGCTGTAACTTGTGATGTTGCAGGTTACTCTGATGAGGATTAGGGTTGTGAGTCTACACTCAACATTTTTACCTATGGCACATGAAGATGAAGACTTTTATTTATGTTTTTAAGTTAAAATCTTGTACTAGCCTATGGCTATGGAGTTGTAAAATACTATGTTATCTCTGGAATGGCGATGTAATAATGACCTTTGTTTCTGTGTACTTCATCTTAAACTGTGGATGCTAGCATTGATCCAGGGACTAGCATTGCAATCACAGGGACCTTTACCTTTATAAAGGTGGGGTATTACAAATAACCTCTAATGTGAGAGAAGTAAGATTTGGGGAAGTTGCTGTCCCGAAACAGATTTTTGTGCTTCACTGTAAAAATTTGTGAAAAATACCAGTACATTGGATTGAGCTGCAATCTTCTGAGATTACGCCCCAGGTTATTATATAACTTCTGTTAGTTCAAAACTTTTAAATTTGAGAAACATAAGGTCTTCGAAAAAATTGGTTTTTACCTGCTGGTCTGTTTTGACAGATTTCTGCCATTATTTGCATTTGCCTCTTATCGGTTTCTTTTTAAGTTCTTCTTTGATCACTTGAGTTTTTTAAAGGAATCACTACAGTAGCTTGTGTTTTAATGAAAGTTTTACTTGTGTTGAAACTAAACCCAAAGGCCTATTAACTTGAATACCCTAATGTTGCTAACGAAGATTGTGTGAAGTTTTGTATGAAGGAAATTTTCAAGTGTAGGGGAAGAATGATGTGATGAGATGAAGAATGGACAAAAGCTCAAGCTTGGGGATTCCACCCATGTCACCCCAAGAAATATTCAAGAGGTACAAGCGTCAAAGCTTGGGGATTCCTAAGGCATCCCCTTCTTCATCAATAAAAATCTCAGGTTTTCTTTCAAAACACTTCTTTCTATTGCTTCATGCACTATTGTTATTTTCTTGGAGCATCTTTGTTTTTGTTATTAGTTTTCGTTTTTTTGGTTTTCTGAATAAATTAGTTGTACCCCCGCATTCTTATGTTGTTTCAAATAAGTTGATTGGTGTTGGAAAAGAGTAGAAAGTTTCATGCTTAAGTGGTACAAAAGGGAGCTTGTTTTAACTGTGGCTTAGACTTTATCATGTCATGCTAGATGTTTCTTTGACCTTATGCTTAGTGATTATTGCTGTAGCATGACTTGTTCCAAACAATTGAGATTGCTTAATGTTCCTTGAAAGAATCATGCGTTGTTTCAGCATATAAAAGCATAATATTGTGGTATTCTCCTTTGATGCTTTATTTGGGTTGACTTGGCACATGCTTACACCATGTTAAGACTATGAACCAGTCACCTTAGCCTCTATGATCATTTAGTTTTTGACTTGTGATATCACTTTATGCTTTAATTAATAATGTTTTGTCACTCTGCATGATTATGGCCATTATTGCTCTCTTAGTTGGTCGCTCCCAGTCTTTTGCTAGCCTCCACTTGTACTGAGTAAGCTCTACTCGTGCATCCAACTCCCAAAGAAACCAAGTTATTCCAAAGAGTCCACTATAAATTCCTATGCATGGTGTGTTACACCATTCCAAGTACATTCATGCTTTTATCTATCTTCCAAATTAAACTTGTTATGTGAAAATTAGTGATTAAATCTCTCACAAACTTGATAGCACACTTTACTTTCTTGCACCTAATAAACTTGCACCATTGTGTCATCTATGTTGCTTATATGCTTGCAATTATAAGTTGGGAATTAGCAGAACCATGCTTTCATGGGGAACGCTTTCAACACCTGTACATACTATCCAGTTGATATCATGATCTTTTGTTTATGGATGTTGGCGTTGTGAAATAAAAGGGGAGCTTATAAGTCCATGGAGTATTATATATGTGTTAGAGAAACACTTGAGAGGCTAGCCTAAGCCATGCCTAATCATGGTGGAAACTTGCAGCATAACCATAGTGAGCAATCTATGAAGCATCTTCAAAAAAAATATAGAAAAAAAACCACCATGCTCATGGTAAATAAAAAGACCGCTGAGATGCTCACTGTCTGTTGCCTTGTCATTTTTATATGGGATAGCTTCTGTGTCATGGGGAAAGGGGTACCCCATTGGCGTTTATCTATGATAGACATATACTTACAATGAAAAGAACTTGCTTGTGACTAAAGTTGAGTAGCATGAGGAACGACCCTCATACTCAAGGGACATGAGATTGCCAACTTATGATCTGTCATTCATATACTTCATATTTGCTTCACTTTAACCTTAATAACTTCAAGATTCTTATGATAGGGGCAATGAGAGATGAAAGCTAATAAGTACCATAATTTTTGGAAGCTCTTTATGAAACTTGGAATCCCCGCTTCCCTCTATGAAGGGCCTTTCTTTTTTACTTTTATGTTGAGTGTCCATCTTCTATCTTTATGCACCAATTAAGAGAGCATAGTTTTCATTCTTAGTTTTATGTGCATTGTGCCAAAACTTATTGATTGATTCATAACTTTTATATTGGTTGTTCTTAAATTATTTGTATCTAGTCACCCTTATGAACTTTGAAGGTGCCCTATGCATTTATGTTTTGCTACTCATGAGGGACAAGCTAAATACCACTCCTGCTATGTTTTCTATATGTGAAACAAACAAATGTCTTTCAATGCATTGTTATTCATAATCTTTTGTTTGTACCTTTTCATGTTACAACATAGTTGCTATGTCTTATTGTTATAACTACATATTTCATGCTCATGTTTAGAGTACTTTTATCCCAGCTATCAATGCTTTACAATAGTTTGATCAAGATTGTGATGGTGCATGTCTCCTCAAAAATTATTCTTTCTATCACTTACCTACTCGAGGACGAGCATGAGTTAAGCTTGGGGATGCTTGATACGTCGTAAACGTATCTATAATTTTTGATGCTCCATTCTTGTTTTGTATCAACTTTCTAATGTTTTGTCTACACTTTGAGGTATTTTTATACATTTTCTGGAACTAACCTATTAACAAGATGCCGCAGTGCCAGTTGAAGGGTTTTCGCAGCATAGTAAATCAAAAAAATTCTACGGATGCGAACGGGAAAGCCAAGATCTAATCTAGGAGATGCAAACAACGAGGGGGGATAGATGATATCTTCATACCATTGAAGATTCGCACAGCGGAACGTTCAACGGAACGTAGTTGATGTAGTCGTACTAGCTTCTCCTCCTCGAGATCCGATCCGATCCAACACCGCAAGTGGCGATGCCTCCGAGAGATGCACACGTACGGCACCTTGACGTCTCCTCCTTCCTTGGTCCAGAAAGTGGGGTGGAGAGATAGATTGGATCTACAACACGACGGTGTGGTGCAAAGGTGGAGAGTTTCTGCGACAGGGCTTCGCCTACACGCAGTCGGGAGAGAGAGAGAGAGAGAGAGAGAGAGAGAGAGAGAGAGAGAGAGATCTGGAGGGCAGCAGTATGGCGGCTAGGGTTGAAGGAGTGGGGGAGGGCTGCGCTCCTTCCCTCTATATATAGGGGGCTGGCTAGCCCCCTTGGCCCCTCCTCCAAGCCCTAGGGCGGCGGCCCCAAGGGTTGGAGTGGGGGGCAAGTTTTCCCCCTCCTTCTAGAAGGTTTCCCTAGGGTTTCCCTAGAGTTTTGGCCGGCTGGGCCTATGGGGCCTTGTGCCCCTGGCCCAATGCATCCAGGGCACTCCCTCGTAGGCCCAAGCCCCCTCCCAACAAGTGGGGCCACGTTGGTCCCACTCCGGAAGGTTCTAGAAGCTTCCGGTACAATACCGAACAATCCGAAACAATTCCGAAACCCAAAAACTACTTCCCCTTATATGAATCTTATTCTCCGGACCATTCCGGAACCTCTCGTGATGTCCTGGATCTCATCCGAGACTCCGAACAAAAACTCACAAACCAATTATCCATTCTATCCTAGTGTCGAGGCACGTTAAGTGTGTGACCCTACGGGTTCGAGAAGATGCAGACATGATCTTCTATCAATAATCAACAGCGGGGTCGGGAAACCCATATTGACTCCCACACATTCATCGATGATCATATCGGATGAACCACGATGCCAGGATTCAATTAATCCCATATATATTCCCTTCGTCACGCGATATTTTACTTGCCCGAGATTCGATCGTCGGTATCAGCATACCTAGTTCAATCTCGTTCACAGCAAGTACTTTACTCGTTCCATAATCCGATATCACTTTGTGATTAACTCCTTAACCACGTGCTTGCAAGCGGTGTTGATATCGATTACCGAGTGGGCCCGAAGTATATCTCTCCGACTTGGGAGGGACAAATCCCATCTCGATACATACAACCCAACAAGTACTTTCCGATCACCTGAGAGACACCTTTATGATCACCCTCTCATAGGATGACGTTTGATGACCTCAAATCTTTCTTCCGATACTCGGGAGTTGCATTATCTCATGGTCTAAGGAATACAATATTTGACATAAGAAAAGCTTCGCAAAGATGAACACGATGATACGATCTAATTGCTCTGCTTGATTTGGGTCTGTCCATATCATTCTCCCAATGATATGATCTCATTATTAATCGACAACTCATGTCTATGGTTAGGAAACCTTAACCATCATTAATCAATGAGCTAGTCCATAGAGGCATACTAGGGACACGGCGTTGTTCATAAACCACACAAGTATCAAAGTTTCCGTTTAATACAATCTTTGCATGGAATATAAACTTTATCATGAACAAGAATTATAATAATAAAATCTTTATTATTGCCTCTAGGGCATAATTCCAACAGCCCCCCACTTGCACTAGAGTCAATAATCTAGTTTACATCTGGAAACAATCTAACACCCATGGCACTAAGGTGCTGATCATGTTTTGCTCGTGGAAGAGGTTTAGTCAATGGATCTGCGACATTCAGATCCGTATGTACTTTGCTAATCTTCAGATCTCCATATGTTATATAATCTCAAATTATATGAAACTTGCGGTTGATATGCTTGGTTCCTTAGCCAGTGCTATGGCGCCAGTGTTGTCACACAATATCTCTAGTGGGTCCAAGGCACTTGGAACCACACCAAGCTCAGTGATGAAGTTCCTGATCCAAACTCCTTCACTTGACGCTTCTGCAGCAGCCATGTATTCCGCTTCTACTGTAAATCCCGCGATCACGCTTTCCTTGCAGCTTCTCCAGCTCACAGCTCCTCCATTCAAAATATAAACGTATCCTGTCTGAGATTTAGAATCATCCTTGTCGGTGTCGAAACTAGCATCGACGTAACCTTTTATGACGAGCTGTTCATCACCTCCATAGACTAAGAACATTTCTTTAGTTCTATTTAAATACTTTAGGAAGTTCTTCATGGCTGTCCAGTGTTCCACTCCTGGATCACTTTGGTATCTGCTCGTCAAACTAAGAGCATTGGACACATCCGGTCTAGTACATAGCATGACATACATGATAGATCCTATGGCTGAGGCATAAGGCACTTTACTCATAGCTTCTCTATCGCCATCAGAATGGACACTGAGCCCTGCTCAATATCTTACCTGACAACATAGGCACTGAACCTTTCTTTGCCTTATCCATTCTGATCCTTTTCAGAACTTTGTCTAGGTATGTACTTTGGCTTAAAGCTATCAGGCGTCTTTGTCTATCTCTATAGATTTTGATGCCCAATATATAAGCAGCTTCCCCTAGGTCTTTCATTGAAAAACATTTGTTCAAATAACTCTTCACATTGTTAAGCATGTAAATGTCATTTCCGATAATCAATATGTCATGCACATATAGTACCAAAAATGTCACTGAGCTCCCACTCACTTTCTTGTAGATACAAGCTTCGTAGCAATTTGGAACAAATCCAAAGCTCTTGATCACTTGATCAAAACATAGGTTCCAACTCCGAGATGCTTGCTTCAGTCCATAAATGGAACGCTGAAGTTTGCACACTTTATCAGCATCCTTAGGATCGACAAAACCTTTGGGTTGCATCATATACAACTCTTCATCAATGTTGCCATTGAGGAACGCAGTCTTGACATCCATCTGCCATATTTCATAATCATGAAACGCAGCAATTGCTAATAAAATCCGAAAGGACTTAAACATCGCTACGGGAGAGAAAGTCTCATCGTAGTCAACACCTTGAACTTGTCGAAAACCTTTCGCGACAAGCCGTGCTTTATAAACAGTAATATTACCATCCACGTCCGTTTTCTTCTTGAAAATCCATTTGAACTCAACGGCCTTTCAGTCGCTAGGAGGGTCCACCAAAGTCCATACTTGGTTTTCGCTCCTGGATCCCAATTCGGATTTCATGGCCTCTAGCCATTGCTCAGAGTCTGGGCTCATCATTGCTTCCTCATAGTTCGCAGGTTCACTGTTGTCTACTAACAAGACAGTTAAGACAGGGTTGCCGTACCACTCAAGAGGGGCACGCGACCTTGTCGACCTGCGACGTTCAGTAGTAGCATCGTCCGAAGCTTCATGATCCTTTTCATTTGCTTCCTCTATTGTTGGTGCAGACGGCACTGGAACAATTTCAGGTGCTGCGCTACTCTCCAACTCAAGAGAAGGTTCAATAACCTCGTCTAGCTCTACTTTCCTCCCACTCACTTCTTTCGAGAGAATCTCCTTCTCAAGAAAGGATCTGTTCTTTGCGACAAACACTTTGCCTTCGGATCTGTGATAGAAGGTATACCCAATCGTTTCCTTAGGGTATCCTATGAAGACGCATTTCTCCGCTTTGGGTTCGAGCTTGTCTGGCATCAACTTCTTGACGTAAGCTTCGCATCCCCAAACTTTAAGAAACGACAACTTAGGTTTAGCACCAAACCACAGTTCATACGGTGTCGTCTCAACGGATTTAGATGGTGCCCTATTTAAAGTGAATGCAGCGGTTTCTAATGCATAACCCCAAAATGATAACGGCAAATCTGTAAGAGACATCATCGATCGCACCATATCCAATAAAGTTCGATTCTGGCATTCAGACACACCATTGCGCTGTGGTGTTCCGGGTGGCGTGAGTTGCGAAACGATTCCGCTTGCTTTAAGATGCGTGAGAAAATCATAACTCAAATATTCACCTCCACGATCCGATCGCAGAAATTTAATTTTTCTGTTATGATGGTTTTCCACTTCGTTCTGAAATTCTTTGAACTTTTCAAATGTTTCAGATTTATGTTTCATTAAATAGATATATCCATATCTACTTAAGTCATCAGTAAAAGTGAGAAAATAGCGATAACCACCGCGTGTCGAAACACTCATTGGTCCGCATACATCGGTATGTATGATTTCCAACAAGTCCGTTGCTCGCTCCATTATTCTGGAGAACGGGGTTTTGATCATCTTGCCCATGAGGCATGGCTCGCACGTGTCAAATGATTCAAAATCAAGAGACTCCAAAAGTCCATCAGAATGGAGTTTCTTCATCCGTTTTACACCAATATGACCTAGACGGCAGTGCCACAAATAAGTCGTATTATCACTATCTACCTTGCATCTCTTAGCCTCAATGTTATGGATGTGTGTTTCATTGCTTTCGAGATTCAGAAGAAATAAAGCATTCATAGCAGGTGCATGACCATAAAAGATGTTACTCATATAAATAGAACAACCATTATTCTCCGATTTAAATGAATAACCGTCTTGCAATAAACACGGTCCAGATATGATGTTCATGCTCAACTCAGGCACATAATAACATTTATTGAGGTTTAAAACTAATCCCGAAGGTAAAACTAAGGAGAGCGTGCCGACGGCCATCACATCAACTCTTGATCCGTTGCCAACGCGCATCGTCACCTCATCCCTCGCTAGCCGTCATCTATTCCGTAGCTCCTGTTTCGAGTTACAAATATTATCAACTGAACCAGTATCAAATACCCAGGCACTACAACGAGCGCTAGTAAGGTAAACATCAATAACATGTATATCAAATATACCTTTGATGGTGCCAGCCTTCTTGTCCGCTAAGTACTTCAGACAGTTGCACTTCCAGTGACCCTTGTCCTTGCAATAGAAGCACTCAGTGTCTGGCTTAGGTCTAGACTTGAGCTTCTTCTCTGCAGGGGCAACACGCTTGCCGCTGCCCTTCTTGAAGGGCTTCTTTGCACCCTTACCTTTCTTAAAGCTGGGGGGCTTGTTGACCATCAAAACATTATTATCTTTCTTGATGTCCACCTCCGCAGCTTTCAGCTTAGCGAAGAGCTCAGTGATCGTATCAGTGGAACCAATCTGATTATGAGTAACTACAAAAACTTTGTAGCTAGGAGGGAGTGATTGCAGAACTCTGTCAATCTTGAGCTCCTCTGGAATCTTGCAGTCCAGTTGCTCAAGGCGTTGAGTGTAGCCCGACATCTTAATGGCGTGCTCACTAATGGAACTCCCTTCCTCCATCTTGCAGTTAAAGAATTTCTCAGAGATCTCATATCTCTCAGAACGGGCCTGAGTCTGAAACATAGTTTTCAGTTCCTCAAGAATCTCAAAGGGCCCGGGGAACTCCTCAAAACAATTTTGAAGGTCCGATTCCATAGCAAATAACATGGTGCTCTTAATCACACCATAATCATCCTTGCACGACTGATAAACAGCTTTCTCATCAGCCGGCGCATCTACAGCAGGGGCGTCACCTAGCACTTTCTCAAGGACATAGTCCTTTTGTCCACCAGAGAGAATAATTCTCAGATTGCGCAACCAGTTGGTGAAGTTAGACCCATTATTCTTAAGCTTTTCTTTCTCAGCAAAAAACGTTGAAGTTGAAGTTGGACTTAGCCATTTGATCTACAAAATTTGCAAGTACAATTTAGACCATGTTCATGATAACTAGTTCAACTTAATCAAATTACTAGATGAACTCCCACTAAATTCAACATCCCTCAAGTTGTTTAGTGAACATGATCCAAATTCACCACACCTAATACGATCTTCACGAGAAGAGATGTGGTTTCAATGGTGGACAACAAAGTTTCAATCATATCATTCATATGACTCATGCTCAACCTTTCGGTTCGTGTGTTCCGAGGCCATGTCTGTATGTGCTAGGCTTGTCAAGTCAAACCCAAGTATTTCCGCGTGTGCAAAACTGGCTTGCACCCGTTGTATGTGAACGTAGAGTTTATAGCACCCAATCATCACGTGATGCTTGAACACGACGAACTTTCGCAATGGTGCATACATGGGGAGAACACAGTTTTATCTTGATCTTTAACTGAGGAATCATCTTATAATGATACCGCCGCGATCTAAGCATAATAAGATACATAAAAGGATAAACATCACATGCATATAAGTTTATGTGACATGGTATAGCCAATCTCCGCGCAATGATCTCCATCTTGTGCGAGCCAGCATGATCTCCATCACTCCACCATGATTGCCTCCACCACGAATAGCAACTACAACTATTGCTAACTACTTAGCGATAAAGTAAAGCTATTACATGGCATATAAGAAGTTGACACACAGGTCATACACAATTATAAAGACAACCATATGGCTCCTACCGGTTGTGTACTCATCGACATGCAAGTCGTGAAACATTGCAAAACATGATCATTGCATACAACATACACATCACATCTTGGGCCATAACATATCACAGAAACACTCCCTGCAAAAACAAGTTAGACGCCTCTACTTTGTTGTTGCATGTTTTACGTGGCTTATGGGAGTAACAAGCTAAGAACAATTCTTACCTACGGAAAGCCACAACGGTGATATTATGGTTTCCAACATCCGGTGTAAATCCCATGACTACTATAGTGAGAGAAACTGGCATCCACCAGCCGCATGTGTAGAACAAGCCACACGTCAAGTGCGGAGCCGGTCTCGCGAACGAGGTCGCATAAAGTTGGCCTGGACCACTTCGATCTCACTATCCCGCGTCATAAAAAGTACACAAACAAGAGGCTTGCAACAGAAAACATCAACTCCCGCAACAAGCATGTTGCGTTCTACTCGTGAAACACATCTACGCATAGATCTAGCTCTGATACCACTGAAGGGTTTTTGCAGCATAGTAAATCAAAAAAATTCTACGGATGTGAACGGGAAAGCCAAGATCTAATCTAGGATATGCAAACAACGAGGGGGGATAGATGAGATCTTCATAACCTTGAAGATTCGCACAGCGGAACGTTCAACGAAACGTGGTTGATGTAGTCGTACTAGCTTCTCCTCCTCGAGATCCAATCCGATCCACCACCGCAAGTGGCGATGCCTCCGAGAGATGCACACGTACAGCACCTCGACGTCTCCTCCTTCCTCGGTCCAGAAAGTGAGGTGGAGAGATAGATTGGATCTACAACACGACGGTGTGGTGCAAAGGTGCAGAGTTTCTGCGGCAGGGCTTCGCCTACGCGCAGTCGAGAGAGAGAGAGATCTGGAGGGCAGCAGTATGGCGGCTAGGGTTAAAGGAGTGGGGGGAGGGCTGCGCCCCTGTCCTCTATATATAGGGGGCTGGCCAGCCACCTTGGCCCCTCCTCCAAGCCCTAGGACGGCGGCCCCAAGGGTTGGAGTGGGGGGCAAGTTTTCCCCTTCCTTCTAGAAGGTTTCAGAAAAGTGGGGCCACGTTGGTCCCACTCCCTCAATGTGGCCAGGGCACTCCCTCGTAGGCCCACGCCCCCTCCCGACAAGTGGGGCCACGTTGGTCCCACTCCGGAAGGTTCTAGAAGCTTCCGGTACAATACCGAACAATCCGAAACAATTCCGAAATCCAAAAACTGCTTTCCCTTATATGAATCTTATTCTCCGGACCATTCTGGAACCTCTCGTGACGTCCTGGATCTCATCCGAGACTCCAAACAAAAACTCATAAACCAATTATCCATTCTGTCCTAGCGTCGAGGCATGTTAAGTGTGTGACCCTACGGGTTCGAGAATATACAGACATGATCTTCTATCAATAATCAACAGCGGGGTCTGGAAACCCATATTGACTCCCACACATTCATCGATGATCATATCGGATGAACCACGATGCCATGATTCAATTAATCCCATATATGTATTCCCTTCGTCACGCGATATTTTACTTGCCTGAGATTCGATCGTCGGTATCGGCATACCTAGTTCAATCTCGTTCACAGCAAGTACTTTACTCGTTCCGTAATCCGATATCACTTAGTGATTAACTCCTTAACCACGTGCTTGCAAGAGGTGTTGATATTGATTACCGAGTTGACCCGAAGTATATCTCTCCGACTTGGGAGGGACAAATCCCATCTCGATACATACAACCCAACAAGTACTTTCCGATCACCTGAGAGACACCTTTATGATCACCCTCTCATAGGATGACGTTTGATGACCTCAAAGCTTTCTTCCGATACTAGGGAGTTGCATTATCTCATGGTCTAAGGAATACAATATTTGACATAAGAAAAGCTTCACAAAGATGAACACGATGACACGATCTAATTGCTCTTCTTGATTTGGGTTTGTCCATCATATCATTCTCCCAATGATATGATCTCATTATTAATCGACAACTCATGTCTATGGTTAGGAAACCTTAACCATCATTAATCAATGATCTAGTCCATAGAGGCGTACTAGGGACACGGCGTTGTTCATAAACCACACAAGTATCAAAGTTTCCATTTAATACAATCTTAGCATGGAATATAAACTTTATCATGAACAAGAATTATAATAATAACATCTTTATTATTGCCTCTAGGGAATAATTCCAAAAATAAAGATGCCGCAGTGCCAGTTGCCTATTTTCTTCTGTTTTTGGTTTCAGAGAAGCTAGTAGGGAAATATTCTTGGAATTGGACGAGACAAAATCCAAAGTCAATATTTTACTAGAAGGAACACGGAGTCCTAAGGGCAGCTGAAGAGGGGCCAAAAGTTGGCCACACCATAGGGTGGCACGGTCCAAGGGGGTGGGGCGTCAGCCCTAGGTGTGGGCCCTTCGGGCGCCCATCGACCTTGCCTCTTCGCCTATAAAAGCACTCGATGCAGAAACCCTAAGCACCCAATCAGATCTCCACGAAACAGTCCATAGCCGTTGCCACCATCGTCCATAGATCGGGGGGGAAGGATCCGAAGCTCTTCCCGGCGCCCTGCCCGAGGGGAGAGATGATCCCAGAGGCCTTATTTATCACTATGCCAGCCTCCGATGTGATGCGTGAGTAGTTCACCCTTGGACTATGGGTTCATACAGTAGCTATATGGTTGTTTCTCCTCCTTTGTGCTATCATGTTTAGATCTTGTGAGCTCCGTTCATGATCAAGATCATCTATTTGTAATCATACATGTTGTGTTTTCAGGGATCCGATGGATATTGAGATACTATGTCAGATTGATTATTGATTCTATCATGTCTATGTTATTTGTGATCTTGCATCCGCTCCGTTGCTAGTAGCTATCTTGTCCAAGTAGATACTTGTAACTCCAAGAGGGAGTATTTATGCTCGATAGTAGGTTCATGCCTCTAGTAATCTGGGGAAGTGACAGAAATCTCTAAGGTTGTAGATGTGTTGTTGTTACTAGGGACAAAACAACAATCTTTTGTCCATGGGGCAATTGTATTGTTTACTTCACACACTTTGCTTAATGCAATTATCTGTTGCTTGCACTTAATACTGGAAGGGTTTCGGATGATAACCTGAAGGTGGATTATTAGTCATAGATGTAGTTGGATTACGGTCTATGTATTATGTTGTAATGCCCAATCAAATCTCGTAGGAATCAAGATGTCTAGTTTATGCATTGTTATGCTTTCTCAATCTATCAATTGCCCCGCTATAATTGTTTCACACAACATGCTATCTATCTTATGGAGAACACCTCTAGTGAACTATGGACCCCGGTCCATTCCTTTATCATTGATATACCATCTACTTTTTACCTTTACTTTCTGCAATTACCTACAAACAATTACTATCTTCCACACTATACGTATAATCCTTTGATTTCAGCAAACCGGTGAGATTGACAACCTCACTGTAAGTTGGGGCAAAGTATTGAGTTTGTATTGTGCAGGTTCCAAGTTGATAGCAACACCTTGGAGTTGTTTCCTTACTCCTACTGGTTCGATAACCTTGGTTTCATAACTGAGGGAAACTTACTGTTGTGCTCATCATACCTTCCTCTTGGGGTTCCCAACGAGCTCTACATATCTGAGCCATCGAAGAGACAGAGGTAGAAATAAATAGGGTCACTCTAAAGATAAGAGGGAAACACACTAAACAACACACATAGTATCTCATGGTGAACTCATGGATGGAGTGTTCAGAACAACTCGGAGATGACGACATGAAATACGCCAAGGTAACAAAGGAAACAAGAGGAGATGGTTTCAAGTGTTAGATAGATGGTCCTCATAAGGATTGAGACCATGGAACGCAGAAGGTTTAAGATTCTAAAGAGGAAGGTTCCAACAGAAAGAACATAACCATAGACTTCGAGAGAAAATCTCTACTAAACGGAAAACGCAGAAGGCTTAAGACAAAGAGGTGTTTTGGTGGAGAGGACTCATATGAGTCAGAAGAAACACGTAGGAAGAGGAATTGTTGATTACCAAAATCATAGTCACTCTTAAAACATGCGAAAGAAAACGAAGGAAACTCTTTATTCATCAAGGTATATCAAAATCTTTGCCAAATATCATGATATCACTTTACACCACTAGGATGATTAAGTAGGAAAATTCCGGATGACACGAGAAGAAAGAAACTTCATTCTCAGACTTCAATTACTTGGCACAACAAAATTCTTGCCATCATAAAAGGGTCTGGAGAATTGACCTATAGACATTTAGCAACACTACTTTAAATGTTCTCCTTGGTGTTCGAGATACGTGACATCAAGTGAAAGTCGGACTTCGGATACAAAGGAAACCATAAGCACAACTCCTATAATAAATTATAGAAGAAGCCTCATGAAGAGTGGTTGTTATTGCTGAATCAAGAGAATATGACAAAAGGTCTTTCCGGCTAAGTGTGTCAACCATTACATCAATCTTGACAAACTTACAAAGAGACCTATGTCAAAATCTTGAGGAACACCAACCATCGTTGCTTCTTGAGATTCAACTTTGGTTAGTTGGAATGATACTTCAGACTCAGCATGTATGAATGGAAAGTTTGCAACAATTACCACGAAGGTAAAGTCACTAGATTCCCAAGATATGGACTATAGTGTAAAGCTCCGAAAGAATGAGCTAGATTGCTAGACCCATATATTTACAACTTGTCGGAGGACATATGCACACACATAAGGTACTAACAATCAAACAACATGTGTCCTTAAGGAATAGTATATAAATCTTCTCGGATCCACGGCGACATCTTTCAACATTTCACATGAATCAGAGAAGGTTACTTCTAACATCCAGAACACATACTTCGAGATGGCACGAAGACGGTTCTCAAAAATTTTCCAACATTAATGCCAACTATTCCATATGAATCTAGTCTAACAGAGAGAAGGTAAGGATCTCATCGATGGGCTCAATAACAATCTTATAGAAACACTCCGTTAAGATGGACTCATATGTTGCGTGAACAAGGCAAGAATATTAGTCAGACCAAAGAACATGAAGGTGTACTCAAGTGAAACATCGAAAGAAGAAACACCATCAAGATAGTCCCTAGAACTGAGTTTGATTTGACGATAACCCAAATCAAATCAAAGTTAGGGAGGATAACATATCCATAGAGGAGATACTATATTTCTTTAGCACGAACAAAACTAGACATCCCTTTATGAAGGAACATAGTCAGTTAGAACTTTTGTATTACAACTCCCCAAGTTGTTGTTCAAGCTCAACCAACTAGTTCAGGGTATCCAGTACGGATCCTTGCAGAAGGGTGCAGTTTAGATAACTTGCCTGCTCAAGAACTTGACAAGACGGTCATGTGGCAACATGGCGATACTTCTCGGAAGACATCCAGAATATCACGAACCACCGATATGTCACTTAGTTTGAGAGGAAACTTGCTTGGTAAGGCAAGAAGACACAATCTCAGAGCTTCGGCACAAGCGTAACTCTTTGACCAAACAGAGAGTGCCAGAATAATGAACTTGGTAGTACAGTCAAACTTTGCTTAGTGATAGGGTTAACCAACCATGCTAAGGATGACACAAATGTCCTTGGAGATCAAAACGATAATAATTGCTAAGAATTCTCGAATGACCACATTATTACGCACTTGCATCACTTACGAGCAATGGAGATTGAGGAAGGGTGGGTAAATATGTGTAAAATCATCACTTTACTAAGGGGTCCTGAATCTCAGCACGACCTCATACTTTAAGGTGAAATAGATAGAAGCTAACAATAAGGCCTCTAGATTTGTGGAGTACAACACTTTGACCTGGTCCTAGATATGACGGGGTACTAGAGTTTGCTTATCCTAGACATTTAATGCTTTGTCTTGATAGACCACAAGAGTATCTAGCATCGGAAGACACCAATGCATGTTTACTACTTGGCTACCAACTGGTAGACAAAGGTCAGAACACAACAAGCGGAAAGGAACATGCTCAGGGTAGAATCCCAAGATGTGGATGCATAAGTAAACAATCTCCCGAAAACCAATGCACAGAAGAGGTAAGGTGTGTCAGAGTCACGAATACAGATGCGATACTCTCGAAGAGTACTCTTGTCGTGATCTATTAGGTTCCTTTAAAGAACATCTTCCATAGCATGTGGTAGGGGAATTCCTTAGTTGTCACAATTCAATCGCGACAAAGACAACAAGCTTGAAGGCTAGAGTTGTAGTACCAGCCATCCTGAAGTAATGTATGAACATTAACAATAGGGGTCAACGAAAGGATCTTGGGTTAAAGGTCAACTTCATGTACAAGATTCACAACACCAGAATCCAGCACAATCAGGGATCTTGGTTTCAAGTCCAAGGGTTAAAACCCAAAGAATAGAGTAACTACTGTTTGAGTGGCATAGTGTACACTACAAGATAGTAATCACGAGGTATCTTCCAAGAGAAGAAACAACTTCTGAGGTACCCAACAAATGAAAAGGAGGCACTCGAGGTGAAAGGAAACCTCGAAGCCTAGAGAAGAACACTGTGGATCCTACAATATAATATTGTGAGTCCAAAACATAGAGGTATCATGGTAGAAAGGAATCTCTCATATGGATAAAAGCAAGGGAAACAAGGAATTCACAACACACACAACTTTAGAGAACTCAACACTAGGTCAACTGGTTGAGAAACGACATGCCCAGAAGGCACCTAAGCTTTGAAAGACTAGAAGAGATATCAAAACTTTTCCAAAATCAACACCAGATAAGATGACCCAGAGTTAGAGCGAAACTGGATAAGGAGAAAAAGAAGCATACTATGAGTTTTCAGAAATACTTTTCAGCTTTAAAATAGTTTTCACAAGCACTAGACTCAACATCGACCAATAGCAAGGTTTTCCTACGGACGGTACTTCTCTGATACCAAAACATGTGACACCCTCGGGATCAGGGCTAAACAAATCCCAGACCTCTGTCTGACATAATCTTAACCTTGAGCTCGAGGATATCCAGTGAAGAATCAGTAACACAACAGTGATCCTACAACAAAAATTATTACAACAAGCTCATAACTGAGCGAAGAGCCAAATTATTACAAGAAGAGGTTACTGACCACAAACATCAAACAAAGGAAGGCAAATTATGCTATTAAATATAGCCAACTTAACAAATGGCCTAAGATGCCTAAAGCATAACGATAACTTCCCAACCCATAGATTCCAGGCTGCTGGCCGGGAACCCCAAGCTACTCGTCGGTGTTGATGTCGTACGGAACTCGTCTTCAGGTGAACACTTACTCTGCTACAAAAGTATCAACAAAACAAGGGTGAGTACAGGGTGTACTCCGCAAGACTTATGGCTGGTGGATTTGTTTTGCATAAAGCCATCTTTGTTTATAAAACAAGAGATAGAAAAAGCTCGTCTAGTGAGAGTATTTCAATAGGGGATAAGAGAGCAACATCTCCAAAGTATTGATCATCATCTTTTGATATCCACCAAATCATCATCTTCTACCAACTAGGATCACCCCCTCGTACCCATGAGGAAGCATCCTTAAGCACATGTTGATCTACCAAGTTTTACGATTAGATTATAGTTCTCTATGATCATCACGTCCATTGCCAAGTCGTCCATAACCGCGGATGCGACTTTTAGAAAAGATTATTACCCTGCAGGGGTGTACAACTTTACCCACACGTACCAACTGACTCTTAATGCCATATCATTAGCCCTCTTCCTTGGAAGGCCGGCAGAGGGTGGTTGACCATGACCTTTACCTTGATTTCGCCGAGACCATGAGTCACGCCCTAAGCATGGTTCTGCCATAATGGTTCAAATCCCGAATCCGGTCCCTAGAGATGTGAGGCGAGGTTGATTACCAGGGGCTCCATCGACCCCAAACAACCCCGGGCCATGCTTACCTACCTGTTATGAATGCACCTCCTTCACCGCCTTCGAGAAGATCCAGAATGCATGTCGAATGGAACGCCCAAACTATGTGACTCATGGAATCTACTAGGAAAGTTCGTCAATCGAGGGGTTCCCATGGCCCCATGTGGTTGTACGCTCGTCTTGGTTCAAGAGGAAAGAACTCGGGTCGTAGTGGTGGTAACCATGGGACTAGAAAAACCACATCCCACCATGGACTCCCATACAAGCGTTAGCATGTTTACCCTTTACCACTGATATCATATCAACAATATATCTCGATGTCCTGTCATACTAGATTATCTGCATCTAACAGATCATTTGGATGAACCAGACTCAACAGCTATGCATGGCTAAGTAGGACACAGATGTAAGCCCTAGCAGTGCACACAAGCCATAACTAGTTATTCTAGGAGCCGTGGATCAGGTAATATAAGCTCAAAGGGACTAATGTAGTAGATATGATACTCTATTTATCGATAAAAGACCATAGTAGAATCATTTGCAATATGGGAAGAATTGAAATGCTTTCGAAACCATAGGATTATATCATGGTGCGGCTATGCTTGCCTTTGCCTTATGATATCCAGAAAGCAGAGCTTCAGACATTTGGTACTTGAGTTGGTTACAGTTGGTCAAGTATTTTTCTTCGATCTTTGACGGTCTTGATATTAGGCTTCGATCTCGATCTCGATATCACATTCTATCGAGAAGAACCAAACACTAGAAAGAAAGGGGAAACAATCAACACATGGCATCGATGCAATTCTCAAACAAGGATGATTTATGACAAGTTAATTTGTATTGAAATAAACCTTAAGGCATGCTTGACAATTTAATTGGGGTTCCGAGGGGTATAAACCCTAATTCAGAAAAGCTCCGGAATCACCTATGAGGGGTTACTATGTTGTTATAATTAAACTTGGCATGTAAATTTCCTAAAAATGCATTATGATAGCTTAAAGAGTTATATCTCTTTTTTTGAACATTTTGATATATTATACATATTTTTCGGACTTATAAATAATTAGATATGAATTTTACAAGTTTTATTCATTTTCTAAAATTATTAAACCAATTTAAAAAGGTTTACTGCATCACTATGATGTCAGCGATGCCGTTAAACGTTTTTTACACCGCTACTGGACCTAGCCTCTGTGGTTGACTGTGGGGCCTGAGCCACGTCGGTTGCCACCGTGGCGGTCAGCAGTCAACGGGCCCATGGGCCACGCCAGCGTGAATCTGACATAGTAATCTCAATATCCATCGGATCCCCGCAAACACAACATGCATGATTACAAATATATGAGATCTTGATCATGAACGGAGCTCACAAGATCTATACATGATAGCACAAAGGAGGAGATACAACATCTAGCGACTACATGGACCCGTAGTCCAGGGTGGAACTACTCACGCTTCATACCGGAGGCTGGCATGATGAAGAAGAAGGCCTCTGGGATGATCTCCCCTCTGGCAGGATGCCGAGAAGAGCTTCAGATCCCCCCGATCTAGGGAATATTTATCGGGTACTTAGGGTTTATGCATCGGGGGGTCTTTATAGGCGAAGAGGTGAGACAGGGGGCAGCCAGGGTGGTCACCCCCAGGCGCGGCTAGGGTTAGCCCGTGCCGCCTGGGGGTGTTCCCCACTGGTGCCTCCCCTCCATCTCGTACTCTGGCTCCGTGTTCCCAACGGTAAAATATTGACATTAGCTTTTGTCCCGTACAATTCCAAGAATATTGATTTTTTGCCTTTTTTGGAACCAAAAACAGAAGAAAACAGGCAACTGACACTGTGGCATATTGTTAATAGGTTAGTACCAGAAAACATATAAAAACACCTCAAAGTGTAGACAAAGCAAAGCAATGTAGATACTAAACAAGCATGGAACATCAAAAATTGTAGATACGTTTCCTACGTATCAACGCCAGATGTCGTGCTGGGTATGTTTTTTGTTAATTTAGTACTTGCAAGAGTGTTGTTTGATTCTAGAGCTTCACACTCATTTTTTACCGAAGAATTTGCATGCACTAGTAAGATTAAACCAACAAATTTGAAGCATGTTATGATAGTTCAAATACCTGGGTCAACCACCAAAGCTATAAAAAATTTCAAGGTTGTACCTATCAGAATTCATGGAATAGATTTCTATGCCAACCTAATAGTACTTGGAACAAAAGGTATGGAAGTAGTACTAGGAATGGATTGGATGTCGAAACATCAAGGATTAATAGATTGTGCGAAGAAAGCCATAACCATGACCAGTAGCACCGGAGTATCAGTTGAGCATGTGTCTGAGACACTTCCCCGTCAATTCAAGTGCAACAAGAGTTTAGCTCAACCGACCTTAGACCAAGTCAGAGTAGTCCGTGAATACCCCGATGTGTTCCAATATAATTACTCGGTATGCCCCTAGATCGGGATATCGAGTTTATCATTGAACTAATCCCTGGAACTGGACCCATAGCTCAGAGACCCTATAGTATGAACCGTCAAAGTTAGTGGAGCTCAAGAATCAACTTCATGACATGATTAGCAAAGATCTGATTCAACCAAGTGCATAGCCATGGAAATTACATGTTTTGTTTGTTGATAAGAAAGATGGTGCCACCCGTCTATGTACGGATTACCGAAGTTTAATGACATCACCGTCATGAACAAGTTCTCACTGCCAAAGATAGAAGATTTGTTTGACCAATTGAGTGGTGCTAGAGTGTTTTCTAAGATTGAAATTAAAACTGGTTATCATCAACTAAAAATTCGCGCAACGGATATCCCAAAGACTGCCTTCACTACCCGATATGGATTGTATGAGTACAAGGTCATGTCTTTTTGGATTAACAAATTCCCCTACTTATTTGATGAACCTCATGAATAAGATTTTTATGAAATTCTTGGATAAGTTTGTCATTGTTTTCATTGATGACATTCTGATCTATTCCAAGTTAGAAGAAGAACATGAAGAGCACCTAAGAACCATCCTGGGAACCCTTAGAGAGCATCAGCTGTATGCTAAATTCAGCAAATGTGTATTCTGGTTAAAGGAAGTAGGATTCCTAGGACATATCTTGTCATCCGGAGGAGTTGCCATCGACCCCGCCAAGATTAAGGATGTTGAAGAATGGAGAGCCCTAACCACTCAAACCGAAGTTCGTGCATTTCCTGGATTAGCGGGATATTACCGCAAGTTTGTTGAAGGCTTTTCAAGCATCACAAGGCTGATGACTTAGCTATTCAAGAAATACAAGAAGTTTGAATGGACGGATAAATGTGAAGCAAGTTTTCAAGAGCTAAAGAAGAGATTGATTTCAGCCCCAATTTTGATCATGCCAGATATCACGAAGCCCTTTGACGTATATTGTGATGTATCCAAGATTGGTCTCGGATGTGTGTTGATGCAAGAAGGCAAAGTAATATCATATTTTTCCCGACAACTAAAGCAACACGAGCAGAATTACTCCACTCATGACTTAGAATTGGTAGCCATAGTTTTAGCCTTGAAAACATGGCGTCATTATCTCATGGGTAACCGCTATGAGATTTATTCAGATCACAAGAGTTTGAAGTATATTTTCACCCAGAAGGAGATGAATATGAGGCAAAGGAGATGGATATAGTTGATCAAGGATTATGACCTTGACATTCACTACCACCCTGACAAGGCCAATGTGGTAGAGGATGCTCTTAGTAGGCTGCCTTGTAGATTAAACACCATGATTATGAAAGAGCAGCCAAGTTTGCATAAGGAGTTGGAGGATTTCAGAATGGAGCTAGTTAGCGAAGGATTCCTAGCCAGTATTGAACTTCAACCCACTTTGATAGATCAAATAAAGGAAGCTCATAAAGGAAATGCCAGTATCGACGGAATTAAACGTCATATCGGTACAGGGAAGGTACCCGGATTCACGAAAGATGAAGAGGGAGTTATGTGGTATAAGGGATGAATATGTGTGCCTGCTGAGTTGAAACAAGTTATTTTGCAAGAAGCCCATGATACTCTTTATTCTATTCATCCGAGAGGAACAAAGATGTATCAGGATTTGAAGGAGCAATTTTGGTGGCACAAAATGAAGAGATAAGTCGAAAGCTACATCGCCAAGTGTGATATCTATCAGAGAGTCAAAGCGGAACACCAGCGACCCGCGGGACTTTTGCAACCTTTGCAAATTCCATAGTGGAAATGGGAGTCAGTTGGAATGGATTTCATCACCGGTTTGCCGACATCTAGTAGAGAAAATGATTCTATTTGGGTCATAGTGGATAGACTTTCCAAAGTAGCCCATTTCATACCAGTCAAGACCACTTATGAAATCTCGAAGCTAGAAGATTTATATATTGCTAGAATATCCAGTCTGCACGGAACCCCCAGGACCATCCTATCGGATCGAGGAACCCATTTTACTTCGAGATTTTGGAAGAAAGTCCAGGAAGGTTTAGGAAGCAAACTGAACTTCAGCACAACTTATCACCCGCATACCGATGGACAAACGGAAAGAGTAAACCAAATACTCGAGGATATGTTGAGAGGTTGTGTATTGGAATATGGATCTAAATGGGAAGACTTCCTGCCTTTCGTAGAATTCTCATACAACAACAATTATCAAGCCAGTTTGCCAATGGCCCCATTTGAGTTTTTTATGGAAGGAAGTGCCATACCCCCCTGAATTGGTCGCAAGTAGAAGAGAGTCAGATCTTCGGACCAGACATCCTACAAGAAGCTGAAGAGAAGGCTCACAAGATTCGTGAGCACCTCAAGACCTCTCAATCCAGACAGAAGAGTTATGCTGACAAGAGACGTCGAGATATAGCCTTCAATATTGGAGACTTTGTTTATCTCAAAGTATCACCTTTGAAAGGAATGCAGCGTTTCCAACTCAAAGGAAAGCTTGCACCCAGATATATTGAACCCTTCAAGATTTTAAGTCGCCGATGAGAAGTATCATATTAGAGAGAACTACCGGAGGAGATGTCAGCCGTTCATGATGTGTTCCATATCTCGTTACTTCATAAATGCTTAGAAGTTCCAAAGAAGACATAAGTTTTCAAGAACATCGATTACAGAGACGTGGAGATCAACCCGGACTTAACCTATCGTGAAGTACCCGTTCATATTTTGGAAGAAGCTTTTAGAACTACCCGTACCAGGAGTATCAAGTTTCTCAAGATCCAGTGGAGCAACCATACTGAAGAAGAAGCCACTTGGGAACACAAAGATTACATGAGGAATGAGTTTCCCAATCTCTTTAGTTCCTAGTTTTTCCTGGACGAGATTCTGTTTAAGGGGGGAAGGTTTGTAACATCTCAAAAATATTAATTAGGATATCAATTTCTAATCAACCAAAATTAGGGTTAACAAAAGCTTTTATTAATAAGCAATATTTTTAAGGCACGTGTGTATGAATGTTTTCAATGCCATGTTTGATTGTTGTAAATGATGAGAAATGGTTTAAAGATAAAAACCATATCATCTAGGTCATTTCCAAACCAGATCAAAATAAAAGAAAATTAAAATATGAAGCATATGACCTAATGGTCATTTTTGCAAAAGTTAACCCCTAGCTCACTTTGAGAATCTCTAGAAAGTGATCTCAAATAGAAACAATTCCATTTTTTCTCCCCTTGCTAGATCAAGTAACACTAAATACAATGGAGATTTCCTACCTTGCAGAAACAAATTCAAATCCATTTGAGAGGCAATCAAAATTTAATCTATCCTATGTATCAAGATAGTCATTTTTGGAGAACCACTAAAACTTTCACCACTTAGCAAACCCTTGCACCCAGAGACTACCAAGATTAGTACCAGCACACCCACCAAAAATCACTTGAAAATATGAAAGTTTAGTTCTTGCGGCCATTTGATCAAACACCTGGTGATCATAGTACAACCTCAACAACTATTTACTGTTTTGATCAATCCTTTGATCATCTCTGTGACCTCATTGTGCTCCCACGACGTGCCCTTAACTCACCTAGTATCATCCCGTGCATTCGAGCTCATCTCACTCGATCAAATGACCAGTGCAAAATGGTACCCGGGCTCACCTTGCCACCCCGACGCAGACACGCTGCCACAGACCGCGCCGCCCTGGCCCATAATGTCTAGGAGGTAGCCCTGACGTCACCGCCCCTGCCTGTGCATGCCTCGACCAATGACCGCGCACGGATACTCCAGCGCAGCCGCACCCATTTAACACCAGACCATGCCGGTCGCCGCGCCAGAGCGCCGAGCAACCCCGCGTGAACACGACGCGCCTTTCTCCCTCCTTGCACTAATAAGTTTACCGTGACTCCAGCAACCGCCCAGACATGATCGTTTGATCCCGCGCTCGCCGTGACCACCGTACACCGTGACGAATGCTGGCGGTACCGCCGCAGAGCACAGATGTTCTAGAACGATGGAGACCGCCCCTCGCCGTGCCACTGTGCTGTAACATCCCTAAAATCATGTTTCAAAACTCATGCATATCATCCATGCATGCATTCTCATTTAGGACTCAAAATCAAACTCTTTTTGAAGAAAACAGAAACTTGAGTGCTATGATTTTATGTGAACAACTATTAATCAAATGCCACTCTCAATTGAGGGTGTAAATGTTTTAAACCAAGCTTTGTTTGTTTCCTTGTTGTTTAGGGTGAATGTTAGAGTTTGGGAAAAATATACAAAACAAATATGGTTTTAAAACCATTTTCAAATATATATCCAATCATGTGCTAAGGCACTGTTATTTTTAAAAATCTTCAAAGGACCATGCTAGTCCAACAAGACAGTATGATTCTATACTCAAAATTATACAAGTTTCACTTTACAAAAATCCAGAAAAGATTTGAATTCAATTGCTCTTGAATTTGATTGAATTTGATTCCTGAAATTCATTATAGAAAAAGAAAAGGAATTAATAAAACCAATTGGGCCTGGCGCCACCAATCTGGCCCAACAACGGACGCAGCCCAACAAGCCCACCCGGGTATTTTCCCTCCTTCTCTCACGCGGCACAGACCCACCCCGCAGTCATTGATCAGTGGATCCTCTCCACGTCAGCTCCTTCTTCCCCAAATCCCACGCGCAGACGCCGTCGCCGCCTGTTTCTTCCTCTTCACTGCCGTGATTTTAATCCACTTAATTAGCGATGAATGCGAGCACAATCTCCGCCCCTGCTCCAGCTATAAGATCCCCTGCCCTCTCTGCTCATTTCCCCTCGCTCGGCACAGTCACCACGCCACCAGGCTGACGTCAATTCGAGTTGCACCACCGGTGTACCGAGAGACTCCGGCGAGCCATCACGGTGAGTATCGAGCGCCCCTTGCTTTCTGGCCTACGCGAGTTGCTTCACAATCATCTCGCGCATCTTCTCATGCTTTCATTTCATCCTGAATCGCCCAAGGTCGTCGACCTCGTCGACATCTGGAAACGGCCGAAACTTGACTCAACTCCGACGAGCCATTGCAGTGAGCCCTATGTTCCCCTCTGCCTCTGGTACACGCAATCATGTTCGCTAGTGCCTCGCGCATCCGTTAACGTTCTCCGTTTGAATCCTTGCGCCCCAGGACGTCGTATTCGACTCCGACAGTGAGCACCCTATGCTCATACGAACTCCGATGAGCTCCTGCTGCCGTGTCCGAGCACCCCGACCCTGTCCGTCTGCAAGTTGAGCATCTCCACGTTCTCGCGATATCGGTAAGCACTAGCCCGACCCCCTGCCCCTCTGCCCTCTCCGGCGTGTCGCCGCCAGAACCGTCGCCGTCGCGGACACCATTTGCGCCGCTGGTTTCTGGTCAGATAGATCTGATCCATTGGATCCAGATCCAAAGGCCACAGTTAGATTTTATATGAAGCAGTACGGGCAGATCTGAGCCGCTGGTTTTAAGTAGATCTGATGGTGCGCGTGTGTGATCCGCGCGAAGCGGTACCATCCAATCAGAGCGCCGCGTGGCCAGTTCTTAGATTTAAAATCAGATTTTATATCTATTAGATGTTTAAACTTGTTTAATTCATAACTTTTGATTCCCACGTCCAAATTTGACAAATTTTATATCAATGGAATCAGGAGAGAAAGACCTTTCTATTTATGCAATGTGTTTAATGTGTTGCCTCTGTGAAAGTGGTTGTTTTTGCAGAAACATTTGTAGGCATAAAATGTGTATATTAATTATTTGGAAAAGTTTTTGCTAATCAAATAAAGTTTATTTGTAAAGTTTTGGACTTGTTTATGATTCAGTACTGTGCACTTGTCTTGTTTGGTGTAGAAAATCATCACATGGCATATTGCATACATTCATGCATTTTTGTTTGTATATATTGTGTATGTGATTTTGTGCTATTATTTTATGTGTAGATATTGGTGCAAATAGTGATTGTGATTGTGAGGATTGTTGCTACTCTCCAAACTACCAAGGCAAGTGGTGCTACATGATTTTATCCCTATTCTTTTCAACTATGCATTAGAAATATTTTGCTAGTCTTGCATGGATATTTTTGATCTATATGCTATGCTTTGGAAATCCTAGTAGTTGTAGAATTGCTAGAAATATTTCTAAGTCTTATCAATGCCATGCTTAGCCTAGCTAGTAGCAACCAAGGGTGGTTATATATTCATGCTATGAGAAAATATTTCTAAGTTTTTGGACTTGTGTTTTGTTTAATAAAACAACTAAGTGAATGAAACACCTGGGTGGAATGGAAGGAATGGTTTGTGTTGAGTGGTTATACAAGGCCCATTTCTATGGTTTACCTTGTGTATCTAACTTGTGGAAAGCCACCCTGGAACAAAGGGATTTGAGATGCCAAATGTTAAGAAGCTTCTAGTGCAGCCACTTGGCAATATGGGCTCTGCCTGGATCACATAGGTTGCAATAACTTATCCATTTGGACAGTTGGTGGTAGTGGGATGATAGGTTGGAACGCGTCCATTTGGTCTAAGAGAAGGCTTCTGAAAGGTCCTGTCTTGGTAAAAATCAAGTCTTGTGGGGAAAGTGCACAACCTCTGCAGATGGAAGAATCTAAGTACTTAGCCATGTCCCTGGTATTGGAAAACGTGAGCATCAAGACATGGAAGATATCAAGAATCTCCTCATCCCAATTTCTAAGTAAAAACTTATGGTTGAACAAGGGTGAAGGTACACCAATTTCTATATGTGTTTCCTTGGGAAAGTTTTGTCAAAGAAAAACTTTGTGTTTTCAACTAATAGGTAAAACCTATTTTGAGCAAAGCAAGCCTAAGCTACACAGCCAAAATGCATATAGTATCTAGTCTACCAATATTCTACTAAGGTATCACTTGCCAATACTATTCCAATGTATTGACCCACTATGGCTGTAACTTGTGATGTTGCACGTTATTCTGATGATGATTAGGGGGTATGAGTCTACACTCAACATGCTTGCCTGTGGCACATGAAGATGAAGACTTATTTATCTTATTATATTTTTGAACTCTTGTATTAGGCCTGTGGCCATGGAGTTTGTAAAAGGCTATGTTTGTCTCTGGAATGATATGTAATAATGACCTTTATTTCTGTGTACTTCATCTTAAACTGTGGATGCTAGCATTGATCCAGGGACTAGCATTGCAATCACAGGGATCCTTACCTTTATAAAGGGAGGGATCTTACAGATGGTATCAGAGCACTGTGTTGCCTATAGGATTATGACCCTAGGATTGGAAACCACTAAGGAAAAAATTTGAACAACTTCCACACTTGTCTTTTCTTCTCGTAAAATTTTCTAATATTCTTTCTCATCTCTATTTTTAGATGAACTCCATCAACGAAGCCGTGAGGAAGGGACCACTCATGAGTATGACTTTGGAGTGTGAGACAGAATTCCCCAAGGCTCTCGAGGACCTCATGGTTGCCATGGGAATACATGGTGCAACTGTGTACAAAGGTTTTCCTGTGATGGATGAAGGAGTTGAGTACTGGTGGGTGCAACTTCACTTGTATAAAAACAAGGAAGACAACCACAAAGACTCAGGGTTCTGCATGGTCACAAACTCAGTGATGCACACTACATTCTTTGATTCAGCAAGGGATGCAGCTTGGAAGGCCATCAAAGAACTTGGTGATAGAATCAAGTGCAGAATGCTCAACACCCAGAATGACCTTAGGGAAGAAAAGAAGCATACCCAAGAGTTAGAGGCTACCAACCAAAGTTTAAGGAAATACATCATAGACTTAGCAATGGAGTCATGTGATCTAGATAGACAGATTGCCTCTAGGGATGCCCTGTTAGCCAACTTGGCAAGTGAGATGGGATTGTAATGTACTTCGTTAGTTGGACCACCACACTTATCATTTTATTTCCCAAATGTTGTTTAAAATAAGTTGAACCTTGGATGTTTGTATTGGTTTTATGTATGCCATGACTTGAATGTTTTTATTGTCAAAGATATGCATGTGATGCCTTGTCTTGTGATTTATCTCTATGTATGTTGATTCTAACTTTTTCTATCTTATAAAATAGATGCCTAATGTTACCATCAGCACGGCTGAAGAGTTCAAGGGAACTCGTTTTGGAACTCGTATTATTGAGCTCACTAGTTTGCTCAATCTCCCACTTCCTACCATCATGATGCTTCCCCTCACCAAGTTTGAGAGGAAAGACCTTTGGGGCTTCAAGGTTAATCAGCCAGGACGCCAGACTGAGCCCACCACGGAGGCAATCATCTTCAAGCTCATGCATGATGACAAGGAGAGAGGCCTAGAGGTAGTCATGCAGGATTTGCTTGGACGCTTACTAGGGAGATACTGTAAGATCCCTCCTTTACAAAGGAAAAGGATCCCTGTGATTGCAATGCTAGTCCCTGGATCAATGCTAGCATCCACAGTTTAAGATGAAGTACACAGAAACAAAGGTCATTATTGCAGTCATTCCAGAGACAAACATAGTCTTTACAACTCCAAGGCCACAGGCCTAGTACAAGTGTTTGAATAAGTAAATAAATAAAAGTCTTCATCTTCATGTGCCATAGGCAAACATGTTGAGTGTAGACTCATGACTCCTAATCCTCGTCAGAGTAACCTGCAACATCACAAGTTACAGCCACAGTGGGTCAATACATTGGAATAGTATTGGCAAGTGACACCTTAGTATAATTTAGGTGGACTAGATACTATATGCAATTTGTCTAAGTGTAGCTTGGCTTGCTTTTCTCAAAATAGGTTTTGCCTATTAGTTGACATCACTAAGTTTTTCTTTGTCAAAACTTTTCCCAAGGAACCACCAATAGACATTGAGGTCCTTCACCCTTGTTCACCCACAAGTTTTTACTTAGAAATTGGGATGAGGAGATTCTTGATAGCTTCCATGTCTTGAAGCTCAAATTGTCCTTTTCCAGGGACATGGTTAAGTACTTAGATTCTTCCATCTGCAGAGGTTGTGCACTTTCCCCACCAGACTTGATTTTCACCAAGACAGGACCTTTCAGAAGCCTTCCCTTAGACCAAATGGACGCGCTCCAACCTATCATTCCCACTACCACCAACTGTCCAAATGGCTAAGTTCTAGCAACCTATGTGATCCAGGCAGAGCCCATGTTGCCAAGTGGCTGCACTAGAAGCTTCTTAACACTTGGCCTCTAAAATCTCTTTGTTCCTGGGTGGCTTTCCACAAGTGAGATATACAAGGTAAACCATAGAAATCGGCCTTGTGTAACCACTCAACATAAACCATTCCTTCCATTCCACCCAGGTGTTTCATTTACTTAGTTGTTTTATTAGGCAAAAACACAAGTCCAAAGACTTAGAAATATTTTCATCATAGCATGTATAATTCACCAACCCTTGGTTGCTACTAGCTAGGCTAAGCATGGCATAGATAAGCATCTTAACTTAGAAATTTCCTAGCAATTCTACAACTACTAGGATTTCCCAACATGGCGTATAAGCAAAATATAGCATGCAAGACTAGCAAAATATTTCTAATGCTTAGTAGAAAACATAGGAATAAAAATATTCATGAAGCACCACTTGCCTTGGTAGTTTGGAGAGTAGCTACACTCCTCACAATCACAATCACTAGCACCAAAATCTACACAAAGAATCATAGCCACAAATCACAAACAAAACATATACAAACAAAAATATATGAATGCATGCAATATGATATGTGATGATTTTTAAAACTCAACAAAGCCAGTGTACAGTACTGGTTCATAAACAAGTTAAAAACTTGCCAAACAACAAATATTTAATCCCTAAAACATTTCTTAAACAATTCATATACTCAAATTAGCCCTACACAAGTTTCTGCAAATAAAACCATTTTAAGAGAATAAAAACATTAAAAACATTGCATAATTATAAAGGGCTTGTTTTCCTGATTCCATTGATATAAAATTTGTCAAATTCTAACGTGGGGATCAAAAGTTATAGCCAAAACAAAATCAAACTTCTAATAGATTCAAATCCTGTTTTTAAATCCAAACAGCTGCCACGCGTCTTAATCCAATTGGCCCGTACCGCTTCGCTCAGGATCGCGTCTGTGAGTCGTTAGATCAACATAATCTGCACGGCCCAGATCTAACTATACCGCTTCGTTAAGTGATCTAATCTCGCGCTGTGGATCCAGATCCAACGGCCCTAGATCAAACGACCAAAGCTGAGCGGCGCTGGCAGTGGCTACTGGCGGTGGCGAGCTCTGCCTATGGCAGCGCGGCACTACAGGTGGTTCTAGGGTCGTCGGAGGCGCTTACCAGAACTGCGGCGATGCACTGATGCTCAACCTGGCGACGGCTTGGCAAGGGGCGCTCTGTAGTGGCCGAGGGAGCACGTCGGAGTTGCTGGCGGCGTCGGGCTTGGGTGGACGACGACGTTGGCGAGGCTCCTGGTCACCCTAGCATGCACAACCAGCATCAGGAGATGCGCAAGACTACGGCGAGCAAGATCGTGTGCATCAGAGGCAGAGGGGAACAAGGGGCTCACCGAATTTGACCGCCGGAGTTGAGGATGTCATCGGGGGCTTGCTGTGCTTGTCGAAGACGACGACCTGGGGCGGTATAGAAGAAACCAACGGTGTCAGTAGATGCACAAGGAAGTGGCGAGGCTGTCTGCAAGAACCAGAGGGAGAGGGGCGCACGGGGCTCACCAGAATCGGTCGCCGGAGTGCTCTCTGTCTGCGGTGGTGCGAGGATGAATGCGGGCAGCCTGGGGGCGCTTTGTGCTCGGAGTTTGGGGGGAAATGGAGAGGGGGCACAGGGGGTTTAAGTAGGCCAGGCGGGGGCGTGATTAACTCCTGCAATCAACGTGAATTGATGAGAGAATCAACCAGGTAACGCACAACGTGATTTGGGGAAGAACACGTCACGGTGAGGGTGGAGATGACGACGCCGTGTGGGCCTTGGCTGTCAGCGAGAGAAATAGAGGGGTAGTGGGTCCTGTCTGTCAGTCACTCGGCGGGTGCGGGTGTGGGTGAAGAAAACGGTTCGCGGGGTGGGGTTTGCTGGGCTTAGCTAGGCTAGTTGGGCCAGATTCGACTGAGAGCTCATTTTTTTTCCTTTAACCCTTTTCTTTTTCTGTTTGGTTTTTCTGAAATGAATTTCAACTCCAATTCAAATGAGTTTGAATTAAAAACTTCTCTAGGTTTTTATACTACAACCCTTGCACTCAAATGTGTGTCAAAACACTACTGTTTATTCAAAACACTTTGCCCCAAATGAAAATATAAATAAAACCAAGCCTTTATGATATATATACCATAGGCATAATATTGGTTTTGTTTTGAAACTTTGTTCAAACTTTTGAGGGTGCCTAAGTTTGAATTTCAAACCTTACTGAATCAAAACAAGCACTCTGCTCATTGGAAGATAGCACTAAGGCTAGAGCAAACTTACATGAAATAATAAACATAAAAGTTTCTGTTTTGAAATGATTTGTTTGAAATGAGATTCATATGATCATGGATGCATGCATGATTTTGAAACATGATTTTAGGGATGTTACAAATCTAACCCCCTTAAGGTGAATCTCGCCCTCGAGATTCGGATTGGCTAGCAAATAGGTGAGGGTGGTCTTTTCGAAGATCATCTTCTCTTTCCCATGTTGCTTCCTCTTCGGAATGATGGTTCCACTGCACTTTGCAAAACTTGATAGTCTTAGTCCGTGTGACTCTTCTCAGCGATCTCAAGAATCTTGATAGGTTTCTCCTCATAGGTAAGATCACTTTCCAACTGAACCTCCTCTAAAGGTATAGTATCCTTCAAAGAAGTTTCTTCCATTTCTGGATGACATTTCTTAAGCTGACTCACATGAAACACATTATGGACAGCTGACAGAGACTCTGGCAATTCAATTTCATAAGCAACTTCTCCTTCTCGACTCGAATCTAGAATGGTCCAACATATCTTGGGGCCAAATTTACTTTGACTACAAAACTCTTAACTCCACTAAGTGGTGACACTCTAAGATAAGATCTATAACCAACTTCCGTGGCGACTTCTCTCGCTTTGGATCTGTGTAGCTTTTTACATCGGGACTGCTATCTTCAATCATCCTTAACCAACTTGACCTTCTCTTCGGCTTCTTTGATAAGTTCTGGTCCGAACAAACTTCTTTCTCCCACACCATTCCATAACAATGGGGTGGTACACTTTCTCCCGTAGAGAAACTCAAATGGTGCCATCTCAATGCTGGCTTGATAGCTGTTGTTATAAGAAAATTCTGTGTAAGGCAGACTTTCATCCTAACTGGCTCCATAGTCTAGGGCACATGCCCTCAACATATCTTCAAGAATCTGATTAGTCCTTTCTGTCTGTCCATCAGTTTGAGGATGAAAAGCAGTACTGAATTCCAACCTCGTTCCCAATGACTCATGTAGTTGTCTCCAAAAATGGGAAGTGAATTGAGTCCCCCTATCAGACACAATACTTTTGGGTACTCCCTGTAGACACACAATTCTGCTCATGTAGATCTTGGCAAACTTAGCACTTGTATATGTTGTTTTCACAGGTATGAAATGAGCCACTTTAGTTAGGCGATCCACTACTACCCAAATAGAATCATATCCTGACCGTGTCCTTGGTAATCCGGTAATGAAATCCATACCAATCTTGTCCCACTTCCAATCACGAATAGGTAGTGGTTGAAGCAAACCTTTGGTTTCGATGTTCGCTTTCACTCTACTACACACATCACACAAAGCAATATGTTCGGCGATGTCCTTCTTGAGATTATTCCACCAAAATATTTCCTTCATATCCATGTACATTTTGGTGTTACTCGGATGAATGGAATATGGTGAGTTGTGTGCTTCTTGTAAAATCAGTTTCCGAAGCTCCGGATCTTGTGGAACACATATACGTTTCCCATGCCATAAAGTACACTGTTCGTCTTCATGGAATCCTTTGGATTTTCCTTTGCCAATATTTTCCTTAATTTCTTCAATTTCACTATCAGTCTTCTGGGCTTCTTTGATCTTGTCTAACAAAGTAGATTGAACATCCAAAGACATGAGATGTCCTTCAGGCACAATCTCCAATCTGAGATCTCTAAATTGGACACACAAATCATCGGGCAATTCTCCCTTGGTAAGTCCATTCACAAAAACCTTACGGCTTAAAGCATCCGCTACAACATTTGCTTTACCGGGATGGTATTGCAAACTTAAGTCATAGTCCTTGATGAGTTCTAGCCATCTTCTTTGTCTCATGTTAATTTCCTTCTGGGTGAAGATATACTTCAAACTCTTATGATCTGTGAACACTTCACAACGCTTTCCCAAAAGATAGTGTCTCCATGTTTTCAGTGCATGGACAACAGTGGCTAACTCCAAACCATGAGTAGGGTAGTTCACTTCATGAGTTTTGAGTTGTCTCGAGGCATAAGCCACAACTTTTCCTTCTTGCATAAGTACTGCACCCAAACCATGATGAGATGCATCACAATATACTTGGAAATCTTTTTCCAAGTCCGGCAAACACAAGACTGGTGCTGTCACAAGTCTCTTCTTCAATTCCTGAAAACTGAGTTCACAACCTTCAGACCAAGCAAATTTCTTGTCTTTCTTTAGCAATTCTGTCATAGGCTTAGCTACCTTGGAGAAATTCTCAATGAACCTTCTGTAGTAACCTGCTAAGCCAAGGAAACTACGAACTTCTTTCACTGACTTGGGAGATTCCCATTCAATTCTGAATGAAACTTTAGCAGGATCAACTGCTACACCATCTTTTGTCATAACATGTCCAAGAAATCCAACTTCATTCAACCAGAATTCACACTTGCTAAATTTGGCATACAGTTTATGCTCTCTAAGCTTCTCAAGTATTAAACGCAAATGTCCTTCATGTTCTTCTTTGCTCTTGGAATAGATCAAAATGTCATCGATGAAAACGACAACAAACTTATCAAGAAATTCCATGAACACCTTGTTCATCATATTCATAAAGTATGCTGGAGCATTGGTCAATCCAAATGGCATCACGGTATACTCATACAATCCATACCTTGTGGTGAAAGCTGTCTTAGGTATGTCTTGTTCCCTTATCTTGAGTTGGAAATAACCTGACCGGAGATCAATCTTCCAGAACACACAAGCTCCTTCTAGCTGGTCAAACAAGTCATTGATTCTAGGCAAAGGGTATTTGTTCTTGATAGTCACCTCATTGAGTGAACGGTAATCTATGCATAAACTTTGACTTCTATCTTTCTTCTCCACAAACAAAACTGGTGCTCCCCAAGATGAAGAACTTGGTTGAATAAATCCTTTCTGCAACTGTTCTCCAAGTTGTTTCTTGAGTTCTTTCAGTTCATCAACTGACATCTTGTACGGTCTCTTTGCTATTGGTCCAGATCCTGGTAGCAAATCAATAAGGAACTCCACATCTCTATCTGGTGGCATTCCCGGCAATTCTTCCGGAAACACATCCGGATATTCACTCACAATTGGCACACTGTATATGCTAACCCCCTTAACAGAATTTAGCTTACTCCCTTTTGATTCAAAGTTAGACTTGAATTTAATCCGTTTCCATTCCGGGGTTGTGAGTGCAACAGTACGATTAGCACAATCTAGTAATCCTTCATACTTAGCCATCCAATCCATTCCCAATATTACGTCCAGTCCTTGGGAATCTAGGATTATCAGACTCACTGGAAACTTATGCTTTCCAAACTCTATTACTAGATCCCGACATCCAAGACTTACTATCATATCTCCTCCTAGAGAACTAACTTTTATTGGACACCCAATGTTTTCAGTTGGAAACCCATTTCTATCAACAAATGCTTTTGATATGAATGAATGCGATGCTCCAGTATCAAAAAGAAAAAATGCTGGAATAGAATTGAGTCTGAACTTACCAGCAACAGCATCAGGCTCCTCATAGATTCCCTCCACATTGATGTGGTTCACTTGTCCCTTCTGAAAATGGTTGGGCTTGTTGGGTCCTTCAACTTTCTTTTCTGGGCACTCATTTGCATAATGCCCCATTTTCTTGCACTTGAAGCATTCAACCTGACTAATGTCCTTCTTGATAGGCTGGCTTCCACTGCCACTTCCATTACCACTGTGGTGGCTCTTATATCCACCCTTGTGGTTCTTGTACTTGTCATTGTCATGACTACGGTGATGCTTGTTGTCATGACGGTTGTGGTTGTGGTGCTTGTTGAATTTCCCATGCTTGTGGGATCCTGAGCTTCCACTATCATCATAATGGGAACGCTTTTGAGATGATCCCGAGCTATGCTTGTCTGGGTGCTTTCTCTTCCTGCTTTCAACTTGCTTCATTTTTCTCTCCAAAATTGCAGCCTTATCACAGAGAGACTGGTATGTGGGAACATAGGACACTGATAGCTGCAAGTTCAGTTCATCATTCAGGCCTTCAAGAAACTTTTCCTTCCTCTTGGCATCAGTGTCAACTTCATCCGGTGCATAACGCGCTAGATTGTTGAACTCCTCAATATACTCAGCCACGCTGCGGTGGCGCTGCTTCAGATTATGAAACTCTTTCTTTTTCAGACTCATCACTCCAGATGAGATATGAGCAGTACGAAAGCCATCCTCAAAGATAGCCCATGTCACATCTTCTATGGGAGTGGTGATCTGGAAGTTATCCCACCAAGTGGCGGCTGGTCCTTCCAGCAAATGTGATGCAAATCTGACCTTTTCTACATCAGTACAGCCCACAGTTACCAAGTCCTTGTTCACAGAGCGTAGCCAATCATTGGCCACCATGGGATCAGTTGTTCCTGAGAACTTTGCTGGCCTCAATCTCAAGAACCTGGTAAGCATGTCAAAACCCGGTGGGTTGTTGTTGTTGTTGTTGTTATTGTTATTGTTGTTGTTGTTTTGGTTCTGGATGAACGTCGTCATCATTTGCATCAGCTGAGTCTGCGTTGTCATCATTTGCTGCATTTCTGGAGTGATGTTGTTGTTGTTGGGGTTGGGATTTGCACGACGGGGAGGCATCTGTGGTTTGTTCAATAGAGATAAGAATGAGATACCCATAGATGCTTTCATGCACAATACATCACATAAACAATCACAAAGCATGCAACATAATGATAAAGGTTCAACAACTAGATAACAAGTTTGCAAAGTAAAACACACACAAATAACAAGCCATCCACATGTTGGATGGTCAAATAACAAGTTCCCAACAACAAGTATGATAATAAATGATAAATGAGTAGTCAACTCTACTCCTCGGCATCAACCTCCTCCTCGACAAAGGTAAGACATGCGTTCTCCATCGCGGTCTTGTATTCCTCGACACTGGTGGTCAAGGTCTCTATTTTGTCTTTGAGAGCCCTCTTCTGGGAATGAAACCTCTCAATCATCGTCTGCTGATGCTCAAGCTCGAAGTCCTTGGCCTGTAGTTCTTCAGTCATGTCCCGAATCCTCTTGTTCCTATCCTGGACTCGCTTCTCCTGGCTCTTGAACTTTCTGTCCTGGCTCTCGAACTTTGCCTCCATCTCCTTGACTATTTCATCTTGCTTCGCGAAGAGCTTGTCCTTCTCGCGAAGCTGCACCTGGAGTTCGTCATTGTTGAGAATGACGTTGGTCCTATCAGAGTCCACGTGCCTAATGAGAGCCTCTAAGTCCTGGAGGTATAGGCGAATCGGCTCCGCTGTCTCCCTCGAAGTGTCCTCGAAGTCGATGGACTCTGCATCCTCATCACGTCTACCGAAGACGTGAAAGTGAGTACCTCTAACCTGTCGAGAGTGTCTCCCTAGCAGACGTCCTATCAAATCCTGCATGACTACCTCAAGGCCTCTCTCCTTGTCATCGTGCATGAGCTTGAAGATGATAGCCTCCGTGGTAGGCTCAGTCTGGCGTCCGGGCTGATTGACCTTGAAACCCCAAAGGTCTTTCCTCTCGATCTTGGTGAGTGGAAGCACCATGATGGTAGGAAGAGGGAGATTGAGCAAAGTAGTAAGCTCAACAATACGAGGACCAAAGCGAGTTCCCTGGAACTCCTCAACAGTGCTGATGGTAACATTAGGCATCTATTTATAAGATAGAAAAAGTTAGAACAACACAATTCAAGATAAAACACAAGGTAAAAACATCACATACATATCCTTGGAAATCAAAACACACAAGTCATGGAATACATGGATCCATTACAACAACCAAGGTTCAACTTATTTTAAGCAACATTTGGAAAATAAGGTGATAAGTGGTGGTCCAACTAACGAAGTACGTTTACAATCCTATCTCACTGGATCTGTTGGCTAACACAATGTTTCTAGAAGCAATCAGTCTATCTTGTTCACATGACTCCATCACTATGTCTATAATGTCTCCTCTTAAGGTTTGGTTGGTAGCCTCCAACTCTTGGGTATGTTTCTTCTCTTCTTTTAGGTTATTTTGGATGTTGAACATTCTGCACTTGACTCTTTCACCAAGTTCTTTGATGGTCTTCCAAGCTGCATCCTTTGCTGAGTCAAAGAATGTAGGGTGCATCACTGAATTGGTGAACATGCAGAATCCTGATTCCTTGTGGTTTTCTTCCTTGTTTTTATACAAGTGAAGTTGCACCCAGCAGTACTCAACTCCTTCATCCATCATAGGAAAACCTTTGTACACAGCTGCACCATGTATTTCCATTGCAACCATGAGGTCCTTGAGAGCCTTTGGGAATGCTGTCTCACACTCCAAAGTCATTGTCATGAGTGGTCCTTTCCTCACGGCTTCGTTGATGGAGTTCATCTACAATTTGAGATGAGAAAGATGATTAGAAAAGTTTACGAGAAGAATAGACAAGTGTAGAAGTTGTTGAAAATTTTCCTTAGTGGTTTCCAATCCTAGGGTCATAATCCTACAGGAAACACAGTGCTCTGATACCATCTGTAAGATCCCTCCTTTACAAAGGAAAAGGATCCCTGTGATTGCAATGCTAGTCCCTGGATCAATGCTAGCATCCACAGTTTAAGATGAAGTACACAGAAACAAAGGTCATTATTACAGTCATTCCAGAGACAAACATAGTCTTTACAACTCCAAGGCCACAGGCCTAGTACAAGAGTGTGAATAAGTAAATAAATAAAAGTCTTCATCTTCATGTGCCACAGGAAGACATGTTGAGTGTAGACTCATGACTCCTAATCCTCATCAGAGTAACCTGCAACATCACAAGTTACAGCCACAGTGGGTCAATACATTGGAATAGTATTGGCAAGTGAAACCTTAGTATAATTTAGGTGGACTAGATACTATATGCAATTTGGCTAAGTGTAGCTTGGCTTGCTTTTCTCAAAATAGGTTTTGCCTATTAGTTGAAATCACTAAGTTTTTCTTTGTCAAAACTTTTCCCAAGGAACCACCAATAGACATTGGGGTCCTTCACCCTTGTTCAACCACAAATTTTACTTAGAAATTGGGATGAGGAGATTCTTGATAGCTTCCATGTCTTGATGCTCAAGCTGTCCATTACCATGGACTTGGCTAAGTACTTAGATTTTTCCATCTGCAGAGGTTGTGCACTTTCCCCACCAGACTTGATTTTCACCAAGACAGGACCTTTTAGAAGCCTTCCCTTAGACCAAATGGACGCGCTCCAACCTATCATTCCCACTACCACCAACTGTCCAAATGGCTAAGTTCTAGCAACCTATGTGATCCAGGCAGAGCCCATATTGCCAAGTGGCTGCACTAGAAGCTTCTTTGTTCCTGGGTGGCTTTCCACAACCATAGAAATGGGCCTTGTGTAACCACTCAACATAAACCATTCCTTCCATTCCACCCAGGTGTTTCATTTACTTAGTTGTTTTATTAGGCAAAAACACAAGTCCAAAGACTTAGAAATATTTTCATCATAGCATGTATATTTCACCAACCCTTGGTTGCTACTAGCTAGGCTAAGCATGGCATAGATAAGCATCTTAACTTAGAAATTTCCTAGCAATTCTACAACTACTAGGATTTCCCAACATGGCATATAAGCAAAATATAGCATGCAAGACTAGCAAAATATTTCTAATGCTTAGTAGAAAACATAGGAATAAAAATATTCATGAAGCACCACTTTCCTTGGTAGTTTGGAGAGTAGCTACACTCCTCACAATCACAATCACTAGCACCAAAATCTACACAAAGAATCATAGCCACAAATCACATACAAAACATATACAAACAAAAATATATGAATGCATGCAATATGATATGTGATGATTTTTAAAACTCAACAAAGCCAGTGTACAATACTAGTTCATAAACAAGTTAAAAACTTGCCAAACAACAAATATTTAATCCCTAAAACATTTCTTAAACAATTCATATACTCAAATTATCCCTACACAAGTTTCTGTAAATAAAAACATTTTAACAGAAGCAAAACATTAAACACATTGCATAATTAGAAAGGGCTTGTTTTCCTGATTCCATTGATATAAAATTTGTCAAATTCTAACATGGGGATCAAAAGTTATAGCCAAAACAAAATCAAACTTCTAATAGATTCAAATCCTGTTTTTAAATCCAAACAGCTGCCACACGTCTTAATCCAATTGGCCCGTACCGCGTCGCTCAGGATCGCGTCTGTGAGCCGTTAGATCAACATAATCTGCACGGCCCAGATCTAACTATACCGCTTCGTTAAGTGATCTAATCTCGCGCGCTGGATCCAGATCCAACGGCCCTGGATCAAACGACCAAAGCTGAGCGGCGCTGGCGGTGGCTACTGGCGGCGGCGAGCTCTGCCTACGGCGGCGCGGCGCTACAGGTGGTTCTAGGGTCGTCGGAGGCGCTTACCAGAACCGCGGCGATGCACTGATGCTCAACCTGGCGACGGCTTGGCAAGGGGTGCTCTGTAGTGGCCGAGGGAGCTCGTCGGAGTTGCTGGCGGCGTCGGGCTTGGGTGGAAGATGACGTTGGCGAGGCTCCTGGTCACCCTAGCATGCACAACCAGCATCAGGAGATGCGCAAGACTACGGCGAGCAATATCGTGTGCATCAGAGGCAGAGGGGAACAAGGGGCTCACCGAATTTGACCGCCGGAGTTGAGGATGTCGTCGGGGGCTTGCTGTGCTTGTCGAAGACGACGACCTAGGGCGGTATAGAAGAAACCAACGGTGTTAGTAGATGCACAAGGAAGTGGTGAGGCTGTCTGCAAGAACCAGAGGGAGAGGGGCGCACGGGGCTCACCGGAATCGGTCGCCGGAGTGCTCTCTGTCTGCGGCGGTGCGAGGATGAATGCGGGCAGCGTGGGGGCGCTTTGTGCTCAGAGTTTGGTGGGAAATGGAGAGGGGGCAGAGGGGTTTTAAGTAGGCCAGGCGGGGGCGTGATTAACTCCTGCAATCAACGCTTGGTGTGACGAATCAACCAGTAACGCAGGCGTGATTTGGGGAAGAACACGTCGCGGTGAGGGTGGAGACGACCGTGTGGGCCTTGGTTGTCGTGAGAGAAAGCAGAGGGAGTGGGTCACATCGGTCACTTTCGGGTGTGGGTGTGGGTGAAGAAAAGCAGTTCATGAGGTGGGGTTTCTTTGGGCTTAGCTGGGCTAGTTGGGCCAGATTTGACTGAGAGCTCATTTTTTTCCTTTAACCCTTTTCTTTTTCTGTTTGGTTTTTCTTAAATGAATTTCAACTCCAATTCAAATGAGTTTGAATTCAAAACTTCTCTAGGTTTTTATACTGCAATCCTTGCACTCAAATGTGTGTCAAAACACTACTGTTTATTCAAAACACTTTGCCCCAAATGAAAATATAAATAAAACCAAGCCTTTATGATATATATACCATAGTCATAATATTGGTTTTGTTTTGAAACTTTGTTCAAACTTTTGAGGGTGCCTAAGTTTGAATTTCAAACCTTACTGAATCAAAACAAGCACTCTGCTCATTGGAAGATAGCACTAAGGCTAGAGCAAACTTATATGAAATAATAAGCATAAAAGTTTCTGTTTTGAAATGATTTGTTTGAAATGAGATTCATATGATCTTGGATGCATGCATGATTTTGAAACATGATTTTAGGGATGTTACAGACACTCTCGAGAGATTAGAGGTACTCACTTCCACGCCTTCGGTGGACGTGATGAGGATGGTGAGGCCATTGACTTCGAGGATGCTTCGAGAGAGACGGCAGAGCCGATTCGTCTATACCTCCAGGACTTAGAGGTTCTTCTTAGGCACCTAGATACTGATAGGACCAACGTCATGCTCAGCAATGACGAACTCCAGGTGCAGCTTCATGAGAAGGACAAGCTCTTTGCAGAGCAAGATGGGATAGTCAAAGAAATGGAGGCCAAGTTTGAGAGTCAGGATAGAAAGTTCAAGAGTCAAGAGAAGAGAGTCCAAGATAGGAACAAGAGGATTCGAGACATGACTGCAGAACTAGAGGCCAAGGACTTCGAGCTCGAGCATCAGCAAGGTGTGATTGAGAGGCTTCGTGCATAGAAGAGGGCTCTCAAAGCCAAGGTAGAGACCTTGACCACCAATGTCGAGGAGTACAAGACCGCTATAGAGAATGCATGTCTTACACTTGTCGACGAGGAGGTTGATGCAGAGGAGTAGTGGTGACTACTCATTTACCTTTATTTACCATGCTTTTGATTATTGAGTCGCAATGACCATCCAACATGTGGATGGCTTGCTATTGGTGTGTTTACTTTTACAAAAACTTGTTGTCTGTGTTGTTGAACTTTTTACTACTATGATGCATGATTGTGGTTTGTTATGTGATGTATTGTGAATGTTAGCATCTATGGGTATCTCATTCTTATCCTTATTGAAAACCACAAATGCCTCCCCGACATTCCAATCCCAACCCCAACAACAACAACATCACCCCTGAGATGCAGCAGACGATGACAGCTCAGACTCAGTTGATGCAAATGATGACCACGTTCATCTAGAATCAGAACAACAACAACAATAATAACAACAACAACAATCAGAACAACCAACCGGGTTTTGACATGCTTACCAGGTTCTTAAGACTGAGGCCAGCAAAGTTCTCAGGAACTACTGATCCTATGGTGGCCAATGATTGGCTACCTCTGTGAACAAGGACTTGGTAACTGTTGGTTGTACTGATGAAGAGAAGGTCAGATTTGCAGCACACTTGTTGGAAGGACCAGCAGCCACTTGGTGGGATAACTTCCAGATCACCAGTCCCATTGCGGATGTGACATGGGCTATTTTTGAAGATGGTTTCCGTACCGCTCACATCTCATCTGGAGTATATTGAGGAGTTCAACAATCTAGCGTGTTATGCACCGGATGAAGTTGACACTGATGCTAAAAGGAAAGAGAAGTTCCTTGAAGGATTGAACGATGAATTGAACCTGTAGCTATCTGTGGCTTATGTTCCCACTTATCAGTCTCTTTGTGACAAGGCTGCTATTTTGGAGAGCAAGATGAAACAGGTTGAAAGCAGGAAGAGGAAGCACTCTGACAAGCACAACTCGGGATCGTCTCACAAGCATTCCCATTATGATGATAGTGGGAGTTCTCGATCCCACAAGCATGGAAAATACAACAAGCACCACAACCACAACCGTTATCATGACAACAAGCACCACCGTAGTCGTGACAATGACAAGTACAAGAATCACAAGAGTGGATATAAGAGCCACCACAATGGAAGTGGAAGTGGTAGTGGAAACCAGCCTGTCAAGAAGGATCTTAGTCAGGTTGAATGTTTCAAGTGCATGAAAATGGGCCATTATGCAAATGAATGCCCAGAAAAGAAAGTGGAAGGACCCAACAAGCCCAACCCTTTTCAAAAGGGACAAGTGAACCACATCAATGTGGAGGAAATCTATGAGGAACCTGATGCTATTGCTGGTAAGTTCAAACTCAATTCTGTTCCAGCATTTGCTCTCTTTGATACTGGTGCATCTCATTCATTCATATCAATAGCATTTGTTGAAAGAAATGAACTACCGGTAGAAACTATTGGGTGTTCTATAAAAGTAAGTTCTCCTGGCGGAGAAATGATAGTGAACTCGGGATGTCATGATCTAGTCATAGAGTTTGGGAAGTATAAGTTTCCCGTTAACTTGATAATCCTAAACTCCCAAGGATTGGATGTCATTTTGGGAATGGACTGGATGACTAAGCACAAGGGAGTGTTAGATTGTGCCAACCATACTGCCTCGCTCACAAATCTAGAAAACAAAAGGATTAGATTCAAAACCAACTTTGAATCGAAAAGGAGTAAGCTAAATTCTCTTAAGGGGGTTAGCATAAACAGTGTGCCAATTGTGAGTGAATATCCGGATGTGTTTCCAGAAGAATTGCCAGGAATGCCACCAGATAGAGATGTGGAGTTTCTTATTGACTTGCTACCAGGATCAGGACCAATAGCAAAGAGACCATACAAGATGCCGGTGGATGAGTTGAAAGAACTCAAGAAACAACTTGGAGAACAGTTACAGAAAGGATTTATTCAACCAAGTTCTTCATCTTGGGGAGCACCAGTCTTGTTTGTGGAAAAGAAGGATAGAAGTCAAAGGTTATGCATAGATTACCGTTCACTCAATGAGGTGACTACCAAGAACAAATACCCTTTGCCTAGAATCAATGACTTGTTTGATCAGCTATAAGGAGCCTGTGTGTTCTCCAAGATTGATCTCCGATCAGGATATTTCCAACTCAAAATAAGGGAACAAGGCATACCTAAGACAACTTTCACCACCAGGTATGGATTGTATGAGTACACCGTGATGCCTTTTGGTTTGACCAATGCACCAGCATACTTTATGAATATGATGAACAAGGTGTTCATGGAGTTCCTTGACAAGTTTGTTGTCGTATTCATCAATGACATTTTAATCTACTCCAAGAGCAAAGAAGAGCATGAAGGACATTTGCGTTTGATACTTGAGAAGCTTAGAGAGCATAAGCTGTATGCCAAATTCAGCAAGTGTGAGTTTTGGTTGAATGAAGTTGGATTTCTTGGACACGTTGTGTCAGGAGATGGTGTAGCAGTTGATCCTGCTAAAGTTTCAGCTGTAACTGAATGGGAATCTCCTAAGCCAGTGAAAGAGGTTCGTAGTTTCCTTGGCTTGGCAGGATACTACAGAAGGTTCATTGAGAATTTCTCCAAGATTCCTAAGCCAATGATAGAGTTACTAAAGAAAGACAAGAAATTTGCTTGGTCTGAAGGATGTGAACTCAGTTTTCAAGAATTTAAGAAGAGACTAGTGACAGAACCAGTCTTATGTTTGCCAGATTTGGAGAAAGATTTCCAAGTATATTGTGATGCATCTCATCATGGATTAGGTGCAGTACTTATGCAAGAAGGGAAAGTTGTGGCTTATGCCTCGAGACAACTCAAAACTCATGAGGTAAATTACCCTACTCATGATTTAGAGTTAGCCTCTGTTGTCCATGCACTCAAAACATAGAGACACTATCTTTTGGGAAAGCGATGTGAAGTGTTCACGGATCACAAAAGTTTGAAGTATATCTTCACTCAGAAAGAGATTAACATGAGACAAAGAAGATGGCTAGAACTCATCAAGGACTATGACTTGAGTTTGCAATACCACCCCGATAAAGCAAATGTTGTAGCGGATGCTCTAAGCCATAAGGTTTTTGTGAATGGCCTTACTAAGGGAGAATTGCCAGATGATCTGTGTGCCCAATTTAGAGGTCTCAGATTGGAGATTGTGCCTGAGGGACATCTCGTGTCTTTGGATGTTCAACCCACTTTGTTGGACAAGATCAAAGAATCCCAGAAGACAGATAAGGAAATTGAAGAGATTAAGGAAAAGATTGGAAAGGGAAAAGCCAAAGGATTCCATGAAGACGAACATGGTACCTTATGGTATGGAAAACGTATCTGTGTTCCACAAGATCCGGAACTTCGGAAACTGATTTTACAAGAAGCACACAACTCACCATATTCCATTCATCCGGGTAACACCAAAATGTACATGGATATGAAGGAAAGATTTTGGTGGAATAATCTCAAGAAGGACATCGCCGAACATATTGCGTTGTGTGATGTATGTAGCATAGTGAAAGCGGAACATCAGAAACCAGCTGGATTGATGCAACCACTACCTATTCCTGATTGGAAGTGGGATAAGATTGGCATGGATTTCATCACCGGATTGCCAAGGACCAGGTCAGGATATGATTCTATTTGGGTAGTAGTGGATCGCTTAACTAAAGTGGCTCATTTCATACCCGTGAAGACAACCTATACAAGTGCTAAGTTAGCCAATATTTATATGAGTAGAATTGTATGTCTACATGGAGTACCCAAGAGTATTGTGTGTGATAGGGGAACCCAATTCACTTCTCATTTTTGGAGACAACTACATGAGTCATTGGGAACGAGGTTGGAATTCAGCACTGCTTTTCATCCTCAGAATGATGGACAGACAGAAAGGACCAACCAGATACTTGAAGATATGTTGAGGGCATGCGCCCTGGACTATGGAGCCAGTTGGGATGAAAGTCTGCCTTACGCAGAATTCTCTTACAATAACAGCTATCAAGCTAGTATTGAGATGGCACCATTTGAGTTTCTCTATGGGAGAAAGTGTACCACCCCATTGCTATGGAATGGTGTGGGAGAAAGAAGTTTGTTCGGACCAGAACTAATCAAAGAGGCTGAAGATAAAGTCAAGCTAGTTAAGGACAGACTGAAGATAGCACAGTCCCGACAGAAGAGTTACGCAGATCCTAAGCATAGAGAAGTCACCTATGAAGTGGGTGATAGAGCTTATCTTAGAGTGTCACCACTTCGTGGAGTGAAGAGGTTTGGTGTCAAAGGTAAATTGGCCCCAAGATATGTTGGACCATTCAAGATTCTGAGTCGTAAAGGAGAAGTAGCCTATAAGATTGAATTGCCAGAATCACTATCTGCTGTTCATAATGTGTTTCATGTGAGTCAGCTTAAGAAATGCCATCCAGAAATGGAAGAGACTTCTTTGAAGGATACCATACCTTTGGAGGAGGTTCAATTGGAAAGTGATCTCACTTATGAGGAGAAACCTATCAAGATTCTTGAGACTGCAGAAAGAGTTACTCAGACTAAGACTATCAAATTCTGCAAAGTTCAAAGGAACCATCATTTTGAAGAAGAAGCAACATGGGAAAGAGAAGATGATCTTCGGAAAGACCACCCTCACCTATTTGCTAGCCAACCCGAATCTCGAGGGCGAGATTCACCTTAAGGGGGTTAGATTTGTAACATCCCTAAAATCATGTTTCAAAACTCATGCATATCATCCATGCATGCATTCTCATTTAGGACTCAAAATCAAACTCTTTTTGAAGAAAACAGAAACTTGGAGTGCTATGATTTTATGTGAACAACTATTAATCAAATGCCACTCTCAATTGAGGGTGTACATGTTTTAAACCAAGCTTTGTTTGTTTCCTTGTTGTTTAGGGTGAATGTTAGAGTTTGGGCAAAATTTACAAAACACATATGGTTTTAAAACCATTTTCAAATCTATATCCAACTATGTGCTAAGGCACTGTTATTTTTAAAAATCTTCAAAGGACCATGCTAGTCCAACAAGACAGTATGATTCTATACTCAAAATTATACAAGTTTCACTTTACAAAAATCCAGAAAAGATTTGAATTCAATTGCTTTTGAATTTGATTGAATTTGATTCCTGAAATTCATTATAGAAAAAGAAAAGGAATTAAGAAAACCAATTGGGCCTGGCGCCACCAATCTGGCCCAGCAACGGGCGCAGCCCAGCAAGCCCACCCAGGGATTTTGCCTCCTTCTCTCACGCGGCACAGACCCACCCCGCAGTCACTGATCAGTGGACCCTCTCCACGTCAGCTCCTTCCCCAAATCCCGCGCAGACGCCGTCGCCGCCCGTTTCTTCCCCCTTCACTGCCGCGATTATAATCCACTTAATTGGCGATGAATGTGAGCGCAATCTCCGCCCCTGCTCCGGCTATAAGATCCCGTCCCCTCTCTGCTCATTTCCCCTCCCTCGGCACAGTCACCACGCCACCAGGCTATCGGCAATTCGAGTTGCACCGCCGCTGTACCGAGAGACTCCGGCGAGCCATCACGGTGAGTATCGAGCGCCCCTTTCTTTCTGGCCTACGCGAGTTGCTTTGCAATCATCTCGCACATCTTATCATGCTTTCATTTCATCCTGAATCGCCCTAGGTCGTCGCCCTCGTCGACATCTGGAAACGGCCGAAACTTAACTCAACTCCGACGAGCCATTCCGGTGAGCCCTATGTTCCCCTTTGCCTCTGGTTCACGCAATCATGTTCGCCAGTGCCTCGCGCATCCGTTAACGTTCTCCGTTTGAATCCTTGTGCCCTAGGACGTCGTCTTCGACTCCGACAGTGAGCACCCTATGCTCAGACGAACTCCGACGAGCTCCTGCTGCCGTGTCCGAGCGCCCCGACCCTGTCCGTCTGCAAGTTGAGCATCTCCACGTTCTCGCGATCTCGGTAAGCACTAGCCCGACCCCCTGCCCCTCTGACCTTGCCGGCGTGTCGCCGCCAGAACCGTCGCCGCCGCGGACACCATTTGCGCCGCTGGTTTCTGGTCAGATAGATCTGATCCATTGGATCCAGATCCAAAGGCCACAGTTAGATTTTATATGAAGCGGTACTGGCAGATCTGAGCCGCTGGTTTTAAGTAGATCTGACGGTGCGCGTGTGTGATCCGCGCGAAGCGGTACCATCCAATCAGAGCGCGTCGCGTGGCCAGTTCTTAGATTTAAAATCAGATTTTATATCTATTAGATGTTTAAACTTGTTTAATTCATAACTTTTGATTCCCACGTCCAAATTTGACAAATTTTATATCAATGGAATCAGGAGAGAAAGACCTTTCTGTTTATGCAATGTGTTTAATGTTTTGCCTCTGTGAAAGTGGTTGTTTTTGCAGAAACATTTGTAGGCATAAAATGTGTATATTAATTATTTGGAAAAGTTTTTGCTAATCAAATAAAGTTTATTTGTCAAGTTTTGGACTTGTTTATGATTCAGTACTGTGCACTTGTCTTGTTTGGTGTAGAAAATCATCACATGGCATATTGCATATATTCATGTATTTTTGTTTGTATATATTGTGTATGTGATTTTGTGCTATTATTTTATGTGTAGATTTTGGTGCAAATAGTGATTGTGATTGTGAGGATTGTTGCTACTCTCCAAACTACCAAGGCAAGTGGTGCTACATGATTTTATCCCTATGCTTTTCAACTATGCATTAGAAATATTTTGCTAGTCTTGCATGGATATTTTTGATCTATATGCTATGCTTGGGAAATCCTAGTAGTTGTAGAATTGCTAGAAATATTTCTAAGTCTTATCAATGCCATGCTTAGCCTAGCTAGTAGCAACCAAGGGTGGTTATATATTCATGCTATGAGAAAATATTTCTAAGTCTTTGGACTTGTGTTTTGTTTAATAAAACAACTAAGTGAATGAAACACCTGGGTGGAATGGAAGGAATGGTTTGTGTTGAGTGGTTACACAAGGCCCATTTCTATGGTTTACCTTGTGTATCTCACTTGTGGAAAGCCACCCAGGAACAAAGGGATTTGAGATGCCAAATGTTAAGACGCTTCTAGTGCAGCCACTTGGCAATATGGGCTCTGCCTGGATCACATAGGTTGCAATAACTTAGCCATTTGGATAGTTGGTGGTAGTGGGATGATAGGTTGGAACGCGTCCATTTGGTCTAAGGGAAGGCTTCTGAAAGGTCCTGTCTTAGTGAAAATCAAGTCTTGTGGGGAAAGTGCACAACCTCTGCAGATGGAAGAATCTAAGTACTTAGCCATGTCCCTGGTATTGGACAACTTGAGCATCAAGACATGGAAGCTATCAAGAATCTCCTCATCCCAATTTCTAAGTAAAAACTTGTGTTTGAACAAGGTTGAAGGTACACCAATTTCTATTGGTGTTTCCTTGGGAAAGTTTTGTCAAAGAAAAACTTAGTGTTTTCAACTAATAGGTAAAATCTATTTTGAGCAAAGCAAGCCTAAGCTACACTTAGCCAAAATGCATATAGTATCTAGTCTACCAATATTCTACTAAGGTATCACTTGCCAATACTATTCCAAGGTATTGACCCACTATGGCTGTAACTTGTGATGTTGCACGTTATTCTGATGATGATTAGGGGTTATGAGTCTACACTCAACATGCTTGCCTGTGGCACATGAAGATGAAGACTTATTTATCTTATTATATTTTTGAACTCTTGTATTACGCCTGTGGCCATGGAGTTTGTAATAGACTATGTTTGTCTCTGGAATGATATGTAATAATGACCTTTGTTTTTGTGTACTTCATCTTAAACTGTGGATGCTAGCATTGATCCAGGGACTAGCATTGCAATCACATGGATCCTTACCTTTATAAAGGGAGGGATCTTACATGTGCGCATGACGACCGCCCTGAAGCACCACGTCGACCTACACCCCTTGCCATGCCGATAACACATTGTAACTACGTTGCCGATGAGCCCGGGCCATGCCGCCGTGCCCCCTTCGCTGAAGTATAAATAGAGCCCTTCCCCGGCCTCAAAACGCACACAATCCCACTCCCCTCCACCCAGAAATCTCTCTGACCCATCCCTGGAGCAAGGAGAGCACCATATCACCGGAATTTCACTTGAGCCCGCCACTGCAGTGGAGGAAAGGAGCCGACGCTAGGAGCCGGCCCCGGAGCTGCCGCGACCACCAGTCTAACCACCGTTGTCGACTCGTTCGTTCGCCCACCTCGTCGAACCTAGCTGGAGCCCTGGTAAGCCCCTGACGATCCCTGTCGTAGCGCTAGGGTTCCGTGTCGTGTGCACCGTGCAACAGAGACGACGACGTACAACCATCGATCGCGCTCTAATCGCGCGGCCTAGATTGTAAGATACCGCTTCATGTTTGGTTAGTTGCTGACGAGTGGGACAGCCCCGGTGCAGCCCGCTGTGCGCGCGTCGCGTAGTTGGGCCCGCGCATTAGCATTCCCGCGGGTAGAACACAGATTCAAACTTAGGTTTCTCTTTTATTTGAAAATACCTTACTGTAGGTAACTTTGAAAATCATTTTGGAAATATTTACTGAACCAAATCGAATGAATCCAAATTTTTTGAAAGTAGATGAAAATCTCTAATCACTCCCATTGGATTCAGACAGTTTGAAACTATAGATCATCCTTAGTAAAAATAACAAGACAATAGCTTTTGCAACTTCAAATTTTTTTCTAAAATCAACCATAAATGATTTTGAGTTGATTCCAACTCTCAAAAATCACATTGGCCATGACCTATCTGAATATGTAAAAATATATAATTTTGCATACAATAGTCGTGGACCAAAATTAAGAGAATGGCTTTATAGTCATTTCTTGTCACATAAATATTATTAAATGGCATTGTTAAACTTTGTAAATTAGGCCAACCACTTTAAATCACATTCCCAAGTATTGGAATATGTGGTGATTACATGAGTCAATATGATCCCATATTGAAATTGGAGAATATTAAATCTTAAGTAACTTTTCAATGAGTATAAATTACTTTTATAAAATAAGACAAATTATCACACTTTGCTTGTAATGATAGAGACGATGCTAGATCATATAGTGTGGATCCTTGTGTGTTAAATAGAAGTAATTAAGTTTTCTTTAGTGATTTTGTACCTCATATTGATTTATAGACGCTAGTATCAATTCGGGCTACGAGGAGGAAGAATTCTACGAAGACGAGGAAGAGAACTTCGACCACCTTACCAACCAAGGCAAGCTATACTAAGCATGCTATACCATGCAAGCCTCCCTATGCATACCTTTGTGATACCACTTTGATTATACCAATCCCAAGTTTTACCTGCAAGCTTTATCTTTTATCCTTTTTGCAAAGTTGTTCAAGTAGTTAATTAATTGGTGATTAGTGGAAAAGTTGAAAATAGGTCATCAAGAGCTTGGATCTTGATGTAGGTAGTTACACTTGATTAGCATCCCTCAAATAGTGACACTCTCATTGATAGATGCTAGTGCTAAACCAATATGGATCACTATAGATGGGAACAAATGATTATGAAAACCTTGGATTGATGAGTCATTCTATTGAAATGTTTTAACCTGTGTTATGGACACAATGAGTTGAAGATGATGTTGAATGAAGTATGTGCCCTGACTTTGATAAAAAATGATGGTTGGGTTTGAATGCGATACCATTCCAATTTTACCGTACAACCACAATACCCGAGTTTGGGTAGGGCTTAACTGGAAGTTTATGTGTCTTGGTACGGGTTCCCTCACGGAACAAGGTGAGCCACGACTACCTTGTGAGTATGAATGTCCACCTGTGCAGTTCCTAGGATGGCAGATGGTCATGGCTGGGAGGACAAACTCATAAGGGAGGTGCCTATACTAGGGTGTGTAATTGAAAGGTTAGGATTGATTATCCGCATACCAAGTATGATGATTCAGGGTTATCCTTGATGGATGTATCGAATGTTGTGGTGAAACTGTACCACCTCTGCAAAGTGTTAAACTATTCAAATAGCAGCGTCCACGGTCATGGACAGTTGGATGGCCATACTTTTCTATTGTCAGATGTTTTCAAAATGACTTGTGACTTGAAGTATGACTTGGACTTGACTCCACAAGAGCGTGGATATGAAACTAGGTTCCCACTTAAGTAATCTAGAAAACTAAAGTTAGGTCTCTACTACTAAGTAATTGTGAAATAAAACTGGCTTGTTGCAAACAAACCTAGAGCTTAGGATTCCTACTAGATTGGTCTTACTGCTTTAGTGATAGTTTGCGAGTACTTAAAAGTACTCATGGCTTTGTCCCTGGCTATTCCCATGGCCTAACTATGAAGGAAACTATGAGGAGGGTGGACTGCAGGACGCCTACTGTAACATCCCAAAAATATTAATCAAGGTTATCATATTCCAATCACCCAAAATTAGGGTTAAGAAAAACTTTGTTAATTAAAATCAATATGAATGCATGTATGTATGTGATGAATGCTTGTATGGACTTGTTTGATTGTTGTGAATAGCAACGATTGGTTTAATGATGAAAACAACATCATCTAAATCATTTCCAAGAAGAATCAAATCAATAGTAATTCAAAAACCAACAAAAATAAGCAAATGGTCACTTTTACCAATCTTGCTCACTGGACCACTTTGAGTGTTTCTAGTCTAAGATTTCTAACAGAAACAAATACAATTCTTTTCACCCCTTTCTAGACCAAGTAAAAGTGAACCCAAGCCCACCTTGCAAACCCATAGAAACATTTGGCAACCCTATTCAAATGACATTTAAAAAATGAATCTAGTTCATATGGTAAGATCACCATTTCTCAAAACCCAACCAAACGAGTTCACCTTGACAAATCCAATCAACCAGATACTCCCTAGTATGTGACCGTTGCACTCACCAAGTTTCATCCAAAAATTTGAATATGAATTTCTTGCGGTCATTCATCAAACACCTGGAGACACAAACCAAATTCTGCCAAACTTCACTGTTTTGAGCAGTGATCTTTCCAAACCTTGTTCCCCATTGATCATCCTTGTATCCCCTAGTGACAACAGTGTATTAAACCAGCCTAGACCCCTACCAATGCACCATGTCATGCGTGCCAGAGCCAACCCTGGACAGCCGACCATGGCAAGCTAGAACGAGCCATCGCTGCGCCTAGCCACCATGTCCAGGAAGCACGCCACCATCCACCGCCACCCTCTGTCCATCCCTCTAGCCTTGACAAGCTGTGGACCACCCAGAACACCCGCGCCTAGTTTGTCTCTGCCATGTCCAGAGCGCGCCAAGCTGGCGCGCTCGACACGCTCGCACACACCATGCCTCTTCTTCGCCTCCCATGCCTGCGATCAACACTGTCCTAGGAGACCACCAGACATGCCCGTTCGCCGCCGCGTGACCAGGAGCGCCTGTGCACGTCAAAAACATCGTCGGTGCCGCTCAGATCACCAGCGCGTTCCGACCAAACCGTAGCCCCCCTTGTCGCTCCATCAAGCCGTTGAGCACCGCCAGGAGACCACGCACCGTCCCCTAGCCTCATCCATGCCCATAGTTCACTGTAACCCCGACCCCGACGAGCACTGCCCATGCCGCTTGGCCTCTCTCGCTCGCCTATAAAAGGAGGCCTTCCCCTCTCGTTTTCTTCACACCAGTTCACTCCCCACCTCTCGTTGATCCTTTCCACCTCTTCCCGGAGCAAGGCGAGCTCTCCCTCGCCAGAATTTCGCCAGAGCCTGCCGCTGCTAGAGGAGAAGGGCGCCGTCGATTGCGACAACCCAAGGAGAAGCCGGCAGTACCAGGAGAACCGCTATCGTCGACTTTGTCATTCGCCCCTGTTGCCGACCATCGCCTGAGCCCCGGTGACCCGCCCTAGACCCCCACTGGCCGTGCTAGGGTTAGCCCCCGCCGTGTTCTGTTCGACGAGGACGACGGCCGTGAGCCGTTGATCCTCAGTCTAATCCTACGGTCGTAATCACCCCGCACCCCTTTGCCAACCCCCGTCTCAGTGACGTGTGGGGACACCACTTAACCAGCCTGCGCGCGCTATGCGCAGTGGGCCGGCCCATTTAGCTTCCCGCGCGACCCAGTAGTTTTAATTTAGATTTGTCTATTCATTTTCAAACCTAGTTCTATCTGTTAATTCAAAAATCAATTCAGAGAGATTCACCGAACCAAATTGCATGAAACCAATTTTGTTAGAAAGGTATGGAAATTCTTAATCCAAGCCCGTTGGATTGAAACCATTTGAAATTATAGATCACCTATAGTAAAAATAACAAGAAGAGAATTTTCTGTATTCAAACATTTTTCAAAATTCAACCATAAATGCTATTGAGTTGATTCCAACTCTCAAAAATCACATTTGATAAGAACGTTCGGAATATATAAAAATATCTAGGTTTACTTACATTAATAATGACCAAGTAATAAAAGAATGCCCCATAGGCATTTCTAGTCACTTTAATTAATTAAAATAATAAGGTTAAACATTATTAATTTGTGACACCACTTTATATCACATTCCTAAGTATTCAAATATGTGGTGATGACATGTGTCAACATGATCCCATATTTTAATTGGAGAATATTAAATCTTAAATAGTTTTTCAATGAGTAGAAATTACTTTTCTAAATAAAATAAATAAAACTATTGCCTGAATTCTGGTGATGATTGTGATGATGCTAGATCATCTAGTGTGAACCTTTGTGTGCTAAATAGAAGTAGTTAAGTATTGTTTGGTGATTGTATACTTCGTATTTATTTATAGACGCTAGTACCGACCAAGGATACAAAGAGGAAGGAGACTACTCCGAAGAGGAAGCCGAGGAGAACTTCAACCACTGCACTGCACAAGGCAAGATACTAACTTGGCAAGCTAAGCTAAAACCATGCATGCTAATACTTGAAAGCCCCACAATACCAATGAACCTATGAATGCATTAGGCATGCTTTGATTACACAATCTTGATTATCCTAAATCCCAGTTTTACTTGCAAGCTTGATTATTTTATTTGTTTATCAAAGCTCCTTAGTTATGTTTACTTAGTGAATTGTGAAGTTTTGGAAATATATTAGAGGTAGCATAAAGAGAATAAAACTCGGCCTAAGTTTGGTAGAACTAGATGTCATCTTGAGGCATGAGATTATACTTAGATAATTCACACTTGATTATCACCCCTCATTAGTGTTTACCCCCAACTTTACTGGCTAGTGCTAAGCATAAAACTTGATCACTTTAGATGGGAATACTTGCTGAACATGATTATGAAAACCAGATGATTTGATGATGAAAATGTCGAGGCATGAGCCTTAGCCCTTTATAAAACTGATGGTTGTGTTCGGATGCGATACCATTCCAATTTTATCATACAACCATAATACCCAATTTGGGTAGGGCTTGAATAGAAGTTTATATATCTTAGTATGGGTTCCCTTGCGGCCGAGGTTTGAGCTGAGGCTACCTCGTGATGATTGTCCACCTGTGAAGTTTCCAAGATGACAGATGTTCATGGTTGGGAGGCCAAATTCATAGGGGAGGTTCCAATACTAGGGTGTGTAATTGAAAGGTTAGGATTGATTATTCGCATACTGAGTATGGTGAATTCAGGATTGTTCATGACGGATGTATCGAATATTGTGGTGAAAGTGTACCACCTCTGTAGAGTGTCAAACTATTCGAATAGCCACGTCCGCGGTTATGGACAGTTGGAGTGGCCATACTGTTCCGTCGTCAGATGTTTTCAAAATGACTTGTAAAATGAATCATGACTTTGATTTGAACACGACAGGGTTGTAAGTTTGCACTTATGTGTTATAAAACCTTAAACTAGTTTTCTTTACTTATGAACTAAGTTAGAGATAAACCTGGCTTTTTGCAAAACAACCTAGAGCTTAGGATTCCTACTCAAACTACTTACTTGTTAGTGATACTTTGTGAGTACTTAAAGAGTACTCATGGCTTTGTCCCTGGCTATTCCCGTGTCCATACTATGAAGATGACTATTAGGATGATGGACAACAGGAAGTCAATGACAACTAGGATCATCTCCCATCGTCAGCATTGCCTGTGACCATGAAGATGGAGCTTCGCCCATGCCACCATTATTATATTATTCCACTTCGTTGATTGTATTAAGACTAGATCATCAGATCCTTTATTTGTAAGACCTTTATTATTGTTTGTAATGGATGATGAACTATGGTACCAATCTGTTATGTCTCGCAAAAATGGTAATCTTGGGACTGCGATGTATGGCATAACAGGCATCTGGGATTAAAAATCTGGGTGTTGACAAGTTTGTATCAGAGCCATCCTGACCATAGGAGACCCTAGTTTAGAATGGATGCTATAATCAAAAAATTAGTTTCAAAACAAAAGAAGTGAGTATTTATGAAAACCTATTCTCATTCTTATCACTTAGATTCTTTCATGAAAATTCATGTTCCTCAAAAATTCTTGCAAACTTACATAAAATTTGACACACTTGATCACTCTACTAACTTACTCATCCTACATTCTTATAGATGGACGTGAAGTATAGCAAGTTCTATCAGTTCGGCAATGGAGGAGATCTCATCTTTGAGCGTGATTTGGACCAACTCTCGGAACTTCTAGAGCACCCTCACCCCGAGTTCTTTGGAGCCCAGCTCAATGATCAGCAAGGAGGATAATTGCAATGGATGATTGTTGCAAGTCTTAGAGGGAAGATTGAACCCCCACCTTAGAGGGAGTCCAATTCACCTTAAGAGAGAACAACTGGCTAGATGGACTCGCTAGGGCCATGCAGGAAGCTCTTGCCCGTCTGTGTGGGCAAAGCATCAATCAGATCAAGGGTACGTGCTTTGAGTATTACCCAAGGCGTGATGCTACGGGACAACCATTGGAGGTACCACGTCACCCTGAGCTGAAGCATCAAGTGGACCATCTCATCTTCATGATGTATGGCAGGCAGAAGGAGTTGGACAATGCCCGCTCCTACGCCAACCACAACTATGCCATCACAGTTAAGAAGGACCAGACCATCGCCATGCTTGTGAAGGATCGCCAGTCTCATCGCCGTCAGCTTGACAAGAAGGAGCGCATCATTGCCCGCCTTCGTCACAGAGTGATATATTTGGAGGAGACCATCCACGAGCGGGACATGCAGCTTGAGGAGAGGGAGAATGCAGGGGAAGATATCTGTGGGGACCCTTACTCCTACCTAAGTGACAATGATGACTTCCTGGAGGATCAAGCCATGGACTTCTTCACTGATGATGATGATTCCGCCTTCATTGATGATGACGATGATGAAGCCACCAATTCTGAGGAGTAGTAGCACTTGAGCACTAGCGTTAGTGAGTTGTATCCGGTCCCATTGTATCATAGTTTCCTAGAATGGTTCTTAAAACCATCTGTTTCCTGGTTGTGGTGAGTGTTTGTATTGTGTGCTATGAATGAATGAAAAGCAAGTTGCTAGTTGACCAAAACCTGAGTTAAGCTTAAAATTTAAAAAAAATTCAAAAACAAACCCCTAAACCTTAAAATTTTCCCTCTTTTCTCATGATCTATCTCAATCTTCAGATGCCTCACGGACGAAGCAGTTCATCCCCGGACCCGATGTTGCAAATTTTGGAAATGTTGGTTTCAGACCGTGAAGCTAAAAGATCCGAATGTCAAGCCAAATTAGCCACCCTCTAACACATAGCTTAGATGGCCAACAACAATCAAGGCCATGGAAACCAGGACAACCATGGATCCAAGCTCAAGAACTTTCAGAACACCAATCCACCCATTTTTAGTAAGTCTGAAGAGCCATTAGATGCTGATGACTGGATGCAGACCATGGAGAACAATAGAAGTCGCAGGAGTGGAGGCCAATGAGAAAGTACTGTTTGCCACCCACTATCTGGAAGGAGATGCAAGATCTTGGTGGAACAATGTTCGCGCCATGAATGGAGGAAAAATGATGACTTGGGATGAATTCAAACTCAAGTTCAGCAGAACCCATGTGTCACCGGGTTTGATCCAGAGAATGAGAGATGAATTCAGAGAATTGAAGCAAGGGAAGATGACAGTAGTTGAGTACCATGACAAATTTCTTTCATTAGCTAGGTATGCACCAGATGAGATTGACACTGAAGCCAAGAAGAAGGAGACACTACAACAAGAGCCCCCATATAGCAACACGTACTCGGCAACGCGGTAAATATTTGTTGTAAAAATTTATCTTAGATACATATACATGTGTTGTAGGCTAGATTTGTTGTTTATTCTATGGACTGCATGGAATATTAGAAGCCCAGCCCACAAATCACGACTAATGACTCCCTCACCCACCAAACAAATCTGGCCATCGGACCACGCGTGGCGAGGCGGGCTTGCGGCCCATGGCCCGGCTGGGGCCGTGCCCGTGTCGCGGCCTCAGGCACGCGTGCCGGCCTGGCACGGCCCGTCAAGGTAGAGGCCTAGGAAAAATAGAGCTGTAATACCGAAAAAAAGCATCAGGAAGGGTCGAACTAGCGACCTCAACCTCGCACCACTCTCCCCTAACCACAAGACCACAGACAGCTATGTGATATATACGGGACGCGGCTCTTTTTGTATATTTTTTCGACGGGCCTGCCTGAAAAAATGAGACGGCCCGCGTGCCTAACGTGCCACGGGCCGGCCCGTCTAGCACGGGTGTCGTGCCCGGGCCTGGGAGGCAGGCCCCCGTGCCGGCCCGGCACAGCCCGCCGGTATAACGGGCCGCCGCGTGTCGTGCCGGGCCAGGTCCGTTTAAGGCGTGCCGTGCCTGGGCTGGGCCGGGCCGGCCCGTTGGCCAGGTTTGCCACCAAAGCACGTCCGCACCTGCTTTCCCACTACTCGACTCTCCTCTAAAAAAACCTAGTACTCGACTCTAAACCTAGCCGCCTCTCTCCACTGCACCTCCCGACCATATAGAAGGCATCCCTTGTCGGCGACCAGTGGCGGTTGGTGATACACAGCTCGCGATGGATTTTCTCATGAGGTCCCCTACCACGAGATCCTCTAACTCCAGAAAATGCTCGTTCAACCAAGATGGATTTGGTCCCCAACATGACGCCTAGGATTGTCAAAGAGTCGGGGCGTCAGGTCGTAGCACATGGGTCGTGGTGGCGCAATGGCACGAGACAGGCCCAAGATCCAGGTTCACTTTCACTTTCTGCCCTGCCAGATTCGTCTCTCCTTAATTTTCCCTTGGTAACAAGTTCTTGTAGGAATTCTCTGTATCCTTGACAACCGTGATGTCGCTGGAGGCAAGGCAAGCAACACAGGAGGAAGCGGCACTACATGGCAAAGCAAGAAGAGCCTGAAATAGATATGCATCAATAGTAACAACCAGTATCAGGACAACTTGCAGTCTTGCAGGTATTGACTCATCTCCATTTGACGATTTAAAATATTGCTCCTTCTCATGCGATATTTTAAACTGTAACTTTTGCTTGCAATGATCGATTAGTTATTTCTGCAGAGAGTATTAATATTTTAAAACTCAAGGTAAAGTGCTGAGGGAAGTTACTTGCTGAGTGGACATGAGTTAATTCAGGCCGTGTCACTGACGGAATGCGTACTAAAGAGACCCCGTCTAGGATTGTTTCTCTTGATTTTAACATGCAAAAGACAAAAATGCAAATGGGTGTTCAGGTCATTTTATCTCTGATCTATGGGGACCGGAGAATATCAGTCAGAGGTATCGACATTTTTCTATTTTGCAATCAATTGTTGCTCCTTTCTGTTATCTCCCAAACATATAAATACTCCCTCCCAAACATATAAATACTCCCTCCGATCCATATTAATAGTCTTAACTTTGTCTAAATACAATTGCATCTAGACTAAATACTTAACTAGATATATACAAATCTAGACAAAGTTGAGGCTATTAATATGAACATGAAAGAGTATATTTTTTCGTTTCTCACTTCCCGTACTAGATCTTCAGTCCTTTAGTCAATCATAGCAAATTTATTTTCTATTCTATGGCCTCCCATATTGTACCTAATATTAGCTCTCGTTGGCAGAGAATCTGACAACAAAAGAGGAGATTTTGAGTTCTTAAGCCTCCTACTAACGTTGTGTCTACCATCAAGAGAATTGATGTCTCACTGAAGGTATGCTTTCAGTATCCAAGCAGAAGTTGTTTATGTTCCTAATTTAAATTTGACTTCAGACATAGTTTTCCACCATTCCAGTATAGACTATTGATGCATTCTTTTAACTGGTCCATGATAATACTGAAATGTTCGATTCAACTGCTGGTAGTGTTGGTTGGTGCCATATGCAGAATCTGCCATATAACACTGAACATAATTGACTGTAGCTAGAACTTATAGTTAATTCCTTATCACAATTAATGCCTTCCTCATGTTACTTGTAGAACTACAACTTACTAAAGATCATCATCACACTTATGATAAGATTTAGAATCCTTTTTTTGCTTCACGTGATATACATCTCGATCACTTGGAATTTTTGTATCGCACCATGGCATCAGAGTTTCAAGTGACATGGGGCTATCTTAGTAGTTTCTTAAAAAATATTATTTGTCGGACTAATTATTAGCTTTATGATAATTTGATTGATCATTCTGTTGATTATTTAGTTACAAGAATTTATATCTGCTGTTAGATGGTCGTTCTTGTTAGGTAAAAGATTTGTATCTCCTCTTAGTTGTTATTTCTCATCCAGATTTCACTATGAGTTTGGGTCTGATGACCTATTTCAGATGAAGAGGATTGAAAACTTATCATGCCTGCTGAATCAGCTTTGGCATGCCACGAATGTTAGTATACCCTGAAAATTTAATCAAGTTAATTCTCTAGAAGTTGCGCCATCTTTTTCCACTTCCATACTGAAAAGAAAATTCTGTATTTGCAGGTTCCATACATCCCAAGACATGCTATATAGGATATGAGCTATGAACTTGAGGGGAAAATATTAGTATGGAATGTACATAGGACTATGTAGAATATGATATATTGATGCAAAAATGTAAACTATCAATGATTCAGATAATTTCCATGTATGGACGGTGATTCAAATAATAAATATTCATTGTTCTTATGAAATGCATCCATATTCTATGGTTTTTGCGATGTGGTTTGCGATGTATGAACTATGTTCTCTCGTTGAGAAAAGAATCTATAGGCCTAGAAAACAACTATTTTTAAATAGAATTTTCTTCGTACATGATGTTAATACCAACGCATACAGCTGTTCTCCGAAATCTATAGCTATTTTGCAACGCTTATCCCATTGGTTGCCAACGCAGGTATATCCGTTGCATTGCAGCCTTGCAACGCCCAAAACGCAACGCATTTTTATCTGTTGGTAAACTCGCTAGTAACGCTTATATGGACATCTAGATACGCACAAGTGTGTTGTTGTAGGGGAGGTCCTCTTGTAGTGAGAGATTCTTGAATGGTCTGCATGATGAGATGCAGATAGTGTTAGTCAATATTCCATTTGCTGACATTGAAGCCTTAGTGGATTCTGCCATTCAGATGGAAGGCAGGATCAACCAAGCCAATGAGAATCGCAAGCATCGAATGATGCATCAACCAGGAACCCACCATACCCCAAAACATCGTCCCAAACCGTCCATAGGATTTGCCCCAAGGAACAATAGACCACTGATGACCCGTCTGAAATACCCTAACCATGGAGGAGGAAACCCAAGGCCCGGAGGAAACCACAACAACAACCCCGGCAACTCCAACAATTTTAACCGTGCACCGCCCAAGTTTAACAACAACAATGTCGTGAACAACACCAATACAGCCCCAAGGACTGGAAGCAATGTCGTGCCTGTTGTAGGAAAGGACAAGTCCTAGGTGACTTGTTATGAATGCGGAACCAAGGGTCACTACTCCAATGAGTGCCAAGAAGCTTGCAACAACCCCCAATGTGAATGCCCCATCTCAGCAGCAGCGTCGTGTTTAGCCTGGAAGAAGATTTGCCCCAGGGAATTCGCTCAACCGCAATGGCCGTCTATTTCACATGAATGCTGAAGAAGCCCAAGAAGCGCCAGATGTCGTGCTGGGTATGTTTTCTGTTAATTCAGTACTTACAAGAGTGTTGTTTGATTCTGGAGCATCACACTCGTTTGTTACAGAAGAATTTGCATGCACTAGTAAGATTCAACCAACATAACTGAAGCATGTTATGATAGTTCAAATACCTGGTTCAACCACCAAAGCTAGACAAATTTGCAAGTCCGTACCTATCAGAATCCATGGCATAGATTTTTATGCTAATCTAATAGTACTTGGAACCAAAGGTTTGGAAGTAGTACTAGGAATGGATTGGATGTCGAAACATAAAGGATTAATCGACTGTGCCAAGAAAGCTATAACCATGACCAGTACCACTGGAGTATCAGTAGAGCATGTATCTAAAACCTTGCCCCGTCAATTCAAGTGCAACAAGATTCTAGCCCAACCAACCATTTACCAAGTCAGAATAGTCTATGAATAACCCGATGTATTTCCAAATGTATTTCCCGGTATGCCCCCAGATCGAGATATCAAGTTTATCATTGAACTAATCCCTGGAACCAGACTCATAGCCCAGAGACCTTATAGTATGAACCCATTTGAATTAGTGGAGCTGAAGACTCAACTGGATGCTATGCTGGAGATAGGATTGATTCAAGCAAGTGCGTCGCCATGGAGATCACCTGTCTTGTTTGTGGACAAGAAAGATGGAGGTAACCGTTTGTGTACGGATTATCGGAATCTGAATGACGTCACTATCAAGAACAAGTACCCACTGCTGAAGATAGAAGATCTGTTTGACCAGTTGACCGATGCCAAAGTGTTTTCTAAGATTGAGCTTAGAACCGGTTATCATCAACTCAAGATTGGCATAGAGGATATTCCAAAGACTTCCTTTACCACCAGATATGGACTTTATGAGTACATTGTCATGTCTTTTGGATTAACCAATGCCCCCGCTTATTTCATGAACCTCATGAATAAGATTTTTATGGACTTCCTGGATAAGTTTTTCGTTGTCTTCATTGATGACATTCTGATCTATTCCAAATCATAAGAAAAACATGAGCTACACCTGAGGACCATCCTTGGAACCCTTAGGGAGCATCAGTTGTATGCCAAGTTTAGCAAACATGAATTCTGGTTACAGGATGTAGGATTCCTTGGACATATTGTGTCAGCAGGAGGAATTGTTGTGACCCTGCAAAGGTTAAGGATGTTGAATAATGGCAAGCCCCAAGCACTCAAACTCAAGTTCGTGCATTTCTCGGATTAGCGGGATATTAACGCAAGTTCGTAGAAGGATTTTCGAGCATCGCAAGACCCATGACCCAATTATTGAAGAAAGACAAGAAGTTTGAATGGACGGACAAATGTGAAGCAAGTTTTCAAGAGCTTAAGAAGAGATTGATCTCAGCCCCAATCTTGATTATGCCGAATATGACGAAGCCTTTTGATGTGTTTTGTGACGCATCCAAGATCGGTCTCAGATGTGTGTTGATGCAATAAGACAAAGTTGTATCCTATCTATCCTGACAACTGAAGCAGCATGAGCAGAATTATCCTACCCATGACCTTCAACTAGCAGCCTTAGTTTTAGCCTTGAAGACATGGCGGCATTACCTCATGGGTAACCGTTCTGAAATTTGTTTGGATCACAAGAGACTGAAGTATATTTTCACTCAGAAGGAGCTAAATATGAGGAAAAGGAGATGGATAGAGCTAATCAAGGACTATGATCTGGACATTCACTATCACCCCGGTAAAGCCAATATGGTAGCAGATGCTCTTAGCAGATTGCCGTGTCGCTTAAACTGCATGATTCTAAAGGAGCAACCAAGTTTGCACAAGGAGTTGGAAGATTTCAGAATGGAATTAGTAAGTGAAGGATTTTTGGCTAGCATAGAACTTCAACCCACTTTGATCAGTCAGATCAAAGAGGCGCAGAAAGGAAATGCTAGTATCGACGGAATCAAACGTCGTATTGGTACAGGGAAAGTACGCGGATTCACCGAAGATGAAGGAGTTTTGTGGTACAAAGGATGTATCTGTGTGCCAGCAGATTTAGAATTGAAACAAGCTATTTTGAAAGAAGCCCATGATACGCTTTGTTCCATCCACCCCGGAGGAACGAAGATGTATCAGGATTTCAAGGAGCAATTTTGGTGGCACAAGATGAAGAGAGAAATCGGAAGCTACATAGCCAAGTGTGATATCTGTCAGAGAGTCAAGGCGGAACATCAGAGACTCACAGGACTATTGCAACCATTACAGATTCTGGAATGGAAATGGGATTCAGTTGGAATGGATTTTATCACCGGTTTGCCTACATCTAGTAGGGGAAATGACTCTATTTGGGTCATAGTAGATAGACTGACCAAAGTCGCCCATTTCTTACCAGTCAAGACCACTTACCAGAGTTTGAAGCTAGCAGAGTTGTACATTGCTAGAATAGTTAGTTTGCACGGAGTCCCCAAGAACATCGTGTCAGATCAAGGAAGACAGTTTACCTAGAGGTTTTGGAAGAAAGTCCATGAAGGATTAGGAACCAGACTGGATTTCAGCACAGCTTATCACCCTCAGACTGATGGACAAACGGAGCGAGTAAACCAAATACTCGAAGATATGTTGAGAGCTTGTGTGTTAGAATATGGATCAAAATGGGAAGACTGTCTGCCGTTTGCAGAATTTTCATACAAGAACATTTACCAAGCTAGTTAGCAAATGGCCCCATTTGAATTCATGTATGTAAGGAAGTGTCGTACCCCTTTGAATTGGTCGGAAGTAAGAGAGAGTCAGATTTTCAGACCCGACATCCTACGGGAAGCAGAAGAGAAAGTTCACAAGATCCGTGAGCACCTTAAGACCGCCCAATCCAGACAGAAGAGTTATGCTGACAAGAGTAGTCGAGACCTAGCCTTCAATATTGGAGATTTTGTGTATCTCAAAGTGTCACCCTTGATAGGAATGCAACGTTTCCAGCTCAAAGGAAAGTTAGCCACTAGATATATCGGACCCTTCAAGATTCTAAATCGTCGAGGAGAAGTATCATATCAACTGGAACTGCCCGAGGAGATGTCAGCTGCGGTGACCCAGCATACCACTACATGTGTAGTACACTATAGTCTTTGACATGACATCCACAGAAAAAGGTTCTGTAAATATCACAACCCTTAGAGTGGTACAATAGAAACATTGTGGGTCCACATTACAAACATACACACATTATTATTATTACAATAACAGAAGTTCAAGACTTCAAAAAGTTTCAACTTACAAACCAAAATATAAAGTGTTTTAGCGGAATTTAAAAATAACAACTCCAACTAAGAGTTGAGCTGAACAGCTTATTCTATATGGTTCATGCTGCTCGGCTCCGTTGGTTACTACTAACTAGAGTACTAGTTTGACTCGTTTCCATCTAATCCATAGCGGATTTCGTAATCCACTCCTTCAACACCTCCTGATAGGTCAGGCTCCTCGTAGAACACATCTTCTTGGCATTCGGCTGCATACATAGGTGTGTCTTCGAAATCTTTAGAGTCTAAGCAAGGGATCAAAGGAAAGGGTGAGTAACAGCGTTACCCAACAATTTCATTATATGCAAGGTGGGAAGTTTGATGCTCTATCTACCACCTCGGACTATAAGCCATTGGCACTATGCAGTTTTTGTAAATCTTTCTTCAAAGATTGATTTTATTATGAAAATATATGACCATCAGCCTTCACAGGTTGACCAGAACTTTCATGGAGTTCCTTTCCTGCCACGTTTGTAGCTCCTTCCAGGAACAGGGAGTAACAAGTTACAGTTCTTACACTCTGCAGAGGTGCGTTACTTTACCCATGAGAGATCAACTCCTTGTTGCATAACCAGGCGTACTTTCCCATCCACAATTCCATGATGTGGGGCCCAGTAGGTGATCCAAGCCAATCAATGCCCCCTTCGTGACCCCGCATGCATCCTTGGTGTACACCATGCCCACACATTGAATTACGGCAATGGTTTGTACAGACCCTTAGATGCCAGAACTATCATGGGACGTTGAGGGTTCCCACCCATATGCTGCATATCCTCTATGAATTACCAATTAATATGCACGCTATGAGTGATAACAGCCACGACCTGCACATCCGGCTACATGCGAGAGGAAGAAGATACACCTGACTTTTCTGTCCCATTCCAAATCTCATGGTTAACGCGTAATATACGGCGCTAGAATCACTGATGTCATGGGTTATTAAGTCTCTAATTGATCATCATTGTTGCAAATAGAAACCTAAGTTCTATTTCTCCATTATATCATCACTTAGGATGATACCTAGGATTTATTTATTTGAGAAAATAATATTTTCTTTCTTTGGAGTATAGACGATAAGACACAATTTGCAAATACTTTGATAAAGACTCTTCAAAGGACATGAGAAAGTGATGAACTTGCCTTGTGATTGCAAGGTAGTGAATTCGGATGCTTGCACTGGACCTTGAGCTTCTATGTCTACAAAACATCATTATTGCCCGGTAAGGATAATATTAAAGAAGCAAAATGATTATGCAAAGCAATGTAATGCATTATTTATTTTTGTGTGTTCTACCCATTATTTAAGTAACAAAAAAACTACTTTAAGTAGTAAAGGATTTGTAAATATTAATATTTATTGAATATTGTATTTTTATTTTATTTCATTTCATTTTTATTTATTTAATAATTCTTTTAAGAATTATCATTTAAATACAAGAATTCCTTTTTATGATATTAAACATTTATCTAGTATTTTTCAAAAATACTACAATATTAATATATAATAAAAGTGATTTTTATTTATTTTTATCTTCTTTCTTTAATTTTATAAAATTCCATAAGGAATACATATATTATAAAATTCTTGATCAAAAATTATATGCATAAAAATTTATTTCTTAATTTATTTAGATAGATTGGATTATTGTGAATCCAAAAATACTTTATTTGTAATTTTTAGATTTTATTTAATTTTCTAGAATTTATTTAAGTTCAAGGGTATTTTGGTCTTTTCTTAATTATTAAAACTTTCTTTAGCTTGTTGGGCTGGCTTTGTTGGGCTTATTGGGCCGTTTTGGCCCACGTGATCCAGACCAAAAAGGCTCCCCGAAGGGTTGGCCCTCTCAGCCCACTCTCCCCTGTCCTTCTCTCTCGTTCCCCTCTTTCCTTCTTCCTCGACCCCGAGGTCGCCGATACCACCGTCGGGCGATTCACGCCGCCGTGGTCCTTTCTGACCGTCGTCGTGGTGCATGGCGTGGTTGTTGGCTCTGCTCCTTCATCTATTCCATCTCGATTTGGATTTGGGTCTCTCCTGTGGCCATACCGGCTCTGTCCCGAAACCTAGGGTTTGGGGTGGTGCTGGTGCTGCCGGTGCCGCCACGCCCATGGTGCTATGGGTGTTCTGATGTTGTTGGGGTGGTGCTGCTCGCCCTGAAGCATTGCTGTGGTCACCGCCTCGGATTCGTGCGGGTTACGGCACCCCTTAGGGTGCTCCCCGTGCCGCCGTGCTCATCGACTCCTGCTTCCTCTTCTCGACTACGTCTAAAACCTCTAGTAAGTTTGATCTCTCTTCCCACTCGTGCTCTCTGTACTCTGCCACCCTATCCTGTGTGTTTCAAGTGGCTACCCCTGATTAGGGTTTATGTCTTGATTAGGGTTCATGTCCTGATTAGGGTTCATCCCTTTGTTGATATTATTTATGATGAATTGGATCTAGTAGTGATGATCCTTGAGTATGGTGGTTATGTTGATCACTGTCTACAACTAATTTTTATGATGCTAGTGGCTTACCAGACTAATTCTAGTGGGTAATTTGATATGGTTCAAATGATAGTGTTATTGTGGAATCATTACTTGTGGATCCTAGTGATTTGGAAGTTCACTACTATCATGAGTTGGTTATTGACAGTGATTTTGTGAGTGATTTATTCACTGTATCTGTAATTTTTGGCTTCTGGATTCATATGCAGATTGAGGTTAATTATTTTCTGACAGTGATGTTCTGTATACATGAACTTGGAAATGATCCCTGGTGATTGATACCAGGAAAATGATGACTAGTTGTTTGTCAGTTTATTATGAAAGCTAGATACTTAATCTACTTGGTTTAGAATCTGCTCTTGTGACACCATCTTGAAATGGCACACAAGTCTAGTTTCTACTACTTGGCTTGATTCTGCTAATGATTAAGATTGGATTAATGCCAAAGATAAGTTGGAAACTTATTTCTTTAAACATCAGTGCCTATGATGTTGGTCTGAGGCTTAGGAACTAGGTTCCTATCTTGCTAATTCTCATAGATTTGTTCTGGTAGTGACACTAGTTACTTATTATGGAATCCCTCTGATATAATGATTGGTGTGCTAATGGTTTTTGCATCGATCCATAAGATTTATGGATTCTGGGGTACTACTCTTTTAATAGATGTGCCCAGAGTTCATAATCTTGACTATGATTATATTGGATTATAATATTTGGCCTTTATATCCAGGATCAGTGATGTTGGTCTAAGATCCTGGTTTTACTTGTATGGTTTTCTTATGGCTATGACTTTAGTATTCAAAATCCTCTATGATGGATTCACCCCACTTGGGTGCTTAATGAGAGGTTTAATCATAAGACAACACATGAATTCTTATCTAACTTAGATAGACAGATCATGTGATGGTTTTATACTACTCACCACAACAGTTGATTTGTTGGTGTTGTAACTGGTTGATCTTGTGGCTTGATCTTGTTCTTCTCCTGATGCTTCTCCTACTACTTCCATTTCCAGGAGCTTGTCCTTGATCTTGCTATCCACCTTCTGGTTCCTGTTAGATTGGCTTTGTCCTTTCTATCCACCTGATCCACCCCCTCCTTATGTCACCATCTTGGTGAGTACTGGGATGATCTGGTGTATGGTTCGTTTGGTTTGGTTTGCTATGGCTAGACTGCTGATGCTTGATGTGTATGTGCAAAGAAATGGTGTTGTGGTGCTTTACCATGGCTGTGTTGAGCTGTTTTGCTTGTGTGGGAAGCTGTGGCTGCATTGACAGCACACACCATGCATTTAGGTCTATAAGCTGCTTGCGTGCCTACTGCATCCTTATGGATATGCTTAGGGAAATGATCTACCTTTTTATCTGATTACATTTACCTTCCTGGTGAAACTTGCCCCTCTTACTGATTGGAATCATTTGGCTTATGGCTTATATATTATGCAAGATTTAGTTCTTTCATATTGGTGAAACTTGCCCCTAAAGATTTCCTCAATGATGATAAGTGGAACAGTGCATCTCATTGCCCCTAAAGATTTTTGTCTCATATTCAATTCCTTTTGGGTGAAGAAATATTTGAGACTTTTATGGTCAGTGTATAACTCACATCTGGCTCCATAAAGAAAATGCCTCCATCCCTTCAGAGCAAAGACTACTGCTGCTAACTCTAAATCATGAGTTGGATAGTTAAATTCATGTGGTTTCAGTTGTCTTGATCCATACGCAATCACCTTCCGATCTTGCACTAACACACAACCCAAACCTTCTTTAGATGCATCACAATATACAGTGAAGTCTTTCCCTGTTTCTGGAACTACTAGGATTGGAGCGATAGTTAATTTGGTTTTTAACTCCTGAAAAATTGCTTCACACTTGGCATCCCAATTAAATGGGGTATTCTTCCTTAACAATTTTGTCATTGGTCCAGCTATTTTGGAGAAAACTTCAATGAATCTCCGATAATAACCAACCATCCCCAAGAAACCTTGAATTTGTTTCACATTCATTGGTGCAGTCCATTCTAGTACTGATTGAACTTTGGATGGATTTACAACAATTCCATCTTTGCTAATCACATGACCGAGGAATTCTACCTCATCTAACCAGAATTCACACTTACTGAACTTAGCATAAAGTTTATGTTCTGTTAGGGTCTGCAATGCTATTCTTAAATGATCTGCATGCTCTTCCTTATCCTTGGAATATATCAGAATATCATCTATGAAGACTATGCCGAACTTATCCAAATATGGCATGAAGATTATGTTCATCAGATTCATGAATATTGCTGGTGCATTGGTCAAACCAAATGGTACTACAAGATACTCATGGTGTCCATACCTTGAGACATATGCTGTCTTTGGAACATCTCCAGGTTTGATTTTTATCTGATGGTATCCAGATCTTAGATCGATCTTAGAAAATAGTCTAGCTCCTTTCACTTGATCAAACAGATCTTGAATTCTTGGTAAAGGATACTTATTCTTTATGGTCACATTATTCAGATTTCTGTAATCCCCACACATCCTTATTCCACCATCCCTTTTATCCCCAAAGATCACCAGTGTTCCCCATGGGGATACACTTTCCTGAATAAATCCTTTTCTGGCTTACTCATCAATTTGCTCTTTGAGTTCTTTTAATTCTTTTGGACCCATCTTATATGGTGCTTGAGCTATTGGTGTTGTACCTGGAATTAGATCAATAGTGAACTCTATTTCCTGATCTAGTGGCATTCCAGGTAGCTCTACTGGAAAAACATCTTGAAACTCATTTACTACAGGAATATCTTCCAATTTGACCTCCTCCATTGAGTTCAACTGAAGATCCACCATGATATGATTGTGCTTATCTGCTTGATAAACTATTCTTGCTCCACTTGGAGTTTTGATTGAGACAGTTTTCTCCTCACAATTTATCTGAGCCCCATGTTCAGTCATCCAGTCCATCCCCAACACTACTGCAATTCCCTTTAAAGGAATCACATAAAGTTCCGCAAAGTATGGACAACCACAGAACGAAATAACCTGATCTTGTTTAATGTGGCGTATAATCACATTCCCCCTGCCGTAACTACGGTCATAGGGTTTTCTAACGTTGCCATTCTAATCCCGAATTTATCACATAATTCTTCAGAAATGAATGAAGTAGTTGCAACAGTATCAAATAGAACTTTGTCGGGATTGGTAAGGATATTGAGCGTACCTATCACTGCATGTTCCGAGTTATCCACCTCCTCTAGGGTTGTGCAATTCAGCTTCCTGGTAGGTCTGTTCCTCTTTCCATTATTGTTCTTGACATTATTTCCTCCTCGATTGGGATGTCCATTACCTCCACCGGCTTGTCCTCCACCCTTGGTAGGCCAACCACCTGGTGGTTTGCTCGGACAATCAGGCTTGATATGACCCTTATGGCCACAACCGTAACAAATAACTACTGGCTTTTTGCATTCTCTTTGGAAATGCCCTGGAATTCCACAATTGTTACAGATAATGTTCCTCCTGAGATTGGACTGATTTCCACCACTGCCCTTGTTATAATTATTGTTGTATGCTTTGTTCTGAGGTTTGAACTCTAGATTGGGTTTAGGTTTACTTGCCTGAATCCTCTTAGTTTCCTTCTTGTCTCTCTTCCTCCTATCCTCTTGGACATTCTTGTAGTCAACTTCAAAAGTGATAGCTGCATCCAGCAACTGCTGATAGGTTTGCTTATTAGCCAGCCTTAACTGCATCCTCACAAATGGATTTAACCCACGCAGGAAACACTTCTTCCTCTTTTCTTCAGTATTGACTTCTTCCTCAGCATAACAAGACAGTTGGCTAAACTCCCTAATATACTTCATGACACTATTATATCCCTGCTGAAGATCCTCAAATTCTCTTTGCTTCAACTCCGTAACACTTTCTGGAACATGATATTCATGGAATCTCTGTTTGAACTCTTCCCAAGTATACTCCCTTCCTGGTTGTTGCATGGCTAACTGATTTTCCCACCATGATGATGCAGGTCCAGTTAGAAGATGAGTTGCATACCTCAGTTTTTCCTCATCATTACAACCTATAGTATTCAACTTTCTTTCTGTATCTGCTAGCAAATCTTCTACATCCATTGGTTTAGGAGCTGATGCAAAAGGTAACGGCCTTGCATTCTGGAAGTCAGAAAGACTCACTCCTCCACCTTCAGGTGCTCTCTGATTCCCAGCTCGTCCCAGCAGCTCTTCCATGAACTTGTTTTGGGTTTCTTGCATCATTTTCATACACTACATAAAGTTATGCTCCATTAATGGCCTCATTGGTGGTGGTGGCAATGTTCCCTGATTTCATGCATCTGCATCGGCCTTCTCCTTGGCCTCATGTTCCATTCGTTGCTGCTCAGATTAGGTTTCTACACCCGTGTCCATGACCCCCTAGTCCTGAAACATAAAGCGAATACTCATAATTACATCATGCACATGTGTTCTGAGCTCGACTTTATGCACAGAACTAGTCACACAATGAAAATCCAAATAAAATCCAAATATGCATTACACATATTATACACTACAACATCTTAGTAATACAAAGTCCTTACAACATATACCATATAGGTATAATCACAACACTACCTTATTTATCTAGCTACATCTTTTTCTCGGATTATAATGCATGGTAACCGATACTTTCTAAATAGCTGCCTTCTTCTAGTAACTACTACGCTCATCATACATGCCTGATGTCCAACCGTGATGACGTGACTTTCGTCGCACAGTTTGTGGAACAAATGGCCTTCCAGAAGGAACATACTCAGTATCTGAAGTGTCAGGGCTTGAGTCATTACTCAACTTGAGCGCATTGACTCCCTCCAGCTCAGCTGAAAAGTCTTCAAAAACATATTCAACATTATCACCCGCATGCATCTCCCGAGCTTCATTCCTTGAGTCGTCAACAGAATACGCAGATTTTGCTGCTCCCCAGGTGCTCTGTTGGACAAGATAGTTAAACACCAGATAATGTATATTCCCTGAGTTATGAGAAGGTGTTGATAATTCAAACACTCTCTCCTCAGGATCTTCTTCTTCATCCTGATTATCTATGAACATGGTATTTCTACTACTGTTACTAGGGTTAATTCTTGCACCCAGCCAGCTAGATTGTCCCACATTTCTGTCAGAACTATCTATGGACATCTGGTGTCCCTGGGATCCTTCGAATGATCCCATTCTCCAACCATCAGAATTCTCAATAGGAAGTTCCGAATCAGAACCGTCCTCTGAACCCTGTGGTACTGCATACCTCATATCTAAAGTAGGATCATATATAGGTTCAGGCCTCGGTGAATAAGGATATGGTGTAAAAGATTCAGGATCTATAGGTATATACTTGAAGATGGGTTTTGTACTACTGCTTGCTTGCTTCTCCAACTGGAATGCTAACTGCTTCCTCCTTTATGGATCAGTTAGATCCTCTAACATGTCATTTTTATCTTCGACAATAAATTGACGTGTCTTATAAAAAGACACAACAAATGTTCGGTATCTATCCATAATCTTGGAAGATAACTTAGGATGATTCTTAACCAAATTAAGATGATCCGGTACAGGTTCCGAGTCTATAGAATCATGAGGGATCACATAAAATGTGCTACCTTCTAGCTCCTTGGCTTTATGCTCCCGGATATTAGCTATCGCCTCCAAAACAGCAACATGATATGCTGCTAAATGACTCCTACCTTCACCTATAGGTAGATCGTGATATAATCCAAGCTCCTCTGGGAGTTGGATACTCACACGATACTTGGATAACATCCAACCATCATAATAGGTTATGGTGTTCACGGGAATTCTAGTTGACAACTAAAAATCTTTAAGAGTTGACGAAGTTGGTACGTGAATGAGCCTTGGTAATCATCGAGAGTCTCCTCTTTCCTTACCAAAGTCTGTTTTGGAAACTTCGGTGCCATAACTCTGTATGTAAAAAATATTTATTATTAGTAAGCAATAATATATTGCATCATAACAAAGAATTGACGCACTAAAACATATAACGGAATATTCTCATTCGAATACCCATTATATTCTTTTAGAGAATTCTTTATGGTTGCTACACACTCCTACAGGTTATACCCTTTACTAGGTTTCCAACCTAAGGTCAAAGCAATTTTCTCTGATACCAATTGCGGTGACCAAGCATACCACTGCATGTGTAGTACACTATAGTCGTTGACATGACATCCACAGAACACCTTCCGTAATTATCACATCCCTCAGAGTGGTACATTGCGGGTCCACATTACAAACACACACACATTATTATTATTACAATACCAGAAGTTCAAGACTTAGAAAATATTCAACTTACAAACCAAAATATAAAGTGTTTCAGCGGAATTTAAAAATAACAACTCCAACTAAGAGTTGAGCTCAACAACTTATTCTATATGGTTCATGCTGCTCGGCTTCGTCGGTTACTACTAACTAGATTACTAGTTTGACTCGTTGCCATCTACTCCATAGCGGATTTCGTAATCCACTCCTTCAACACCTCCTGACAGGTCAGGCTCCTCGTAGAACACATCTTCTTGGCATTCGGCTGCATACATAGGTGTGTCTTCAGAATCTTCAGAGTCTAAGCAAGGGATCAAAGGAAAGGGTGAGTAACAGCGTTACCCAACAAGTTCATTATATGCATGGTGGGAAGTTTGATGCTCTATCTACCACCTTGGACTATAAGCCCTTGGCACTATGCAGTTTTTGTAAATCTTTCTTCAAAGATTCATTTTATTATGAAAATATATGACCATTAGCCTTCACAGGTTGACCAGAACTTTCATGGAGTTCCTTTCCTGCCACGTTCGTAGCTCCTTCCAGGAACAGGGAGTAACAAGTTACAGTTCTTACACTCTACAGAGGTGCGTTACTTTACCCATGAGAGATTAACTCCTTTTTGCACAACCGGGCGTACTTTCCCGTCCACAATTCCGTGATGTGGGCCCAGTAGGTGATCCAAGCCAATCACTGCCCCTTCGCGACCCCGCATGCCTCCTTGGTGTACACCATGCCCACACATTGAATTACGGCAATGGTTTGTACAGACCGTTAGATGCCAGAACTATCATGTGACATTAAGAGTTCTCACCCATATGTTGCATATCCTCTACGAATTACCAATTAATATGCATGCTACGAGTTATAACAGCCACGACCTGCATATCCGACTACATGCGAGAGGAAGAAGATACAGCTGAATTCTCTGTCCCATTCCAAATCTCATGGTTAACGCGTAATATACGGCGCTAGAATCACTGATGTCATGGGTTATTAAGTCCCTAATTGATCATCATTGTTGTAAATAGAAACCTAAGTTCTATTGCTCCATTATATCATCACTTAGGATGATACCTAAGATTTATTTATTTGAGAAAATAATATTTTCTTTCTTTGGAGTATAGATGATAACACACAATTTGTAAATACTTTGATAAACACTCTTCGAAGGACATGAGCAAGTGATGAACTTGCCTTGTGATTGCAAGGTAGTGAAGTCGGATGCTTGCACTAGACCTTGAGCTTCTATGTCTACAAAACATCATTATTGCCCGGTAAGGACAATATTTAAAAAAGCAAAATGATTATGCAAAGTAATGTAATGCATTATTTATTTTTGTGTGTTCTACCCATTATTTTAGTGACAAAAAAATTCCTTTAAGTAGTAAAGGATTTGTAATATTAATATTTATTGAATATTGTATTTTTATTTTATTTTATTTGATTTTTATTTATTTTATAATTCTTTCAAGAATTATCATTTCAATACAAGAATTTCTTTTTTATGATATTAAAAATTTATTTAGTATTTTTCTAAAATACTATAGTATTAATATATAATAAAAGTGATTTTTATTTATTTTTATCTTCTTTCTTTAATTTTATAAAGTTCCATAAGGAATACATATATTATAAAATTCTTGATCAAAAATTATATGCATAATTTTTTTTCTTAATTTATTTAGAAATATTGGATTATTGTGAATCCAGAAATACTTTATTTGTAATTCTTAGATTTTTATTTAATTTTCTAGAATTTATTTAATTTCAGGGGTATTTTGGTCTTTTCTTAATTATTAAAACTTTCTTTAGGTTGTTGGGCTGGCTTTGTTGGGCTTATTGGGCCATTTTGTCCCAAGTGATCCTGACCAAAAAGGCTCCCCGAAGGGTTGGCCCTCAGCCCACTCTCCCCTGTCCTTCTCTCTCGTTCCCCTCTTTCCTTCTTCCTCTACCCCGTGGTCGCCGATACCACCGCCGGTTGATTCACGCTGCCGTGGTCCTCTCTGGCCACCGTCGTGGTGCATGGCATGGTTGTTGGCCCCGCTCCTTCGTCTAGTCCATCTCGATTTGGATTTGGGGCTCTCCTGTGGCCAGACCGGCTCCGTCCTGAAACCTAGGGTTTGGGGTGGTGCTGGTGCTGCCGCCGTCGCGCCCATGGTGCTATGGGTGTTCTGTTGTTGTTGGGGTGGTGCTGCTCGCCCTCAAGCATTGTTGTGGTTGCCACCTCGGTTCGGTGCGGGTTGCAGCGCCCCTTGGGGTGCTCCCCGTGCTACCGTGCTCATCGACTCCTTCTGCTTCCTCTTCTCGACTACAGCTAAAACCTCTAGTAAGTTTGCTCTCTCTTCCCACTCGTGCTCAGTGTACTCTGCCACCCTATCTTGTGTGTTTCAAGTGGCTACCCCTGATTAGGGTTCATGTCTTGATTAGGGTTCATGTCCTGATTAGGGTTCATCCCTTTGTTGATATTATTTATGATGAATTGGATCTAGTATTGATGATCCTTGAGTATGGTGGTTATGTTGATCACTGTCTACAGCTAATTTTTCTGATGCTAGTGGCTTACCAGACTAATTCCAGTGGGTAATTTGATATGGTTCAAATGATAGTGTTATTGTGGAATCATTACTTGTGGATCCTAGTGATTTGGAAGTTCACTACTATCATGATTTGGTTATTGACAGTGATTTTGTGAGTGATTTATTCACTGTATCTGTAATTGTTGGCTTATGGATTCATATGCAGATTGAGGTTAATTAGTTTCTTAAAGTGATGTTCTGTATACATAAACTTGGAAATGATCGCTGGTGATTGATACCAGGAAAATAATGACTAGTTGTTTGTCAGTTTATCTATGAAAGCTAGATACTTAGTCTGCTTGGTTTAGAATCTGCTCTTGTGACACTATCTTGAAATGGCACACAAGTCTAGTTTCTACTACTTGGCTTGATTCTGTTAATGATTAAGATTGGATTAATGCCAAAGATAAGTTGGAAACTTATTTCTTTAAACATCAGTGCCTATGATGTTGGTCTGAGGCTTAGGAACTAGGTTCCTATCTTGCTGTTTCTCATAGATCTGTTCTAGTAGTGATACCAGTTACTTATTATGGAATCCCTTTGATAAAATGATTGGTGTGCTAATGGTTTTTGCATGGATCCATAAGATTTATGGATTCCGGGGTGCTACTCTTTTAAGAGATGTGCCTAGAGTTCATAATCCTCACTATGATTATATTGGATTATAAGATTTGGCCTTTATATCCAGGATCAGTGATGTTGGTCTGAGATCCTGGTTTTACTTGTATGGTTTTGTTATGGCTATGACTTTAGTATTCAAAATCCTCTATGATGGATTCACCCCACTTGGGTGCTTTATGAGAGGTTTAATCATAAGACAACACATGAATTCTTATCTATCTTAGATAGACAGATCATGTGATGGTTTTATACTACTCACCACAACAGTTGAGTTGTTGGTGTTGTAACTGGTTGATCTTGTGGCTTGATCTTGTCCTTCTCCTGATGTTGCTCCTACTACTTCCAGCTCCTGGAGCTTGTCATTGATCTTGCTATCCACCTTCTGGTTCCTGTTAACTTGGCCTTGTCCTTGCTATCCACCTGATCCACCCCCTCCTTATGTCACCATCTTGGTGAGTACTAGGATGATCTGGTGTATGGTTGGTTTGGTTTGGTTTGCTATGGCTAGACTGCTGATGCTTGATGTGTATGTGCAAGGAAATGGTGTTGTGGTGCTTGCCCACGGCTATGTCGAGCTGTTTTGCTTGTGTGAGCAGCTGTGGTTGCGTTGACATCACACACCATGCATTTAGGTGTGTAAGCTGCTTGTGTGCCAGCTGCATCCTTATGGATATGCTCAGGGGAATGATCTACCTTTTTATCTGATTACATTTACCTGCCTGGTGAAACTTGCCCCTCTTACTGATTGGAATCATTTGTCTTATGGCTTATAAATTATGAAAGATTTAGTTCTTTCATATTGGTGAAACTTGCCCCTAAAGATTTACTCAATGATGATAAGTGGAACAATGCATCTCACTGTTCACTACTGAGCGTAAAAATAACTTAACCTTTATTTTCTTTCTTTTGTTTGTTCTTTGTTTTGCAGGTACAAGACTTGAAGATTCAAGATTAGAATAGGTTTTCTTTTTTATAGAATAGTTCCTTTGCAATCCTTAGTTCTTTTGTAATCTTTATTATATTATTTTGTAAAAAAGATTGTAATATTTCTCAATATGTAAATATTCCTCTTTTTTTAATTTACTATTGTAAAGATTCTTTATCAACTTCATTAGTTACATTTTGTTACTTATTCATTGAATAAATATCTGGAATAAATATTCATTTAATTGATTTTGTTATGTTATTTAAAGTTTGAGTTACTAAATATTTTTTCTTGATTAAATAATATTACTCAAACATAATCTTAATCGTTTAAAAATATAAATCCAACTCTCAAGTTTGAATTCAAATAAATTTCCCCAAAAGACACTAATCCATAAAGATCATGTCAAAGTTTATAGCGATCATTCTCCAAGGCTATTCCTAAACTTAAAGGGTGAAAGAAACTTTGATTATTTTAAGTTTTTATTTGGCGAAAAATTTACCCACATTTTTACAGATGAATGCATGCAATTGCACAAATTCCTAAATCTACCCTTCGTTGGTTCCTAAATGCTGGGATGTTACATCAGCCGTGCATAATGTGTTTCATATATCCTTACTTCGCAAATGCCTAGAAGTCCGTAGAAAGACAAAAAAATTCAAGAATATTGGTCACAGGACCATAGAAATAAACGATGACCGGACCTATCCCGAAGTACCCATTCGTATTTTGGAAGAAGCTTTCAGAACCACCAGGACCCGGAGTATCAAGTTTCTCAAGATCAAGTGGAGTAACCACACTGAAGAAGAAGCTATCTGGAAGCGAGAAGACTACATTAGGACGAGATTTTGTTTAAGGAGGGAAGGTTTGTAACATCCCAAAAATATTAATCAAGGTTACCAAATTCTAATGACCCAAAATTAGGGTTAACAAAAACTTTGTTAATTAAAATCAATATGAATGCATGTGTGTATGTGATGAATGCATGAATGCTTGTATGGACTTGTTTGATTGTTGTGAATAGCAAGGATTGGTTTAAATATGAAAACAACATCATCTAAATCATTTCCAAGCAGAATCAAATCAATAGAAATTCAAAAACCAACAAAATAAGCAAATGGCCACTTTTGCCATTCTTGCTCACTAAACCACTTTGAGTGTTTCTAGTCCAAGATTTATAAAAAAAACAAATACAATTCTTTTCACCCCTTGCTAGACCAAGTAAAAGTGAACCCAATCCCATCTTGAAAACCCACAGAAACATTTGGCAACCCTATTCAAATGACATTTAAAAATTGAATCTAGTTCATATGGTAAGATCACCATTTCTCAAAACCGAACCAAACCAGTTAACCTTGACAAATCCAATCAACGGGATACTCCCTAGCATGTGACCATTGCAGTCACAAAGTTTCATCCAAAAATTAAAATATGAATTTCTTGCGGCCATTTCATCAAACACATGGAGACACAAACCAAACTCTGCCAAACTTCACAGTTTTGAGCAGTGGTATTTCCAAACCTTGTTCCCCATTGATCATCCTTGTCTCCCCCAGTGACAACCAGTCTATTAAACCAGCCTAGACCCCTACCAATGCACCATGCCGTGCATGCCCGAGCCAACCTTGGCTAGCCGACCATGGCAAGGTAGAACGAGCCATCGCCGTGCCTAGACACCATGTCCATGAAGCACGCCACCGTCCACCGCCACCCTCTATCCAGCCCTCTAGCCTTGACAAGCAGTGGACCACCAAGAACACCCGTGCCCAGTTTGTCTTTGCCATGTCCAGAGCGAGCCAGCTCACCGCGCTCGACACGCTCGCACAGACGCGTCTCGCCTTTGCCGCCTGTGCCTGCGATCACCACCGTCCCAAGAGACCACCAGACATGCCTGTTCGCTGCCGCGCGACCAGGAGCGCCTCTGCATCGTCCAAAACATCGTCGGTGCCGCTCAGAGCACCAGTGCGTTCCGACCAAATCGCACCGCCCCTTGCCACGCCATCAAGCCATTGAGCACCGCCAGGAGACCGCGCACCGTCCCCTAGCCTCAGCCATGCCGGTAGCTCGCTGTAACCCCGACCCGACGAAACCTTTGCCCATGCCGGCCTCTCGCTCGCCTATAAAAGGAGGACTCCCCCGCTTTTTTTCTTCACACCAGTTCACTCCCCACCTTTCACTGATCGTTTCCACCTCTTCTCGGAGCAAGGCGATCTCTCCCTCGCCGGAATTTCGCTGGAGCCTGCCGCTGCTGGAGGAGAAGGGCGCCGTCGATTGCGACCATCCCAGGAGAAGTCGCCAGTACGAGGAGAACCACCGTCGTCGACTTCGTCATTCGCCCCCGTTGCCGACCATCGCCTGAGCCCCAGTGAGCCGCCCCAGACCCCCACTGGCCGTGCTAGGGTTAGCCCCCGTCGTGCTCTGTTCGAAGAGGACGACGACCATGAGCCATTGATCCTCAGTCTAATCTTATGATCGTAATCACCCCGTACCCCTTCGCCAACCCCCGTATCACTAACGTGTAGGGACACCACTTACCCAGCCCACGCGCGCGCTATGCGCAATGGGCTGGCCCATTTAGCTCTCCCGCGTGACCCCGTAGTTTGAATTTAGATTTGTCTATTTAGTTTCAAACTTAGTTTTTTCTGTTAATTCGAAAATCAATTCAGAGAGATTCACTGAACCAAATTGCATGAAAGCAATTTTGTTAGAAAGGTATGGAAATTCTTAATCCAAGCCCGTTCGATTCAAACCATTTGAAATTATAGATCACCAATAGTAAAAATAACAAGGCAAAGACTTTTCTGCATTCAAACATTTTTCAAAATTCAACCATAAATGCTTTTGAGTTGATTCCAACTCTCAAAAATCACATTTGATAAGTCCTTTCTTAATATATAAAAAAATATCTAGGTTTACTTACAGTAATAATGAACAAGTAATAAAAGAATGCCCCATAGGCATTTCTAGTCACTTTAATTAATTAAAATAATAAGGTTAAATATTATTAAATTTTGACACCACTTTATATCACATTCCCAAATATTAAAATATGTGGTGATGACATATGTCAACATGATACCATATTTTAATTGGAGAATATTAAATCTTAAGTAGTTTTTCAATGAGTAGAAATTACTTTTCTAAAATAAAATAAATAAAACTATTTCCTTAATTCTTGTGATGATTGTGATGATGCTAGATCATCTAGTGTGAACCTTTGTGTGCTAAATAGAAGTAGTTAAGTATTGTTTGGTGATTGTGTACTTCAAATTTATTTATAGACACTAGTACCGACCAAGGATACGAAGAGGAAGGAGACTAGTACGAAAAGGAAGCCGAGGAGAACTTTAACCACTGCACTTCACAAGGCAAGCTAAGCTAAAACCTTGGAAGCTAATACTTGCAAGCCCCACAATACCAATGAACTTATGAAATGCATCAGACATGTTTTGATTAGACAACTTGATTATCCTAAATTAGTTATGTTTACATAGTGACTTGTGAAGTTTTGGAAAGATATTAGAGGTAGCATAAAGAGCATAAAACTTGGCCTAAGTTAGGTAGAACTAGATGTCATCCTGAGGCATGAGATTATACTTAGATAAGTCACACTTGATTATCACCCCTCATTAGTGTTTACCCCCAACTTTAGTGGCTAGTGCTAAGCATAAAACTTGATCACTTTAGATGGGAATACTTGGTGAAAATGATTATGAAAACCTTAGAATGATGAGTCATTCTAATGAAATGTTTTTACATGTGTTGTGAACACCAGATGATTTGATGATGAAAATGTCGAGGCATGAGGCTTTGTCCCTGGCTATTACCGTGGCTAGACTATGAGGAGGACTATCAGGATGATGGACACCAGGAAGTCTATGACAACTAGGATCATCTTCCATCGTCAGCATTGTCTGTGACCATGAAGATGGAGCTTTGCCCATGCTACCATTATTATATTATTCCGTTGCGTTGATTATATTAAGACTGTATCATGAGATCCTTTATTTGTAAGACCTTTAGGCCCATTTCTTTTGGTAGCTTAAAAAATAAGCCGTCCTCTCCCCAGCTTCTCTCATAAGCCTCTCAGCTTATTAGTTGGGGCTTCTAAACTAATTACCTCATAACTAATTGAGAAGCTTCGACTAATAATCCATGTGGCTTATGAGAGAAGATAGGGAGGGGCAACTTATTTTTTTAAGCTGCCAAAAGAACTGGCCCTTATTATGATTTCTAATGCATGATGAACTATGGTACCAATCTGTTATGTCTCGCAAAAATGGTAATCCTGGGATTGCGATGTATGGCATAACAAGCATCTGGGATTAAAAATCCGGGTGTTGACACCTACGATAACTAGGATCATCTCCCATCGTTAGCATTGCCTATGACCCTGAAGATGGAGCCTCTACTACGCTACTATTATTCCGTTGCTTGAGTTGTAATCAGACCTGATCATGAGATCAACTATTTGAAAGTCTATTAAGGTTTGGAATGGATGATGTACCGTGCTACCAATTCTGCTATGTCTCGCAAAAATGGTAATCCTGGGATTGCGATGTACGGCATAACAGGAATCTGGGATTAAAAATACGGGTGTTGACAGCTAGAAGCGCTAGATGCTGAGCTGGAGACAACCCACCGACAGCTTGGAGAGCGTGCTCTCAACATTGACAGTCGCAGCGCCGAGACTAACGAGTGCAGTCGTCGCTTCTATGTGAAGGTCGAGCGGGTGTAGATGAAGAAGGATAACTATGAAATGCTCTTGTGGCTCTGCAAGGCTCTCTAAGAGGAGTACCTGGCGAAGGCCAAGACCCAGGAGGCTCGCTTCGTGAGGAAGAAGCTCGCGCTGGATAACTCCTAGCACATGATGGAGTAGCGCTTGGCTCATGCCATTATTGACTTGGATGCCTCGAAGGAGTTGCAAGCAGCCCATCAAGAACTCCAGAAGTGCTGGAACCTTCATGACGAGGTGGATCGGGACCTCCGGGTGCTAGAGAAGGAGTGGTGCAAGATGTACCAGGCGCTTGCCCGGTGCGTAGCTGATACTATCCGGTCGTTCGGAGTGACCGACTTCTACACGGGGCCCTCGCCGATGCCAGCGAGGATGGTGCTTTTTTGGCGCTCTTCGACTGGATCATAGTGGCGCTGGAGGGGAGGGCATATCTCTACCATGGGTACCACCTCGAGGAGTTTCAGAGGATGATGCAGGCTATTGCGACCCAGGTATTCTCCACCCTCTACTGGCATGACGCCAACTTTCCTTGGAGGGTTCTCCTGTAGAGGGTGAAGCATCCTAGGGTAACTCTGCCGAGCGAGACCGTCCACTTCCAGCAGCTCGTGGAGGAGTGTGTGGACGACTTCCTACCACTGTTCAAGCGGACTAAAGAGGGCGACGCTGTCTAGGACCAGGGCGGTGAATAAGATGCTTCCTAGAAAAATTCATCCCGCACCGAGGAGAGCAACGAGAAATCTTCTGAATATAGCGCTTCAGAGCCGTCTGCCTGAGAGGCTCCTTCTGCTGTAATCCGCTTGGTGTACTTTGGTATGATGGCCGTGTATGGACCTGAAGTATTTTGTGTATCCTTCTTGCATGTATCCGGCTATGCTTCCGCCGAGGATTTTTCCATTCCCTTAGGCATCTCGAGGATACAACCATGGGGAGGATATGAGCGCCATGTGGCCCTGCAATGCACTCACGTTGCAAGATATAGGCATTAGGGACTGTGTGTGATGTAACTTACTACTGCCATCGGGCGATAAGTTCAGGGCTCGACACTTCAGATCCTGCAAATTTCTGACCGCTGGAGGGGAAGTGCCTCAGGAGGCGCCCCGTGAGCCTCTCAAGGAGAAATCCGTAGAGAAAATTCTTGTCCTCCTGGCCCCTCGAGGAGTAGGTCGTTTGTCTAGCATGGTGATTTTTGATTATTTGAAAGGCCAGGAACCATGGGTGAGGTAACTTACTGCCGAAATTGGACCGTAAGTTCAGAGCTCGATGTTTTAGGTCCTAGATATTTGGGTCGCCGGAGGGATTGAAGTGCCTCACGAGCTACCAGGAACCGTGGGTGAGGTGAATTACTGCCGGGGAACGGGCCGTAAGTTTAGAGCTCGACACTTTAGGTCCTGGAAATCTGGGCCACCGGAGGGAAGTGCCTCAAGAGCCACCAGGAACCGTGGGTGAGGTGACTTACAACCGAGGAACGGTCCGTAAGCTTAGAGATCGACACTTTAGGTCCTTGAAATCTAGGCCACCGAAGATAAGTGCCTCACGAGCCACCCCATAAGCCTCTCGAGGAGAGTGTCGTGGGGCCCGTGCTTTCCTGTGATACTCTCGAGGAGGGTATCGTCGGAATCACACGTTCTGGCGGATCTGCCCAAGGACGGCTGCATCCTGGTCATGTCGCGTATCTAGTGCTAACTCGTTTCATTTATACACCATGCAAGGGTCTTTGTTGGGCCGCGGGCCGATAAACAATTTTTTTATTTAACATGGTGCTCCCAAGATCCAGCTCAGGTAATAGGTCACGAGATTTACCACTAGACGCGTAGGTGCGGATTATCGATGTAGAGCGCTAGTTTATGTAGTGCCGATCGATCTCACGAACAGCTCCTCCGGATCCCAACGAATTCCTTCACCAGATCCGCCCTTTGTCTCTAGCACCGCACGTGCAACGCCTCTACCGGTATCCATACGTATAGGAAGGATCATGGGCAGGGGACTTCTAGATCCTATCTAACCCTATTTGGGAGTGGAGAAAGTGACAGCTAGGTCAGGGACTATCCCTTGTTGCTCCACTTATATACACACCTAGTTTGGCTCAACTCTTGAGGCCCATTTAGGATGTAACCCAACTACCACATGGATCTCATCCACATGGGCTCCTTACCCTTAAGTGTGTGACCCTATAGGTTCACGGACACATGGACACGACATGAGCTACTCCTCCAAGTATCATGTGATGGCTTTGAGTCACAATCACTCCCATGAACACTTGGTCTCAAGTCGATAGATGGTAGCAGCCTCTAGCAAGACGTGCCATCTCCCAAATGCTGTAAAGTCCAGAAGACAAACCTTCAATGTGACTTTCATCCAAGTCCCTTCGCCACACGATATACCTTGTTAATCTATAGGCGAGTTGTTCCAATCCCTTTAATAACTTAACCCTCTTCTTGTTCCATGATATACAATTCACTGGACTAACTCTTAGTCCGACTCCTCAGTTAACACTTAACTGAGTAGCGCATGGCCATGCTTCCGAATTATATCACACGAGAGGGCCAGAGATATCTCTCCATTACGGAGGGGCAAATCCCAACATGGTAAACCATGTCACGCAGCTTGATTCACAACCAACCCAAACTCTACCTTCATAACTGCCCGTTTACAGAACAACGTTTCATAGAACCTAAGTTGGCGATCCCCAACTCGAATCATGTGATCACCTCATGCCAAAGGATTCCATTGTATTAGACTGCAAATGACAACATGCTCGTTGCATATCAACTGTGTGTTTGTCTGACTTGCTAAAATCTTTAGCCAAGTCCATGCAAGTTGGAATAGCATCACCATGCCCATGACAAGTGGAACTGTGTCATCAAGCCAACTTCACATTATTCTAAGCTATGTGTCCACCACAACCTCAATGACTAAGGACATCTTGAAAGAACAACATGAATATATAGTTCCACAACCAAATCATGTATTCAATGATATATATCAAATGTTTACACACGAGACAACTTAATAACTTTATGAATACTTTGGGGCATATCATCAACCATGATTGCCTCTAGGGCATATTCCCAATAGTCTCCCACTTGCACTAGAGTCAATCATCCTGACATCACATGTCTAGGCATCTAATGCCCATTTATCTTATGTGCGCCTCATGCTTAGGAAATGGGAGTGGCTTTTTCAACGGATATGCAACATTTGCATCCGTTTGTATCTTGCATAACTTAATATCCCCTCGATCCACGAACTGGCGAATCAGGTGATATCGCATGAGTATATGTTTGTTCTTACGGTGTTTTCTAGGTTACTTGGGTTGTGCATTAGCACCATTGTTGTCACAATACACGTCTAACGGATTGGACAAGCCCTGAAACACAAAAAGATCCATGAGGAAATTCCTCATCCAAATAGCTTCATTTGCCGCCTCCGAGGCAGCAATATACTTAGCCTCTGTTGTATATGCTGAAACAGTCTCTTGCTTGGAACTCTTCCAGCTCACAACCCCTCCGTTTATAATAAACACGTATCCAGATTGCGAACGAGAATCATCTGAATCAGTGAGATAACTTGCATCTGTGTAACCCCCTACACTCAGTTCGTCCTCACCACCATACACTAGGAACACATCCTTAGTCCTTCTCAAGTACTTTAGGATGGTCTTAACCTCTGCATAGTGGATCTCTCTAGGGTCAGCCTGGTATCTGCTCACAACACTTAGAACATAGGAAACATCTGGCCTAGTACAAATCATGGCATACAAGATGGATCCGATTGTCGAAGCATACAAAATCTCACTCATCCGACTTCACTCATCAGCTATCGAAGGACACTGAGTCTTGCTTAGTTTTACACCATGGGACATCGGTAAGAACCCCTTCTTAGACAGTTCTATGTTGAACTTCTTCAACATCTTGTCCAAATATGTACTCTGACTCAATCCAATGAGCCATCTGGATCTATCTCTATAGATCCTGATTCCTAGAATATAAGTTTTCTCACCCAAGTGCTTCATTGAGAAACTCCTTTCCAATGACTCCTTTGTTTCTTACAACATCTAGACATCATTTCAATCAATAATATGTCATCCACATATAAGATTAGAAAGTTTAATTTTCTCCCACTAAACTTCTTGTATAAACAACAATCATGATCACTCTTGATGAAGCCAAACGATTTGACTACCTCATCAAAGCAAATGTTCCAAGTCCAAGATGCTTTCTTCAACCCATAAATGGAATTCTGAAGTTTGCATACCTTGTCAGCATTATCCAGATCGACAAAACCCTCGGGATGTATCATATACATGTTCTCGGTTAAATTTCCATTAAGGAAAGCCGTTTTGACATCCATATGCCATATCTCATAATCAAAATATGATGCTATAGCTAACATGATCTGAACTGACTTAAGCAGCACTACAGGTGAGAAGGTCTCATCATAGTCAACTCCTTGAACCTGCCGGAACCCCTTTGCGATAAGCCATGCTTTATAGACAAAAACAGTTCAATCCATATCATTTTTCCTCTTAAAGACCCATTTGCACTCGATAGGTCTTGCACCGTCAGGCAGATCAACCAAGTTCCAAACTTTATTTTCATCCATGGACTTTAACTCGGATCTCATGGCTCCAACCCATGATCCAGAATCATAACCCACCATCGCTTTCGAATAAGTTGCCAGTTCATCACTGTCTAACAGCAATACATCACGAACACTTCGCAATCTAGAAGATCTTCATGGTTCAGGTGTAGATGCCATCCTAGTCACCACGACCGGCTCAACCTCCAAGGCTTTTGCTGAGATGCTACTAGTCGATTCCTCTCGAAATTCTTTGAGCTGCACCGTGCTCCCACGGACTCCCCGACTGAGAAACTCTTTCTCAAGGAAGACACCGTTCCAAGCAACAAAAACTTTGCCCTCTTCTCGGTTGTAGAAGTAGTAACCCAAGGTTTCCCTTGGATACCCCACGAAAATATCCTTATCCGACTTGGCTATAAGCTTGTCCAACTGAAGTCGCTTGACAAATTCTTCACAACCCCAAATCTTAAGAAAAGACAAATATTGGCTTTCGGCCCATCCACATCTCATGCGGTGTCTTATCTACCAATTTAGATGGTACTTTGTTTAGTGTGAAAGCTGCAGTTTCTAGACAATAACCCCAAAATGATAAAGGAGATCTTTCTGACTCATCATTGATCATACCTTGTCCAACAAGGTCTGATTCCGCTGTTCCGAGACACTGTTCCTCTGTGGCATTCCCAACGGAGTGAGCTGAGGAACTATTCCACAACTCTTCAGATGGTTCTCAAACTCGTGGCTCATGTACTCACCTCCTTAGTCTGATCGAAGAAACTTTATTTTCTTGCCAAACTTGATTATGTACTTCATTATGGAATTCTTTTAACTTTTCAAAGGGTTCTGACTTATGTTTCATCAAGTAGATATATCCATACCTATTCAAATAATTAGTGAAGGTAATGAAGTACTCATAACCACCCCTGGCTATCGTGATCATTGGACCACATACATCACTATGTACTAGTCCCAACAAGTCCGACTCCCTTTCACAGCCCTTTGTAAAAGGTGTCTTGGTCATTTTGCCGAGTAGGAAAGATTCAGATGTCTCAAACGACTCCAAGTCGAACGAAGTTAGGAGCCCATCATCATGGAGCTTCTTCATACGTTTCCAACTTATATGACCAAGACGACAATGACAAAAATAAGACATATTCAGATCATTTGGCTTTAACCTTTTAACATTTATGTTATAGACTGACCAATCATCAAGATTCAAAACATATAACCCGTCCTGTACAGGTGGAAAGCCGTGAAACATATAATTCAAATATATAGAATAACCATTGTTCTTAATATTAGACTCAGAGCCTTGTCTCATCAAACATGAGGCATAAATGATGTTTAGACTAAGAACTGGAACATAATAATAATTATTTTCATCCTTCTAGCTTAGGCGGGAAGGGTCACCATATTCCCGCCATGAGGGCTTTGATCCGCCTTCTCTTCATGCGGCCATCGGCTAGCTATAGCGCTGAGGTGGTGGGTGGTTGTCCGTCTGCTTGGTGGCATCAACCTGGTCTCCTTGCACCAAAGTAGTAATGAAGGGTGCTTCCTCTACCCCGCATCACCCCCTCCCACCTTTAGATGGAGGGAGGAAGACAACATATCTCTTTCCCGAGGCAGACCAGTCATTGCTTGGACTGACTATTGGCGCTTCATCATGCAGGGCGCGCCCATTGCTAAGAATGCTTTCCATCATGAGGCCTCGAAGAGAGGCCCTCGCACCGTGGCGAGGTATATCTTGTCACTGCTGTAGCTCCGAGATCCTACTTCACTACTAGGAAAATGGCCATTGGTGGCGCCCATGAAAAGGGCATCCGTGGCGCACTTGCCGTGCACCACTAGCCTCGCGCTGCGGCTATCTCCTAGCCATGGCGCACTGCCTGGTGCACTACGGCTATGTCGAGATAGGCGTAGCGCACCTGCCAGTTTGCCACGGCCAGGAAGGCAGGTGCGCTATAGGTAAGATCTTCTATGGCGCACATTGCAGTGCACCACTAAGCTGCGCAGGTTCGCTTTAGTTGCAGTGCACCACTAAAGCTATGCCATGTGCGCCACGTGCGTTTTTTTAATTTCAGATCCAGATGGTATAAAATACAGATTATATACAATATTATAGACACATATACACACACATATATAAGATATACAGTTATATATATAAATACACAATTTGCAAAACAATATTGAAACAAATACATATAGATAAGTCTCATACATGAATACATAGTATAAGTTACATTGTTTCGATCAAGTTACAAAGTAGTTGGTGACATGCGAATACATGTGTCTCGAACAAGTTAGAGCTCGGAAGCTTGCCTAGACATCTAAACTATCTAGAAACAACCAAAGACGATAAGCATCACCGTGATGAAGGTGTAGGTCTTCATCCGGTTCCTCGACCTAACTCCCGCTAGATAGCGCGTGTATCTAACTTCCGCCTTCGCCATAGTGTTGTACCCTTTGTAGCTATTGCCGCTGAAACGGTGCACCTTTCTCTGGCAGTCTTCCCAATCGTCGTAGACTCCGGGAACCCGTCCCATGTACATGACGTACCACGTCATCTACAAGTTGACAATAATAATTAACCGGTGATTAAAAAAACATGTATAATTAAAGTCGCATATGAAGATACACTTACTCCCAACTCAAAAATACGAAAGTAACTCAAAAAGCATGCCTCAGGAATATGCTACGATGGAACTGTCCGCCAAGTAGGATGCACAACACCTAGACTTGTGCATAGCACAAGGAGGACAATCCCATCGTAGCACATTCATATATATAGTGTGCCACGACATTTCAATCATCGTCATTCTCAAAAAATACCAAAGTAACTCAAAAAACATGCCTCATATATAACTAGGTCGTTGGACACAGGAATATGCTACGGCGGAACAGTACGCCAAGTCGGATGCATAACACCTGAAATTGTGCATAGCACAAGGCGTACTATCCCGTCGCAGCACATTCACATATATAGTGTGCCACGACATGTTAATCATCGGCATTCTCGAAAAGACCAAAGTAAATCAAAAACAATGCCTCATATATAACTAGGTCGTTGGACATAGGAATATGCTATGATGGAACTGTAAGCCAAGTAGGATGCACAACATCTGGACTTGTGCATAACACAAGGCTTACAATCTCATCACAGCACATTCACATATATAGTGTGTCACGACATTTCAATCATCGGCATTATTCTCGAAAAAGACCAAAGTAACTCGAAAAGAATGCCTCATATATATATATACATAGGTCGTTGGACACAGGAATATGCTACGACGGAACAGTCAGCCAAGTAGAATGCACAACACCTGGACTTATGCATATCACAAGGCTACCTATCCCGTCGTAGCACATTCACATATATAGTGTGCCACGACATTTCAATCATCGTCATTAGTCTCGAAAAAGACCAAAGTAACTTAAAAAGAATGCCTCATATATATATACATAGGTCATTGGACACAGGAATATGCTATGACGGAACCGTCCGCCAAGTAGGATGCACAAGACCTGGACTTGTGCATATCACAAGGCTCACAATCCCGTCGTAGCACATTCATATATATAGTGTCCCACGACAATTCAATCATCGGCATTCTCGAAAAAAGACTAATAAAGTAAGGAAAAAAGAAGGACCAAAGTGAGCAAAGGACCAAAGACTAAGCAAAAAAACCAAGCATTGATTCATATATAATAATAATAAGCAAAAGAAGTAAGCGATGATTCATAAACCTAATAAGATAAGTAGTAGCATGTAAACTTGTCCACACACACACAAAGGTCATCTATAGTTTGGAACTACAACTAGGCCAACATCAAGCCTTCTGGCTCGACTCAGGAAACGGGAGGACGCCTTATCTCGTCATGAACTTCCTATAGTCACCCTGTATCTCTAGGCGATCTTCTATGTCATGGTTATTCGGGATATTTCCTCCATAGAAGATCCCCCCCCCCCGAAGTCATGACATCAGGAAAGATGATTTCCCCAAAATGCTGCTGGATGCGATACATCTCTTGTCTAATATCTGAATCAGCGATCTTGGCCTTGGCTTCGGCCCACTGTTTGAGATGATCTGGCAGCCCTCATGTGATAGAGTGCATAGTAGGCTTCCTTCTTACTTCCTTCTGGCTGCTTCACGCAGGGGAACTCCGTTACGTGGTTGAAGACGTGCCTACCGAACTTGACCTTCATACGCACAAAGGTGGTGCCTGCCGTCGAGGCATAGCCAGTGAGAGCATCATCCATAACTTCCTTGATCTTGTCGTACTTTTTCTTCTTTTCTAGACTCCCCGAGTTGAAATACGTGTGACATGGATATGACCTATGGGTACCCGATGTTAGCCTACCTGGTCCAGCACGACGGAAGGCCCCCTCGACGACCTACCAGGGTCCATGACGCCTATGACGTTTCGGCTGCTATGAAGCCCATATGAACACGGACTCTCCAAGCGCACAAGACAAGGAAATCTCAAGACTAGAGTTTGAATACAACTTGTAACCAACTCGTATCGGTACACGAGACCTATCCTCCCCGTATATAAAGGCTAGGAGGGTCCAACGAGGAGGACACGCACGATACAATAGAGTAGACCACAATAGATCTACAGATCTAGATCCTTTTTCACCGCATACACACCTCCATGCCAGATTACATCTGCGTACCCCTGTAACTTTCGGTTCCGCCATAATCAAGAGCAGACAAGCAGGAATAGGGTTTTCCCTCCGGGGGCCTGAACCTGGGTAAATCTCGTGTCCCCTGGTTGCTTGTCTGTTAACCGTTCTGTGATCTCCATCACCCCCATCTTCTCCAAAACCCAAGCTCATAACAATGGGCATTGACGAGATCGAACCTCATCAATTGACGCCGTTTGTGGGAAATGGAGGCGTTGATCGTACGGTCGCGACGGTCCCATCCACTGCAATCTACGATTTGTCGGCTACTAGAAACAGATCTAATTTGGTTCCCTTGTCATCAAAATTGGCTAGATCAGATCAGATTCGGTCGATGCATCTGCGTCCACGTCCGTGCACTCAGCTTCGTCGTCAACAAATTCAACCGCAGCCTTTTGTCACCCAGGGCATTGCCGTGGTCTACTCTGTCTTCATCAATGCCTACTGTGCAAACTCAGCAATCCTCTATGACACCTGATCTCTGACAGTTTTGGAAGCGCATGCTTGCAGCATAGCCGGTGACGCCAGGTTTACCACAGACGTATTATTTTTCACGAGCGGCAACGATCGATATGATTCAGCAAGTACGAAGACGGAAGAGATCCAAATCGGATCAAGCCTTGGTAGGCGTCGCATCTAGTGCCTCACGAAGATAGAGATTTATTGGGCTACGTGTATAATTTGGATATGAAGCAAATTGTCCATGCAAACTAGAGAGCCCCACGTCACGTGTCAAGATTCTGCATGCAAACCTGAAAGATTTTTATGAAGCAAACATGGCACGACCAAGACGGCCATGCACTGGTCATTTAGCATGCATGCAAACTGATTTTGCTTCCTACCACCACTCGCATGCACAAGGTTGTTCGAGAAAGAACCCTAGTAGAGTAGTTAGAAGATTATTAAATACATACCAGCCGAAAAAAGTACACCTACGATACGAGATGAGATCAAGACAAAAAGGAGCCAGGCCTCGGCGAGTCCGTGTTCGCATCACATCAGAGACAACCTTTCTCACGCGAAGATCTATCATCTTGACATGGACACACGACGACTTCATCGGGACAAACTCCAACCGTGATTGAACTCCATCCGACCGATCGGTCGCACTGACTTCCATGACCACGAACCGCTGGTCGCACCGGCTCCCGCGACTCCATCAACCTGGACTACACATCCGCTGCATCGAGTGCGCCTACCGCGCTGAATCTACACTTGGGGTTGCGTCGACTCTGCCGTGCGACCCGCTCCGGTCTGTGACTCGGGGGCTCCCTCCACTTCAGCGACCACTACGGTCTTTGTCTTTAGTGACCTTTTGCGGTCTTTGGCTCCGATGATCCGGAGGCTCCTTCGTCTCCAGCGACCGCTGCGATCTTCGACTTCAACGACTCGGGGGCTTGGAGGCTCCCTCGGCATCGGCGACCCGATGTGGCTTTCGGCTGCGGTGACCCGATATATCCTTCGGATACGGCGACCCGCTACAATCTTTGACTGCGGTAACCCGCACAATCTTCAACTTCAACGACCACGAGCCGGTGGTCACATCGGCTCCCGTGATACGGTGACCGCGTCAACTTCGCCAGGGCAACCAACAAAGCTAAGTTTCCCTCTACTTAGAGATGATTTCCTTTTTAACTCGCACTCAAAACACTCGGGGGTTGCGCCCTCTTTGAGTAACCTAATATGCCATCGACTCCACACACTTGAGTACCTCATACGCGATAGCCCGAGTAGATGATTCTGCCTCACCGTCGAATCCTTGAACTCCGAGTGCCTCGGCAAGGTACTGAGACTAAGGGTAATCAGGCTAACGAAAAGGCCTAGCTTACGGCAAAAGTGTCGACTCGATCAGCACCAGAATCTTACTGTACAATCCAAAAGGCAAATATTCTTTACAAGATATAAGAATTATTTATGTTTTTTACAGCCTACAAGGTCGTCGACTGTCTCAAATTATTCTATCGGGTCCTCCAACAGGAGTCGACAAAATAACTGGATACGCCATAAAGCTTAAGACCCGAGTCAAGTCACTCCTCGGATGGTTGCATATCTTGATGCTATAAAGACGCGACGCTGTCCATGTACCCGACAGACGCGACACTGGTCGCGCACCCGATAGAAGCAACGGCGTCGACTTCATCCGGAACGTCGAGTCCGTCTGGTGGTTTCTCCTTGCATGAGTCTCCACTGGAGTCTGCGACTCACTAGACACTCGGGGGCTACTGCTATCAGGAGCGCTGGTCGTGCGCTCGATGTACTTACGGGTTAGCGGTACTCCCACGAGATTGTCGACTACAACTGCACGATACAAGACTTGAGTATATGCCCGAGTCTACAACTCCGCCAGACACTCGAGGGCTACTCCAAACTGGAGCGCTGGTCGTGCACACAGAAGATCTTCGAGTGGCACACTTCGATTCCTCACTCGAATCAACGATTCAAATGAGGACTCGGGGGCTACTCCCATAGGGAGCACTGGTCGCGCATTCGAAAAATGAAGGAATTCAGGGCATCTGCAAGGTCATCCGAAGAAATTCCGGATCATCGCATTGTGCAACTAACGACTATAAGTCTCTACTCGAGTCTACAACTCGAACATACACTCGAGGGCTACTCCAATAGGGAGCGCTGGTCCCGCACCCTATAGTCCATTGTGTTGACTACGTCCATAATGCTGACTCCTTTACAATAACCGAACAAGTTCAGCTGGCCCGACAAACTTTTGGGTGAAGTGTTTCACACTCGACACAACTTTCGACTCCGACATCCAAATGCAAGGTTCAAGACAACTAAGTGTCCACCTGAATCTAAGTTTCGGATGGACACTCGGGGGCTACTGGCATGGATATGCCCTACGGGTACCCGATGTTAGCCTACCTGGTCCAGCACGACGGAAGGCCTACTCGACGAACTACCAGGGTCCATGACACCTGTGACGTTTCGGCTGCTATGAAGCCCATATGAACACATACTCCCCAAGCGCACAAGACAAGGAAATCTCAAGACTAGAGTTTGAATACAACTTGTAACCAACTCGTATCGGTACCCGAGACCTAGCCTCCCCATATATAAAGGCTAGGAGGGTCCAACGAGGAGGACACGCACGATACAATAGACTAGACCACAACAGATCTACAGATCTAGATCCTTTTTCACCGCATACACACCCGCGCGCCAGATTACATATACGCACCCCTGTAACCTTCGGTTCTGCCATAATCAAGAGCAGACAAGCAGGAGTAGGGTTTTCCCTCCGGGGGCCTGAACCTGGGTAAATCTCGTATCCCTGGTTGCTTGTCTGTTAACCGTTCTGTGATCTCCATCACCCCCATCTTCTCCAAAACCCAAGCTCATAACAATGGGTATTGACGAGATCGAACCTCATCAACATGGCATGCGAATGTTTCAGCGATAAGGAGATGAGCGTGCAGTGTTCATCTCTGCGCAAAAAAAATCAAATGGAATGTGTTAGAAAAAGAATGATGATAATCTAATAAAGCCAATCGATGGTGGCGAGTGAATAATGACTTACTCGGGAAAGTAAGGCACGAGAATGTATTCCTTTGTCTTGTTCGCCACGAAGATTCTTTTTAGGTACGAGGCCACGATACGTCGTTCATCGGCGCTTCCCAATCAACCGTCATGCATGTAGTAGGGGTCCACTATACCGATGCCCGGTGTGTTCTCTCTAATGATCTGCATGGCTAGGCTGAGAGAAAACAGGCGGACCATGGTATAGTGCAGCGGGTATAGGTGGAACATATTGAAGATGTTGTCAAACCGCAGGAAGAACAGATCCATGGGGCATTGTCGACGAAGCCCAAGCGTGGTGGCACCTTAACCATGAATACCGGGTGCGAGGGATCTTTCTCCGCTAGAAGGCGTCTCTCTACCGTCAGCACACCGTCATGCACACACTTTAGTTCCAAACTGGCGAGCCTCCGCCAATTCTTAGGTAGCATGGGATCACCCACCACATGAATCCTCCACATAATACCCTCGGGTCTTGGTGGCCCATCCCAAAACCTGATCGGATTCGTAGTTGATGCCACCGGCTGGCTCGAGCTACTAGATTTTCTTTTCCTGGCCTTTTTTCCTTTTTGTGAGCGGGCAGGCACCGCAATCTGAGCACCAGCCTCCCTATGTAGTGTGTTAGGGGTTAGAATAAATGGCCGGTTGGTTGTATCAGCTGGCTCGGTGAAGGCGCAAGCTGGAGGCATCTCCTGAGAACCAAACAGACGCTTGGTGATAGTGGGTTTCTCTATGGGGCCACCAGCTGGGTCTTTGTTGCTAAACTGAGTGTTGAAGAAGTGATCATTCCAGTCTTCGTCGTCCTCGGCCGGATCCTGCGCCATGTGCGTATCATCAACATGATCATCCTACCCACCGCATGGAGGTGATGACAAGGGCGGTAAGGGGGCCTTGCCACCGCTCGTCGCTGGCATGACAGACAGTTCTGTTGTCTGTGGCGTGATGGCCCCCGCCGTCCCCAAACGGATCATGCTCTTTGGCCATTGCAATAATAAGCCGAAGCAACTTCTAAGGACAGCCGGCTCTTCTTCATACGCTTCTGGGGGTTGAATGGGAGGTTCCAGGTTGTCGCAACCCCTTAGCACCCGACTAATTTTAACCCTGTGCACGCTATCTGGCATCGGCCTTGAGTGGAACGTGTGCTGCAAGGGTTGAACGATGGTACCCTTGGCAACATCCCTCAGCTCATTGTTCACATAGCATAAGAGAGTGCAAGGAACATCCGTCTGTGGAAAACATGTATGGCATCGTCAAAGAGATGCCATAAGAGTAATAGATGGTGTGAAAGGCAGTAAAGCAATTTGTTTACCGTGATGGCGTCGAGATCGGCTAATGTCGAGGCACCGCATACGACAACGGGCGTGCAAGAGACGGAGGGGCTTCTTGATGGCGCGGTGCCGGCCGCCGGTGTATTATCCCTACCGGGTGCTTGGAGCTCCGGTGCCGCCACGACGATGGCAGGTGGGGTCACCAACATGTCCGGCGTCGCGGTGATAGTAGGAGGAGTCACCAACACGTCCGGTGCCGCGGTGCTAGCGGGCGGAGTCACGGACACATAATTTGCCTGATTCGTCAACGCCGCGTTGTTCGAGTAGCTGCTGATCATGCTTGGAATCGGGCATGTCCCTTGTTGACCACCCGCACTCCAGTTCGCTATTGACTCCACCAAGGTAGGCAGGATGGACGTGAGGGTGATTGCCAGGTTGTCTTGGACGATCTGCGGAATCCGCGCCACTTGTTCCTTAAGTTCTTGAACCTCGCGGTTTTTCTCGCTCCTTCTCGATGGGGCCACACGCGTCCTCGGCGATGGACCAAAATGATCCACCCAATTCTTACCCCCGAGGCCAGCCAGACGGCCAGCCAACGACGGCTTCTTCGTAACCGGCTCTATTTTCTTGGCCCGGTTCATTGCCCTGTTAAAAGGGTTATCCCACCGGGTGGCCGCCGTCGACCCCTGGGATTAGGAACCCTGGGATCCATGACTAGCAACAATTTACTCCTCCTGCAGAAGAAGTAACAGTGAACCATTTAGAAACCAGACTTCATCGATTAGAATGCAATCAAGTTGATCCACGGTAATTAAATTACTTACCACAATTTCCTCGAATTCCTTCACCATAGGATCCGCGGTGAGTTGTTTGGTTTTTGGGTCCATATGGTAACGGCCCTGATGAAGTTTCAAAGTTGTCCCTTTTGGAATTTCGCAAAGGGGTTATCTATCCCCTTAGCTATATACTCTGCGTCCTCCTTATCCCATTTGGGCTCCGCGGTTCTATATCCACCAGATCCAAGATGGTGGTGACCTATACTCATCGCCTGCAGCACCTTTCCCCGATTACTCTTGGCCAGGGCTCTTTCCGATTCGCACCTCTCCTTGAACTCCCAGAACTGATCTTCGGTGATCTGCGGGTCAATCTTCTGGATCTCCTCGAGACTTTTGCCTTCTTTATAGATCTTCTTTATCCGGGTTCTCCAGCTGGCCAGGGCGATGCTCATCTTTGTGAGGGCGGATTTGTTTACTTCATTCCCATGATAATTTGTGTTCCGATACTCAGCGGGGAACTTGTATCTTGCGTGTAGCTTCTCGAAGAGGAGTGTGTGCAAGTGGCCATTATCTTTATGCCAGAGATTCTCGGTGTTAATCGAGATGGTTGTCCGGGTGATCGCCGCCACTTCCCACCGTACCCTCTGACGACAAGTTCGGGCTCCAAAGGAACCCCTGTTGGGCTCACTTCGGTAATTTCCTCTCTGACGGTGCCGACCATGTTCGGGCACCATTCCTTCTGCTTCTTCTTATTCTTAGAAGGATTGCTACCACTCCCTATGCCCTCGCCGCCATCAGTGGTTTCATCATCCGCCGTTCCTTCAGCTTCTTCCTCTGCATCTTCCATCTCATCTTCCTCGCTCTCTGAAGGATGGTATTCTTCATCGTCTTCTAGCCGCTGGGCCGCCTCCTGGAATGTCAATTGTTTATTCGGAGGTCCGAGTTCTCCTTCAGCGTTGATGCGCTTAGAACAACCAGCCTCGTCGTTGTCACACATCTTTGCACTACTAAAAAACAAATAATTGGTTAGTAATAAAGTGCACGGAAAAATACAGCATGACCTTTGCTAATTTTCTTAAACTAGGAGTGCCCGATTTCTATCGAAACGGAAGTTAATCAACATTCCGGCAAAAATCGGGACTCATTTCATACAAGAACCTGCATACAGATCGTACACCTACATCATGGACTTGCCATTTCAAAACTGATATGCTGCATAGGAGATTCACAGCAGTAAAAAAAGCAATGTATACATAGCTACAACAATAACAACAACACTGCACAACAATAACAACAGCATACACAACAATAACAGCAGTATAAGAACTAAAATGTTGGATAAGAACTAAGTGAGTATCCAGTTCTTGCAGAAGCTATTGTCGAAAAACTATTGTCAAGTACTCTAAATTACAGAAACAAGAGGAATCAACAAAGATGATAGACATATTAGGTAGTACAGCAGATTCATGAACTATACACGAACTACATGTGCAAAAAGACTCGGGAACATTTGAAACTTTTAACATAGTGTACAAAAACCATAGTAAGTGCAGGTGCAAACAGATTCAGGAAACCATCACATATAAACATGTCCAAACTAGTATTAATATACAACTAGAAACTAGTATAAAATAAGCAAGTGCAGACTATCTATGGTCAATATCAAGTAAATAACCACAATTGGAACTAAACTACTCCAAACTAGTATAAGTATACATCTAGCTGTTTCAGTATAAGGACTGGGCATTGATGAATAACAGTCAATATTAAATACTATTGGTCAAGACAAAGAACGGAAACAACAATATTTATTAAGGATAATAATTAAGTGAGTATCCAGTTCATGCAGAAGTTATTGTCGAAGCTATTGGCAAGCACTCTAAAACATCATATATCAACTCAGATGACAAGCATGTGATGTACTACAAAAATACGGTATGAGCAGCAATATGAAACTTAGCAATATTTATCTTCTTAACATGTGGAAAGTGACTTACCAACAAATCAAAACCTAGACAAAGAACCCCCGGTCAACATCTAATCCTTCTTGTCCCAAAGGAGCAACATGGCCAACGTTATGGCTAACAATCTGTCACTGAATTCACTACTCTGCTTCTAACAATCTACTGCTCGAACCCTAATAATCTGTCGCTACTCTGCTGCTAACAATCTATCACTACTCTAAATTTGCTGCTAACAATCTGTCACTACTCCGAATCTGCTGCTAAAATAGAGATAAATCTGAATTTGCTAAAGTGGCATATATCTGAGTGTGATCACAAATTTTTCTACACTAAATATGAATTTGCTAAAGTGTGATCACAAACAGAGCTAAATCTGAATTTGCTAAAGTGAATCTGCTGCTAAAACAGAGCTAAATCTGAATTTGCTAAAGTGCCATATATCTACACTAAACATTAACCGAACTAATAAGAACAGAGAATTAGACAGAGGCAGCTCCGTTACAACCTCAGCATCACTCATACTACAGGGTGGCAATCATAGCGATGCTGAGGAGGAATACTAAAGGCTAATATGTACACTAGCTAGGGAAAACAGAGAGGAGATGGAGCGCATGATGAAATTTTCTCAGTAATTTTGCTGGGTACGGCTCATCAAGCTCAAGTGCACAGCAAGAACATCCTGGCATGGCGGATATACATCAACAGCTAACCCTAGCTAACGTCACTGCTAACCCGCGTGGGAGAGAGGGAGAGAGGGGAGGGGCTAACCTCTGAGACGAGGACGACATTCGCGGGCGGATGATGACGAGCGAACGACGGTGGGCGGACGACGGCCTCCTCCTCCTCCTCGGACACGGGCAACCTCCTCCTCCTTCTCGGACACGCGCGCGTGCCTCCTCCTCAGACGCGGGCGGGGTCCTCCTCCATGGCCTCCTCCTCGAGCGGTGGCTGCTGGGGGGGATCGAGCGCGTCGGCGTCGGCTGGCGGATCAAGGGGAGCGGCGGCAGTGGGGATCGATTGGGCTCGGGCTGGGAGAGATGGGGATGTGTGAGATGGGGATGAGATGGGGATCGATGACGTGGATAAAACCCAGATAGGCGTAGCACACTATGCCAGAGTAAACTACGGATATCTGTAGCGCACTCGGGCTAGTGCGCTACCCCTATTGGGTTCTAACCACTGTATAACAACACTGCAGCACTCCTTCTAACAACTACACTTGCCTATCCCACTGGTTCTTCCCACTTCTCCATTCTAAACTTGTGAGCACCCAGGTTCGAATCCTGGTGCCCCCATTTTTATTTTTATTTTAAAAATACTTTTAAATGTTTCAAAAAATGCCCAAAAGTGGTGATATATGCCATAAAAGTATTGTTTTGTTTTAAAATACTTTTAAATATTCCAAAATGCCCAAAAGTGATAATATATGTCATAAAAGTGGTACAAATATGATTCAAAGTATAACTAAATTTCATAATAATTTTTCCATGAATATTACAATCTTTTTTGACCACGCGTTTGACAATATTTTTTGAGCTAGCGTTTTACAATCTTTTTTCCCTTCTTTGTCGTGGTTGAATAATTTAACCCCGACACTTTAATGTTTCTTCTTTCGAACGCGCTACCTTTTTTGGTTAGGGTTGTCCTTTTTCTTCTTGTGATGTATGTTGCTGCATCGTAATCATCGTCATCTTCAATCTTTGGATCGCCGCACTAGTCGAAGTCTTGCTCGTTGGCGACTCCATCCATTCCGATGATGTTTTTTTTCCTCTCCTCACGACAACACGACTAGGCTTTGTCGGGTCGGTAATGAAAAACATTGGTCCACTTTGGTAGCCATTACCCATGGTTCATTTTTCTTGGCCTCGTTCGCACCTGCGGCCTTGGATTTGGCTGCTTCGGGTATAACCATGGTTGTGAAATACCGGTCTTCTCTTTCGACGCTCTTTTCCCATCTGACACGAAACATCGGCACCTTTTCTCCATAGTAGTCGTGTTCGAGATATGCCCTAGAGGCAATAATAAATGTAGTTATTATTATATCTTTGTGTTTATGATAAATGTTTACATTCATGCTATAACAGTATTAACAAGGAAACATTAATACTTGTGTGATTTGTAAACTAAATTAGAGTCTCTAGTAAAGCCTCTTCATAATACTAGCTTGTTGGTTAATAGATGATTGCGGTTTCCCTATCATGAACATTGAGATGTTATTAACAACAAGATCATATCATTAGGAGAATGGTATATACTCCTATAGATAAGCGTAGCATAAAGATCAAGTCATTTTAATAGTTCAATTGCTATAAGCTTTCTGATACATAGTAAACTAATTCCTTCGACCATGAGATCATGCTTATCACCATCACCGGAAGGATGCTTTGATGACATCAAACACCACACCGTAACTGGGTGGCTATAAAGGTGGCATTGAGTGTTCGGAAAGTATGGGTTGAGACACATGGATCAAGAGTGGGATTTGTCCATCCATGTGACGGATAGATATGCTCTAGGCCCTCTCGATGGAATGTCATCCAATTAGCTTGCAAGCATGTGACTGGCTCACAAGGGATCACATATCACGGGAACGAGAAAAGAGTACTTATCGGTAACGAGGTTGAACTAGGTATGCAGAGATACCGATGGTCAAAACCTCGGATAAGTAAACTATCGTGAGACAAAGGGAAATTGGTATCGTATGTAAGTGGTTCATTCGATCGCAAAGTAATCGTAGAAATATGTGGGATCCATATGAATTTCCAGATTCCTCTATTGGTTATTGTTCGGAGAAGTGTCTTGATCATGTCCGCATAATTCACGAACCGTAGGGAGACACACTTAAGGATTCAATGTTGTTGAGTATTTATGGAATGATGAGTAAGAGACCGAATGTTGTTCGGAGTCTCGGATGGGATCCGGGATATCACGAGGAGATCCGGAGAATAAGATTCATATAAGGAAAGTCCTGTTTCGGAGTTGGGGAATGATTCCGGTGTTTTCATCGGGAATGTTCTAGAAGGTTCCGGAAGGTCCGGCACTCTGGAGGGGAAGGGTACATGAATGTGTCATGAAAATGCGGAATGGTTGCATCATGTACTAGGTATCATGGCTGAGCAAAATAAAGGGATAAATCAAATCCTAGTTTGAAAAGTTAAACGCCAATTTTTAAAGTCAAACGACAGTTTTGCTTGGTGGAGGGAGAGTAGGAAACCTACTTGGGGAGGAGTTCCTCTCCCTCCACCCGCCGGCCAATTTGGGGAGGACTCCCTCCCCTTCGCTGGCGCCCTCCCACCTATAAAAGAAGGGGTAGGGGTGCCCCCTCTAGCCTACACCTCTCTCCACCAAAACCCTAGCCCTAGCCGCCGGCCACCACAAGTCGCCGCCGCCCTAGGGTTTTCCCTGTGAGATCTCCCCTCTACTTGGTGCCTCTAAACCCTAGATCGCCAAGGCCTCTCTCATAGTCCACCATACTCGCTCCGGCTTAAGGCGGCCTCGAGATCTCCCTCTACTTACGGTACCACGAGTCGTCTTCGGAATCACAAGGAGAGTGCTACAATCTCCGCTGCCTGCTGGAACAAGGGAGAGGAATGTCTTCGTCGAGTACCGAACGTCTGACCGACTGTGGAAGCGCTGCCAGAACGCAGCGCCGGAAGGATTGTTTACACGATCTTGAGATCGGCAAGAGTACGACTACATCACCCATGAGAATCTGCTCTCGTTAAACACTTTGGAATCTTCGAGGGTGAGTTCCTCTATCGACTCGTTGCTAAAATCTAGTAGATAGATCTTGGCTTGTTTGTTTGCATGCGATAGAATTTTTTTGTTTTCCATGCTACGAACCCCTACAAGTCGAGCTCCCGATCTTTACGCCTGAGTTCTGATAATCACGTTGTCATCGGTGTAGAATTCCGACGTTACGCCTGAGTTCTGATAATCACACTTGTTGTGCTTTTCCTCCATGTAGAATGTGTAGCCGTGATATCATACGCCTGATAGGTCACCAAGTTTTGCATGGGTCCCTGCGACAAGGTGAATATGATCTTTGCTGTGTCATAAGAATGCGATCGGGGGGTATTATCAAGGAGCGTCTGCCTAAACCAACGCGTGAAATCTGAGTTGTGCTCTTTGATTATTTCTCCCTGCATCCTCTGTATGCCCCGGTCACTGTACTTCTTCTCGATTAACCTTTTGTGCTTCTATACCCAAGGATCGACCAGTTCTAAATGCTATAGCGCGACGAGGTTTGCTTGATCAAAGTCTGCGCGTCGACAATCGAAGTCTACATGCAGTACGCGACGACCCTCTCGGTGACCAGATCCGTCGAGCTTGCCAAGGTGCCTGTTGACGGGAAGACCGACAGGGTTCTCGATGTCTAGATAGTTCGTGCAGAAAGAGATGCACTCTTTGGCCAGAAAGCCCTTGGCTATGCTTCCATCTGGACGAGACCTGCTGCGAACGTATCCTTTGATGTGTCCGTTCATCCTTTCGAATGCCATCATGATGTGGAGGAACATTGACCCGAGTTGGACGATGTCCTCCACAACATGGACCAGCAGATGCACCATAATGTCGAAGAATGCAGGCAGGAAGTAGACCTCAAGCTCGCATAGTATCACCACGATCTCCTCCTGTAGCCTCCCGATATGATTCACGCCAATCGACTTCCTAGAGATGACGTCAAAAAACTTGCAGAGGCCAAACAACGTTTCACGGACGTGCTCGTCCATTATCCCTCTTAGTGCAACCGGAAGTACCTACGTCATTAGCACGGCACAGTCGTGAGACTTCATGCCACTGAATCTCTGCTTCGCCTCGCCTAGGTATCTTCTTATCTTGCCATCATAGTCGTAAGGAAATTTGACTCCTAGAAGGCACTTGAAAAAATGTTTGATCTCATCCTGGCTTAGAGTGAAGCAAGAAGGAGGGCAGTAATATTCGTTCTTCTTGAACTTTTTACCCTTCCGATGACCTTGTGTCGTCTCCGACTCATGATCATCGTCATCTTCCTGATCATCAGGAGTAGTGCGTCCTCCATGAAGCTCCTTCCGGATGCCCATGAATATCAGGTCGTGCCTTGCTTTCAGACCATCTTTCGTCCTATCTGGCATATTGATTATCGTGGCGACTAGACTCTCGTGCACGTTTTTCGTGATATGCATGATGTCAAGGCTATGAGGCGTGCGGAGAAACTTCCAGTATGGCAACTCCCAAAAAACAGACCTTGTTTTTCATACCTTCAGCAGCGGCTTGTCTTGCTGCCTATTTCGCTTATTTCCAGACATAGGACAATCTTTCCAGTTTTTTAGCAATTCTTCCACTTCTTCGCTGCTCCTCCGCTCTGGGATTCCTCAGGTTTCGGATTTTCCTTCAAACAGGTCTCCATGTTTTCTCCATTGATCATTCTTGCCGAGCCACCTCCGGTGCGCCATGAACACGGTTTTCGAAGACCCTGGATCTTTCTCTAGTTGGAGATAGCTTGTGTTATCCATGCACATAACGCATGCGGAGAATCCTTGGATAACCTGCCCTGAGATATACCCGCAACCTGGATAGTCTTGCACCGTAGTGACCAACACGGCTCTCATAGTGAAATAATCTTGTGCGACGGCGTCATAAGTATTGGCTCCAGATTCCCATAACGTGGCTAGCTCCTCTTTCAACAGCCCGAGATACAGATTGATGTTGGTACCAGATTGTTTCGGCCCTTGAATTAGCATACTCATTTGTATGTACTTCTTCTTCATGCACATCCATGGAGGGAGGTTGTACATTGATACAAACACGGGACAAGTGTTGTGCGTGCTGCTCTGGCTACCGAATGGATTGAGTCCATCAGTGCTTGCACCAAGCCGGATGTTCCTCGAATCTCCACCGAATTCTGGGAATTCGAGGTCCAATGCTTTCCACTGGCTAGCATCTGAAGGGTGCATCAGCAGCTCGTCCTTTTCGGGGTCATCTTCATCTTCGGGCTTCTTCATTTCCGCATGCCATCGCATGATCTTCGCTTCCTTAGGGTCCTCGAAATAGCGCTGCAGACGAGGAGTGATAGGAAAGTACCATGCCACTTTTCGAGGTGCTTTCTTCCCATTCTTGTATCGACTCACGCCGCACACCAAACATGTGGTTTTCACTGCGTCCTCGCCCCGATAAATGATCCAATCGTTGATGCATACGTGGTATCTAACGTACGGTAGATCGAGAGGATAGACGATTTTCTTGGCATCCTCGATACTAGTTGGACACGTGTTCCCTTCCGGGAGACGATCGTGCTAGAATGCCATCATATCGTCGAAGCTTGCGTCGCTCAATTTGTGTTTTTCCTTCATCTCCATAGCCTTGAGCGTTACATTCAACCGGGTATCATCGGGCATGCATCCTTCATACAATGGAGTAACCGCGTCTTTCTCAAGTTGCGCAAGCTTGGCTTTCTCTCTAGCGGCAGCCCTGGTGTTACTCGTCAGCTTGAGAAGCAGCTCTTGCACATAAGGGTCCCGCACCCAGCCTGACGTTGTTTGATCGTCGTCTGCTCCTCCGGCATCTAGATCATCATCATCCCGGTCTGCTTCTGTAGCTTCACCATCTCCAGGAGACTCTTCATCATCTCGCCCGTCCTTGCCATGATGATCATCGTCATGTTGCCCACCTTCACCGTCTCCATCGTCTTCTTCATCGCTTATCCAACGAGTGTATCCATCCATGAAACCATGGCGGAGCAGGTGCGCCTGCAATTTCCCGGAATCTGGGTCGATCAACCAGTTGAGTTTGCATCTTCTACATGGACATCTTATCTCCGTCTTGTTATTTCGTATCATGTCGACCGTCTCACATTTCAAAAATCTAGCCATAATGCCTTTGGTCATTATGAGGACCATTTTTGCCTCCACAGTGTACACGGTACAATTAGAAGTTTATTAGAACCACATAATCAATGCATGCATGCAATGGTCGATAGAAAATTTCGGCATGACCTATCCTAAAATAAGGACCTTTGCGAAATGCTAAAGTCTTGCCAAAATGTAAACGAATCAACATTTTGGCAAAACAAATGGCAACTCATTCACACACAAACACAAGAGAGAGACCGATCCATACACATGAACATATCATGTCCATACACACATGCATGAGCATCTCGATCCTCTCCATATACACACATGAGCATCGATCCTCTCCATAATACACACACATGAGCATCGATCCTCTCCATACAAACATGAGCATTGATCATCGACATACATATGAGCATATCATCCATATACACATGAACACATCCTTACATGGACAACTTACCGAGATGAGAGACCGATCGTGAGAGAAGATGGAAAGGAGGTGCGCGCGAGACCGGAGAGCTTCCTCTATTATGTATGTAACATCCAAGGCAAGTTCTACATCCTAAAAAGGTGAATGAGTGGAGAAATTGAGGTGGGAAGGAGAAGGATCCCAACTAGATCTAAGGAGGAAGAAGGAGGGGAAAGTGAAGTGTGGGTGGTGGATGATCACATGTGCATAAAGTGGAGCTACCAAAAAAAATTGTCGACACATTTGTGGCGCACATGGTCCTAGTGCGCCACAAGCATTAAAAGAAACCGTGGTGTACATGCCACAGTGCACCACAAATGTGTTTCCCCATTTAAGGAGAAGAGGAGGCTTCACATAGGCGTAGCGCACATGCCACATGTCCGCTACGGCTATCCTAAACAACTGTAGCGCACTTACACCATGTGCGCTACGGGTATGTGGCATGTGGCTGGTAGGCCCCTGGCCCACACACACCTGTTGCCCACATACCACATGTGCGCCACAGTTGTTCTAGTTACTAGTAGGACACTGCCCACAGGTGAGCCACGCCTATTTTAGCCGTGGGGCACTTCAACCATGTGAGCCACGGATGTGTTGATTACCTATAGCCCTTTTCCTAGTAGTGCTTCCCTCCCGAGGATCGCACTCCTCGCGAGTCCTCTAGAGGTCATGTCCGGTGGGTCTAGCGATTTGGCAGGACGGGGTACCCCCATTGCCAATAGTCCGACATCAGTAGCTTCTTCCTTTTTTCCCGAGACGTGACTTTTGGTCGTTGTTCTTTTCTTGTTTACCTGTTCCACTGTTTCGTTTGGGGAATTATTAGGGATTGGTTGCAAATTCTTTTCTAAATATTTTTTATTTTATTTTTTCTTTTCATTTTTTATATTTTCTCATATTTCCTCGATCTCAATATAGATGTCGCAATTTTTTATAAATTTGAATATATTTAGTTTAGATACATCTGGTTTTTGACAAACTTTTGACATCTATTTTAAGACATAAAGACATACCGAGTATTTTATTATTTACACATATATTTTTTTCTATCATATGAAAATTTGTTATATGTAGTTTTTAAATTATTCATGGATTCTAAAATATATGATAGTCGATTTGAAAATATTTTCCTATGTTTAAAAATTGTTCACCAATTTCTTTTTGAAGTTTTGATCATATATATAAAATATAATTCATGATATTTCAAAATTGTTCATGATTCGAAAATTGGTTCATGACTTTAGAAAAATCTTTTATGATTTAAATTTTTGGTTCATAATTTTTTAAACGGTTTAATTTGCATTAAAATCATGGTTTGATTTTTCGAATTATTCACCGATATTTTAAAATTGGTTCATGATTGTGAAAAGTGTTCATAGGAAATTGAACATTTGTTCATGATTTATAAAAACGGGTTCATGATTGTTAAAAATTGTTCAAGGCATTGTGAAAATTTGTTCATGATTTATAAATATTTTTTAATGATTGTGAAAATTGTTCATGGAATTTTGAAAATTTCTTCATGATTTATAAAAATTGGTTTATGATTGTGAAAAATTGTTCAAGCCATTTTAATGTTTTTCATGGTTTATGAAATTTGATTCATGTTTGTGAATATTGTTGAAGGTATTTTGAAAATTGGTTCATGGTTTTCAAAATTTGTTCACGACATCTGTGAAGATTTGTACATGATTTTTAAATTTTGGTTCATGATTTTTAAAAATGGTTTACGATTTTTAAAATGATTATTATTTTTAAAAGGTTCATGATAAAAAATTGATTAGTTTTTAAATAAAAAGAAAGAGAAAATAGAAAACCTTTCTCATTCCTTCAAAAATATGCTTTCACAAAGTTTTCTCACTCTATTCAAAAAAATAGTTGCTAAAAGTAGTTGCATATCAACTTGCAACTGGATTTTCTCGGGGTGCAACTAAGGTTTGTTCCCATAAACCATTTTTTCCACGAGTTGCACAAGTACTTGAAACTAGCTTTTTTATATGAGACAGTTACATATGGACTTGAAATTGGCTTAGGTTTTTTAGGTTTAGGTGTTTTCATCATGTCTTACATTTGGATTTTATAGGAGCTAGTTGCACCTAGACTTGAAACTGGTACATGTTTTCTAAGAGAAGGACTGTAGATTAAGAAATAATCTACGAAGACCACCACACTTTTTCTCAACATAGGAGCTAACACCTGATTCATTATACTCTGAAAAGTAGATGGAGTAGAGGTGAGAACAAAAGGCATTACTAAGAATTCATACAAGCCTTGATGTGTATGAAATGTTGTTTCATGTTCTTCACCAGCTGCAATGCGGATGCTGTTTCATGTTCTTCACCAGCTGCAATGCGGATCCGATGATAACCTGAATGCAAGTCAATATTGGTGAAGATCTTTGCACCAGCAAACTCATACAATAACTCATCAGTAACTATAAAAGAATGTTCAGTTCTTAACCATTAACTAATTTAACCGATGATAATCCACACAAAACCTCCACTAACCATCTTTCTTACCAGGAGAACTAGTGAAGCAAAAGGACTAGAAGTGCGATGAATAATGCCACTAGAGAGCATATCATACACTTGACATTCTATTTCATCCATTTGTTGGGGAGTATATCTGTATAGCCGAGTCTTGACTGGCTGGGGACCTGTCATCACGGGAATTCGATGATATTGCTCTCACCTAAGTGGCAAGGAGGTAGATTCCCCAGACAAATGGTTGTACTCATCCAACAAGGTTATCACTTCCTCGGGTATTGGTGATGTTTCAGATTGCTGCTCTTTCTCTGAAATATATAGGGAACAAATAGGACCACATATACCCTATTTTATTTATACAATATGTGTTAGGGCTCCTCTGTGCAACATGCCCTAAAGTTTAGCTGCTGATACTTTTTTACATTTCAGTGGCTGAGACTGTACACCACGCAGGGTAACTAGATGCCCTTGATGAGTTAATCAGAGGACTTGTCTCTTATAATGGACCCACATTGGACAATACTGGTCCAACCAGTCTTTTCGTTGAATCATATCATAACATCCTAGTGGAAAAATGTTGACAGTGTGTTTGAATGTATGTCCTTGTACTGACCATTCAAAATCTTGGACAAGATTTATAGTGCATTGGAGCACCATTGGCCACTGTGAACTTAACTAGACTCGTAGACAACACTCCACACTGTAAAGTATCCACCAAATATTGATTGATGAAGGAATAAGCACTACCAGAGTCCACTAAAATTAGAAGTTGAAGTTTACCCACCATATTAGGCAATCAAATTGGTGCATTTGGATTTGCTACCCTCATGAATTGGCACTGAATAAGTAACTAATGCTATCATCATCAGATCATCTGGTTTAGATTCAGAATCAGTGTTGTCCTATTGAAAAGCAGTGATTCCTGAAAAAACATCCATTAATTCTTTAATGATATGCATGGGAACCTATTATGGACATTTATGTGTATTGTTCCACTTCTCCCCATAGATGAAACTGCTGGGCCACGTAGAGATAAAAAATGTTTTCCCTCTAACGCGGTGATCCCAATATCTAGCCAAGATAGAAAGCCACGAGGATTACTACTACATGCGCAATTGCAGATTACTGATGAAGCGTGTTAGTTGAATGTCGTGCAGTCCTCATGATCGGATCCATTTCTGATCGTCGTGGTGCTGATCATATAACACCGTTGCTGGTATCCACACATACGAGGTGGAGCGCCGGTGGTGAACTACCAGGTTCGTTACGGCAGCTAGACTAAACTGGAGCTAGGGTTCCAATGCATAGAATGACCTAATCGCAGCACCTCTCTAGGTACGTGTTCCCCAATATATATAGGGAGTGAAAGTGGGCTCCACTCACTCGCGAATCATTCATTAAAGCCCATATCAGTCACTGTGAGAATGACTCACTAACTTAGTCTAAATCCGGTTCAGTCCAAACCAAACAGATTTGTAGTTCAGATCCAATTCAAACTTTCTCCCGCTCTTAAGTGTGTGACCCTTTATAACATCCCAAAAATATTAAACTAGACTCATCAAACTCTAATCATCAAAATTAGGGTTAAAAAAAAACTTTTCCAATTAAAAATAGGAAAACATTCATATGTGTATGCATTACAATTTGGATTCTTTTGAAGTGCCATGATTATGTGTTTCTTTGCTTGGAAAATGATTCTTAGGTGAAATAAACATCATCTAAACAATCCCCACACTTTTCCCAAAGACAAATAAATCAAAACAAACAAATTAAGTGAATGGTCACTTTGGCCAAATTAACTCCCATGCCTACTTTGGCTATCTCTAACTTTCAGAACTTAACAGAAATTTGTTTGGATCTTTGCACCCCTTGATAGTACTCATAACAAAGTACCAAGGCCCACCTTGTGATCATCCAGAAACATTCAAATGCATAGTTTAAATGACAGTTTAAAATTGAATCTATTTCATATGGAAAGATCCCACTTTTGCAAAAACCCCTCAAACCAACTCAACTTTCAAAACCCAAGCATCTACAGACTCACCAGCACATGCCTAGCACACCCACCAAAAATAATTTCAAAATTCAAAACTTGAGTTCATGCGGCCATTTCATCAAACACCTTGCAGATGCAAATCAAACAAATCCTAAACACTATAGTGTGCAGTGATTCTGGCCTAACTTGTTCCCTCTCTGGACACCACTAGCCTTAGTAGATCATCTAACAACCTTAACTAATCACTAGCACCACTGTAGGCTGGCCATTGTCATCAATGGTTAGCAGGCCGAGTGCACCATTGCCACCCCATAGTCGACAACAAGGTATGAGTAACACTAGCCTCGCCAACCTTGTCTGGGAGCAAGCTACCACCCCACCGCCACTCCATGTCCCAGCCGCAAGCGATGCCAGCCCCTGGACCACACGCACCGACCATGCCAAGCTGCTCTGCAACCATGCCGAGAGCGCGCCCCGTGCGCCACGCTCGACAGACGACCACAGACCGCGTGCTGCCCTTGCCGCGTGCACGCGTGATCACCACCGTCCTAGCAACCCCGCATACATGCCCGTTCGCCGCCGCGCGGACCACGCGCGCTGTGCACCATTAATACCCCCGTCGGGCACGCTCAGAGCACCGTAGCGTTCCGACCGATCAGCACCGCCCCACGCCTCGCCACCATGTCGTTGAGCTTCGCCAGGAAGCACACCACCGCCCTACCGTCGCCCACGCCGATAGCCCTCTGTGCCGTCTACCACGACGAGCTCAGCCCGCGCCCGTCGGTCCCCTCTCGCCACTATAAATAGAGGCCTCCCCAGCTCGAATTCTTCACACCACCTCACTCCCCTCACCTCACTAATCGTTCCACCCCATTCCCGGAGCAAGGCGAGCAGCGCATCGCCGGAATTGAGCCGGAGTAGGCCGCCTCTGGAGAAGAAGGGCGCCATCGATTTCGTCCACCCCAGGAGGAGCTGCCGGTACTAGGAGGTTCTCTGTCGTCGACTTTGTCGTTTGCCCGCATCGCCGACCCTCGCCTAAGCCCCGGTGAGCCCCCGACGACCCCCACTGAGCTGCTAGGGTTCGAGCTCACCGGTGACTAGTGTAGGGGTTCGTAGCATGGAAAACAAAAATTTTCTATCGCATACAAACAAACAAGCCAAGATCTATCTACTAGATTGTAGCAACGAGTCGATGGAATAACTCACCCTCGAAGATTCCAAAGTGTTTAACGAGAGCAGATTCTCGTGGGTGATGTAGTCGTACTCTTTCCGATCTCAAGATCGCGTAGACGATCCTTCCGGCGCCGCGTTCATAGCGCTCCCATGATCAGTCACACGTTAAACTCGACGAAGACCTTCCTCTCCCTTGTTCCAAAGCAAGCGGAGGTTGTAGCACTCTCCTCATGATTCCGGCAAAGACAACGGCGTAGTACCGAAGTAGAGGGAGATCCCCAGGCTTCGCCTTAAGCCGGTGCAGTATGGTGGAGCTTATGAGAGAGGCTATTAGTGGTCTAGTAATTAGACACACCAATTAGAGGCTCTAAACCAATTAGAAGGCTCTAAACCAAATAGCTCTAAACCGGGTCTAGATCTAGGGTTTAGATTAGAGGATAGGAAACTTGTGTGTGTAAGGAGGAGCCCCTCCTCCTTATATAGGTGGGAGGGCCGGCGGCCAAGGGGATGAGTTCCTCCCCAACTCGGCCTAGGAAGGTGCGCCGGCCAAGGGGAGGAATTCCCCTCCAACTCGGCCTCCACCTCTCCTCCTCTTTTCCCACTTCCCAAAACTGCGTTTGACTTTCAAACTAGCCGTTTGACTTTTCAATTTAGGATTTAAATAAATCCTTTATTTGGGACAACAAGAATACTTAGTACATGATGCAATCATTCCAATATGTAATGACACACTCATGTACCCTTCCCCCTCCGAGTGCGGACATTCCGGGACCTTCTAGAATGTTCCCGATGAAAACACCTAACCATTCCCCAACTCAAACGGGACTTTCCTTATATGAATCTTATTCTCCGGACCATTCGGATCACCTCGTGATATCCGAATCCCATCCGAGACTCCAACAACATTCGGTCTCTTTCTCATAATACCATAACTACTCAAACAACGTCAATCCTTAAGTGTGTCTCCCTACGGTTCGTGAATTATGCGGACATGATCGAGACACTTCTCCTAACAATAACCAATAGAGGAATCTGGAAATTCATATGGCTCCCACATATTTTCTGATTACTTTGTGATCGAATGAACCATTTACATACGATACCAATTTCCCTTTGTCTCACGATATGTTACTTATCCGAGGTTATGATCGTCGGTATCTCTGCATACCTAGTTCATCCTCACATCGATAAGTACTCTTTTCTCGTTCGTGATATGTGATCCCTTGTGACCCAGTCACATGCTTGCAAGCTAATTGGATGACATTTCACCGAGAGGGCCCAGAGAATATCTATCCGTCATGTGGATGGACAAATCCCACTCTTGATCCATGTTTTTCAACCAATACTTTCCGAACACCCAATACCACCTGTATAGCCACCCACATTACGGTGTGGTGTTTGATGACATCAAAGCATCCATCCAAGAAAGGTGATATGCATGATCTCATGGTCGGAAGGAATTAGGTTACTATGTATCAGAAAGCATATAGCAATTGAACTATTGAAATGACTTGATCTTTATGCTACGCTTATCTATAGGAGTATGTCCACCATATCATTCTCCTAACGATATGATCTTGTTGTTGATAACATCTCAATGTTCATGATAGGGAAACCACCATCATCAATCAACCAACAAGCTAGTGAAGTATAGAGGCTATACTAGGGACTTCAAATTAAGTTTACAATTCACACAAGTATTAATGTTTCCTTGTTAATACTATTATAGCATGAATATAAACATTTATCATAAACACAAAGATATAATAATAACTACATTTATTATTGCCTCTAGGGCATATCTCCAGTCTCCCACTTGCACTAGAGTCATCTAATCTAGATTACATGGTAATATACCGAACACCCATGGCAGTTTGGTGTTGGTCATGTTTTGCCCTCGGGAGAGGTTTAGTCAACGGATCCGCCACATTCAGATCTGTGTGTACTTTGCAAATCTTTATATCCCCATCCTGGATATGTTCTCGAATAGCGTGAAAACGTAGCTTGATATGCTTCAGCTTCTTGTGTGACCTTGGTTCTTGCGCATTGGCTATGGCGCCCATGTTATCACAGTAGATAGACATTGGGTCCAGCGCACTAGGAACCACACCCAGCTCTGCAATGAACTCTTTCATCCATATCGCTTCTTGTGAAGCCTCCAAGCAGCCATGTATTCGATTCAGTTGAAGATCTCGCCACAACGCTTTGCTTTGCACTCCTCCAGCTAACCGCTGCACCATTCAAAATAAATACGTATCCAGATTGTGATTTAGAATCATCCGGATCGGTGTTCCAACTAGCATCGGTGTAACCATTAACAACGAGCTGTTCATCACCTCCATAAGAAAGAACCATATCCTTAGTTCTTCTCAAGTACTTAAGGATGTTTTGACCATTGTCCAATGATCCACTCTGGATCACTTTGATATCTGCTAGTTAAACTAACGACATATGCGATGTCGGGTCTAGTACATAGCATGGCATACATTAGAGATCCTATGGCTGAGGCATAGGAGTCTTACTCATCTTTTCTCTATCTTCTTCCGATGTCGGACTTTGAGTTTTACTCAAGGTCGTATTGGGCAACATGGGCAAGAACCCTTTCTTGCTATCTTCCATTCCAAACCTCTTTAGAACTTTGTCCAAATATGTACTTTTTGACAATGATATTTGGCGTTTCGATCTATCTCTATAAATCTTTATGCCTAATATGTAAGCTCGCCAAGATCCTTCATTGAAAAACTATTATTCAAATATTCCTTGACACTATTAAGAAGGTCTACATCATTCCCAATCAACAATATGTCATCCACATACAGTATTAAGAATGCTACAGAGCTCCCACTCACTTTCTTGTAAATACAAGCTTCTCCATAAGTTTGTATAAAACCAAAACTTTTGATTACCTTATCAAAACGTTGATTCCAACTTCGGGATGCTTGCTTCAATCCATAAATGGACCGTTGAAGCTTGCATACCTTGTTAGCATCTTTAGGATCGACAAAACCTTTGGGTTGCATCATATACAACTCTTCATCAATGTCTCCATTGAGGAATGCTGTTTTGACATCCATCTGCCATATCTCATAATCATAATATGCAGCGATTGCTAACATAATCCTCACAGACTTTAGCTTCGCTCCGGTGAGAAAGTCTCGTAGTCAACTCCTTGAATTTGTCGAAACCCTTTTGCGACAAGTCGAGCTTTATAGACAGTAACATTACCATCAGCATCTGTTTTCTTCTTGAAAATCCATTTGTTCTCGACAGCCTTTCGGCCATCCGGTAAGTCCACCAAAGTCCATACTTGGTTTTCGTACATGGATCCAATCTCGGATTTCATGGCTTCTTGCCATTTATTGGAATCTGGGCTCATCATCGCTTCCTCATATGTCTCGGGATCATCGGTGTTGTCCACCAACATGACATTCATAACGGAATCATACCAATCTGGAGTGGTACGAGTTCTCATTGACCTCCGAGGTTCTGTAGCAACTTCAACCGAAGTTTCATGATCACCATCATTAGCTTCGTCTCTTATTGGTGCAGGCACCACAGGAACTTCTTCCGGTGCTGCGCTACTTGCAATTTCGAGAGAAGGTTCGACAACCTCGTCGAGTTCTACTTTCCTTCCAGTCACTTCTTTCGAGAGAAATTCCTTTTCTAGAAAGGATCCATTCTTGGTAACAAAGATTTTGCCTTCGGATCTATGATAGAAGGTATACCCAATAGTTTCCTTTGGGTATCCTATGAAGACGCATTTTTCCGCTTTGGGTTCAAGCTTGTCCGGCTGTAACTTCTTTACATAGGCTTCGCATCCCCAAACTTTAAGGAACGACAATTTAGGCTTCTTCCCAAATCATAATTCATATGGTGTCGTTTCAATGGATTTAGACGGTGCCCTATTTAAAGTGAATGCGGCTGTTTCTAATGCATAACCCCAAAATGATAGTGGTAAATCTGTAAGAGACATCATAGAACGAACCATATCTAAGAGAGTTCGATTACGACGTTCAGACACACCATTACGCTGTGGTGTTCCCGGCGGTGTCAACTGCGAAAGTATTCCACATTTCTTTAAATGCTCGCCAAACTCGTAACTTAGATATTCACCTCCACGATCAGAACGTAGAAATTTAATCTTCTTGTTACGTTGATTCTCTACCTCACTTTGAAACTCCTTAAACTTCTCGAAAGTTTCGGACTTATGTTTCATGAAATAGATATACCCATATCTACTCAAGTCATCCGTGAAGGTAAGAATATAACGATAACCACTGCGCGACGCTACACTCATTGGACCACACACATCTGTATGTATGATTTCCAATAAGTCTGTAGCTCGCTCCATCATACCAGAAAATGGAGTCTTAGTCATTTTACCCATCAGACATGCTTCGCATCTTTCAAGTGATTCAAAATCAAGTGATTCAAGAAGTCCATCGGAATGGAGTTTCTTCATACGCTTCACTCCAATGTGACCAAGACGACAGTGCCACATATAGGTCGAATTATCGCTTGATTTCAATCGTTTAGCTTCAATGTTATTAATATGTGTATTTCTACTATCGAGATTCAACAAGAATAGACCATCTATCAAAGGTGCATGTGCATGAAACATGTTACTCATATAAATCGAACAACCATTATTCTCGGATTTAAACAAGTAACCGCCTTAATAAACAAGATCCTGATATAATGTTCATGCTTAACGCAGGCACTAAATAACAATTATTTAAGTATAAAACTAATCCCGATGGTAGATGAAGAGGTAGCGTGCCGACCGCGATCACATCAACCTTTGATCCGTTTCCTACGCGCATCGTCACCTCGTTCTTCACTAGCTTCCGTCTATTCTGCAGCTCCTGTTTCGAGTTACAAATATGAGCAACCGAACCAGTATCAAATACCCAGGCACTACTACGAATACTAGTGAGATACACATCAATAACATGTATATCAAATATACCTTTCTTCTTGATGTTGCCGTTCTTCAAATCCGCCAAGTACTTTGGGCAATTCCGCTTCCAGTGACCTTCTCCCTTGCAGTAAAAGCACTCAACATCAGGCTTGGGTCCAGCCTTGGTCCTCTTCGTCGGCGTGGTAACTTTCTTACCACCCTTCTTGAAGTGTCCCTTCTGCTTAGACTTGCCTTTCTTGAATTTGGTGGTCTTATTGACCATCAACACTTGGTGCTCTTTCTTGATCTCCACTTCTGCAGATTTTAACATAGCAAATAGTTACGCAACTCTTTGTTCATGTTACGCATGTTGTAGTTCATCACAAAGTTCTTGTAACTTGGTGGTAGTGATTGGAGGATGCGTAAACTCCCAAAGTATTAGGAATCACTATACCCAAACTTTGAAGTTTATTTGCGTGCCCGCACATCTTAAGCACATGCTCACCGACGAGCTACCCTCTTCCATCTTGCGGTTAAAGAACTTTTCAGCTTCATAACTTTCAATTGCCGCATGAGTCTCAAAGATTAATTTGAGATCCTCGACAATATCATATGGATCTGACTCTTCAAACCTTTTCTGAAGCTCCGATTCTAAACCATACAAGATAGCACACTGAACTATGGAGTACTGATTCTTCCGAGCGAGGTAAACATTCTTTACTTCATCGGTAGCATCAGCTGCAGGTGGGTCACCTAGCGGTGCATCCAGCACATAGGTCAAATTACCAGCTGTGAGGACAATCCTCAAATTGAGGAACCAATCCGCGAAGTTGCTTCCATTGTTTTCAATTTTCTTTCTCTAGGAGCATTAAAATTGATGGTAGGGGCTGCCATTGATCTACAACATATTTGCAATAGTTTAGACTAAGTTTATGACAAATTGAGTTCAAATTAATTAATGAAATTAAACTAGGTGAACTCCCACTCAAAACAACATCCCTCACATTGTTTTAGTGATCACAGACCAAATCCACTACATCAACACCGATCATCACGAGAGCTGATATAGTTTTAATGGCGAACAATCATCATGTTCATCATATCTACTATATGATTCATGCTTTGCCTTTCGGCGATCCATGTTCCTGAGGCCATGTCTGTACATGCTAGGCTCGTCAAGATCAACCTTAGCTACCGCATAAGCAAATCTGGCTTGCTTACGTTGTATTCACCCGCGGAATCAAAGACACCCGATCATCACGTGGTGCTTCGAAGCAGCAAGCTTTGGCAACGGTGCATACTAAGGGTGAACACTTTAGAACTTGAAATTTATGTGCATGAGGGATCATCTTATAATGCTACCGTCTACTAAGCAATACAAGATGCATAAAGGATTAACATCACATGCAATTCATAATATGTGATATGATATGGCCTTTCTTCTTTGTGCTTCCGATCTCCATCTTCAAGCACGAACATGATCTCCATCATCACCGGCATAGCATCAAGGTCAATGATGCTTCTTCATGGTTGTCGTCCACCAGCTTCAACTATTACAACTATTTTGAATAGACATGCAGGTCTCAACAGAAATTAAAGACAACCATATGGCTCCTGCCGGTTGCCAACTTACAATAAGGAACATTGCATACATCAAATATAATCACAATCATGGCCATATCACATCACTGCACACCCCTGCAAAACAAAGTTAGACACTTCTACTTTCTTTGCATATTTTACGTGGTTTGGGGCTTTCCATAAGTGTCGTTCTAACTTACGAACAAGAACCACAACATTGATACTAGCATTGTTGATCACCCGTTGTAAATTGGATCTATACTATGCTAGGAGAAACAGGCACCCGCAAAGCCACTTATGCAATATAGATTGCATGTCAAGCGTGGAGCAAGTCTCATGAACGATGTCATGTAAGGTTAGCCCGGGCCGCTTCATCCCAACATACCGCAAGATGCAAAGTACACGAAAAGCAATCTACAATAAAAGCATCAACACCCACAATGACCATTGTGTTCTACTCGTGCAACAGATCTACATATAGACACGGCTCGATACCCTGTGAGGGGTTCGTAGCATGGAAAACAAAAATTTCTATCGCATACAAACAAACAAGCCAAGATCTATCTACTAGATTGTAGCAACGAGTCGATGGAATAACTCACCTCGAAGATTCCAAAGTGTTTAACGAGCAGATTCTCGTGGGTGATGTAGTCGTACTCTTTCCGATCTCAAGATCGCGTGAGCGATCCTTCCGCCAGCGTTCCTCAAGCGCTCCCAAGATCGGTCACCTGCGTTTTTCGACGAAGACCTTCCTCTCCCTTGTTCCAAAGCGGAGGTTGTAGCACTCTCCTCGCGATTCCGGCAAAGGCACAACGTGGTACCTAAGTAGAGGGAGATCCCAGGCTTCGCCTTAAGCGGTGCAGTATGGTGGAGCTTATGAGAGAGGCTATTAGTGGTCTAGTAATTAGACACACCAATTAGAGGGCTCTAAACCAATTAGAAGGCTCTAAACCGAAATAGCTCTAAACCGGGTCTAGATCTAGGGTTTAGATTAGAGGATAGGAAACTTGTGTGTGTAAGGAGGGAGCCCTGCCCTCCTTATATAGGTGGAGGGCTGGCCGGCCAAGGGAGGAGTTCCTCCCCAACTCGGCCTAGGAGGTGTGCCGCCAAGGGAGGAATCCTCCAACTCGGCCTCCACCTCTCCTCCTCTTTTCCCACTTCCCAAAACTGCCGTTTGACTTTCAAACTAGCCGCTTGACTTTTCAATTTAGGATTTAAATAAATCCTTTATTTGGGACAAGAATACTTAGTACATGATGCAATCATTCCAATATGTAATGACACACTCATGTACCCTTCCCTCCGGAGTGCTTGGGACATTAGGGACCTTCTAGAATGTTCCCGATGAAAACACGGAACCATTCCCCAACTCCAAAGCAGGACTTTCCTTATATGAATCTTATTCTCCGGACCATTCCGGATCACCTCGTGATATCCGAATCCCATCGAGACTCAACAACATTCGGTCTCTTTCTCATAATACCATAACTACTCAAACAACGTCGAATCCTTAAGTGTGTCTCCCTACGGTTCGTGAATTATGCGGACATGATCGAGACACTTCTCCGAACAATAACCAATAGAGGAATCTGGAAATTCATATGGCTCCCACATATTTCTACGATTACTTTGTGATCGAATGAACCATTTACATACGATACCAATTTCCCTTTGTCTCACGATATGTTACTTATCCGAGGTTATGATCGTCGGTATCTCTGCATACCTAGTTCATCCTCGTTACTGATAAGTACTCTTTTCTCGTTCCCGTGATATGTGATCCCTTGTGACCCAGTCACATGCTTGCAAGCTAATTGGATGACATTTCACCGAGAGGGCCCAGAGAATATCTATCCGTCATGTGGATGGACAAATCCCACTCTTGATCCATGTTTTTCAACCAATACTTTCCGAACACCCAATACCACCTTTATAGCCACCCTGTTACGGTGTGGTGTTTGATGACATCAAAGCATCCATCCAGTAAAGGTGATATGCATGATCTCATGGTCGAAGGAATTAGGTTACTATGTATCAGAAAGCATATAGCAATTGAACTATTGAAATGACTTGATCTTTATGCTACGCTTATCTATAGGAGTATGTCCACCATATCATTCTCCTAACGATATGATCTTGTTGTTGATAACATCTCAATGTTCATGATAGGGAAACCACCATCATCAATCAACCAACAAGCTAGTGAAGTATAGAGGCTATACTAGGGACTTCAAATTAAGTTTACAATTCACACAAGTATTAATGTTTCCTTGTTAATACTATTATAGCATGAATATAAACATTTATCATAAACACAAAGATATAATAATAACTACATTTATTATTGCCTCTAGGGCATATCTCCAACAACTAGTTCATCGTCGACGACGACCCTCGGCCATCGATCTTCATTATAATCCAACGCACCACATCGCCCCATACCGCTTCGCGTGTCAAGAGTCGCTGACCAGTAGACCCATCGTCAATGTGCTCAAGGCCATGAGTGACACTGGGCCGGCCCGTTAACCTTTCCCGCGCAGCCCACTTGTTTGAATTTAGATTTTTCTATTTTCATTCAAACTCAGTTTTGTACCTAGTTTCAAAAATCAACCCAGCTCGATTCAGTGAACCAAATTGAATGAAACCAATTTTGTTAGAAAGATATTGAAATGCTTAATCCAACCCCGTTGGATTCAGATCATTTGAATCTATAGATCAACCTTGGTAATAATAACAAGGCAGAACCTTTTCTGCATTCAAACATTTTTCAAATTTAAACCATAATAGCTTTTGAGTTGATTCCAACTCTCAAAAATCACATTTGATCATACCTTTCATAATATATAAAAACATATGGGTTTACTTATAGAAATAATGTTCAAGTAATAAAAGAATGCCACATAGGCATTTCTAGTCATTTATTTTTATTTGAAATAAAAGGTTAAATCTTATTAAATTGTGACACCACTTTAAATCACATTCCCATGTACTGAAATATGTGGTGATGACATGTGTCAACATGATCCCATGCATGGTTTGGAGAATATTAAATCTTAAGTAGTTTTTCAATGAGTAGAAATTACTTTTCTAAAAATAAAAGAAATAAGACAAAGCTTTAACCTTGTAATATTAGTGATGATGCTAGATCATCTATAGAACCCTTGTGTGTGATGATTGAAAGTAGTTAAGTATTGTTTGGTGATTGTGTACCTCATATTTATTCATAGACGCTAGTACCGACCAAGGATACGAGGAGGAAGGAGGATACTACGAAGAAGAAGCCAAGGAGAACTTCAACCACTGCTCTGCACAAGGCAAGCCCTACTAATCAAGTTGACCTATGCAAGCCTAATACTACTAGTTGATTGAGCAAGCTAACACTTGCAAGATATTCTACTTATGCAAGCATATACTGATACCTAGGCAAGCAAATACTTGCTTGTTACCATGCTAACCATATGCCTTAAGCATATGTGATCATACCCCCTTGATACCCCCTCCTAGTTTTACTTGCAAGCTTCTACTTTATTTCTTTATCCAAGCTTTCTCTTAGAGTTTACTTAAGTGACTTGTAGAGTCTAGGAAGATAATTGAAGGTGGCATAAAGAACATAAAATTTGGCCTAAGCTAGATAATCTTGATGTCATCCTAAGGCATGATATTGATCTTAGTTAAACTCCACTAGTTTACTACCCCTCATTAGTACTTACCCCCACTTGTAGATGCTAGTGCTAAGCATAAAACTTGTTCAACTTTAGATGGGAATACTTGATGGAAAAATGGTTATGAAAACCTTGGAATGATGGATCATTCTACTGAGATGTTTTGACATGTGTTTCCGAAACACCAGATGATTTTGGTGATGAAAATGTTGAGGCATGAGCCTTAGCCCTTTATAAAACTGATGGTTGTCTGGATGCGATACCATTCCAATGTTACCGTACAACCATAATACCCGATAATTGGGTAGGGCTTGACTGGAAACTTATATACCTTAGTATTAGTTCCCTCACGGCCAAGGTCTGAGCTGAGGCTACCTTGTGAAGATTGTCCACCTGTGCAGTACCCAAGATGATAGTTGGTCATGGTTGGGAGGCCAAACTCATAGGAGAGGTGCTTATACTAGGGCGTGTAATTGAAAGGTTAGGATTGATTATCGGCATACTGAGTATGGTGAATTCAGGATTTGTTCCTGACGGATGTATCGAATGTTGTGGTGAAAGTGTACAATCTCTGCAGAGTGTCAAACTATTCGAATAGCCGCGTCCGCGGTTATGGACAGTTGGAGTGGCCATACTGTTCCCCCGTCAGATGTTTTCAAAATGACTTGTGAAATGAATTGAGACTTTGACTTGACCACAATAGAGTTGTGGCATGAGATACAAGTTCCCACTTAGGTGTTATAAAATTTCAACTAGCTTTTCTTGCTTCTAAACATAGTAGAGGTAAATCTGGCTTTTTGCAAAACAACCCTAGAGCTTAGTGTCCTACTACAAAAACCGCTTCACTTGTTAGTATTAGTTTGCGAGTACTTAAAGAGTACTCATGGCTTTGTCCTTGGCTATTCCCGTGGCCAGACTATGAAGAGGAGTATCAGGATGAAGGACCCCAGGAAGGCTACGACAACTAGGATCATCTCCCATCGTCAGCATTGCCTGTGACCCCGAAGATGGAGCTTCGCCTACGCTACCGTTATTATTATGTTATTCCGCTGCTTGAGTTGTATTAAGAACTGGATCATGAGATCCTTATTTGTGTAAGACCTTATGTATGGTTTGTAATGGATGATGTACCGTGGTATCCAAATCTGTTATGTCTCGCAAAAATGGTAATCCTAGGATTGCGATGTATGGCATAACAAGCATCTAGAATTAAAAATCCGGGTGTTGACACCCTTCAGGCTCATGGCAACTTGGACACGATTGGAGTCCGACTCTCAATTGATCAGTCAGTAGCGCCTCCTAGCAGGACGTGCCGACTCCCAAGTACCAAAGATTCATGATGACATGCCTTTCCAATGTGACTTACGTCCGAGTCCCTTTTCCATCACGATATACCTTGTCGGACTATAGGCGAATAATTGTCATCCCTTAAATAGTCCGACTCTCTTCTTGATCCTAGAATAAATGATTCATCTGACTAACTCTTAGTCGATCGCCTCGTTTAACACTTAACTTAGTCATGCATGGCCATACTTTCCGAATCATATCATCCAAGAGGGCCTAGAGAATATCTCTCCAAGTGGAGGGGAAAATCCCATCTTGGTTATTCACATCACGCATATTGATTCTCAGTCGACCTGAACTCTACCTTTATAACTTATCTATGATGGAATAGCGTTTAACAGAACCTAAGTCAGTAATCCTCACCTCGGATTGTGCAATAACCTCAGGTCTAAGGATTACATTGATTGAGACATATAAATGACGACATGTTCGTTGTATCTAAATATGGGTCAATCCGACTCGCTAAACTCTTTAGCCGAATCTGTGTAAGTCGGAATGGCATCACCAAGCCCATGACAAGTGGAACCGAGTCATCAACCGACTTTCACATTGGTCTAAGTTGTGTGTCCAGCACAACCTCGATGACTAAGGATATTTAGTATGAATAACATGAATGCATAGTTCCACAACCGAATCTCATATTCAATGATATACATCAAATCCTCATACAAGGACAACTTAATAACTTTATGAATACAATGGGAATTACATAATACATGATTGCCTCTAGGGCATATTCCCAAAAGTCACCCACTTGCACTAGAGTCACTAGAGTCAATCTTCTGACATCACATGTCTAGGCATCTAATGCCCATAGCTTGCAGGTGCGCCTCATGCTTCGGTTGTGGTAACGGCTTTGTAAACGGATCCGCAATATTTGCATCCATGTGTACCTTGCATAACTTGATATCACCTTGATCCACGAATTGGAGAATCCGGTGGTACCGCATGAGTATGTGCTTATTCTTCTGGTGTTGTCTATATTCCTTGGCTTGTGCAATAGGACCACGGTTGTCAAAATACACGTCTAACGGATTGGACGAGCCATGAACCACACCAAGTTCCATGTGGAAATTCCTCATCCAAATAGCTTCCTTTGCTGCCTCCGAGGTTGCAATATACTCAGCCTTTGTTGTAGACGCAAACAAAGTCTCTTGCTTGGAACTTTTACAGCTCATAGCTCCTCCATTTATTACAAACACATATCTGGATTGTGAACAAGAATCGTCAGAGTTGGTAAGATAACTCACATCTGTGTAACCCTTTACACTAAGTTCATATTCACCTCCGTAAACCAAGAACATATCCTTAGTCCTTAAGTAAGTAAGGATATTTTTAGTCGATGTCAAGTGGATTTCTCCAGGATCATCTTGGTATCTACTCACAACACTTAGAGCATAGGAAACATTTGGCCTAGTACAAATCATGGCATACATGATGGGTCAGACTGCCGAAGCATACATAATCGTACTTATCTGACTTTTCTCATCACTAGTCGAAGGACACTGAGTCTTGCTAAGTTTTACACCATGGGACATCCGTAAGAACCACTTCTTATATGATTCCATGTTGAAGTTCTTCAACACTTTGTCGAAATATGTACTCTGACTCAATCCAATGAGCTGCCTCGATCTATCTCTATAGATCCGGATTCCTAGAATGTATGTTGCCTCACCCAAGTATTTCATTGAGAAACTCCTTTCCAGTGATTCCTTGGTTTCTTGCAACATCTGGACATCATTTTCAATCAGTAATATGCATCCACATTTAAGAGAAGAAAATTTACTTTGCTCCCACTAAACTTGTATACACAAGAATCATGATCACCCTTGATGAAGCAAAATGTTTTGACTACCTCATCAAAGCGAATGTTCCAACTTCGAGATGCTTGCTTCAACCCATAAATGGATTTCTAAAGTTTGCACACCTTTTCAGCATTATTCGGATCGACAAAACCCTCAGGCTGTATCATATACACGTCCTCGGTTAAACTTCCATTAAGGAAAGACGTCTTGACATCCATCTGCCATATCTCATTATCGAAATTGGCAGCTATAGCTAACATGATCCGGACTGATTTAAGCATCTCTACGGGTGAGAAAGCCTCATCATAGTCAAATCCTTGAACCTGTCGGAAACCCTTCACGACAAGCCATGACTTATAGATAGAAACATTTCCATCCATATCAGTTTTCTTCTTAAAGACCCATTTGCACTCAACGGGTCTTGCACCGTCTAGCAGATCAACCAAATTCCAAACTTGATTTTCATCCATGGACTTTAACTGGGATCTCATGGATCCAAGCCATGACTCGGAATCAGATCCCACCATCGCTTCCAAATAAGTTGTCGGCTTATACTGTCTAACAGTAATACATGAAGAGAACTTTGCAATCCGGCAGATCTTTGTGGTTCGGGTGTAGTTGCTGGCTTAGCTACCATGACCATCTCAGCCTCTAAGGATTTTTCTAACTCGCTACTAGCCGTTTCCTCTCGAATTTCTTTGATCTGCACCATTGTAACATCCCAAAAATATTAATCAAGCTAATCAACTTATAATCACCCAAGTTTAGGGCTAACAAAAACTTTTGGTGAATTAAAATCAATATGAATGCATCTATGTGTGTGATGAATGCATGAATGCTTGCCATGACTTGTTTGATTGTTATCAATGTCAAGGATTGGTTTAAAGATGAAAACAACATCATCTAAATCATTTCCAAGCAGAATCAAATCAATAGAAGTTCAAATATAAACAATATGAGAAGATCCCACTTTTTCAAAAAGCACTCAAACAAGCTCAACTTTCAAAACCCAAGCATCTGCAGACTCACCAGCACCATCTTTTCAAAATTCAAAACTTGAATTCATGCGGCCATTTCATCAAACACTTGGCAGACACAAATCAAACAAAATCAAAACACTATAGTGTGCAGTGTTTTGAGCCTAACTGGTTCCCTATCTAGCTCACAACCATCTCAGTAGATCATCTAGCAAGATTAAATAAGCACTAGCACCACTGTGAGCTTGCCAAAACCATCAATGGTGAACAGCCGAAGCCACCCTTCCATGACGCACAGCCACCGCTCGCCATCGAAGACGCCGCCTCTTCCGCGCAGAGCGTCGCGTGTTCCAGACCAAACCGCACTGCCCCTACAAGCGCATTAAAGCCGTAGAGCATCGCCAGGAGACCACCAAGCGATCGCCACCGCCGGCCATGCCTCTAGCAGTCCGTAGCCATGTCGCCACCGTCGCCTGCCCATGCCGTTCGGTCTCACCGTCGAGACTATAAATAGAGGACTCCCCCGCTCGAATTCTTCACACCATTCCACTCCTCTCTCACCCAGAACCATCCCACCTCAGTCCCAGAGCAAGGCGAGCAGCGCATCGCTGGAATTTCACCAGAGCCCGCCGCCTCTGGAGAAGAAGGGCGTCATCGATTTCGTCCACCCCAGGAGCTGCCGCGACCACCCCTGAGTTCGCCGTCGTCGACTTCGTCGTTCGCCCGCCTCGCCGACCCTCGCCTGCAGCCCGGTGAGCCCCCAACAACCCTCACTGGCCGCGCTAGGTTTCTTTCTCGCCGACGTTGCCCAACATCGACGATGACTCTCAGCCGTTGGATTAGAACTAGATCGAACGTCCCACATCGCCCCATACCGCTTCGCACCCCCTATCTCACTGACGAGTGGGGACAACCACTTAAGCAACCCGCGGAAGCGCTACGCTTAGTAGGCCGGCCCGTTAACTTTTCCCGCGCAGCCTAGTTATTTGAATTAAACCTTTTCCATTTTATTTCAAACTCACTTCTGTACCAGATTCAAAAATCAACCCAGGTCGATTCAGTGCACCAAATTGAATGAAACCAATTTTGTTGGAAAGGTCTAAGAATGGTGAATCCAAGCCCGTTGGATTCAAGTCATTTGGACTATAGATCATCCATGGTAAAAATAACAAGGCAGAAGCTTTTCTGCATTCAAATATTTTTCAAATTTAAACCATAATAGCTTTTGAGTTGATTCCAACTCTCAAAAATCACATTTAACCATACCTTTCAGAATATATAAAACTATATAGGTTTACTTACAGAAATAATGTTCAAGTAATAAAAGAATGCTACATAGGCATTTCTAGCCACTTTAATTAATTAAAATAAAAGGGTAAAACCTTATTAAATTGTGACACCACTTTAAATCATATTCCCATGGACTAAAATATGTGGTGATGACATGTGTCAACATGATCCCATGTTTAGTTTGGAGAATATTAAATCTTAAGTACTTTTTCAATGAGTAGAAATTACTTTCCTAAAAATAAAAGGAATTAAACCAAGCCTTAATATTGTAATGTTAGAGATGATGTTAGATCATCTATAGGACCCTTGTGTGTGATGATTTCAAGTAGTTAAGTATTGTTTGGTGATTGTGTACCTCGTATTTATGCATAGACGATAGTACCGACCAATGATACGAGGAGGAAGGAGGATTCTACGAAGAAGAAGCCGAGGAGAACTTCAACCACTGCTCTGCACAAGGCAAGCTTATATTGACACTAATGCAAGCCAATGTTTGCAAGCTATTAACCTTGCAAGCTAACACTTGCAATTATGAAAGTTAGATAACCTATGCAATGCCCTAAGCATGCTTGGTTAGACACATATGATGATACCCCATCCTAGTTTTACTTACGAGCTTTATACTTTATTTCTTTATCAAAGATCTTACTTAGATTTTACCTAAGTGAATGGTAAATATTAGAAAGATATGTGAAGGTTGCATAAAGAGCATAAAATTTGGCCTAAGCTAGATAATCTTGATGTCATCCCAAGGCATGAGATTGAACTTAGCTAAAACTCCACTAGTTTACCACCCCTCATCAGTGCTTACCCCCACCTGTAGATGCTAGTGCTAAGCATAAAACTTGATCAACTTTAGATGGGAATACTTGGTGGAAAAATGGTTATGAAAACCTTGGAATGATGGATCATTCTATTGAAATGTTTTCGACATGTGTTTCCGAACACCTGATGATTTTGGTGATGAAAAGGTTGAGGCATGAGCCTTAGCCCTTTATAAAACTGATGGTTGTCTGGATGCGATACCATTCCAATTTTATCGTACAACCACAATACCCGAAGATTGGGTAAGGCTTGACTGGAAACTTATATACCTTAGTATTAGTTCCCTCACGGCCAAGGTCTGAGCTGAGGCTACCTTGTGAAGATTGTCCACTGCGTTACCCAAGATGACAGTTGGTCATGGTTGGGAGGCCAAACTCACAGGAGAGGTGCTTATACTAAGGAGTGTAATTGAAAGGTTAGGATTGATTATCCGCATACTGAGTATGGTGAATTCAGGATTTGTTCCTGACGGATGTATCGAATGTTGTGGTGAAAGTGTACAATCTCTACAGAGTGTCGAACTATTCGAATAGCTGCCATGATTATATGGACAGATGAGTGGCTATCATTGTTCCCCCGACTTTTCAAAATGACATGTGAAATGAATTGAGACTTTGACTTGACCACAACAGGGTTGTGATATGAAATACAAGTTCCCATTTAGGTGTTATAAAATTTCAACTAGCATTCGTGCTTCTAAACTTAGTAGAGATAAATCTGGCTTTTGCAAACTAACCCTAGAGCCTAATGTCCTATTATCAAAAAACCCCTTTCACTTGTTAGTATTAGTTTGCGAGTACTTAAAGAGTACTCATGGCTTTGTCCCTGGCTATTCCCATGGCCAGAATATGAAGAGGACTACCTGGAGGATGGACCCCAGGAAGGTTACGACAACTAGGATCATCTCCCATCGTCAGCATTGCCTGTGACCTCGAAGATGGAGCTTCGCCTACGCTACTGTTATTATTACGTATTCCGCTGCTTGATGTTGTATTAAGAACTGGATCATGAGATCCCTATTTGTGTAAGAACTTATGTACGGTTGTAATGGATGATGTACTATGGTATCCAATTCTGTTATTTCTCGCAAAAATGGTAATCCTGGGATTGCGAGGTATGGCATAACAGGCATCTGGGATTAAAAATCCGGGTGTTGACAAGTTGGTATCAGAGCCATCCTGACAATAGGAGACCCTAGTTAGACTGGACGTTTGAATCAAAAATCTTAGTTTCAAAACCAAAGAAAACAAATATTTACAAAAACTTATTCTCATTCTTATCCCTTTGATTCTTTCATGAAAATTCATGTCCCTCAAAAACTCTTGCAAAATACATAAAATTTTGACACACTTGATCACTCTACTAACTTACTCATCCTATATTCTTATAGATGGACGTGAAGTACAACAAGTTTTATCAGTTGGGGAATGGAGGAGACCTTATCTTTGAGAGGGATTTGGACCAGCTTTGAACTTGAGCGTCACTTTCGACTTCTTCGGAGCTCGGCTCAATGATCAAGGAGGAGAAGATCTGCAGTGGCTAATTGTTGCAAGTCTCAGAGGAAAGATTGAACCTCCCACTGCGGAAGGAATTCAGTTTACCTTAAGAGAGAACAACTGGCTCGATGGACTTGCCAGGGCCATGCAGGAAGCTCTTTCCTGTCTATGTGGGCAGAGCATCAATCAGATTAAGGGTACTCGCTTTGAGTTTTGCCCGAGGCGTGATGCAAATGGACAACCACTAGAAGCCCCATACCACCCTGAGCTGAAGACTCAATTGGACCACCTTAGCTTCATGATGTACGATCGTCAGCAGGAGTTGGATAACTCCCGTGACTACTCCAACCACAAGTCTGCCATCATCAAGACGAAGGACCAAACCATCGCCATGCTAGCAAAGGATCGCAAGTCTCGCCGCCGTCAGATCGACAAGAAGGAGCACATCATTGCCCGTCTTCGCCACCGCATCTCATCTTTGGAGGAGACCAGCCATGAGAGAGATATGCAGTTGGAGGAAAGGGAGAATGCCGGAGAGGATCTTCGTGGAGACCCCTACTCCTATCTCAGCGATGACGATGATTTTCTGGAGGATCAGGCTATGGACTACTTCACCGATGAAGACGATTTCGCCTTCATCGATGATGATGAGGAAGACGAAGCCACAGATTCTGAGGAGTAGTAGCACTTGAGCACTAGCATAGTGAGTAGTATTCGGTCCCACTGTATCGTAGTTTCCAGAATGGTTCTTAAAACCATCTGTTTCTCTTTGTTGTGGTGTGTGTTCTACGGTGTGCAATGAATGAATGAATGAATGAATGAAAAAGCATGTTGCTAGAAAATCAGAGTCAAACTTTAAAAACTTTTCAAAGACCCAAAACTTTAGAAATTTCCCTCTTTTCTCATGATCTATCTCAATCTTCAGATGCCACGTGGAGGAAGTGGTTCATCCCCGGACCCGATGCTGCAGATCCTGCAAATATTGACTTCTGACCGCGAGGCTGAAAGATCCGAACATCAAGCCAACCTAGCCACACTTCAGCAGATAGCCCAGCTTGCCCACAACAACTAAGGCCATGGAAATCAGGACAACCATGGATCTAAGCTCAAGAATTTCCAGAATACCAACCCACCTATTTTAACTAAGTCAGAAGAACCCCTAGACGCCGATGATTGGCTGCAAACCATGGAAAATAACTTAGAAGTTGTCGGAGTGGAGGCCAACGAGAAAGTTCTGTTCGCCACCCACTATCTAGCCGGAGATGCCAGGGCATGGTGGAACAGTGTTCGCGCAATGACCGGGGGCCAGATGATGACCTGGGAGGAATTCAAGGTCAAGTTTAGCAGAACCCATGTACCACCAGGTTTGATCAAGAGAATGAGAGACGAGTTTAGAGAGATGAAGCAAGGAAGGAAGACCGTAGTGGAATACCGTGACAAATTCTTGTCATTAGCTATGTATGCCCCGGATGAGATCTACACGGAAGCCAAGAAGAAAGAAAGATTCCTGAATGGTCTGCATGATGAGATGCATACAGTTTTAGTAAATATCCCCTTTGCGGATATTGAAGCCCTTGTTGACTCTGCTATCCAGATGGAAGGAAAGATCAACCAAGCCAATGAGAACCGCAAGCGTCGCATGATACATGAACCAAAAACCCATCAGACCCCAAAGTATCACCCCAACCCATCTCCAGGATTTGCCCCAAGAACCAACAGACCCCCGATGAACCATCCGACCTATCCCAACCGTGGAAACCCTAGGCCCGGAGGAAATCACAACAACCCCAGCAACGCTAGCAATTTCAATCGTGCCCCACCCAAGTTCAACGACAACAATGCTATCGCCAACACCAACAGTGCCCCTAGGACTGGAAGCAATGTTGTGCCTGTAGCAGCAAAGGACAAGTTGCAAGTGACTTGTTATGACTGTGCAAATAAAGGCCACTATTCCAATGAGTGCCCCAACAAGAAGAATGCTACAACCCCAATGCCAATGTCCCAGCTCAGCAGCAGCGTCATGTTCAGCCAGTAAGAAGATTTGCCCCAGGAAATTCGCTCAACCGCAATGGCCGTCTTTTTCTCATGCATGCTGAAGAAGCTCAGGAAGCGCCAGACGTCGTGCTGGGTATGTTTTCTGTTAATTCAGTACTTGCACGAGTGTTGTTTGATTCTGGTGCATCGCACTCATTTGTCACCGAAGAATTTGCATGCACTAGTAAAATTCAACCAACCAAACTGAAGCATGTTATGATTGTTCAAATTCCCGGATCAACCCCCAAGGCTAGGAAAATTTGCACAGTCGTCTCTATCCGAATCCATGGCATAGATTTTCATGCAAATCTGATAGTACTCGGAACTAAAGGTTTGGAAGTAGTACTAGGAATGGATTGGATGTCCAAACATAAAGGATTGATTGACTGTGCCAAGAAATCCATAACCATCACCAGTACCGCCGGAATATCAGTCGAGCATATATCTGAAACCTTACCTCGCCAATTCAAATGCAACAAGAGTATAGACCAACCTACCATTGACCAAGTCCGAATATTCTGTGAATACCCCGATCTATTTCCAGATGTTTTGCCCGGTATGCCCCCAGATCGAGATATCGAGTTTATCATCGAACTAATCCCCGAAATGGGACCCATAGCCCAGAGACCCTATAGTATGAACCCGTCTGAGCTAGCAGAACTGAAGAAGCAACTGGATTCCATGCTGGAAATTGGATTGATTCAACCAAGTGCGTCACCATGGAGATCACCTGTCCTATTTGTGGACAAGAAGGATGGAGGTAACCGTTTGTGTACGGATTATCGGAAATTGAATGATGTCACCATCAAGAACAAGTACCCCTTGCCCAAGATAGAAGATTTGTTTGATCAGTTGACCGGTGCCAAAGTGTTTTCTAAGATTGATCTTAGGACTGGCTATCATCAACTCAAAATTCGTGTATAGGATATTCCAAAGACTGCCTTTACCACCAGATATGGATTGTATGAGTATACAGTCATGTCTTTCGGACTAACCAATGCCCCCGCTTATTTCATGAATCTCATGAATAAGATTTTTATGGACTTCCTGGATAAGTTTGTCGTTGTTTTCATCGATGACATTCTGATTTATGCCCAATCATAAGAAGAACATGAGCTACACCTAAGGACCATTCTTGGAACCCTTAGAGAGCATCAGTTGTATGCAAAGTTTAGCAAATGTGAATTCTGGTTACAAGAGGTAGGATTCCTCGGTCACATTGTATCAGCCGGAGGAATTGCCGTTGACCCTGCAAAAGTGAAAGATGTAGAAGATTGGCAAGCCCCAACCCCTCAAACCCAAGTTCGTGCATTTCTCGGATTGGTGGGATATTACCGCAAATTTGTAGAAGGATTCTCTAGTATCGCCAGACCCATGACCCAATTGCTGAAGAAGGACAAGAAGTTTGAATGGACCGACAAATGTGAAGCGAGTTTTCAAGAACTCAAGAGGAGATTGATTTCAGCCCCAATCTTGATCATGCCAGATATCATGAAGCCCTTCGATGTGTATTGTGATGCATCCAAGATCGGTCTCGGATGTGTGCTAATGCAAGAAGGCAAAGTTATATCTTATCTCTCTTGACAACTGAAGCAACATGAGCAAAACTACCCAACCCATGACCTCGAACTCGCAGTCGTAGTTCTAGCCCTGAAAACATGGAGACATTACCTGATGGGAAATCGTTGTGAGATTTATTCGGATCACAAGAGCCTAAAGTATATATTCACTCAGAAGGAGCTGAATATGAGGCAGAGAAGATCGATTGAGCTAATCAAGGATTACGACCTGGACATTCACTATCACCCTGGTAAAGCCAACGTGGTAGCCGATGCCCTTAGCAGATTACCGTGCCGCTTGAACTCCATGATTTTGAAGGAGTAACCAAGTTTGCACAAAGAGATGGAAGATTTTCGGATAGAATTAGTAAGTGAAGGATTTTTGGCTAGCATAGAACTCCAGCCCACTTTGATCAGTCAGATTAAAGAGGCGCAGAAGGGAAATGCTAGTATTGACGGAATCAAGCGTCGTATCGGTATAGGCAAAGTACCCGGATTCACCGAGGATGAAGAAGGAGTTCTGTGGTACAAAGGACGCCTTTGTGTACCAGCAGATTCTGAGTTGAAAGAAGTTATTTTGAAGGAGGCTCATGATACTCTTTATTCTATCCATCCCGGAGGAACTAAGATGTATCAAGATTTGAAGGAGCAATTTTGGTGGCATAAGATGAAAAGGGAAATCGGAAGCTATATCGCCAAGTGTGATATATGTCAGCGAGTCAAGGCAGGACATCAAAGACCCGCTGGATTGTTACCACCCTTGCAGATTCCGGAATGGAAATGGGATTCCGTTGGAATGGACTTTATCACTGGACTGCCTACTTCTAGTAGGGGAAATGACTCTATTTGGGTCATAGTGGACAGATTGTACAAAGTCGCCCATTTCTTACCCGTCAAGACCACATATCAGAGTTGGAAACTAGCGGAGTTGTACATCGCTAGAATAGTTAGTTTGCATGGAGTCCCCAAGCATATCGTATTGGATCGAGGAACTCAGTTTACCTCGAGATTCTGGAAGAAAGTTCAAGAAGGTTTAGGAACCCGCTTAGATTTCAGTACCGCCTATCACCCTCAGACCGATGGACAAACGGGGCGAGTAAATCAAATACTCGAAGATATGCTGAGAGCATGTGTGTTAGAATATGGATCCAAGTGGGAAGACTATCTGCCGTTTGCAGAATTTTCATACAACAACAGTTATCAAGCCAGCTTGCAAATGACCCCATTTGAATTCATGTACGGAAGGAAGTGTCGCACCCCTTTGAACTGGTCGGATGTAGGAGAGAGTCAGATTTTCGGACCCGACATCCTACGAGAAGCAGAAGAAAAGGTTCACAAGATTCGTGAGCACCTCAAGATAGCCCAATCGAGACAAAAGAGTTACGCCGACAAGAGACGTAGCGAACTCGCCTTTAACATAGGAGATTTTGTTTATCTGAAAGTGTCGCCATTGAAGGGAATGCAGCGTTTCCAACTCAAGGGAAAGTTAGCCCCTAGATATATCGGACCTTTCAAGATTCTGAACCGTCGAGGAGAAGTATCGTATCAATTGGAACTACCCAAAGAGATGTCAGCCATGCACAATGTGTTCCATATCTCGTTACTTCGCAAGTGTCTCGAAGTCCCCGAGAAGACCGAAGTGTTCAAAAATATCGACCATCGGACCATAGAGATCAACGATGACCTGACCTATCCCGAAGTACCCATCCGTATTTTGGAAGAAGCTTTTCGAACTACCCGAACCCTAAGCATCAAGTTTCTCAAGATTCAGTGGAGCAACCACACAGAAGAGGAAGCTACCTGGGAGCGCGAAGATCACATTAGGACGGAGTTTCCCGATTTCTTCAAATCCTAGGTAATCTTTTCGTCCTTTTTCAAATCTCGGGACGAGATTTTGTTTAAGGGGGGAAGGTTTATAACATCCCAAAAATATTGAACTTGGATCATCAAACTCTAAGCATCAAAATTAGGGTTAACAAAAACTTTTCTAAATAAAATTATGAAAGCATGCATATGTGTATGCATTTAATTTGAAATTCTTTTGAACCAACTTGTTTGTGTGTTTCTTTGCTTCTAAAATGTTTCTTAGGTGAAATAAACATCATCTAAAACATTTCCCACACTTTTCCCAAAGACAAATAAAGGAAAACAAATAAAATAAAGGAATGGTCACTTTGACCAATTTAACTCCCATGCCTACTTTGGTTGTCTCAAACTTTCAGAACCTAACAAAAACTTTTCTGGATCTTTGCACCCATTAATTGTACTCATAACAAAGTATCAAGGCCTACTTTGTGATCATCTAGAAACTATCAAATGCATAGTTTAAATGACAATTCAAAATTGAATCTTTATCATATGAGAAGATCCCACTTTTTCAAAAACCACTCAAACAAGCTCAACTTTCAAAACCCAAGCATCTGCAGACTCACTAGGACCAATCTAGCACACACACCAAAAATCTTTTCAAAATTCAAAACTTGAATTCATGCGGCCATTTCATCAAACACTTGGCAGACACAAATCAAACAAAATCAAAACACTATAGTGTGCAGTGTTTTGAGCCTAACTGGTTCCCTATCTAGCTCAAAACCATCTCAGTAGATCATCTAGCAAGATTAACTAAGCACTAGCACCACTGTGAGCTTGCCAAAACCATCAATGGTGAACAGCCGAAGCCACCCTTGCCACCCAGTGTAGACAACAAGCTAGGAAGGAAACTAGCCATGCCAACCTTGTCTGGGAGATCACCCATGCTTCACCGCCCCCTATCGACCAGCCCTGCCTCGAAGACACCGACCAGAGCACCCAGGAACGCCGCGCCCGTGCCGCTGCCAACTGTGCCGAGCATGCGCCAGAGTGCTACCCTCGACCGAAGCCCACAAACCGCGAGCCGCCCTCGCCGCGTGCATACACGATCACCACCGACCCAGGAGACCGCCAGACATTCCCGTTCGCCGCCCCATGACGCACAACCACCGCTGGCCGTCGAAGACGCCGCCTCTGCCGCGCAGAGCGTCGCGTGTTCCAGACAAAACCGCACCGCCCCTACAAGCGCATTAAAGCCATAGAGCATCGCCAGGAGACCACCAAGCGATGGCCACCGCCGTCCATGCCTCTAGCAGCCCGTAGCCATGTCGCCACCGTCGCCTGCCCATGCCGTTCGGTCTCACCGTCGAGACTATAAAGAGAGGACTCCCCCGCTCGAATTCTTCACACCATTCCACTCCTCTCTCACCCAGAACCACCCCACCTCAGCCCCGGAGCAAGGCGAGCAGCGCATCGCCGGAATTTCACCGGAGCCCGCTGCCTCTGGAGAAGAAGGGCGTCATCGATTTCGTCCACCCCGGGAGCTGCCGCGAGCACCCCTGAGTTCGCCGTCGTCGACTTCGTCGTTCGCCCGCCTCGCCGACCCTCGCCTGCACCCCAGTGAGCCCCCAGCAACCCTCACTGGCCGCGCTAGATTTCTGTCTCGCCGGCGTTGCCCAACGTCGACGATGACTCTCAGCCGTTGGATTAGAACTAGATCGAATCCCACATCGCCCCATACCGCTTCGCACCCCCTGTCTCACTGACGCATGGGGACAGCCACTTAAGCAGCCCGCGGAAGCGCTACGCTTAGCAGGCCGGCCCGTTAACTTTTCCTGCGCAGCCCAGTTATTTGAATTAAACCTTTTCCATTTTATTTCAAACTCACTTCTGTACCAGATTCAAAAATCAACCCAGGTCGATTCAGTGCACCAAATTGAATGAAACCAATTTTGTTGGAAAGGCCCGAGAATGCTGAATCCAAGCCCATTGGATTCAAGTCATTTGGATCTATAGATCATCCATGGTAAAACTAACAAGGCAGAAGCTTTTCTGCATTCAAACATTTTTCAAATTTAAACCATAATAGCTTTTGAGTTGATTCCAACTCTCAAAAATCACATTTAACCATACCTTTCAGAATATATAAAAATATATAGGTTTACTTACAGAAATAATGTTCAAGTAATAAAAGAATGCTACATAGGCATTTCTAGCCACTTTAATTAATTAAAATAAAAGGGTAAAACCTTATTAAATTGTGACACCACTTTAAATCATATTCCCATGGACTAAAATATGTGGTGATGACATGTGTCAACATGATCCCATGTTTTCTTTGGAGAATATTAAATCTTAAGTAGTTTTTCAATGAGTAGAAATTACTTTTCTAAAAATAAAAGGAATTAAACCAAGCCTTAATCTTGTAATGTTAGAGATGATGTTAGATCATCTATAGGACCCTTGTGTGTGATTATTGCAAGTAGTTATGTATTGTTTGGTGATTGTGTACCTCGTATTTATTCATAGACGATAGTACTGACCAAGGATATGAGGAGGAAGGAGGATTCTACGAAGAAGAAGCCGAGGAGAACTTCAACCACTACTCTGCACAAGGCAAGCTTATATTGATACTAATGCAAGCCAATGTTTGCAAGCTATTAACCTTGCAAGCTAACACTTGCAATTATGAAAGTTAGATAACCTATGCAATGCCCTAAGCATGCTTGGTTAGACACATATGATGATACCCCATCCTAGTTTTACTTACAAGCTTTATACTTTATTTCTTTATCAAAGCTCTTACTTAGATTTTACCTAAGTGAATGGTAAATATTAGAAAGATATGTGAAGGTTGCATAAAGAGCATAAAATTTGGCCTAAGCTAGATAATCTTGATGTCATCCCAAGGCATGAGATTGAACTAAGCTAAAACTCCACTAGTTTACCACCCCTCATCAGTGCTTACCCCCACCTCTAGATGCTAGTGCTAAGCATAAAACTTGATCAACTTTATATGGGAATACTTGGTGAAAAAATGGTTATGAAAACCTTGGAATGATGGATCATTCTATTGAAATGTTTTGGACATGTGTTTCCGAACACCTGATGATTTTGGTGATGAAAATGTTGAGGCATGAGCCTTAGCCCTATATAAAACTGATGGTTGTCTGGATGCGATACCATTCCAATTTTATCGTACAACCACAATACCTGAAGATTGGGTAGGGCTTGACTGGAAACTTATATACCTTAGTATTAGTTCCCTCACGGCCAAGGTCTGAGCTGAGGCTACCTTGTGAAGATTGTCCACCTGTGCAGTACCCAAGATGACAGTTGGTCATGGTTGGGAGGCCAAACCCACAGGAGAGGTGCTTATACTAGGGAGTGTTATTGAAAGGTTAGGATTGATTATCCGCATACTGAGTATGGTGAATTCAGGATTTGTTCCTGACGGATGTATCGAATGTTGTGGTGAAAGTGTACAATATCTGCAGAGTGTCGAACTATTCGAATAGCCGCGTCCGCGGTTATGTACAGTTGGAGTGGCCATACTGTTCCCCCATCAGACTTTTCAAAATGACTTGTGAAATGAATTGAGACTTTGACTTCACCACAACAGGGTTGTGATATGAAATACAAGTTCCCATTTAGGTGTTATAAAATTTCAACTAGCATTCGTGCTTCTAAACTTAGTAGAGATAAATCTGGCTTTTGCAAAATAACCCTAGAGCCTAATGTCCTATTATCAAAAAACCCCTTTCACTTTTTAGTATTAGTTTGCGAGTACTTAAAGAGTACTCATGGCTTTGTCCCTGGCTATTCCCATGGCCAGAATATGAAGAGGAGTACCTGGAGGATGGACTCCAGGAAGGTTACGACAACTAGGATCATCTCCCATCGTCAGCATTGCCTGTGACCCCGAAGATGGAGCTTCGCCTACGCTACCGTTATTATTACGTATTAAGCTGCTTGATGTTGTATTAAGAACTGGATCATGAGATCCCTATTTGTGTCAGAACTTATGTACGGTTGTACTGGATGATGTACTATGGTATCGAATTCTGTTATGTCTCGCAAAAATGGTAATCCTAGGATTGCGAGGTATGGCATAACAGGCATCTGGGATTAAAAATCCGGGTGTTGACATCAACTATATTATGTTTCTTTTTCTTTCTCTTACGACGACTACCACTACTTTGACCTTGTTGAGAATCCTGCTCAATTATTTTAGGGTGTCCTTCAGGATATAAGGGATCTTGTGTAGCTATACCACTCCTAGTTCTAATTCCATAAGCATGTTTATCTCCTGAGGCATTAACTAGCATATCCTTTTGTACCTTAGCAAGTTGATCAATTTGAGTTTGAACCATTTGAAAGTGTTTACAAAGCATTTTAATATCATTAGCAGTTCTTTCCACAATATCTTTCAACTCATTAATAGATCTAGAGTTTTCCAATAAATGATTCTGAACTTGTTTATTAAAATTACCTTGTTTTACTATAAATGTGTCAAGTTCCTCTAAGTATTGATCAGAGGGCTTACCATAGGGAATATCACCTTCATAAAAGTGGAGAGAGTGTACCCCAATAGTAGATGAGTGGGGAATTGACTTGCATAATTCTTCTATAGGAGGTAGATTCTTCACGTCTTCATCTCTAATACCTTTCTCCTTTAGACATTTCTTAGCTTCTTTCATCACTTCATCATTTAATGCAATTACTCGCCTCTTCTTTGGTGTTAGTGTTGGAACTGGTTCTGGCACAACTGGTTCAGGAGTAATAGGCTTAGGTGTATTTAGCTCAGTTGAAGTCCAATCATCATAATTCTTGCTTATTTTAGCCATTAATTTTTCAACATCTGTAGGAGTTCTCTTCGTGAAAACACAATCAACAAAGCTATCTAGGTATGTCCTAGAGTCATTAGTTCGTCCATTATAATAAATATCAAGAAGCTCATTTTTAGGTAATGGACATCCATGAAGTCCTTGAATCAAGGCACAGAACCTTATCCATGACTCAGGGAATTTCTCTTCTTCTCCCTGTTTAAAATCAAAAATTCTCTCCAAAGCAGCATGTCTAGCACTGGAGGAAAATATTTCTGGAAGAAAGAAGCAATCAAGCAATCAGGGCTATCAATGGAACCAGGATGTAATCTATTATACCAAGTCTTAGCTTCTCCTTTTAGTGAAAAAGGGAAGATCTTAGTAAAAAAGTACTTGCGCATTTTAAAATCATTAGAGAATGCACTTATAGTGGAAAGCTCATTCATATGAGCTACAACACTCTCATTTTCAGTCCCATAGAAAGGTTCTTTCTCAACAATGTCTAAATAGGATAAATCAAGAGAGAAATCATAATATCTATGGGAGAGGTGGCAAACTTAGGATCAGAGGACTGTTTAGGAATAATGATAAGTCTCTCAAGGAGACTCTTAATAGCACTAGCACCATGTGTGTTTCGGCACTCCTCAATAAATTCATCAGTAAACTCAATGTAACAGTCATTAATATCGTATCTTTCTCTAGACTCAGGTGAGCTAACAGGTGTAACAGTGTCTTCACTAGGAGTTTCAGTATTTCCTAGACTAGCCATAGTAGCATCTAGGAAAGGACCTAATGAACCACTCGCATCAAGCACAGTATAAGTAACATCATGAGTATCGAAAACAGTTTCAGATTCAGTAGTAGTAACAGTGTGTGTAGCATGAGTATGTGGTGGTGGTGTAACAAGCTTAGGTGAATCAAGAGCAGCAGAGGTGTTTAGGACTGTACCTCTTCATGTAGTGGATGGTAAAATAGGAAACTTTCCATCACGGGACTTCCCCATGATGAAAGGAGTAGCAGTGAACAATAGTAGATCCAAGTGAACTTACAAATAAAGCTATGCTCCCTGGTAACGGCGCTAGAAAATAGTCTTGATGACCCACAAGTATAGGGGATCGCAACAGTCTTCGAGGGTAGTATTACCCAATTTATTGATTCGACACAAGGGGAGACAAAGAATACTTGCAAGCCTTAACAACTGAGTTGTCAATTCAGCTGCAGCTTGAAATAGTTCTTGCTCACAGAAGTTTATCAGTAGAAACAATTTGTATTAGCAACAGCAAAACAGGAGCAATAGTAACAGCATCAGCAAACAGTAGGATATGAGCGCGGTAGGCATAGGGATGGATGGACGGGGGTTGCATGGACGAGTCTAAACATGTAACTTCAAGATCTAGGGCAATTTCAGATAAATAATAATAAGCATCCAAGTACTAAACAATCATAGGCATGTGCTCCATATATAGTCATGCGTGCTCGCAATGAGAACTTGCACATCTTTTGTCCTGCCAGCCCGTTGCAGCGGGGCCTCAAGGGAACTACTGGCAATTAAGGTGCTCCTTTTAATAGAGCACCAGAGCAAATCATTAACACTCCGTGAACACATGTGATCCTCACATCACAGCCATCCCCTCCGATTGTCCCAATTTTTATCACTTCGGGGCCTTTGGATCCGGACAATGATATGTGTACACAACTTTCAGATAAGATCACAAACAATACTATCATAATGATTCAATAATAAGTTCATATCTGAGATCATGGAACTCGGTCCCTAGTGACAAGGATTAAGCACAACAAGTGGCAACAAAGTCAAATAACACTAATAGAGATACTAGGCACCATGCCCTAACAATCTTATTCAATTACATGATAGAACTCATCCAATCCCTACCATCCCCATAGCCTACAGCGGGGAATTACTCACTCATGGATGAGGGAAACATGGATGGTTGATGGATAGGCGTTGGTGATGACGATGGCGATGATCCTCCCCAAATTCCTCGTCCCGGCAGGTGTCACATCCCAAAATTTTCCAAATTTTGAAATGTGAAAAATAAATAAATAAAATAAATAAATGTTGAAATTTAGGGTGAAAAGGAACTTTTTTATTCCAAATGGAAACATCAAAACTCATCTCGAACAAACTTTCAATGAAAAGGGACGCAAACAAAATTTCAATCAAGTGAAATGCATTCATCAATAATGTATCTTGAAATTTAAACACTTGGAAAAGTTAAACAAAAACCCTAAAACCCTAATGGAATAATTCATATCCAAGATCTCTCTAATACTATGGATTTGATCCATATAAAAATTTGTCAAAAAACATTTATAAATGATCAATAATAATAAGTAAGAATATTATAAAACCATAGAAATTGGTTTCACTCAATTTGGAGTCACAGATAAAAACTTATGAATTTATTAAGATAAAAGTAATTAATTTCGAAAGCTAATAAAGCCATATCTAAAGTCCATGCCAAATCTTGAGCAAATAAATCCTAAAGCGGATTTAAAAAGATAAACAAATATTAAATAAAATTATACAAATTGGAATCACCAAGTTTGGATCTTTAAGTAAAAAGATATGGATTTTATAAGGCAAAGGAAGAAATAAATAAATAAGGAATATTTAAAAAGTCAAATTAAATCTTGGCCAAACAAATGAGATGAAATATTATTGATTAATAAAAAGAGTAAAGGATTGTTTAAATAAAATCATAAGGATTTATTAATATCCAATTTTATTTAAATAAAGAAAATTCCCAATTTAAATGAACATTAAATCATATTAATGTATTTTAAATAAATATTTCAAAATGAATTATTTTGCACTAAAGAATAAATAAAACCTACTGAAAAAGGTTTGGTAAAATTTAGAATTCAAATATAAGTTTGAAAATATTTAAAATCCTATTTAAATAATGACAAGTGTCTATTTAAATAATTAAATAAACCATGAGGGAATAAAATTATTTATCCTAAAATGGACTTTAAAACCCATTTAAAAAAGTATAGAAAACTACTGAAAAGATTGAAGAAGGTTTGAAAACAAATCTGAATTCAAATGGTGTTTAAATTATTTGAACAAAAATCAAAACAGAAAAGGAAAAAGAAAAAGGTTCTGAATAAAAAAAGAAACAAAGCAACCCAACCCATCTGGCCCAACTAAAGCCCAACAGCGCAGCCCACCTCCCACTCTCTCCCCGAACCGTTTTTCACTCGCGAGCACACCCGCGCAGTCCCTAACTTGGTGACCCCACGCACATCTCCTCACCTCGCTGACGAACGGGACACACTGGCCAGCACATCGTCTTCAACCCTGCGACCAGCTTCCCCCATTCATCGCTGCCATTCTCAGTCGATAAATTCCGGCGATAAATTCGTGTAAATGACAATGTTAGACTTGCCAGTAATCACGCGTACATAATTGCCTCGCCCTCCTCCTCGTTTCCCCCCAAACGCCAGCTCCTCTCTGCCACCGGGCTGTCCCAATTGGCCACTGCAAAATTTCTGCTCGGATGAGCCTTTCCGGCGAAATCCGGCGTCGTCTGACCTACCCTTGCCTCCCAGTACACACGGGCCTCCTTCCCATATTCTTGTGCTTCTCCCAGTACCACTCATACGCTCGCGCGTGCTCCGAATCATCGGCAAGAATGACCTCTGAACGCCACCGTGGTCTGCCACTTCTTCGGCGACCCGTCCCCGTAAGTTCCGTCCACCCCTCTCTCTCTCGATGATGCACTCGCGTTCGCCACACTCGCCCGCATCTAACGCCGCCTCCCTTTTGCCTTCTGGTAGCCTGTAACCTCGCCCCCGTGGATGAACAGAGACACCTGGCGCCGCCGCGAACTCCGGTGAGCAATCACCGCTACTCCCGAGCGCCCCTCGATGAACAGAGACCACGTTGAGCGTCACCACACACCTGCGAGTCTGGTGAGCATATTCACTCTCTCCCGCGTGTCCTAGTTCATCGGCAACGTCACCTCCTAAGCGCAACGTCAAATTAGATTTAGTCGAAGCGGTATCAGACGCTGTGTGCCGTGCGATTTAAGTAGATCCAACGCACCGCATTAGTCGATCCCAGTGAAGCGGTATCGTCCAATAAAATTAAGACATGTGTTTGCCCTGTTTGAATAAAATTCCAGAAATGATTTTAGATTGTTTAAACTTGCAAAATTCATAACTTTTAATCCACACATCCAAATTTTGCAAATTTTATATCATTGGAATCAGGAAAACAAAACGTTTCCAACCATGCACTTTATTTAGTATTTTGATTCTGGTAAATTGGTTGTTTATGCAGAAATATATTCAGGCTTATTTTGGATATAAAACTAATTCTAAAAATGTTTTTAGGGTAAAATCTTTTCTAAATGGATTGTTTTGAACCTACTGACCAAATAAACCAACTTGTAGATTTAAAAGTATATTTTGTGACACTTAGGACTTAAATCTTTGAATAAAAGCATTTCTAGCTAAATAAAAATATTGAATATGGTTTAAAAATGCTTTTTGACTAAAACCTTTGGGAAAAGAATTGATTTAAATTCTCTGACCCTAAACACCAAGTTTTGAGAATTGAAAACATATTTGATGAACCTTAGTAAATTATTACTTTGTTAAAAGCATTTCTAGCAAATAAAAATATTATTTGATTTAAAAATGGGATTTAGATTAAACCTTTTGAAAATGGGTTAATATTAAACACTTTGACCGTAAACACTAACATTTGTGCTTAAGAATATATTTTGCTAAAAACTACAAAATATTACTTTGGTTTAAATCACTTCTAGCAAAACAAAATGATTTAAATGGCCATTTTCACCAACTTGAATTTAAATGGTTTTACCACTTTTGTAAATGATCAATAGGATCTTTAAAATGATTAGATCCTAATAGAAACCACTTTTCCAAATAAAACCATCTTTTGCATGCTTTCATGCATTATTTGATGTTATTATTTCATGTGGTGAATTGTTTGAATGTTAGTTTGAATATGTGCTTTCTTGATTGAATTGTAGTAACATTTGAAGAGTGTGATTGTTGCAAGATCAAGGAGTGACCCAATATTCTCTACCAAAAAGGAAAGTGACACTATCATCCATGTCCTACTATTTTCACTACACTTAGTGGTATTTTTGTAGTATGCATGATAGAGCTACTATATTACTATGCTATGCTATGTCCTATTAGGAAATCCATCTTCCTTAGTGAAAACCTCATAGTAGTAGTATGCTTAGCCATTCTATAGACATGGGATGGAATACATGATATGATTATATGAAGTGTAGGAAAAATATTTGTTTTATATAATAAAACAAGTACTCAATGAACCACCTGGGTGGAAAGAGGATACTCAAATTTTGGACAAGGTGGCAACAAAGGGAACCATGTTTATATGGCTATATTTTTGTATGTGCACTAGAAGAAAACCACCTAAGGACTTAGAGATTGAACAAGTTTCTCGTACAGTGGCTTCCGTGTACATCCACATGCTAAATGGGCTATGGCTTAGTCAACTACATAGTGGAAGATCCTTGCATTGGCATCTTCAGGTTAACTATAAGTGTGTATTGGAAATATATCCTTACATTGGTGCCTGGTAGACAAGCTAGCATTGTGTATTGGGAGGACTTCTATGGAAAGACTTTGTCACATTCTCGATCTGCCGGTACTCCATTTGGTGTGTACTTATCCAGTGGCCACTGGTGGCGTCAAGACGAGATTGTTTCATGTGGGTAAAGTGTACAACCTCTGCAGAAGATCAAAATTCTAAGTACTTAGACGTGTCCCCAGTTACGGACAACTCTAAGCAACTAAGGCCTGAAGCTATGGAAGATCTCGACATTCCAATTTCTCAAAGTAAAACTTGATGGTGTCAACAAGGGATTAGAAGCACTTGGAGTTTTCCAAGGAGTTCAGAAAGATTGTCAAAAGATCAAAACTATTTTGAAAAGATAGGATAAAACTGTATTGCTTTCTGCAAATGAGCCTAAACCCTACTTAGCCAAATATGCATGTATTGATAGGATCCACTTATTTCTACATAGTAGTGAAACTTTCCAATACAATTCAAATGTATTGACCCTTGTGGCTGCAACCTATTATGTTGCAGGTTTGTTTGATGTTAGTGAAGTGTGTTGAATAGGATTACAAGTCTACAACCAACATGACTGCCTGTGGCACTTTGAAGATGAAGGACTCCATGCTATAGTTATTTCTACTGCATTGTAATGAGATAGCCAAATGAGCTATGTAAGATGTAATGAATTATTTTATTCCTAGTTATAAAGTTGTATTATGACCTTTGTTTCTTGATATTACATCTTAACTGTGGATGCTAGCTATTGATCCAGGGACTAGCATTGTAAACACAGCGATCTCTACCTTATTAAAGGTTGGGACCTCTACGGATGGTATCAGAGCACTATGTTGCCTGTAGGATTTGTAACCCTAGGATTGGACAAAACCCCTTAGAAAATTAGGAGTTGTATTTATTCCAAAACTTATTTACAAACAATCTTGTAAACTCTTTCCTCAACCTTTTTGGTTTTGATTCTACATCTCTTCCTTTTTCAACTTGATGGACAGAGCCTTCACCATGACCAATGACTTCAACTTTAGTTTCGCCAAGGACTTCAACTTAGACATCACTAAGAACTACAAGTGAGAACCAAGAGACATTAGATTGCCTACCACAAACAAATGAAATTATGTTAGTGTATGGATCATATTTACCTATAAGGTATGACTATACTAGGTTGATTGTTTCAAGAAAACTTGTTGTTTCCTTCAACTCATGAGTTAAGTTCATAAGTTGTTAAGTGAATAGTTGCTTGTTGATTGTTTGATTGAAATTGATTGTTTTGGGTTGTGTGTTAGAACTTCTTTAGATCAATCTATCATTACTTATCCCTATCAAACCAACAAATGCCTCCCCGTCATGCCAACCCCAACCAAAACAACAACAACCTCACTCCCGAAATGCAGCAGTTGATGACAGCTCAAGCTCAACTGACGCAGATGATGACGCAGTTTATGCAAAATCAGAACAACAATAACAACAACAACAACAACTAGAATAATCCTCCAGCACTTGACATGCTCACCAGATTTCTGAAACTAAGGCCTGCAAGGTTCTCGCAAACAACTGACCCAATGGTAGCCAATGATTGGTTACGTTCGGTGAATAAGGACTTAGTGACTGTTGGCTGCACCGACGAAGAAAAAGTTAGGTTTGCAGCATATCTGCTCGAAGGACCAGCAGCAACATGGTGGGACAACTTTCAGATCACCACTCCCCTTGAGGATGTGACTTGGGCTATTTTTGAGGATGGATTCCGTATAGCTCACATCTCATCTGGAGTGATGAACTTGAAAAAAAGGAGTTCCACAATCTGAAACAGCATCACTGCAGTGTGGCTGAGTACATTGAGGAATTCAACAATCTGGCACGCTATGCACCGGATGAAGTTGACACAGATGCTAAGAGGAAGGAGAAATTCCTCGAAGGACTTAATGATGAGTTGAACCTGCAGCTATCTGTTGCCTATGTCCCAACTTATCAATCACTCTATGGCAAAGCCACCATCTTGGAAAACAAGATGAATCAAGTTGAGAAAAAAAGAGGAAGCATAACCTCAAGTATCACTTAGGGTCATCACAAAAGAAGCGTTCATTCAAAAAGAGCAATGAAGATTCTGGACCACACCAGCATCACCACAACAACAATGGAAGTGATGATAATGGAAATGATACTAACAATGGAGATGACCTTGGTCAGAATCAACATGGCAAATCCAGGAAGAAAGGCATTAGCCAGTTGCAGTGCTATAATTGTAAGGAACTGGGACACTATGCATCAGACTGTCCTAAGAAGAAAAAGAAAAAGGATGCTAGAAACTCCAATGGAAGTGACTCCAATGTGACCCAGAAAGGACATGTGAACAACATCGACATGTATGGAACCCCTGAAGAATTGGATAATGTGGATGACAGGAATTAGTTAACTCAGTTGAGTCAAATAAGGATTCCTTGTTTGGATATCAATTATTGAACCCATAGTCAAGTGAACCATCAATGTAACCCTATAAGACTTTCTTTTAATGGTGGTAGTATCCTAGTTGTCTTCAAGCCAACTTGTAACCCTAGCCTTCCCAAATCTTGGGGCAAGATTTATTTTAAGGGTGGTAGCCTGTCACATCCCAAAATTTTCCAAATTTTTAAATGTGAAAATTAAATAAACAAAATAATTAAATGTTGAAATTTAGGGTCAAAAGAAACTTTTTGATTCTGAATGGAAACATCAAAACTCATCTCGAACAAACTTTGAATGAAAAGGGAATCAAACAAAATTTCGATCAAGTGAAATGCATTCATCAATAATGTATCTTGAAATTTAAACACTTGGAAAAGTTAAACCAAAACCCTAAAACCCTAACGGAATAATTCATATCCAAGATCTCTCTAAGACTATGGATTTGATCAATATAAAAATTTGTCAACAAACATTTAGAAATGATCAAGAATGATAAGTAAGAATATTATAAAACCATAGAAATTGGTTTCACTCAATTTGGAGTCACAGATAAAAACTTATGAATTTATTAAGATAAAAGGAATTAATTTCCAAAGCTAATAAAGCCCTATCTAAAGTCCATGCCAAATCTTGAGCAAATAAATCCTAAAGGGGATTTAAAAATATAAACAAATATTAAATAAAATTATACAAATTGGAATAACCAATTTTGGATCTTTAAATAAAAATATATGGATTTTATAAGGCAAAGGAAGAAATAAATAAATAAGGAATATTTAAAAAGTCAAATTAAATCTTGGCCAAACAAATGAGATGAAATTTTATTGATTAATAAAAAGAGTGAAGGATTGTTTAAATAAAATCATAAGGATTTATAAATATCCAATTTTATTTAAATAAAGAAAATTCTCAATTTAAATGAACATTAAAGTATTTTAAATAAATATTTCAAAATGAATTATTTTGCACTAAAGAATAAATAAAACCTACTGAAAAAGGTTTGGTAAAATTTAGAATTCAAATAGAAGTTTGAAAATATTTAAAATCCTATTTAAATAATGACAAATGTCTATTTAAATAACTAAACCATGAGGGAATAAAATTATTTATCCTAAAATGGACTTTAAAACCCATTTAAAACAATATAGAAAACTACTGAAAAGTTTGAAGAAGGTTTGGAAACAAATATGAATTCAAATGGTGTTTAAATTATTTGAACAAAAATCAAAACAGAAAAGGAAAAGGAAAAAGGTTCTGAATAAAAAAAGAAACAAAGCAACCCAACCCATCTGGCCCAACTAAAGCCCAGCAGCGCAGCCCACCTCCCAGTCTCTCCCCAAACCGTTTTTCACTCGCAAGCACACCCGCGCAGTCCCTGACTTGGTGACCCCATGCACATCTCCTCACCTCGCTGACAAACGGGACCCACTGGCCAGCACATCGTCTTCAACACTGTGACCAGCTTCCCCCATTCATCACTGCCATTCTCAGTCGATAAATTCAGGCGATAAATTCGTGTAAATGACAATGTTAGACTCGCCAATAATAACGCGTACATAATTGCTTGCCCTCCTCCTCGTTTACCCCCAAACGCCAGCTCCTCTCTACCACCAGGCTGTCCCAATTGGCCATTGCAAACTTTCTGCTCCGGCGAGCCTTTACGGCGAAATCCGGCGTCGTCTGACCTCCCCTCGCCTCCCAGTACACACGAGCCTGCTTCCATCTTCTTGTGATTCTCCTAGTACCACTCACACGCTCGCGCGCGCTCCGAATCGTCGGCAAGAACAACCTCTGAACGCCACCGCTGTCTGCCACTTCTCCGGTGACCCCTCCCCGTAAGTTCCATCCACCCCTCTCTCTCGATGATGATGCACTCGCGTTCGCCACACTCGCCCGCGTCTAACGCCGCCTCCCTTTTGCCTTTTTGTGGCCTGTAACCTCACCCTCGTCGGCGAATAGAGACACCTAGCGCCGCCGCGAACTCCGGTGAGAAATCACCGCTACTCCCGAGTGCCCCTCGACGAACAGAGACCATGTTGAGCATCTCCACACTCCTGCGAGTCTAGTGAGCATCCTCACTCTCTCCCGCGCGTCCTAGTTCATCGGCAACGTCACCTCCTGAGCGTGCACCGCCGTCCCCCATCACCTAGCGCCGCCAGATCCTGGTAGTTGCGCTATAGCCGTTAGATTTTAATCGCGTGGCTCAGATTAGATTTAATCGAAGCAGTATCAGACGTTGTGTGTCGTGCGATTTAAGTATATCCAACGCACCGCATCAGTAGATCCCAGCGAAGCGGTATAATCCAATAAAATTAAGACACGTGTCCGCCCTGTTTGAATAAAATTTCAGAAATGATTTTAGATTGTTTAAACTTGCAAAATTCTTAACTTTTAATCCACACGTCCAAATTTTGAAAATTCTATATCATTGGAATTAGGAAAACAAAACCTTTCCAACCATGCACTTTGTTTAGTATTTTGCTTCTGGTAAATTGGTTGTTTATGCATAAACATCTTCAGACTTATTTTGGATATAAAATTAATACTAAAAATGTTTTTAGGGTAAAATCTTTTGTAAATGGATTGTTTTGAACCTACTGACCAAATAACCCAACTTGTAGATTTAAAAGTATATTTGGTGACACTTAGGAATTAAATCTTTGAATAAAAGCATTTCTAGCTAAATAAAAATGTTGAATATAGTTTAAAAATGCTTTTTGACTAAAACCTTTGGGAAAAGAATTGATTTAAATTCTCTGACCCTAAACACCAAGTTTTGAGAATTGAAAACATATTTGATGAACCTTAGTAAATTATTACTTTGTTAAAAGCATTTCTAGCAAATAAAAATATTGTTTGATTTAAAAATGGGTTAATATTAAACACTTTGACCATAAACACTAACATTTGTTCTTAAGAATATATTTGGCTAAAAACTAAAAAATATTACTCTGGTTTAAATCACTTCTAGCAAAAAAATGATTTAAATGGCCATTTTCACCAACTTGAATTTAAATGGTTTTACCACTTTTGTAAATGACCAATAGGAGCTTTAAAATGATTAGATCCTAATAGAAACCACTTTTCCAAATAAAACCATCTTTTGCATGCTTGCATGCATTACTTGATGTTATCGTTTTATGTGGTGAATTGTTTGAATGTTAGTTTGAATATGTGCTTGCTTGATTGAATTGTAGTAAATTTGAAGAGTGTGATTGTTGCAAGATCAAGGAGTGACCCATTATTCTCTACCAAAAAGTCAAGTGACACTATCATCCATGTCCTACTATTTTCACTACACTTAGTGGTATTTTTGTAGTATGCATGATAGAGCTACTATATTACTATCCTATGTTATGTCCTATTAGGAAATCCATCTTCCTTAGTGAAAACCTCATAGTAGTAGTATGCTTAACCATTCTATAGAATTGGGATGGAATACATGATATGATTATATGACGTGTTGGAAAAATATATGTTTTATATAATAAAACAAGTACTCAATGAACCACCTGGGTGGAAAGAGGATACTCAAATTTTGGACAAGGTGGCAACAAAGGGAACCATGTTTATATGGCTATATTTTTGTATGTGCACTAGAAGAAAACCACCCAGGGACATAGAGATTGAACAAGTTTCTCGTATAGTGGCTTACGTGTACATCCACATGCTAAATGCGCTCTGGCTTAGTCAACTACATAGTGGAAGACCCTTGAATTGGCATCTTCAGGTTAACTAGAATTGTGTATTGGTAATATATCCTTACATTGGTGCCTGGTAGACAAGCTAGCATTGTGTATTGGGAGGACTTCTATGGAAAGACTTTGTCACATTCTCGATCTGCTGGTACTCCATTTGGTGTGTACTTATCCAGCGGCCACTGGTGGCGTCAAGACGAGATTGTGTCATGTGGGTAAAGTGTACAACTTCTGCAGAAGATCAAAATTCTAAGTACTTTGACGTGGCCCCGGTTACAGACAACTCTGAGCAACTAAGGCCTGAAGCTATGGAAGATCTTGACATTCCAATTTCTCAAAGTAAAACTTGATGGTGTCAACAAGGGATTAGAAGCACTTGGAGTTTTCCAAGGAGTTCAGAAAGATTGTCAAAAGATCAAAACTATTTTGAAAAGATAGGATAAAACTATATAGCTTTCTGCAACTGAGCCTAAACCCTACTTAGCCAAATATGCATGTATTGATAGGATCCACTTATTTCTACATAGTAGTGAAACTTGCCAATAAAATTCAAATGTATTGACTCTTGTGGCTGCAACCTATTATGTTGCAGGTTTGTTTGATGTTAGTGAAGTGTGTTGAATAGGATTACAAGTCTACAACCAACATGACTGCTTGTGGCACTTTGAAGATGAAGGACTCCATGCTATAGTTATTTCTGCTGCATTGTAATGAGATAGCCAAATGAGCTATGTAAGATGTAATGAATTATTTTATTCCTGGTTATAAAGTTATATTATGACATTTGTTTCTTGATATTACATCTTAACTGTGGATGCTAGCTATTGATCCAGGGACTAGCATTGTAAACACATGGATCTCTACCTTATTAAAAGTTGGGACCTCTACAGCAGGGTGCCAGAACGGATTTTCTGGTTCCGAATCGCTGCTTCTAGTGGTGGCGGCGCAGCGGAACTCTTTCTGGAAAAACATCGAACCCCCATGGTTTTTAGGTCAAGAGGCTTCTGATAGGTGAAGAGGGAGGGCGAGGGGGTGCCTGAGGTGGCCGCACCCCCAGGCGCGGGGTGGGCCCAGCGCAACAGGGGGTGTGGGCCCCCAAGGGCTCCCCTCCGTCTTGTATTTTGGCTCCGTGGATCTTTTGGAGAAATAGGATTTTTGGCATATTTTCCGGGATTTTTCCTGATAGTTGATTTTCTGCAAAAAAAATAGACACCAAGGTAATTCAGCTCAAAACAGCGTCAGTCCGTGTTAGTTGTATCCAAATCACACAAGTGTTCAGGCAAGTAGATACGTTTTGGACGTATCAGTGTGCTGCACTGTCTGCAGTGGGCCGGCCCAGTTAGTTCCCCCACGACCCAGTTAGTTCAAATTTAGATTTTTCCATTTAGTTCAAACTATATTTCTGTCTATTTATTATCAATTCAGAGAGTTTCACTGAACCAAATTGCATGAAACTAATTTTGTTAGAAAGGTATTGAAATTATTAATCCAAGCCCGTTGGATTCAAACCATTTGGAATTATAGATCATCTATAGGAAAAATAACAAGGCAGAGACTTTTCTACATTCATACATTTTTCAAAAATAAAACATAAATGCTTTTGAGTTTATTCCAACTCTCAAAAATCACATTTGACAAGACCTTTCCGAATATATAAAAATATCGAGGTTTACTTGTAGTAATAATGGACAAGTAATAAAAGAATGCCCCATAGGCATTTCTAGTCACTTTAACTAATTAATATAATAATGTTAGACCCTATTAAATTGTGACACCACTTTAAATCACATTGCCAAGTATTGAAATATGTGATGATGACATGGTCAATATGATCCCATATTTTAATTGGAGAATATTAAATCTTAAGTAGTTTTTCAATGAGTAGAAATTACTTTTCCAAAATAAAATAAATAAAACTAGGTCTTTATTTCATGTGATGATTGTGATGATGCTAGATCATCTAGCGTGAACCTTTGTGTGCCAAATGGCAGTAGTTAAGTATTGTTTGGTGATTTTGTACCTCGTATTTATTTATAGATGCTAGTACCGACCAAGGATACGAAGAGGAAGGAGACTACTACGAAGAGGAAGCAGAGGAGAACTTCAACCACTGCACTAATCAAGGCAAGCCTCACAATACAAGTGAACTTAGCAAGCCTCACAATACAAGTGAACTTAACAAGCTTCATAATACAAGTTACCTTATCAAGCCATCCTAGGAAGCTAACACTTGCAACTTCGCAAGCTAGATAACTTATGCAATGCATTAGGCATGGTATGGTTATACCCCTTTATTATACCAAATCCAAGTTTTACTTGCAATCTTGATTATTTTATTTCTTTATCAAAGCTCTTTATTATTTTTACTTAGTGACTTGTGAATTTTGGAAAGATATTAGATGTAGCATAAAGAACATAAAACTTGGCCTAAGTTAGATAAAACTAGATGTCATACCGAGGCATGAGATTAGATTTGGATAAGTCACACTTTATTAGCACCCCTCATTAGTGACTACCCCCAACATTAGTGGCTAGTGCTAAGCATAAAACTTGATCACTTTAGATGGGAATACTTGGTGAAAAGGATTATGAAAACATTAGAATGATGAGTCATTCCAATGAAATGTTTTGACATGTGTTATGAACACTAGATGATTTGATAATGAAAATGTTGAGGCATGAGCCTTAGCCCCTTTATAAAACTGATGGTTGGGATCAGATGCGATACCATTCCAATGTTACCGTACAACCACAATACCCAAATTTGGGTAGGGCTTGACTAGAAGTTTATATATCTTAGTATGGGTTCCCTTGCAGCCGAGGTTTGAGCTGAGGCTACCTCGTTATGATTGTCCACATGTGCTGTTCCCAAGATGACAGATGGTCATGGTTGGGAGGCCAAACTCATAGGGGAGGTGCCTATACTAGGGTGTGTAATTGAAAGGTTAGGATTGATTATCCGCATACTGAGTATGGTGATTCAGGATTGTTCCTGACGGATGTATCAAAATGTTGTGGTGAAAGTGCACCCCCTCTGCAGAGTGTCAAACTATTGGAATAGTCGCGTCCATGGTTATGGATAGTTGGAGTGTCCATACTGTTTCATCGTCAGATGTTTTCAAAATGACTTGTGAAATGAATCATGACTTTGACTTGACCACAACAGGGTTGTGATCATGAACATTAAGTTCCCACTTAGGTGTTGCAAAACCTTAGTTAGTTTTCTTTACTTCTAAAATCAGTTAGAGATAAATCTGGCTTTTTGCAAAACAACCTATAGCTTAGGATTCCTACTCAAACCAATTACTTGTGAGTGATAGTTTGCGAGTACTTAAAGAGTACTCATGGCTTTGTCCCTGGCTATTCCTATGGCCAGACTATGAGGAGGACTACCAGGATGATGGATAGCAGGAAGTCTACGACAACTAGGATCATCTCCCATTGTCAGCATTGCCCGTGACCCTGAAGATGGAGCTTCGCCCACTCTACCGTTATTATATTATTCTGCTGTGTTGATTGTATTAAGACTGGATCATGAGATCCTTTATTTGTAAGACCTATATTATGGTTTGTAATGGATGATGAACTATGGTACCAATCTATTATGTCTTGCAAAAATGGTAATCCTGGGATTGCGAGGTATGGCATAACAGGCATTCTGGGATTAAAAATCCGGGTGTTGACAAGTTGGTATCAGAGCCACCTGACCATAGGAGACCCTAGTTAGAATGGACGATTGAATCAAAAACTTAGTTTCAAAACAAAAAGAAGTGAGTATTTATGAAAACCTATTCTCATTCTTCTCACTCAGATTCTTTCATGAAAATTTATGTCCCTCAAAAATTCTTGCAAACTTACATAAAATGTGACACACTTGATCTCTCCATTAACTTACTTATCCAACATTCTTATAGATGGGCGTGACATATAACAAGTTCTATTAGTTGGGCAATGGAGGAGAGCTCATCTTTGAGTGTGATTTGGACCAACTCTCGGAACTTCTTGAGCGCCCGCACCCCGAGTTCTTCGGAGCCTAGATCAACGATCAGCAAGGAGGAGAATTACAGTGGGTGATTGTTGGAAGTCTCAGAGGCAAGAGTGAGGCACCGACCTTAGAGGGAATCCAGTTCACCTTAAGAGAAACAACTGGCTAGATGGACTCGTCAAGGCTATGCAGGAAGCTTTTGCCCATCTGTGTGGGCAAAGTATCAATCAGATCAAGGGTACCCGCTTTAAGTTCTACGCAAGGCGTGATGCTATGGGATAGACATTGGAGGTTCCAGGTCACCCGGAGCTGAAGCATTTAGTAGATCATCTTGACTTCATGTTGTATGATAGGCAGAAGGAGTTGGATAATGCCCGCTCCTATGCCAACCACAACTATGCCATTGCAGTCAAGAAGGACCAGACTATCGCCATCCTTGCAAGGGAGCGCAAGTCATTTCGCTGTACACGTGACAAGAAGGATCACATCATTGCTCGCCTTCATCATAGAGTGTCAGACTTGGAGGATACCATCCATGAGCGGGACATGCAGCTTGAGGAGAGGGAGAATGCAGGGGAAGATATCCGTGGATACCCTTACTCCTACCTCAGTGATGATGATGACTTCCTAGAGGATGAAGCCATGGACTTCCACACTGATGATGATGATTTTGCCTTCATTGATGATGACGATGAAGCTATCAATTCTGATGAGTAGTAGTACTCTAGCACTATCGTAGGTTTGAGTTGTACCTAGTCCCACTGTATCGTAGGTTAACAGAATGGTTCTTAAAACCATCTGTTACCTTAGTATGGTGTGTGTTTATATTGTGTGGTATGAATGGATGAAAAGCAAGTTGCTAGTGGAAAAACCTGAGTCAAACATTAAAGGTTTTTTCAAAAACAAAACCCCGAATCTTAGAAATTTCCCTCTTTTCTCATGATCAATCTCAATCTTTAGATGCCTCACGGAGGAAGTACCGATTCTGATGAGTAGTAGTGCTCTAGCACTATCGTAGGTTTGAGTTGTACCCAGTCCCACTGTATCGTAGATTAACAGAATGGTTGTTAAAACCATCTGTTACCTTAGTATGGTGTGTGTTTGTATTGTGTGCTATGAATGGATGAAAAGCAAGTTGCTAGTGGCAAAAGCTGAGTCAAACTTTAAAGGATTTTTCAAAAACAAAACCCCGAACCTTAGAAATTTCCCTCTTTTCTCATGATCTATCTCAATCTTTAGATGCCTCATGGAGGAAGCAGTTCATCCCCGGACCCAACGCTGCAAATCTTGCAAATGTTGGTTTCGGACCGCAAAGCTAAAAGAGCCGAACGTCAAGCCAACTTAGCTAACTTTCAACACATAGCTCAGATGGCCAATAACAATCAAGGCCATGGAAACCAGGACAACCATGGGTCCAAGCTCAAAAACATTCAGAAAACCAATCCACCCATCTTTAGTAAGTCCGAAGGGCCATTAGATGCGGATGACTGGCTGCAGACCATGGAGAACAACTTAGAAGTCGCCAGAGTGGAGGCCAATTAGAAAGTACTATTTGCCACCCATTATCTGGAAGGAGATGCAAGAGCTTGGTGGAATAACGTTCGCACCATAAATGGAGGACATATGATGACTTGGGATGAATTCAAACTCAAGTTCAGCCGAACCCATGTGCCACCGGGTTAAATCAAGAGGATGAGAGATGAATTCAGAGAATTGAAGCAAGGGAGGATGATAGTAGTTGCGTACCTTGACAAATTTCTGTCATTAGCTAGGTATGCACGAGATGAGATTGACACTGAAGCCAAGAAAGAGAGATTCTTGAATGGTTAGCATGATGAGATGTAGATAGTGTTAGTCAATATTCCATTTGCAGACATTGAAGCCTTAGTGAATTCTACAATCCAGATGGAAGGCAAGATCAACCAAGCCAATGAGAATAGCAAGCGTCGAATGATGCATCAACGAGGAACCCACCATACCCCAAAGTATCGCCCCAACCCATCTGCAGGATATGCCCCGAGAAACAATAGACCCCCGATGACCCGTCCGAACTATCCCAACCGTGGAGGAGGAAACCCAAGGCCCGGAGGAAACCACAACAATAACCCCGACAACTCCAACAGCTTCATCCGTGCACTGCCCAAAGTCAACAACCCAATCAACACCAATACTACCCCAAGGACTGGAATCAATGCCGTGCCTGTTGCAGGAAAAGACAAGTCTCAGGTGACTTGTTATGAATGTGGAACCAAGGGACACTACTCCAATGAGTACCCAAAGAAGCTTGCAGTAGGCCCCAATGTGAATGCCCCAGCTCAGCAGCAGCGCTGTGTTCAGCCTAGAAGAAGATTTGCCCCAGGGAACTCGCTCAACCGCAACGGCCGTCTATTTCACATGAATGCTGAAGAAGCCCAAGAAGTGCCAGATGTCATGATGGGTATGTTTTCTGTTAACTCAGTACTTGCAAGAGTGTTTTTTGATTCTAGAGCATCGCACTCGTTTGTTAGAGAAGAATTTGCATGCACTAGTAAGATTCAACCAACAAAACTGAAGCATGTTATGATAGTTCAAATACCTGGTTCAACCACCAAAGCTAGACAAATTTGCAAGGCCGTACCTATCAGTATCCATGACATATATTTTTATGCTAATCTAATAGTACTTGGAACCAAAAGTTTGGAAGTAGTACTAGGAATGGATTGGATGTCGAAACATGAAGGATTAATCGACTGTGCCAAGAAAGCCATAACCATGACCAGTACCGCTGGACTATCAGTAGAGCATGTATCTGAAACCTTGCCCCGTCAATTCAAGTGCAATAAGAGTCTAGCCCAACCAACCATTGACCAAGTCAGAGTAGTCTTTGAATACCCCGATGTATTCCCAAATGTTTTGCCCCGTATGCCCTCGGATCGGGATATCGATTTTATCATTGAACTAATCCCTGGAACTGGACCCATAGCCAAGAGACCTTATAGTATGAACCTGTCTGAATTTGAGGAGCTGAAGAATCAACTAGATGCTATGCTGGAGATAGGATTGATTCAACCAAGTGCGTCGCCATGGAGACCACCTGTCTTGTTTGTAGATAAGAAAGATGGAGGTAACCGTTTGTGTACGGATTATCGGAAGTTGAATGATGTCACCATTAAAAACAAGTACCCACTGCCAAAGATAGAAGATCTGTTTGACCAGTTGACCGGTGCCAAAGTGTTTTCTAAAATTGATCTTAGAACTGGTTATCATCAACTCAAGATTCGTGCACAGGATATTCCAGACTGCCTTTACCACCAGATATGGACTGTACGAGTACACTGTCATGTCTTTTGGATTAACCAATGCCCCCGCTTATTTCATGAACCTCATGAATAAGATTTTTATGGACTTCCTGGATAAGTTTGTCGTTGTTTTCATCGATGACATTCTAATCTATTCCAAATCAGAATAAGAACATGAGCTACACCTAAGGACCAACATTGGAACCCTTAGGGAGCATCAGTTGTATGCCAAGTTTAGCAAATGTGAGTTCTGGTTACAGGAAGTAGGATTCCTCGGACATATCGTGTCGGCAGGAGGAATTGCTGTCGACCCTGCCAAGCTTAAGGATGTGGAAGAATGGCAAGCCCCAACAACTCAAACCCAACTTCATGCATTTCTCGGATTAGCAAGATATTACCGCAAGTTCGTAGAAGGATTTTCAAGCATCGCAAGACCCATGACCCAATTGTTGAAGAAATATAAGAAGTTTGAATGGACGGACAAATGTGAAGCAAGTTTTCAAGAGCTCAAGAAGAGATTGATCTCAGTCCCAATCTTGATTATGCTAGATATCACGAATCCTTTTGATGTGTATTGTGACGCATCCAAGGATGGTCTTGGATGTGTGTTGATGCAAGAAGGCAAAGTAATATCCTACATATCCCGACAACTGAAGCAACATGAGTAGAATTACCCTACCCATGACCTTGAACTAGCAGCCATAGTTTTAGCCTTGAAGACATGGCGGCATTACCTCATGGGTAACCGATGTGAGATTTATTCGGATCACAAGATCCTGAAGTATATTTTCACCCAGAAGGATCTGAATATGAGGCAAAGGAGATGGATAGAGCTAATCAAGGACTCTGACCTTGACATTCACTATCACCTCGGCAAAGCCAATGTGGTAGAAGATGCTCTTAGCATATTGCCGTGTCACTTGAACACTATGATTCTGAAGGAGCAACCAAGTTTGCACAAGGAGTTGGAGGATTTCAGAATGGAGCTAGTAAGTGAAGGATTTTTGGATAGCATAGAACTTCAACCCACTTTTATCAGTCAAATCAAGGAGGCGCAGAAAGGAAATGCTAGTTGAAAGAACATGTTGGGCCCCCATGTGTGGTTTTGGTAATTAATGACAATCTGTATGGACTAATGTGTGTATTAAGTTATACTTGTAGGATTTGTCCATTGGCATCGCTGGATCTTGTGTCGGCTTCAAGGTCGATGAAATGAGAAGAAGATGTGATGTGCAAGCTCAAAATGCGCCATCTATAGAAGATCTCAACGTTGATGCTTGCCATCCCCGGTGATCATGGATCGATGATGAGAAATCAAGAAAGGCGTTCCATCTTGAGAAGGTCAAGTTCGTCTACATCGAGCTTAAGTGGTTCACTCAAGGAAAAGGTATTGTCTTGATAGGTTTTCCCTTTTGCCGGTGTCATGTTGTGTATGAGATACCGGGTTTAAGATAGATAACCGTACTATCAAGAGGGGCTCTCGAATGAGTAATTCAGTCACATCGTTTGGAGAGAGCTCAAACCTTTGCATACTTGCATCATCATATTTAGTTGTTATTTGGTCTTATTCATGTGGGGATATGTAACATCCCAAAAATATTGAACTAGAATCATCAAACTCTAATCACCAAATTTAGGGTTAACAAAAACTTTTCCAATTAAAATATGAAAGCATTCATATGTGTGTGCATTAAAATTTGGATTCTTTTGAATTGACATGATTATGTGTTTCTTTGCTTGTAAAATTATTCTTAGGTGAAATAAACATCATCTAAACAATCCCCAAACTTTTCCCAAAGACAAACAAATCAAAACAATCAAATTAAGTGAATGGTCACTTTGGCCAATTTAACTCCCATGCCTACTTTGGCTATCTCTAACTTCCAGAACTTAACAGAAACATGTATGGATCTTTGCACCACTTGATAGTACTCATAACAAGGTACCAAGGACCACTTTGTGATCATCCAAAAACATTTAAATGCATATTTTAAATGACAGTTTAAAATTGAATCTATTTCATATGGGAAGATCCCACGTTTTCAAAAGCCACTCAAACAAGCTCAATTTGCAAAACCCAAGCATCCACAGTATCACCAGCACATGCCTAGCACACCCAGCAAAAATAATTTCAAAATTCATAACTTGAATTCATGCGGCCATTTCATCAAACAGCTTGCAGATACAAATCAAACAAAATCAAAAAACTATGTTGAGCAGTGTTTTGGGCCTAACTTGTTCCCTCTCTAGCTCACAGCAACCTCAGTAGATCATCTAGAAAACTTAACTAAGCTCTAGCCCCACTATAAACTCGCCAATGTCATCAATGGTAAACAGCCCGAGAGCACCCATGTCACCCCAGTGTGGACAGCAAGCTAGGAGAAGAACTAGCCGTGCCAACCTTGTCTGGGAGGTAGCCCATGCTTCACTGCCCCCTCTCGACCAGCCCGTCCTCGCAGACAGCAACCAGAACCACCAGGAACTCCACGCCCGCGCCGCTGTCGACCATGCCGAAGCGCACCGCAGAGCACGCGGCGTTCCCACGCAACCCGGACACCTCGAGCCCTCGCCGCCCGCTAGCATGCACCCCACCGTCCCAAGAGACCGCCAGACATGCCCATTTCACTGCCCGTACCCCGTAGCCACCGCTCGCCGCAGAGTTTGCCGCCTCTGCCTCGTAGAGCATTGCGCGTTCCCGACCGTTTGCCACTGCCCCTACAAGCGCATTCAAACCTTAGAGCATCGCCAGGAGACCACCGATCGATCGCCACCCTCGGCCATGCCTCTAGCAGCCCGTAGCTGTGTTGCCACCGTCGCCTGCCCATCCCTCTTGGTCTCGCCGTCGAGCCTATAAAAGGAGGCCACCCCCAGCCGATTCAAGCACACCATTTCACTCCCCTCACCTCACTGATCGTCCCCCCCATAGCCGGAGAAAGGCGAGCAGCGCATCGCTGGAATTTGGCTGGAGCATGCCGCCTCTGGAGAAGAAGGGCGCCGTCGATTTCGTCCACCCGAGGAGCTGTCGCGACCACCCCTGAGTTCGTCGTCGTCGACTTCGTCGTTCGCCCGCATAGCCGACCTTTGCCTGAGCCCCGGTGAGCCCCCAACGACCCCCACTGAGCCGCTAGGGTTCGAGCTCGCCGGTGACTAGTTCATCTTCGACGACGACCCTCAGCCGTCCATCTTCATTCTAATCCAACGCACCACATCGCCCCATACCGCTTCACGTGTTAAGAGTCGCTGACTAGTAGACCCGCCCTGTAATTTACGCCCCACGCCGCGGAGTGACACTGGGCCGGCCCGTTAACCTTTCCCGTGCAGCCCACTCGTTTGAATTTAGATTTTTCTATTTAGGTTCAAACTCAGTTCTGTACCTAGTTTCAAAAATCAACCCAGCTCGATTCAGTGAACCAAATTGAATGAAACTAATTTTGTTAGAAAGATATTGAAATTCTTAATCCAAGCCCGTTGGATTCAAATCATTTGAATCTCTAGATCAACCTTGGTAAAAATAACAAGGAAGAAGCTTTTCTGCATTCAAACATTTTTCAAATTTAAACTTTAATAGCTTTTGAGTTGATTCCAACTCTCAAAAATCACATTTGATCATACCTTTCAGAATATATAAAAACATATGGGTTTACTTACAGAAATAATGCTCAAGTAATAAAAGAATGCCACATAGACATTTCTAGTCACTTTATTTAATGGAAATAAAAAGTTAAACCTTATTAAATTGTGACACCACTTTAAATCACATTCCCATGTACTGAAATATGTGGTGATGACATGTGTCAACATGATCCCGTGTTTGTTTTGGAGAATATTAACTCTTAAGTAGTTTTTCAATGAGTAGAAATTACTTTTCTAAAAATAAATAAATAATGCAAGTGCTTTAATCTTGAATGTTAGTGATGATGCTAGATCATCTATAGAACCCTTGTGTGTGATGATTGAAAGTAGTTAAGTATTGTTTGGTGATATTGTTTGGTGATTGTGTACCTCGTATTTATTCATAGACGCTAGTACCGACCAAGGATACGAGGAGGAAGAAGGATACTACGAAGAAGAAGCCGAGGAGAACTTCAACCACTGCTCTACACAAGGCAAGCCAATACTTGCAAGCCTAATACTACTAGTTGAATGTGCAAGCTAACACTTGCAATTATGAAAGTTATATAACCTATGAAATGCACTAGGCATGCTTGGTTAGACACATTTGAGGATACCAAATCCTAGTTTTACTTACAAGCTTCTACTTTATTTCTTATCAAAGCTCTTACTTAGAGTTTACTTGAGTAAATTGTAGATATTAGAAAGATATGTGAAGGTTGCATAAAGAGAATAAAATTTGGCCTAAGCTAGATAATCTTGATGTCACCCTAAGGCATGAGATTGAACTGAGTTAAAACTCCACTAGTTTACCACCCCTCATTAGTGCTTACCCCCACCTGGAGATGCTAGTGCTAAGCATAAAAATTGATCAACTTTAGATGGGAATACTTGGTGGAAAAATGGTTATGAAAACCTTGGAATGATGGATCATTCTATTGAAATGTTTTGGACATGTGTTTCCAAACAAACTGATGATTTTGGTGATGAAAATGTTGAGGCATGAGCCTTAGCCCTTTATAAAACTGATGGTTGTCTGGATGCGATACCATTCCAATTTTATCGTACAACCACAATACCCGAAGATTGGGTAGGGCTTGACTGGAAACTTATATACCTTAGTATTAGTTCCCTCACGGCCAAGGTCTGAGATGAGGCTACCTTGTGAAGATTGTCCACCTGTGCAGTACCCAAGATGACAGTTGGTCATGGTTGGGAGGCCAAACTCACAGGAGAGGTGCTTATACTAGGGCGTGCAATTGAAAGGTTAGGATTGATTATCCGCATACTGAGTATGGTGAGTTCAGGATTTGTTCCTGACGGATGTATCGAATGTTGTGGTGAAAGTGTACAATCTCTGCAGAGTGTCAAACTATTCGAATAGCCGCGTCCGCGGTTATGGACAGTTGGAGTGGCCATACTGTTCCCCCGTCAGATGTTTTCAAATTGACTTGTGAAATGAATTGAGATTTTGACTTGACCACAACAGAGTTGTGAGATGAAATTCAATTTCCCACTTAGGTGTTATAAAATTTCAACTAGCTTTTCTTTGCTTCTGAACTTAGTAGAGGTAAATCTAGAATTTTGCAAAACAACCCTAGATCTTAGTGTCCTACTACAAAAAACCCCTTCTAGTATTAGTCTACGAGTACTTAAAGAGTACTCATGGCTTTGTCCCTGGCTATTCCCGTGGCCAGACTATGAAGAGGAGTACCAGGAGGATGGACCCCAGGAAGGTTACGACAACTAGGATCATCTCCCATCGTCAGCATTGCATGTGACCCCGAAGATGGAGCTTCGCCTACGCTACCGTTATTATTACGTTATTCCGCTGCTTGAGTTGTATTAAGAACTGGATCATGAGATCCTTATTTGTGTAAGACCTTATGTATGGTTTGTAATGGATGATGTACTGTGGTATCCAATTCTATTATGTCTTGCAAAAATGGTAATCCTGGGATTGCGATGTATGGCATAATAGGCATCTGGGATTAAAAATCCGGGTGTTGACAGGATATAGAGCTTGTGTTAATCTCCATAACAAGTTCTTGTTCATCAAAATCAGATCTTCCATTTGTATCATGTTGCGATTTTGAATTATGCGGCTTTTAGGTTGCTCACCAAGTGAGGTATCCCACATTATTCTACCTAATACTTTTCATAGGGTAGCCCATGTCGTCCTCTTTCCAATGCAATTGGAATCGGGTCAATCAGAGCTACCAATCAAAAGTTACACTCGTTTGAATATTTGTCGGTCTTATTTAAAAAGAAAAAGAAAAATCTGTTTACTGGGCCGAGCGGTAGTACCGCCCGGGCGGGCCGGTACTACCGCCGACATCTGAGCGCCACGGATTATATTCTGCCTGGCCCGGTACCATTTTATGGTAGTACCGACCAGCCCGGTAGTACCGCCCGGGTGGGTCGGTACTACCGGCCTGTCCTGGAAAAAAAATCCTCTTTAGCCCCCTCCCACCGCTCGCTGGCCCCCACCGCGTTGCTGCCGCCAGTTGACCCCGCGTGGCCCCACATGCTGGATCCCGCGCGAGCCTGGTTCGCTGCCCGCCGCTGCCGCGTTGACGCTTGCTCCCTACCCTGCTGCCTGATCCCTCGCTAGCGCATGGGCCCTACCCAGCTGGCCCCACCTGGCGTGCGTACCGCCTGCTGTCGTGCTGCTGTGTTGCGGGCTTGCTTGCTGGCTCGCTGCTCGCGCGCCGCCGCTGGCCCCGCTCGCATGAGCTGCTCCCCCATCTGCTGCTTCCTTTTTTCCTGGGCACATGCGATAGTACCGGTTTTGTCCGAAACTAAACCGGTACTACCGGTCTAAACAGAAAATAGCCCCAACGGCCAGATTTTTGAGGCTCCTATTTAAGCCTTTGCCCGTTTTGAGTTTAGCAAGCTTCTTCCTCTTCTATTAGGCTAAGCTTTGTCCACACTTGCTCTACATCCTGAAGCTTTCCTAATCTTTTCCCTCCGATGATTCTTGCCCATATTTGAGTGGAAGAGAGAGGAGATCGAGATCCACGTTTTGACCTAACCGATTCTTCTCTTTGTGAGTGCATCTTTGGGGATCTAGATTTTGGGGGATTTTGTGTCTCTCTTTGATACCTCCTCTCTTATTCCCCCAATAAATTTAGTAGCTTTGTTGGAACTTGAGAGTGAGGGATTTGGGCATCTTTGTGGTGTTCTTACCATTTGCACTCGTTGTATCGGTTTGTGTTCTCCTCAAAGAATTTGGTTTGAGTTACTCATTGGAGCTTGTCCCTCTTGGGTTCTTGGAACCCTAGACGGTTTTGTGGCCTTGGTGGGATTGTGGCCTTGGTGGCATTTGTTGGCAGCCTCCAATTAAGTTGTGGAGAAATGCCCCAACCTTGTGAGAGGTTCCGGTTGCTACCGAAAAGTGCACCGATCGTGGAAGCATGGATCGATCCCATTGGGGTGAGATTCACCAGAGAATAAGGGAGGCCTTTTTTCGCGTTGGTGGTTTGATACCACCCCCTCTCCAAACGAGACGTACTCCATGTTGGGAGGAACTCGGTAAAATATCGTTGTCCCAGCGTGCCTCGGTTATCTCTATACCCGATCTCTTTACTTATGCACTTTACATTGTGATAGCCTTCGTGCTTGAAGTAATATATATCTTGCTGTCACTTTGTTGCTTGTGTTGCTTAGCATAAGTTGTTGGTGCACATAGGTGAACCTTAGTTGTTCTAGGTTGTGCTTAACAAAGTAAACACTAGTTTTATTCCGCCTTTGTCGAGCCACTCTAGGAAAAGTTTTAATCGCCTATTCACCCCCCCTATAGGCGACATCCGTATCCTTTCACTAGTATCGACGGAATCAAATGTCGTATCGGTACAGGAAAGGTACCCGGATTCACCGAAGATGAAGAAGGAGTTTTGTGGTACAAAGGACGTATCTGTGTGCCAACAGATTGAGAATTGAATCGAGCTATTTTGAAAGAAGCCCATGATACTCTTTATTCTATCCACCTAGAGGAACGAAGATGTATCAGGATTGGAAGGAGCAATTTTGGTGGCATAAGATGAAGAGAGAGATCGGAAGCTATATAGCCAAGTGTGATATTTGTCAGGGAGTCAAGGCGGGACATCAGAGACCAGCTGGACTTTTGCAACCATTGAAGATTCCGAAATGGAAATGGGATTCAGTTGGAATGGATTTTATCACCGGTTTGCCTACATCTAGTAGGGGAAATGTCTCTTTTTGGGTCATAGAGGATAGATTGTCCAAAGTAGCCCATTTCTTACCAGTCAAGACCACTTATCAGAGTTCGAAGCTAGCAGAGTTGTACATTGCTAGGATAGTCAGTTTGCATGGAGTCCCCAAGAACATTGTGTCGGATCAAGGAACCCAGTTTACCTCGAGATTTTGGAAAAAATCCAAGAAGGATTAGGAACCCGACTAGATTTCAGCATAACTAATCACCCTCAGACTGATGGACAAACGGAGCAAGTTAACCAAATATTCGAAGATATGTTGAGAGCTTGTGTGTTGGAATATGGATCAAAATGGAAACATTGTCTGCATTTCACAGAATTTTCATATAACTATAGTTACCAAGCCAGTTTACAAATGGCCCCATTTGAATTCATGTATGGAAGGAAGTGTCGTACCCTTTTGAATTGGTCGGAAGTAGGAGAGAGTCAGATTTTCGGACCTGACATCCTACGAAAAGCCGAAGAGAAAGTTCACAAGATCCGTGAGCACCTCAAGACCACCCAATCCAGACAAAAACGTTATGTCGAGACCTAGCCTTCAATATCGGGGATTTTGTGTATCTCAAAGTATCACCCTTGAAAGGAATGCAACGCTTCCAACTCAAAGGAAAGTTAGCCCCCAGATATATCTGACCTTTCAAGATTTTGAATCATCGAGGAGAAGTATCGTATCAACTGGAACTGCCAGAGGAGATGTCAGCCGTGCATAATGTGTTTCATATCTCGTTACTTCGCAAATGCCTAGAAGTCCCGGAGAAGACCGAAGCTTTCAAGAATATTGATCACAGAACCACAGAGATCAACGATGACCTGACATATCCCGAAGTACCCATTCATATTTTGGAGGAATCCTTCAGAACCACCAGAACCCGGAGTATCAAGTTTCTCAAGATCCAGTGGAGTAACCACACTGAAGAAGAAGCTACCTAGGAGCGAGAAGATTACATTAGGACGGAGTTTCCAGATCTCTGTAAATCCTAGTTTTCTTTTTCTCAATTCTCGAGATGAGATTTTTTTTAAGGGGGGAAGGTTTGTAACATCCCAAAAATATTAATAAAGGTTATCAACTTCTAATCACCCAAGTTTAGGGCTAACAAATACTTTTGGTGAATTAAAATCAATATGAATGCATCTATGTATGTGATGAATGCATGAATGCTTGCCATGACTTGTTTGATTGTTATGAATGGCAAGGATTGGTTTAAAGATGAAAACAACATCATGTAAATCATTTCCAAGCAGAATCAAGTCAATAGAAATTCAAATATAAACAATATGAGCTAATGGTCATTTTGACCAAAGTTAACCACTAGACCACTTTGAGTGTTTCTAGTCCAAGATTCCTAACAAAAACAAATCCAATTATTTTCACCCCTTGCTAGACCAAGTAAAAGTGAACCCAAGCCCACCTTGCAAACCCATAGAAACATTTTATAAATCTATGCCAAGGACAATTCAAAATTGAATCTAGTTCATGTGGTAAGATCACCATTTCTCAAAAACCACTCAAACCAGTTCACCTTGACAAACCCAAACAACCAGAGACTACCAAGTATGTGACCAGTGCACTCACCAAAATTCATCCAAAAATTCAAATATAAATTACTTTCGGCCATTTCATCAAACACTTGGCAGACACAAATAAAATTGACCAAACTTTCAATGATTTGAATAGTTATCATTCAAACCATTGTCCCCAATTCTTAACCCTTGTCCCCCCAGTGAGCACACCAGCATTGTACAGCCTAGAACCCTACCCTTGCACCAGTGCTGAGCCACCCCGAGCGCCCCCTTGACAGCCAACCATTGCTAGCTAGCAGGAGCAAGTGCCGTGCCTATCCACCATGTCCAGGAGGCAGCCCAACATCCACCGCCACCCCTTGTCCAGCCCTCGCAAGTAGCCAGACACTGTATCATAGAGAACGCATCGCGCCCAATTTCTCTACGCCATGCCAGAGCGCTGCGCCCGACATGCTCGCACACGCCGCGCCTCGCCTTCGCCGCCCGTGCCTGCAATCACCACAACCCCAAGAACCTCCCAGACAACCCCGTTTGTCGTCACGCGACCCGTAGCACCCGTGCGTCATCAAAACCCCTATCGGTGCCGCTCAGAGCACCAACGCATTCCGACCGTTCTCGACCGCCCCTTGTCGCGCCATTACTTCCTTGAGCATCATCAGGAGACCGCACACCGTCCTAGCCCCCGAGCCATGCCATTAGCTTGTTGTACCGCCGACCCCGATGAGCTCTGCCCATGCCGCACTACCCCTCTCGCTCGGCTATAAAAGGAGGCCACCCTAGCCTCAATTTGCCACACCATCTCACTCCTCACCTCTCAGAGAGCACCACTGACCCTTCTCGGGAGCAAGGCGTGCACCAGGTCGCAGGAATTTCACCGGAGTCTGCCATGGAGGAGGAGAAGAGGAGCCGTTGATTGGAGCCGCCCCAGGAGCTGCCATAGCCACCGTTCGAACCGCCGTTGTCGACAACATCATCCGCCCCCAACGTCGACCCTAGCTGGAACCCTGATGAGCCTCACACGACCCCACCGCCGCCTTAGGGTTCAGTCTCGCCGGCGCTGCCCGACGGAGACGACACACCTCAGCCGTTAGATTAGATATTAATCGCATGGTCCATATTGCCCCGTACCGCTTCGCGGAATTAGAGTCGCTGATAGATGGGGCCACCACTTAACTCATCCCGCGTGCTGCACAGTGCGCAGTGGGTCGGCCTAGTTAGTTCCGGCGCGACCCAGTTAGTTCAAATTTAGATTTTTCCATTTAGTTCCAACTCTAGTTCTGTCTGTTGATTCAAAAAACAATTCAGAGAGTTTCACTAAACCAAATTGCATGAAACTAATTTTGTTAGAAAGGTATTGTTATTATTAATCGAAGCCCGTTGGATTCAAACCATTTGGAATTAGAGATCACCTATAGTAAAAATAACGAGGCAGATACTTTTCTGCATAAAAATATTTTTCAAAAATAAACCATAAATGCTTTTGAGTTGATTCCAACTCTCAAAAATCACATTTGACAAGATCTTTCTGAATATATAAAAATATCTAGATTTACTGGCAGTAATAATGGACAAGTATTAAAAGAATGCCCCATGGGAATTTCTAGTCACTTTAACTAATTAAAATAATAATGTTAAACCCTATTAAATTGTGACACCACTTTAAATTACATTCCCAAGTATTGAAATATGTGGTGATGACATGGTCAATATGATCCCATATTTTAATTGGAGAATATTAAATCTTAAGTAGTTTTTCAATGAGTAGAAATTACTGTTCCAAAATAAAATAAATAAAACTAGGTCTTTATTTCATGTGATAATTATGATGATGCTAGATCATCTAGTGTGAACCTTTGTGTGCCAAATAGAAGAAGTTAAGTATTGTTTGGTGATTGTGTACCTCGTATTTATTTATAGACGCTAGTACTGACCAAGGATACGAAGAGGAAGGAGACTACTATGAAGAGGAAGCAGAGGATAACTTCAACCACTGCACTAATCAAGGCAAGCCTCACAATACAAGTGAACTTAGAAAGCCACACAATATAAGTGAACTTAGCAAGATTCACAATACAAGTTAACTTAGCAAGGCATTTTAGCAAGCTAACACTTGCAACTTGGCAAGCTAGATAACTTATGCAATGCATTAGGCATGGTTTGGTTATACCCCTTTATTATAGCAAATCCCAGTTTTACTTGCAAGCTTGATTATCTTATTTCTTTATCAAAGCTCTTTATTACTTTTACTTAGTGACTTGTGAATTTTGGGAAGATATTAGAGGTAGCATAAAGAGCATAAAACATGGCCTAAGTTAGATAAACTAGATGTCATACTGAGGCATGAGATTAGATTTGGATAAGTCACACTTGATTAGCACCCCTCATTAGTGACTACCCCAACATTAGTGGCTAGTGCTAAGCATAAAACTTGGTCACTTTAGATGGGAATACTTGGTGAAAAGGATTATGAAAACCTTAGAATGATGATTCATTCTAATGAAATGTTTTGACATGTGTTATGAACACTAGATGATTTCATGATGAAAATGTTGAGGAATGAGCCTTAGCCCCTATATAAAACTGATGGTTGGTTTCGGATGTGATACCATTCCAATGTTACCGTATAACCACAATACCCGAATTTGGGTAGGGCTTGACTGGAAGTATATATATCTTAGTATGGGTTCCCTTGCGGCCGAGGATGGAGCTGAGGCTAGCTCCTCATGATTGTCCACCTGTGCAGTTCCCAAGATGACAGATGGTCATGGTTGGGAGGCCAAACTCATAGGAGAGGTGCCTATACTAGGGTGTGTAATTGAAAGATTATGATTTATTATCCGCATACTGAGTATGGTGATTCAGGATTGTTCCTGACGGATGTATCGAATTGTCACATCCCAAGATTTTCCAAATCTTGTAATGTGAAAAATAAATGAATAAAATAAAACTTTGTTGATTTTCAGGGTGAGAAGAAACTTTGTGAGTCCATTTGGAAACTTTCAAAACCTATATGGATCAAATAAAATACTAAAGGGATTTGAAAAGATAAATAAACAATAAAGTTAAAAATATTTAAAATTACTATTTTTGGATCTTTTAATAAAAATATTTGATTTTCAAATGAAAAGGTAGAAATTTAAAATAAAATGTTTTGTTTTGATTAGAAAAGGATTATTTTATAGAGCCAAATTAAACCTTGGCCAATATTTTGAAATAAAATGTTTTGTTTTGATTAAAAATAGTGAAGGTTTATTTAAATAAGATAATAAGGATTTAATATCCAATTTTATTTAAGTAAAGGCTTTTCCCATTTTAAATAAACACTAAAACTTATTTATTTATTTTAAATAAGTTTTCCAAGTATTTTCTATTCTCAAATAAAACCTACTGAAGTGTTTTGGTTTTATTTTAGATTTCAAAATAAAGGTTTTAATAAAACAAATCCTATTTTATATAATAACCAAGGTCCATTTTATTTAATTATTATTGACCAAAAAAAATGTTGTTTTATTTTAAACAAGTTTTCCAAGTATCTTCTATTTTCAAATAAAACCTACTGATTTGGTTTTGAAAATATTTAGATTTCAAATGGAGTTTTTAAATAAAGTAAAACCCATTTGATTTATTAACTAGTGTCCATTTTATTTAATTATAAATGGACTCTAAAATAAAAATATTATTTTATTTTGGATTTTGGTTTATGTTGTTAAACAGAACCAATTTCAAATTGCAAAGTGTGTTGAATGTTTGAATAGTTGATTGAAATTTAAAACAGAAATTGATTTGGAAAAAGAAAAAGATTTAGAACTGGAAAAAAATATGAATCTGGTCGACCCAACCCAGCAGCCCAGTCCAGGCCCAACTCCAGCCCACCAACACCACCCAGCGAAACGTTTTCTACACGCAGTCTCGCACCAAGATGGTTTCGGTGGACCCTCCCTCACTCCCTTTCTCAATGACGAATGACCCCACCCTCTCATGTTCATCGTCTACACCCGCGACCAGTTCTTCCCCTCTCCTGCCGTTGATTCCTCCGGTTTAATTCGTCTTAACGCGGCCACTGTTACTCGCTTTGATCACGCAAGCTTAAACACCCATGCCTCCTCTCCATTTCCCCTATGTCACCCCACATTAGCACGCCCCCAGGCCGCCCTGATTCCTCTCCGAACCTCACTGCCACCGACGAACTTTTCCCTCGATTCCGGCCGTGTCCTGCCACCCCTCACCTCCTTGACCACACTCGCATACTCCCCAAGCCCTGGCGCACCTTTTCGCATCGCTACCACCATGCGAAGCTCGCAAGCTCGACAATACACCGAGCCACCCGGCCGCTCATCTCCAACTGCGGCGACGTCTCCCAGGTAAACCAGACCTCCCCTCTCTTCCCCGTGGACACGATAATGATCGCCATGCTCTTGCGAACCTAACGGTGCCTCCCGTTTGTCCTAGGGTGCCCTCCATCCTCGCCCTCGACGATCTCCAGAGCACACCCGCCGCCATGTGGACTCCGGTGAGCAATCCACGTCGGACTAGAGCGCCCCTCGACAAACGAACCACATGTTGAGAATCAGCACGACGCCATGAACACTGTGAGTATCTCCCCAGCCACCCTTGCTTCCTGTATCGCCGGCGCCGCCATCCCGCCAAAGAGATACCACCAGCGCCGCCATCTATGGTCGGCCAGACACCGTTAGATGACGATCCAAGCGCCACGATAGATCCTTACACGAAGGGGTACGAGTGATCCTGTGCCGCACGATCTGACTTGATCTAACGCACCAGAGAGTGTGATCCGGGCGAAACGGTATCTGCGAATAGGAACATGACGCGTGTCACCAGATTGTTTAAAACAGAAATTTGAATCTGATTTAGATGCAGATTTGAAACTCTTGTAACTTTTGATCCACATGTCCAAAATTTGCAAACTTTATATCATTGGAATCAGTGGAACAAGCCCTAGCCAACCATGCCATTTGTTTAGTAAAAAGCTTCTGGAAAAATGTTTGTTTTTGCAGAAATATTTGTATGCTTGTTTAGGTTATAAAAATTATTCAAAAATGATTTTGGGGATAAAATCTTTTGCAAATGGTGTGATTTGAACCTACTGACCATATGAAACACTTTGTGGTTTCAAAAATGTATTTGGTGAATGAAAAGAATGATTCTTTTATTTAAAACCATTTCTAGTCAAATAGAAATGTGGTTTATTTATTAAAAATGGTTTTGGAAGAAAACCTTTGGGAAATGTTTTGTTTTAAACTCTCTGACCCCAAACACCAAGTTTTATGGTTTGAAAACATATTTGGTAAACCATATAGATTAATGCCTTAGTAAAAATATTTCTACACCACATAAAATGATACCTTGTTTTGAAAATGGTTTATGAAATGAAACCTTTTGCAAATGACTTTGCCACTTTACAAAATGACCAATAGGTGTTTTCAAATGTTTATGACCCATTAGGAACCACTTCTAAAAATAAAACAAAGCTTGGCATGCTTGCAAGCATTACTTTGACTTTGTCATTTTATGTGATGTTTTGCTTGATTGGTAGATTGAGATTGTGCCTTGCTTGATTGATTTGTAGTGACCGCAAGAGTGTGATTGTTGCAAGGACAAGGAGTGAACTTATACCCTCTACCAAAAAGGCAAGTGATGCTTCATACTTTTTGTCCCATTATTTTCACTATGCATTAGTGATTTTCTCTAAGTAAAACTTGCATGGAATTTTGCTAAGTATAAACCTTGCTATAGTAAAACCTAGTAGATGAAACCTTAGTAGAAATCTTCCTAAGTTAAGATTCCTATTACTATCATGCTTAGCTTAGCTAATAGAAAACAAGGGTGGAATATATATTCACACTATGGAAAAATCTCTAAGTCTGAGGACTTGTGTTTTGTTTAATAAAACAACTAAGTTAATGAATCACCTGGGTGGAATGGTAATTGCTTGGTGGATTTTGGTTGAGTGGTTCACAAGGCCCATGTCTATGGTTTAACTTGTGTATCTCACTTGTGGATGGCCACCCAGGAACAAAGAGATTTGAGATGTCAAATGTTGAGAAGCTTCAAGTGCAGCTACTTGGCATTATGGGCTCTGCCTGGATCATATAGGTTGCAAGAACTTAGCCATATGGACAGTTGGTGGTAGAGTTTGATAGGTTGGAACGCGTCCATTTTGGTCTAAGGGAATGCTTCTGAAAGATCTTGTCTTGGGAAACCAAGTCTTGTGGGGAAAGTGCACCACCTCTGCAGAGTGTAAAATCTAAGTACTTAGCCATGTCCCTGGTAAAGGACAATTTGAGCATCAAGACATGGAAGCAATCAAGAATCTCATCATTCAAATTTCTAAGTTAAAACTTGTGGTTGAACAAGGGTTAAAGGATCTTCAATCTTTGATTGAGAAAAATGTTTTTGTCAAGCAAAAACTCAGTGTTTTCAAATGTTAAGGAAAAATCTATTTTGAGCAATGCAAGCCTCAACTCCACTTAGCCAAATGCATATAGATGTTAGACTCCACTATACTACCATAGTATCACTTGCCAATACAATTCAAATATATTGACCCTTGTGGTTGTAACTTGTTATGTTGCAGGTTTGATTGATTTAGTGAAGTGTGTTGATTAGGATTACAAAGTCTACAACCAACATGTCTGCCTGTGGCACTTTGAAGATGAAGGACCCCATGCTTATAGATATTCTGCTGCAATGTATTGTAATAGCCAAATGAGCTATGTAAGATGTAACAAAATTATGTTATTCCTGGTTATAAAGTTGTATTATGACCGTTGTTTCTTGATATTACATCTTAACTGTGGATGCTAGCTATTGATCCAGGGACTAGCATTGCAATCACAGGGATCCTTTTCCTTTACAAAGGAGGGATCTTACACGAATGTTGTGGTCAAACTGTACCACCTCTACAGAGTGTCAAACTATTCGAATAGCCGCGTCCGCGGTTATGGATAGTTGGAGTGGCCATATTGTTCCGTCCTCAGATGTTTCCAAAATGACTTGTGAAATGAATCATGACTTTGACTTGACCACAACAGGGTTGTGAGCATGAAAATTAAGTTCACACTTAGGTGTTGAAAAACCTTAGTTAGTTTTCTTTACTTCTAAACTCAATTAGAGATAAATCTGGCTTTTTGCAAAACAAACTAGAGCTTAGGATTCCTACTCAAACCACTTACTTGTTAGTGATAGTTTGTGAGTACTTAAAGAGTACTCATGGCTTTGTCCCTGGCTATTCCTATGGCCAGACTATAAGGAGGACTACCAGGATGATGGATAGCAGGAAGTCTACGACAACTAGGATCATCTCCCATCGTTAGCATTGCCTATGACCCTGAAGATGGAGCTTCGCCCACGCTACCGCTATTATAATATTCCACTGTGTTGATTGTATTAAGACTGGATCATGAGATCCTTTATTTTTAAGACCTATATTATGGTTTGTAATGGATGATGAACTATGGTACCAATCTATTATGTCTCGCAAAAATGGTAATCCTAGGATTGCGAGGTATGGCATAACAGGCATCTGGGATTAAAAATACGGGTGTTGACAACCATGCTCCCACTGACTCCTGGACTAAGAAATTCTTTCTCAAGGAAGACTCCGTTCTTAGCAAAAAACACTTTGCCCTCTTGTTGCTTGAAGAAGTAGTACCCCAAGGTTTCCCTCGGATACCCCACAAAAATACACTTATCTAAATTGGCCGTAAGCTTGTCCGACTGAAGTCTCTTAAAAAATGCTTCACTACCCCAAAATCTTAAGAAAAGACAAACTTGGCTTTTTGCCTATCCACATCTCATGCGATGTCTTATCTACCAATTTTGATGGTACTGTGTTTAGTGTGAACGCTACAGTTTCTAAACAATAACCCCAAAATGATAGAAGCAGATAAGTCTGACTCATCATTGACCGTACCATGTCCAACAAGGTCCGATTCCGCCATTCCGAGACACCATTCCTCTGTGGGGTTCCCGGCGCAGTGAGTTGAGGAACTATTCCGCAACTTTTTAGATGGTCATCAAACTCATGGCTCATGTACTTGCCTCCTCGGTACGACCAAAGAAACTTTATTTTCTTTCCCAGTTGATTCTGTACTTCATTCTGGAATTCTTTGAACTTTTCAAAGGCTTCCGACTTGTGTTTTATCAAGTAGATATATCCATACCAACTCAAATCATTAGTGAAGGTAATGAAGTACTCATAACCACCCCTGGTTGTCGTTCTCAGTGGTCCACATACATCACTATGTACTAGTCCAAACAAGTCGGATGCCCTTTCACAACTCTTCACAAAAGTTGTCTTGGTCATTTTGCTGAGTAGGCAAGATTCGCATGTCTCTAACAACTCCAAGTCGAACGAAGTTAGGAGTCCATCATCATGGAGCTTCTTCATGCGTTTCTAACTTATATGACCAAGCCGATAGTGGAAAAAGTAATTCATATTCAGATCATTCGGTTTCGACCTTTTAACATTAATGTTATAAACTGAATCACCAACAAGATTCAAAATAAATAACCCGTCCTAGACGGGTGCAAATCCGTCAAACATATTATTAAAATATAAAGAATAACCATTATTCTTAATATTTGAATCATAGCCTTGTCTCATAAAACATGAGGCATAAATAATGTTTAGACTAAGAACTGGCACATAATAACAATTATTCAGTTCCATAATGAATCCGGAAGGTAAATGAAATTTCATCGTGCCGACATCCAATGCAGCAACTCTCGCCTTTTTGCCGACTCGAATGTCAACCTCGCCTCTTTCCATGCTCCTAGTTCTTATCAGTCCCTGCAACAAGTTCCAGATGTGAATAACTGATTCGATATCACCAAGATAAATGTTTATAATATTGTAAACAATCATACCTGAGCCATAACTCACACCTCTGCTCTTGGCTTTGTTGGTAAAATACTTGCTGCAATTCCTCTTCCAGTGGCCATCCGCCTTGCAGTAGAAGCAAGTGGATCCGGCTGAAGGAGATAGCTTAGTCCCCGAGGAAGCTCTTGGGACTGAGTCTTGAGCCTTGCCTCCTGACTTGGCATTCTTCTTAGTCTAAGAAGTTTTTCTTGAACTTAGCCTTAGTCTGCACCATCAACTCTTAACTGTCGCCTTTCTTGAGATCCGCCTCTGCCTGCTTGAGCATCCCATGTAATTCAGTGAGCTTCTTATCCATACCATGCATGTGGTAGCTCGATATGAACTAACCATACACACTAGGAAGAGAGTTCAGAATTATTTCCATAGAGAACTCTTCGCTGATGGGATAGCCAAGACTTTCCAGAGACTGCACGTAACCAACCATCTTGATCACATGCGGACTGAGTGGATCACCATCCTTAAACTTGCAACTCGACAAGGCTCGAGAGACTTGATACCTCTTGGTCTTTGCCTGAGCCTGGAACATACTTTTGATCCTTTCGATCATATCATAGGCCTCAATATTCTCGAACTACTGCTGCAAGTCTAGTTCCATGTGAGCAAGCATAAGACAGCTTATTTTCGTGGATTCATCCCGAATATGAGGGTAGGCATTGGTGTTAGTGACAATCGCATTCTCATTCAGCTCATTTGGAAGTGGGTTGTCTAGGACATGGTCCTTCTTTTCTTGTTTGATAACAATTATAAGGTTTCGATACCAGTAGGTAAAATTAGTGTCGTTCAGCTTATCTTTCTCAAGAATGGTTCTCAATGCAAAACCGGATATCTGAGGGTTACTACTACTTGGTGCCATGATCTACAACATAAAATATGTAAAACAGTTAAGACATGTATTCATAAAATAGCAAGCATATGAAACATTTAATATTTATGCTCCCACTAGAGCCAACACCCCTCTGATGGTTACAAAGTGATTCAGGATCCTAGATAAGCATCTAAGCTAGTGACCTTAAGCTTCACCGCTAGCCGCCAAGTGATCTAGGTAGACAACTCCTTGTGAATAGCATCTCATACGACTCCTGTTGGTCGAGTGGCATCACATTCCCCGACTCCCATACGACTTTTACCCGAGTCCCACAACCGTTGTGATAGACCCATCTAGCTTACCGAGTGTTTCTGCTGTAAGAGTCCGACTCGAACCCACCTCGTCAGAAAGAATTGGTAGCACACCAATTTTATAAGACAACTGCAAAAAATGTCTGACTTGTGATGGTGCAAACACCGGCGGGAAAACCAACTAGACCTTCTTTGAAGGATTAAATTCTACCAACTACCTAATAGAGGTAAAACAGAGACATATCAATAACACAAAATAGAGCAATTATAATGTGAAATGGTATGGCTCTCTTCATGGAGATCTCCATCTCCACAAAGCCTGTAATACGACTCGTGCCAACTCTTGTCACTTGTCATCTTACTCCATGTCACCTATAACATCCCAATTTCAGCAACCCTGATTTGTTGTCAAACAGGAAAAAATCAGGGGAACAAAAAAAAATTCTTGTTAAGTGTTGCAAAGTTTTATTATTTGTTTGTTGGTGTTCCTACATATGATTGTGTATTAGATAATATACTTCGCACCTCAACCCTAGTTGACAAAAACTATTTTATAGAAGAGATGTCTTGGCTCATACTTCATATTCTCAAATGCTATGGCATTTCAAACTTGAGCCAAGATGACTTTGCCACAACCAAATATGTTACTAGCTTCTATTAAAAAAACTATGGAGACATATATATATATATAATCTCCTTATGTTTTCAAGACAGAACTTTCGAATACTCTTGAGAATGTACTTGAACCATCTTGTAGTAAATAAGTAGTACTACCAAAGCCCACACTTGCCTTTGGGCTAAACCCTCCTTGGACCCACTCATCCATGATGGTTTTATAGTCAAGAAAATAATCTTTTCTACAAATCTTGTCACCTTTTCTACTTTGGCGGAAGCTTAGATCTATATGCTATCTTCTTTGGATCAACTCATTGCATGGTTATTACCTACTAACCATGGTATATCAACCCACCCTTCCCTTGTTCCCAATGGAGCTCTGTGTTTCTTAAACTCACCTGGTTTAAGAGGCATCATGACTCATCTACTATGGCAACCTTATTTTCAACAAAGTTTGCCATCCCTCCTAAACCACCTCAAATATAAACAAGTCAAACTCTTGTGGACATTATCATATATATAACTTGGTCTAACCATCCACCTATACCTTGAATCAAGGTGAGCTCTGAGCTCACTAATACAACCTTGTTTAGGTGATATAAACAACTAAATTCAAGATCATCTTCTTCCTTGGGTAACCAATTAAATTCAGCATCATTTTCTAGATATATTAGGATGAGGTGGTGGTTAGGTTGTACATCAGAGTCACTTGTTGGAGGGAATTTATCCTTGTAGATATTTTGTAGGTCAGAACACATTCCTGTAAAAGGGCGAGAATGAGGGCATGACATGGTTTCTTTTGAGAACACGAATAAAAAAATGAATCAAGCATAGCTTACTGTGTACCAAAGGTTGAGAGAATAGGCGGTTGTCACATTCCAATTTTTAGAATTGGTACTGCATATTATACATGTCATTGCAAAAAAAATTAGTTTCAAAGCTTTTGCCAAAACACCACAAAAACTGCATGTGTCAAATATACATAACTAGTATGGTTTCTATCTTGCATTTGATAGAATGATATTATATAAACATTCGGGATACACGGATGCATAGAGTGTTCCAATAAAAACCTGTAGGAATTTGTTTTAATTAATTTGGAGTTGTAGATCAAAAGTGATGCATGTTTTAGTTGTGACTGAATTTAAGTTTCAGAAAATTCAGACAAACAGTTAACAGTTTAGCTAAATTCAGTCAAAATTGACAATTTCAGTTAACAGCAAACAACAGAAATAAATAAAAGAAAAATAAAAATAAACGTACACGCGTGCACTGGCCGTGTGCGGCCCAGCAGCCGGCCAGCGAAGCAGCCACGCGCGCAACGCGCGAGCCAGCCGGCCCAGCCGCACACCCTCTCCTTGCCTTCTTTTTTCTTGTCTATTTTCATTTTTTTCGACAAGCGGGGCCCGCTTGTCATCCCCTTCCCCATCGTGTTCGTTCCCAGTACGAACTACCGCCGTGATTTTCGTCGTTTTGGTTCAAATTTCGTCGTCCTATCTATGATTCGGACCCCCTTTTAATCCCGGGACCACCGCCTTCCTCTACTTTCGGAAGAATCGCAAAACTCCTACCCCTAGCTCGTTTCGAGATTCTCCGAATCTCGCCGCCGCCATTGAAGATCAGGTGGAGGTCCAATCAGTGGTTCTCGTTGCCTGATACCCCATTCTCTACTCCATCCTCCCTCTGGAGCTCGTCTGATTCGCCTCACCCCTTCCTCTTCTTCGCATGAGCTTCAGAACAGCTGCACGTAGCCGCCGGAGATCGCGGGGAGTGGAGGAACTCCATCCGTCGTTTGCCGCCGCTCGAGGAGGCGAACGACCATGCCGACGCCATCCGCAGGACCGCCACTCACCGCTAAACCCGGTTCGACCCCTACCCTCGTTGGAGATCGCCCAGGAGAAACCACCGGAGCACCGCCGCCACCGCCACCGGGCCGCCGCCGCCGTCGAACGAGGTGGGCAAGCAACTCGTGCGTCTGACCATACGATCCAGGATGGACGGCCTAGATCCCGCATTGACTAACACAGTGGAGCGCTGACCTGTCAATGGTCCAGTCAGCCCCACATTGCCTTGACCCAGTCAACAGGAATATTCCCCGGGAATATTCCCCCGTGTTTTACAAAAATTGAATAGTAACTAGAAAATCAATTTAAATTGTAAAAATCATAGGAATTAATCTACAGCCCCAAAAATCCTATATAATATACCGTTGGATTGAGAATTTTAAGTAGAACATTGTTAAGCAATTGGTTCAGACACTTACTGTAGGGTTTTGCCGTACTTATTTAAATAGATTAATGGTCTATTTGGAGTAATAAATTCATAAGAAAATAAATACTATTTAGAAAATTACAAATAATATGTCTATGGAATCACAAGAAATAGTGGAACCTGGTTCTGAAATAAAATGATAGGTTTACAGTACATATAATTTTAGGAGCATTACAATGCATTATGGAGTATTTTAATTATATAAAAATATCTGTAAGTCCTTTTGACCTAATTCCAGTTGCCCCTATTTGTAAATTGGATTGTATACACAGTAAACATTTTCCCAGATTTTAAAATACTGTACATGACATGGGCTTAATATTTTCTTAAAAACATACTAATGGGATCAACAATTTTTAACAAATGATTTTAATGCATCAAAGCTTTTCCATTTATGTCATTAGTACTCATAGAACATAGACCATTCAAATTCTACTAAAGCTTTGAAAGATGCCATGCATGCATTTGAGCATTTGCGTTTGATTATGTATGGATTGTTTATGTGATGCAATTGTGCCGTGTAGATTGTGACGAGTACAACACTTGCTCGTGTGATGATTGTTTTTTCGACCGAAGCAGCCAAGGCAAGTAGATGCTATTTTTCATGTTATTGTCCTATTATTTTCCAATGCATTATGGTGTATTTTGTAGATGCATGATCAGGAACTACTATCGCTATGCTATGTCCTATTATGTGGTAGGGATCTCTTATAGTTGAGCCACCATTGGTAGATGTGCTTAGCCATGCTATGATAGACGAGGGTTGGGTTACATCACTTGAAAGTTGTTTCTAAAGTATTGGTTTGTGAAAACTGAAAACAACTTAATAAATAAATATCCTGGGTGTGATGGGATTGACATTTTTTGGTGGTATCATTGTGGAAAGGCACAAAGGTATTTTGAGAAAATGATTGGCTTCTTTATTTGGTAGCTTATGTGTACAACCATGTGACAATAATAAAATGGGCGGTTGGTTGGACTTAGTAGGTTGTGGTAACTCGAACCCACGTAGCTAGACATGTAGAGTTTTGGTAGGTTGGTATGGTGTGGGTCGGGTTTTGGGAGCTACTTCCCGAACGGTCTCATCTTGGACTTCTTCCTATCATCACACAATATGAGAGTGGTGGTACAAGCTGGGCTGGCCAGGTCACATGTGTAAAGAGTACTAACCCTTAGAGGGTGTATAAACTAATCGATTAGCCATGTCTTCGATTATGGATATTCGAGTTGCTTAATATTGAGGTTCATGACATGTTTCTCATTCATTCTAATTTCCTAATTTTATTAATCTGGATGGGTTAACTTAATTGGGATCTTTTCAAAGAAAATCAAAAATTAATTATGAAAGTAGGACCAAGGTGTTTAAAACTGCAAGCTAGCCAAGCTCCACTTAGCCAAATAAGCATGTAGGTGCTAGAATTATTTGTCTCCTTATTTAGATATACTTGCCATACATTCCATGTATTGACCCTTTGGGGTTTGCTACATTTTATGTTGCAGGATGTTCTGATTCTGAGTGAACGACTAGGCTGCGATACTCCACTCGACACTTGTTCACTTGTGAGCAATTTGAAAATTGGAGGAGTTATTTACTTATGTTTTCTACTTGAATAAGTTGAGCTAGCCTTTGAACTAAGCATTATTTGTAATAAATGAATACTATGGATCTTTCTTTTTTATGATACACGGAATTTTTTTTGTTATTCCCCTATGTTCTATGTAAGCCAATCAACCGATCCAGGGATTGACGTGTTGCATAGAATCTATAGTCTTTTTAGTAATGTAGTGTTACAACGGTCCTTCTAGCACATCATTTTATATTTCCACAAATCCAGCCTTGTATCAGGAACTTGCTTCCTCTTGGAAACCAACTTATATAGTTTTTTTCCATAAAAATGTTTCTTTAGATAGCTGTTCAAAAGTATAAATTAGATAAAGAGAAAAGTAGGTATGGAACTTATGCATTGGAGAGCACTAATTTCTTATCAAATTTCGTCCTTCTCTTTTTCTCTTGTACTTCTAGCATTTTGTTTCTCTTATTCTGTTGTATTTCCATCATTTGATTACTTGAGGTGGAGATGGTTCACCAAATTGATTATTCAAGTACTAGTGAAACTGAACCCTGCAAGTAACAGTTTCAGGAACTAATAGTAGAAATTGTATAGTGCAAGTAGTTGAAGTCTAAAATTCAAATTCAAAGTGAACAACGAAAAATATCCAGTTTCTGATATCAACATTGTTGCTAAGAGTTTGGAATATATATTTTTATTCATATTCAGATAAACTGCTCCATTTCAGACCTGGACACAAACCGTTCCCTACAATTGTAACAAAAGCATGTGGATCTCGGATAAGCCTTGTGTACAAGGGAGATGAGATGCTTCTCCTAACTGCAATTACTATATCTATGTAATCAGTTTATACTCTCTCTCACACACAGGACTTGCTGTCATGAGTAGTGTCCCTCTATGTATGCTCTATTAAAATGCCTGCACATTTTGAATATGAATCCATGACTTCCCTTTCTGTCTGTTACTGTTTGATTTGAGATTCTAATCAGGTTTTTTGTGTCAATGCTAGCATTCTTGCACCACTATATGATCAATGGAAGGTGGAAGAGCTCAAGGTGGCAAAAGTAGGCGCACAAAACTCGGCTCGCTCAAGCTGCTGCAAGCTACAGACACCTAAACAGGGAGAGCTATGGATGAAGACTAAGAAGGTAAATCTGATGCGACCTTTCTAGCTCAGTGAATGATGATACATAGTGACAAAATAAAAAAAGGAATGCCCTCTTGCAACCATTTGGGTTACTCAGGCTGGTACACCATCACAGAATTCATTAAATTGGCATGTGCATGCTTGATACTTTAGGTGGCTTAAGGACATTGTAAAGACTTGAAAAGGAACATCACTGAATTTACATGAATATGTGTAATACCTTGAACACTACTCTCTAAGCAACAAGCCAGGACGAACCCAAAGTGCATAAGGTGGTACTACCGTGGAGGCCCAAAGTCAACCCATGTGCATGCCCGTCTAAGCGGAGCAGCTCACAGTACCGGCCACAACTATCCACTTTGCAAGAACATCGTATCAAGTGCGAGTGGTGTGGTCGACAAGCATGCAAAAAAACCATACACAAGTGTGTATGTCCGCGACATATAAGAGTTCATCAGAGGCAATCCCCTAAAAGAAATAGAAATATTTAACGCCATATAACAAGATCCAAATTACTAGCTAGTTCTAATAGTTTAGGATACATCCTCATACATCACACATCATAGTATCAAACGAAAGAGGAAGACAAAATCCAAGTACGGATAAGAAGCAAATTGGCATAAGATGCCCTGAAAATAATCACATCCCGCCCACAGATCTCATGGATATCCATGCCCGGAATCTCTATAGCAGACGACCGTTGCCACCATCATCGGTCTCCTCGACCCATTAGCCTTCCTATGGATATACCTGTCCATCTAAACCAATATTTTATCATGTGAGACCCTAAGGGACTTAGCAAGTCTTTATGCATCTAAAGGGAACAACCTGAGGGTGACGCAATTGCATCGAAAATGAAGCCCCTAGCAGTTCCATAGAGATACGCTACAACATCCGCCTAACCAATGATAGACGGACGCTCGTTAAATAAACAACAGCGAATTAACCAATAGACATATATCAACATAAATAAACATCTCTCGCCCACCTTCCTATTCCCGAACGAGAAGGAGCAAGGACATCCCATCCGTTGGTAGTTTTATTAATCATTCCATGATTATTGCACTATTACTAGTCAAGCTTTAGTTAATTGAAAAGTTGTACTTTAGTTATGCTTGTCTATGACCGAGAAACTGTGCTCCAAGTCGTCCATAACCGCGGACACGACTTTCGGAAAGATTTACCCTACAGGGGTGAACAAATAGCAACACAAGCACGATCAACCTCGGAGAAAACAAATGAAAACCCAACGAGGCATCATGACAAAGCATTCGCAAGATTCATAAATGATTTCACGGGGCCACCCCGCTAATCTACCTGCTATGAAGTTTGTCAACTCCGCGACGGACCGAGGGGTTTGCGAAAATGGTTGTAAACGACTAGAAACCCGAAATTGTGCATGGGATTGTTGACACCACGTAAACATTCCGCATTTGTCCCCAAACCACATAGTAGTAAACGCTCTCCATGACCAACAGTAATAAATAAAGCAATAAAGCATGGCATAAGTACATGATAGTAATAACACCCGAAACTACTTGTGTCCCCAAGAAATTACATATGACTCAAGCTAGGACTAAGGGGATTCATGGTCTCATATGCAGACAGTGCGATACTCAAGGAACAAGAATCAAGTACTTGGGGTCCTATGGGACACAAGTGGGCGGATAAAAACCAGAGCTCAACAATTGCCCACCGGTGCCTCTTTCTTTAGTTATCACATTACTACTCAATTCAGTTGTTTAGGTATCTCATTATTTAAAGACACTTACAAACCCTACACATTTAATTCTACGACCCGCATGGCTCAATCAACTCGTTTAGTAATGGCTCATAGGATTGAGGGAACAAGCTTCGGTGGGGTTTGAAAGTAAAGGCTGGGCAATACTTGGGATTCAATTTTATTTATGACACAATTATGATGCAAGAATAAGATAGATGAAATAGGTACTATAGGTAGTGCAAGCATGGGTAAATGCTTTCTTGGAAGTTCAATTGTAGAATAAGAAGGATCCGGGTAATACTCCTGAGCCTCCTGATATTCTCCTTGCTCAACGTCTATCCGGATAAAAACCAAAACACACAAGGGACAAAATAAATATATTGCACAATCATATAAAGAATATGCAACAAGCAAACAAGGTATGCCATGATGGAATTATGCATAATTTACATGTTATACATAGAATGGCATGGTGATGTGTGAGAACAACAAATAACATTGTAGTATTTATTTAGTCACATTTTAGTTGCATAAAACTTGATGCCTCTTTTATATTTATATAGTTCATGCTTCAATTCATATCATGGAATGCATAGTTAGAACGGGCTCGTCGATCTAGTCGATTTAGACATATCATTTGTCAAATTTGGAGATACGGATTTAAAGTTATGCAATATTAAGAAATGGGAATTTATTATCATTTATATTATTTCGAAATTTTTAATTGCTCAAATAATTTTTTCAATAGCATATTCACATTCCTCATGTTTTTCTGATTCAAAAACATATATAAAACATCATTTTTTAATCTATCAATTTTAAGTTATTATTTAATTTTTAATCAAGGCCAAAAGGGCAAAAATGGTTAGGTCTAGGTATTTGTAATAATTCAAATATGAAACAAATTATATAGTGGAATTCAGAAAACAAAACCAAACACTTTTCTTTTTATAAGTTTTTTCAAAATCCAAACATATTTGTATTTATGTAAATATTTGTGAATTTGAAATATAAAAGAATATCTGAAAATAGGTAAAGAAAAGGAAAGGAGGTAGTGGTTCTTTGATGGAGTATGGGCTACTATGTATAAAAGGCCACACATGATTAATGTGGTGTCCACATATGTCCATGTAAGATGAGTTTCTTGGGACAATTTTATCATGTTGGGATGAAATCAAATAAGTAAAGGTATTCTAATAATTCAATTTAGAAGAATAATGTCACAAGTAATATTGATATTACTTGTGACTAGAAATGGCTAATTATAGCATGTGTGCTAGGAGCCAAAATTTAAGAGAAGAAATATTAGCACACAAGTGTATATGAGAGGTGGAATATATGTGTGGAGCATAATCGAGATTATGACAAGACTTGGTCGAATGGATCCACACATGAGCATATGGTTAGAATTAAATCCAAGACAAAAGCACAGAGCCCATATGAACCATATGTGGTGTAATTAGAGAATAATCATGGACAAATGATCATGGACCTATTAGTGATGGAAGAGAATTGAAGATACATGCCCCCAACTCGACTTGGGCATTAAGAAATATATCAAGAGCAAACTACAATATATCAAAAGGCAAATAGAAGTGAGATGATATAAATGCATATGGGATAAGAACCAAATAGAGGTGTTTTATATGATGCTCAAATGCAAGGTGGCATGGTGAAATGAGCATGATATAATGATGATGAAATGAATGACATGTAGGAGGTAGCAATTTATAGGATAGGAAAGTAGCATTACAATTGTTAGACAATTGGGATGCTAGAACTCTCCCCCACTAAACAAGAATCTCGCCCCAAGATTACTAGGAAAAGAAAAATACCAAGGAGAGGCGGTTGTTCAGAACGAAGGTCATCCTCGTGTTACCAAGACGATTTCTCAATGGAATGGTGCGACCACTACACCTTGAAAAGCTTACTAGACTTGTTGCGAGTCTTGCGTTTTGCTTTTTGAAAGAAAGGACTTGACGAATTGAAGGATTATGGCAAAACATGAAAGGTAGGATGGGCATAGGTCAGGTGCTCTCAAGGAGCACGATAAGAATATAACCACTTCTTGAGGGAACTTGAGAAGACGATGAATCCAAAAGAGAAAGGAAAAACACATCATTAGGATTAAGACCATTAGATACCTGGGAAGATGATTCTTTCTTTCACCGAAAATTTATCAACCACTATGAAAATAGCATTATTTCTTCCCTTATATTTAGAAGTGAAGATTGGAGAAACATTATCTAAACAATAGAGTTCCTTGATGTCAACGAAAATATCTGGGTTCCTGAATTCTCGGATTATATTCTTATTGCATCGGTAAGAACCAAAGGATCATGTAGAGGTGGTGTGTAGATTTATCTCCTCGAGAAAGAGTGATAAGAGTTTATGTTGGAACCCTGAGAACAAGTTGAATGTTGAAGATCTGGAGTTATTGCAGAGATGCTTATTGCTTTCCTTAACCATGAGGTTATTGCAATATTTTTGCGATCGATGGCATCAACCATAATTGGATTTACCAAGAGAAAGGAATTAAACAAATTGACGTAACAGATATCTTCCATCCATCTTTTATAATGATGTAGAACGCCGGTTGAATGAAGAGAACAGAGAAGCTTGTGCATTTGTTTCCACCAGATCATTACAGATTTTGCTCCATCTTGAAATAACGAGACCACCAATAAGGGGTAATTTATTACGTTCTTCAGAGAACACTCTGGAGAAACAAGGACGGAAGTAAAAGTATCAAGAGATAAAATCCACTTCCGACTTTTGTGGAATGAATAAAATCGCGTTGATCCACCAATTAAATGTACAAGAGAGAATGATACGAGTAGTGGTATGGTAGCTACTCCATCCCGCACCAAAAGAATTACTCCGTACATGAATAAGAAAATCATGCAGCCCAACTCTCGAATTTTAGATTTAACATCTTGATAAAAACTCATGAAGCTCCAGAAGAAACCAAAGATTTGATGCAAACTATTTGTTGGATCCAAAGTAGATAAAGATGATGATGTTATTGTGTCAGAACCATCAGAAAAGATATGAATGATTATCGCGGAGACAGATAAAAGGTTCAACAGACATATTAAAGATAGCACTCAAAATTTGAATAGAAGGATTGTGAAAGATCTGAAAAATCTTCTCTTCATCTGGTGGATTAAGGATAGAAGATAAATTGAGAGGGTTTCAAAAGGTTTCTTGATGAGCGGAAGGCCAAAAGAATTTCTTGTGCTTCTTGAGAATATCTAACATAAATTTAGTCGTCTTGAGGAAGTCTTCAACAAAGCAGACAAATCGAGGATATAGATCCGGAGTTGGTTGAAAACTGATGATGGTTGAGGATTAACAATTGATTTTGATGCTTCCCGGATTCCAGCAATGTTTTAGCAGAAGGATGTGGTCGAGATAGATGACTTTTAAAAATATCGGGATTTACACTTTGAGAACTTTACACGGATGTGGTGCTCTTGAAGTTTGAGATGATGAAAAGATATTCTTTATGCTCTTCTATTGATATAGAATAGGAGAGAATATCGTCAAGATATACCACAACGAAAAATCAACAGAAAGAACAAGGATTGGTGTTTAGAAAGATGCATTGAAAGAATAGATTATCTGGCCCTTCGGAATAGAAAGAGGAAACCGACTTGTTCATCGTGTTCACCGGATCACCCGTTGACAAAAGGAGATATTTTGGATAAGAAACGATGAAAGGATGAGCTCTCGTATCAAAGAGAACCTTTGCATACGTGGAGGTCCAAAGAGATGTGAATCATGATAAACGGATGATAATCCACCATGGTGCCTTAAGAAACCTCAGGATTGCCAAAGATACTTGAATATGATATAGATATGATCAAGGGATAATTTAAACTCAAAATCACAAGAGATAACCACCATAATTTGGAGTATTAGATTGATAGCATTTACCGTATTCCACTCATGATAAGCGTCACATAGCTATACCAAGGACCAAATTACATTCACAAGCATCGGATCGACACACGTTCTGTATTTAGCCCAGAAAGAATTTGCAGACGAAGAAAACTCCAGATTGAAGCGCCGGTAACAAAAGATTGAGTTAGAATGGACATGCCGACAAATAGAAGGTGAAAAGTGTATCCCAAACAACTAAAAAGGAGTGTGAAAACACAGATGGATCCACGGATTTTTTTCCGAATTTTTCGGTATTAAAATACCAATAGATGCGAAAACAAGTTAAAAGGTAGAGATTAGCAACTCCCTATTCTGTGAAAACATACAGGAAGGACGAACACCCTTAATCAAAGGAATATTACGATAACAAGTTGGATGCAACAGATAGACAAAGGATTTTACACACACATCCTATGGTACTACGGAAACCCCAAACATGTGAATCCTAGTTTGAATTTTTAGAAGAGGATTGAGAAACGTTACACTTCCTTACCAGAAAAGGGTAGGTGGGAGGGTAAGAAGAAAATGGAAGCAGTCCTACTCTCACGTTTAGTTTTTCCCTAATATACATAAGTACTAAAATATTTTATAGACTGATAACGACCATCTTGGCTGAGACCCTGAAGGGGAGAATGGCTCTGATACCAGATGTAATAGCTCGGACACTACGCTCTAAGCAACAAGCCACGACAAATCCAAAGTGCATAAGGTGTTACTAACGTGGAGGCCCAAAGTCCACCCATGTGCAGGCCCGTCTAAGCGAATCAGGGCACAATACTGGCCACCACCCTATCCACTTTGCAAGAACATCATATCAAGTGCGAGCGGCGTAGTCGACAGGCATGCGAAAAAAACATACACAAGTGTGTTGTCATCGGATTGTCTACAAGTACACCATAGGGGGTCCTGAAGGCATTGAGAAGATGGGGTGTGAGACGTACGGTGTTCTGAGAGCGGTGAGGACAAGTTTACCCAGGTTCAGATCTGACTGCGGTGATCGGACCCTACTCCTGCTAGTAACCCAGTAATATATCGGCGAGAGACGGATGTTATAGAGGATTACAAGAGAGGTTCGCCTATGCGAGTAGATTGTGGTGTTGTGAATATTGGTTGCCCTAAAGGATCCCATAGGGCCAGTTTATATAGTCACTGGGGCCTAGGGTTAGAGGGGAGACCTATCCGGCTATGTTACAGAGTCGGTAACTATATACAGCTTGGACTACAAGTAATACTATGGACCTAAGTCGGTAATTCTTCTAGGACTTGTTGTAGCCGCAAGTGACTCCTCCTCTTTCTCTAACTGGGCCGCCTGTGAAGCAAAGCAATAACCCATTGGTGGGCCACCCTGGTCAGCGAGTCTTGTGGGTACATCCGGAAAGTATATCCCCAACAGTAGGCCCTAGAAGTCTCCAAGATCCAAAGTCAGATACATCGTCTAGCTTGATGGTTTCTTCGTATTGAGAATCTTGAAGGGTTCCTGAAAACTTCTTCTAGTAATGTAGGATTCCGAGTCTCATGTGAGTCAGATATGTCTTCTTGACTTCAGTCATTTTCTTGCTCGTTTCAAAACATGAGCCGGATTTAAACAGTGTCGTGCTGCCTGACAACTTTTTCAAACCAGGCCTTGTCACTAACAAACATCGTGTCAGCACGACCATTGGTGGATCCATTCTTGACGGAACAGAACACCATTTCAATGCCCACACGAGAATCGAGGGGGAGGAGACATCGCGAGGAAGCCTCCTCTCTACTTCATATACGCGTGGCACAAATCACGCGGATTAGCACGAATCTTGGCGCGAAGGTTAATAAAAGTAGAGATTTTCTCCTTTCTCCTAGATTCATTCCTCGCCGCTCTTCATTGCCTCCTTTTACTCCTCGAGCGCTCTGCATCTACTCCCATCTGCCAAAAAAACCTTAGAGCCGCCAATCTTTGACCCTCTCCGGCGAGATGGAGGCACCATCTAGCTCTGGAGAGGCAGCGGCAATAGGCGCGACGACGGCTGATGAGAAGAAGCTGCGGGGCCTTTGGGTTCCTAGTGCCATGGACAACACCGAGGTCCAAGTCATGGAGGACGAGGGCTACCTAGTTGTCAGCGCGTGACGGAGCAGCGCTGGAGATGTCGTCTCTGCATCGCGCGATGCCGATCGAATTCTCTTTGGCACGCATGTCGACTGCGGCCTCAGTCTGCCACCATCGGAGTTCTTCACCGAAGTTCTCCAATATTATGGTGTGCAACTTCATAACCTTCCCCCTAACTCCTTGCTTGAGCTTAGCACTCATGCAACTCCCAGTGAGGGGTTTCTTGTCATTAGGCCAAGTCTCACCCTTTTTCTATACTACTATGGTACCCGGAAGAACTCTATCAGTGCAGGTGTTCCTTAAACCACCGGCACCCTTAGCTTAGTCCTTAGGAGAAACCGAGTTTATCCTAGGATTAACGCTAGCGAATCGGTAAAAAGATGGGCCAGAACCTTCTTTTATAATAAGGATATTCTGGCTCCGGACAAGGCGGAAGGTCTTCCGGCCTTTGTTGACGGTGCCGCCTCCCACCAAGAATCGTGGGACAGAGAAGCGCCAGAATTGTCTAAAGACTTGGTCCTCGCCAAAAGGCGGATCGAGTTTTTGATGAAGCACAAGGGGCTCCGTGGATTTGACTTGATCCACTACTGGCTGGATCACCGGATTCAGCCATTGCAGTTTCATGGAGACCGCTTAATGCACACGGTCAACGGAGACCAAAAAGACAGCCTGAAAGTCAATACAACTCGCATATCTGCGAAGGGACTACATGACCCGGATGCAGTTTTTGATCAAGGAGCATGTGGAGAATAAGATCCTGGAGTCTCCATGAAAATGTTCACCGCCGACCATCCTCTGATCCCGGTAAATATTTCAACTTTGTTTTAATCTTATTTGGTCATTTGTGCCTCGCCATCCGACTTTGTTTTTACTGATGTTCTTAATGCTTATCAGCTCGAGAAACTTCCCGAGTCTGATCTTGCCCCTGTCGAGGGTTATCTCTCCAAAGACTCGGAAGAGACGGAGGACAACAAGGTGAAAGAAGTTCCTGTATCTGCTTCCAAGAAGCGCAAGGCCAAGGAAACCGTAGTTACCGCTGGCACAAAAGTGCTGCTAGTGGTTAAAAGGTAACAATCTCGTGGTTTTTAGTACTCTGTACATCGTTTCTTTCTGAAGCACACCTGACATTCATTCATATGTGTTCTAGAGCTAAATATATTTTCAAGAGTAAGTCGAAGCCGGAAAGCAAGCCAGTCCCAGCATCTGCGTCAGCAGAAGCTTGGATTATCCTTAGTGATGCCTCCTCCAACTCCCAACAGTACTCGTACCTCAGCACCAGAGGTTTCATCCTCTCCTAGTTCTAGTTTTGTCATCACAAGCGCGGGGAGGCACTCCAGGACACGGTGTCCGAGACGGTGACGACGGAGCTCACTTGAGGCGGAGATGCACTGGTGGTGGTGGAGAAATAGACATGGTAGCGGCGGTTGGCTTTGGGGTGGAGAAGAATATGAAGGTGAGGAAAGAGGGCGATCTGGGGAAGGTGGTGTTGTCACTACTGGCTTTATTGACCAGAGAGAGGGAGGCATCGAGGGAGGACAGAGAGAGGGAGGAGGGATGATGAGGCTCGTATGTGTAAGGGTGTGGTGACCATACGCTATTCTAGGAAGGGGTTGATCTGATCGGCTTGAGCTGATGAAGAGAGGTCTAGGGAGGCTAACTCGGGTGGTCACATGGCAAGGGATAGAGATGCACATGGGATGTTTTCTTGGTAGAATTAGGTTTAGGGTTTAAGCTAGATGGTTAGTGTTTTTGTTGGATTAGAGAGAGAAGAGGGAGGGGTGCACACGCAAGTACATACACATGTGCACACCCATATATGAGTAGAATAGAGAGAGATTAGGGTGGAATAGATGTGATTGTGTGTGTGTGTGGTTACACGCATGGTTTAGCTAGCTTAATTAGATCATTTAGCTAGCTTAGAATATTAGATATTAGAGAGAGAGAGAGAGAGAGAGAGAGAGAGAGATGGCCAAAGCACAAGTAACTTTAAGAAAGAAACATGTAGATAAAAAAATGCAACATGTGAATAAAAGGCCACACTTGATTAATGTGGTGTCCACATATATCCATGTAAGATGAGTTTCTTGGGACAATTTTAACATGTTGGCACGAAATCAAATAAGTAAAGGTATTCTAAGAATTCAATTTAGAAGAATAAAGTCACAAGTAATATTGATATTACATGTGACTAGAAATGGCTTATTATAGCACGTGGGCTAGGATCCAAAATTTAAGAGAAGAAATATTAGAACACATGTGGATAGGAGAGGTGGAATATATGTGTGGAGCATAATCAATATTATGACAAGACTTGGTGGAATGGATCCACACATGAGCATATGGTTAGAATTAAGAGTTAAATACAGTAATAGTCCTTGTACTTGTAGGGCTGGCTCAATTTGGTCCTTGCATTTCAAATTTGCTGAATTTTGCCCGTGTACTTGTAAATTAGGCTTGATTTAGTCCAATTTAATGTTTGCCGTAAAATTTGTGCTAACACAGACGACACATGAATAGGAATCTTGCAAAAACACCCTCTAGCATCTGAGAAAATTGCAAAAAGAAAACGAACATTAGACACCGGCCTTTTTTTTTCTCTATTCATCCTTTTGTTCTTTTTTCCTTAATCCCTTCATCTCCCCCATCCCCATTGTTACTCCTTCCTCTAGTCGGAACTCGGTGAGGTGCGTCGCCCCTCCACTCTACTTGAGCTTGAACGGCAACACCCCTGCCCTGCAACACCGCTAGCGGAGCGCTGATTGTTTACGAGTGAGGTGCGAGGCCACTCTCTTGTTCACCTGCATGAGCACACCTGATGGAAACAAGACGGGCGCGTCTCCGCCCGTGTGCCAGGAGGCGCCGCCGCCTTTGTTGTACGCATAGATTTTTCCAAGCTCCGCCGCCGCCATTGCTCCGACAAGCAATTTTCTCCAGAGTAAGCTCCTCTATCGGAAGAGGAGTACCCTATATGCCCCATAGAGAAAATGATCATCTCGCCCGTACATGACTCCTTCGAGCTCGGATACCACCATAGGGCGATGTCCTCGACAAGAATTAGCCGGCAAGCCACCATCATCATCAATTTCGGTGAATTCTAACGATTTCGAGCCTCGGAGAGCACCCCTATGCGTGCACGCACTAGCACCTCGTTGTTGATTGCTAGCAACGACAGCGTGCTGCCATGGGCATCCGTTGCACCGGAGACATGGGCCCCAAAGGAGAAGTCATGTTGACTTGTCTTGATGAGGGACACGACCAACAGAGCAAGTCGTCTAAGGCCCGCCTCCTATTTTTATACCCTAGCCCAAGTTATGGTTTTTTGTAATTTTCTCGGATACGGTAGGGTGTTCTTGCAAGATTCTAGTCCATGTGTCGTCTCCGCTGGGTTAAGTTTGACGACAAACATTGACTTGGACTAAATCAAGCCTGATTTACAAGTACATGAACAAAATTCAGCAAATTCTATGTACGAGGACTAAATCGAGGAAGCCCGACAAGTACATGAACTGTTGGTATATTTAACTCTAGAATTAAATCCAAGCCAAAAGCAAGGAGTCCATATGAACCATATTTGGTGTAGTTAGAGAACGATCATGGACAAATTATTATGGACCTGTTAGTGATGGAAGAGAATTGAAGAGACATGCCCCCAACTCGACTTGGGCATTAAGCAATATATCAAGAGCCAACTACAATATATAAAAAGGCAAATATAAGTGAGATGATATAAATGCATATGGGATAAGAATCAAATAGAGGGGTTTTATATGATTCTCAAATGCAAGGTGGTATGGTGACATCAGCATGATATATTGACGATGAAATGAATGACCTGTAGGAGGTAGCAATATATAGGATAGGCAAGTAGCATTACAATTGTTAGAAAATTGAGATGTTACAATATGCTCTTCTGTGCTACTTTAGATTTGTATAGTACAAGCTTGTTACTTATCTCAGTCGACCAAATTGACTTAGTTGTTTGCATTCAAACCGACCCAAATTGAAGAATGATAGTGATTCAAATTGAACAATGACAATAATAGTGATTCAAATTGTAGTTTGATTCAACATTTACAGATTGATTCAAGAACTATGAGTGATAGAGGCATTCTTGTGGACAACCTCCTTCCTCGGCAGAGCGGCGCAAGCCACATTACATAGGTGACGGCGAGGGACGGAGCTCCTGTGTCTGGCCTCCGTCGAGTATGAGTGTGTCACCTCCATCGATCTCGAGCGCTTACACGTGGTTGATCTTGATGTCCTCCGCGTGTGTGTCCCCTTCGTCGCCCTCCTGGGTGTGCGCTTCACCTCTGGCGACCCATGGCGCGAGTGTATCACTCTCGTCGAGCTCTGAAGCGCTCTCTTCGTCGAGCTCCGGCGCGCCCTCTCCATCGATGTCACGGGCGTCCCCTCCATCAAGCTCCCGCATGTATTGGGTAAAATTTTGGAGCTATGTTCGTGGGAAATGTTGGGAGAAATATTCGTGTATTGGTGTCTAAGACAATACAAGTTATTTCACGTTCTCGTACTTCTTCATTCATTGACTATGTGATCCTGCTCTCGTAGTGAAATGTACCGCGACTTGAGGTATGGTTATGGCTGAAGTCACTTGTTGAAGCCGAAATTGTGAATGTGCCACTACTATCTATACAATCGCAGCACCAGAGCCGAGGGGGATTGCTTTTCTAGTTCGATGTTGGTAGTGGCACAAACATAATTTACATAAGCGCTTAATGGTTGCGCATGTAGGATTAAATCCCTGCTTTTAGCATTACACTTATTAAAAGGTTCTGAGCTAAAAAACAAGTTCTAATCTTCTGCAATCGCATGAAGCAACAATTTATTTCAGCTACCGGAAAACGCCATGGCAACATAAACAATAAAGGAAACAGATAATTCCCAGATAATGAGGAAATTGTTGCCACTTTTCGGCCTAATCTTTAGCTTGTCTATCTCACAAGCTTGCTTCCACAACCTAGCCTGCACGCCTCCTCCCTGCTCCTGCCTCCCCTCATCTAGCGAAGCTCCCAGATCACTCGCTCCAGCGCACTAATCTCCTCTTTATTGTTCCACATAGCATCACGAAGATCCTGAACAAACTTTTTATGAAAACTTATAAGGGGCTTTTCGATCCACACAAACTTGTCACCACCCAGTCTCCTTCCTTCCTGCGAACAATCGAAGCAAACAAGCACAACATTACATAACGCTTCCCTGATCGGGGTTACTAATTGTGCATAGCATACGAGGTTACCTCTCCAATGCCGCAGTTGTTGAATTTTCCTGCAGTATTTTCTTCAGTCCAAGAAATCCATCTTGGCATATTCTCACCACACAAACACATCATCTCGGGATAGTAATCGTAGGGTGTCTTCTGGTACCTGATGGGGGCACCCGCCTGGCGGCATTGAGCTGAGCCTGATTCCGCACGAGACGAACTGCATGAGCGACAAGCCATGGGCAAGGGAAGCAAGGGTAGAGGAAAGAGGGGACGGCGGAGGAGCCTTGGATGTCATAGAAGGGGAACGGTGAAGAGTGATTTCTCCCACCTAGTAACTCGAGGAGAATCAACTCGGCAGAGCGGCGCAAGCCACATTAGATAGGTGACGGCAAGGAACGGAGCTCCTGTGTCTGGCCTCCGTCGAGTAGGAGTGTGTCACCTCCATCGATCTCGAGCGCTTATGCGTGGTTGATCTTGATGTCCTGCACGTGTTTGTCCCCTTTGTCGCCCTCCTGTGTGTACGCTTCACCTCCGGCGACCCCTGGCGCGAGTGTATCCCTCTCGTCGAGCTCCGAAGCGCTCTCTTCGTCGAGCTCCGGTGCGCCCTCTCCATTGATGTCATGTGCGTCCCCTCCATCGAGCTCCCGCATGTATTGGGTAAAATTCTGGAGCTATGTTCGTGGGAATTGTTGGGCGAAATAATCGTGTATTGGTGTCTAAGACAATACAAGTTATTTCACCTTCTCGTACTTCTCCGTTCATTGACTATGTGATCCCGCTCTCGTAGTGAAATGTACCGCGACTTGAGGTATGGTTATGGCTGAAGTCACTTGTTGAAGCCAAAATTTTGAATGTGCCACTACTATCTATACAACCGTAGCACCAGAGTCGAGGGGGATTGGTTCTCTAGTTCGATGGTTGGTAGTGGAACAAACATAATTTACATAAGCGCTTAATGGTTGCGCATGTAGGATTAAATCCCTGCTTTTATTATTACACTTATTAAAAGGTTCTGAGATGGAAAACAAATTCTAATCTGCTACAATCCCATGAAGCAGCAATTTATTTCAGCTGCTAGAAAACGCCATGGCAACACAAACAACAAAGGAAACAGATAATTCCCAGATAATGAGGAAATTGTTTCCACTTTTCGGCCTAATATTTAGCTCGTCTATCTCACCAGCTTGATTCCGCAACTTAGCTTGCACGCCTCCTCCCTGGTCCTTCCTCCCCTCATATAGCGAAGCTCCCAGATCTCTCGTTCCAGCGCACGAATCTCCTCTTTCTTGTTCCACACAAAATCACGAAGATCCTAAACAAGCTCTTTATGAAAACCTATAAGGGGCTTTTCGATCCACACAAACTTGTCACATCCTAGTCCCCTTCCTACCTGCAACCAATTGAAGCAAACAAGCACAACATTACATAACGCTTCCTAGATCGGGGTTACTAATTGTGCATAGCATACGAGGTTACCTCTCTGATGCCGCAGTTGTTAAATTTTCCTTTAGTATTTTCTTCAGTCCAAGAATCCATCTCGGCATCTTCTCACCACACAAACACATCATCTCGGGATAGTAATTGTAGGGCGTCTTCCGGTACCTGATGGAGGCACCCGCCTGGCTGTAGGGTTCGCAGCATTGAAAACAAAAAATTTCCTATGATGGGAACATCTAAGTACCAAGATCTATCTTCTAGATACAAGCAACGGGTGGATATACATCCATAGAATACATACCCTCGAAGACCGAATAACGTTAATGAGGTTGTACTCGCGGATGATGTAGACGAACGCTTGCCGATCTCAAGATCGTGATGAAGTCCATCTGGTCCAGCCGGTCCAGCACGATCAAGTCCAGCACCTCAAAGCAGTGGTGCATCCGTGATCGCACACACGTACGGGTACCCCGACAACCTCCACGCCCTCGCTCCAGCGAAGCAGCGGAAGCAACAAATCCTTCCGAAAAAAGCCACCGGGAACATGTATCTCGCTGATCCGAGACCATGGGGAAATTCTAAAGGGGGAGAGAGATCCTTCGCGAGGAGGTGTGCTTTGAGAGGAGGAGAGGGGGGCACCCAAGGGGCATGGCGCCCAGCCATGGGGGCTGCCCCCACCTCTTCCACATTCATGTGGGTGGAGCTCCCACTCAAAATGAAAAGCCTCCACTCCCACAAAACCTCCACTCAAAAATCCACTCACATGCATTAAATTTCCACCAAATTTAATGCAAGCTCTCATTTAAATAAAACTCTTTTATTTATTTATTCAGAATTTTCTTAATTACTTTAATTAACAAACATTCACATAAAACCCCTTGCTAGTATTCCATTTCACATGCAGAACCAGTTTCAGCAATTTCAACCGAAACAGTTTCGGTGTCTAGTGAAATAAATTCCTGCGCTTTCCTTTTCTTTTTCTGGCATGTAATTTGCTCCGAATGGTGTCGGTATCCCTTAAGTGTGTCACCCTACAGTTCGCGAATAATGCAGACATGATTGAGACCCCTCTCCGATCAATAATCAGCAGCGGGACCTGGAGATCCGTACTGACTCCCACACATTCAACGATGACTTCTGTGATCGTGTGAACCTTTTACGCTAGTATCTTAATCCCTTTGTTTCACGATATATTACATGTCCGAGATTCGATCATCGGTATATCCATACCTAGTTTGATCTATCGACATGCACTCTTTTCTCGTTCCCGTGATATAACATTCTAGTGATCAAATCACTTGCTTGCAAGCTAATCAATGTGATATCACCGAGAGGGCCCAGAGCATATCTATCCTTCATCGGGATGAACAAATTCCATTCTTGATCCATGGGTCTCAACATAACACTTTAGTAGTTCTGAAGCCATCTTTATAATCACCCAGTTACGGTGTGACGTTTGATGTCATCGAGAAACTCTTCCGGTGTTAGTGATTGACATGATCTCATGGTCTAAGGATTAGGATCACTTCGTAAGTTGTTATAGCAATATAAACTCAATGACTTTGATCGTAATGCTATACTTTGGATGAATGTTCATCACATCATTACACTAATGTTGTGACCTCGTTATTAACAACATCCAATGTCCATGATCAGGAAACTTTGATCATCATGTTAATCAACGAGCTAGTTTATAAGAGAGGCATAACTAGGAACTTCCTTTTTGTTTATTAAACACACATGTATTAACGTTTCCGTATTAATACAATTATAGCATGTAAAATAAACATTTATCATAAATAAGGAATACGATAATAACCACTTTATTATTGCCTCTCGGGCATATTCCCTTCACTGGAGGCATTGAGCCGAGCTTGATGCCGCACGAGACGAACTGCATGAGCTACGAGCCATGGGCAAGGGAGGCGAGGGTAGATGAAAGAGGGGACGGCGGAGGAGCCTTGGATGTCATAGCAGGGGAACAGTGAAGAGTGATTTATCCCACCCAGTAACTCGAGGAGAATAATATCGTCCACCTTGGGCTGACAGGTGGGGCTCCTCTAAATCTTGTGCCTTTGTTGTTCAAAGGCCCTTTCACACGCATTGACTGATTTTTTTTGGCCTCATGCCCACCTACATATTGCTGGGAGGCCTTGCCGAGTAGCCAGACACGCCTGGTCCCATAGTTTTACACCCTTCCCATACACCCTAGATCAGGAAAAATCCGCCTGAGCTTTTCATGGCTCGCGGTGGCAGATCCATCCACTCCAGGCCTAGATCCTACCATCGCAGTATAAATTGGCCATGGTTTATTGAGCCTAATGGATGCGCTGCATCTCCGACATCGGCCCCTCCTATCTAAAGAAGCACTTCTACAGCGTCGAGCTCGAGCAGGAGCTGCCAGGCGTGACGGGGCTCGATCGTTTCCACCCATGTCCCCTTCATCATTGTTGATTCCGACAAGGAGGAGGACGGTGATGACGCAATGTGCAACGCCATTGAAGCCTCCTTGGCAAAGGGCAAGGCACGGGCGGGAGTGGATGTAGCTGTGAAGGGCATGGAGGGGTCACCAATCGAGGTGGACTCCGATGATAGTGGCATCATCTGGGTCTAGATGTTGGTTGCAACTTCGGTTCTATTTAATGCAAGTACAATTATTGTAATTGGTTTGGCAAGCTGCAATGGGAAATATGGATAGCTGTGTTCAGCGCAATAATAGGTGCTCGTGCTTGCACAAAAGAAATTTTGTATGTGCCCTTTGAATGTGGTAGATTCCTCTTAAACAAACCAGCAAAGTCATATTACAACCATTAGACAAAATGAAGAAAGAAAGGCATAAGATAGATGAACAAAAACCCAATTTGTTCCAAGCAGACCTACTAGTTCAGACTTCATACCACTTGGACGACTATTACATTTTGTTCCAAGCATTCCCACACACATTTGAAAATCCACGGACATGCTTCAACTTGGGTTCCTACTAGTTCAGACTTGAGACCACTTGGTTGATAACTACTATTAAAATTAATAGTAGGGACCTCAATCTATAAAAACCTAGTTTTCACACACATCCATTATCTTCCTAACCTTAGCCTGATGCCCTTCATTCTGCCACTCTAGGGTTGAATCGTTAGCGCCATATTTTTGGCATCCTCCTTGCACTTGGTCAGTTCTTTATCTGGCTTGATCCTCAGGAACCTGTCCATATTGGTAGTTGTGACATCGTGAACTTTCTTCTTGTGCAGTTCAATCCTTTATGTAGTTAGGCATTTCTCTACTTTAGCCTTCAGGTCCATCACCACGTCCCTCTCCTTCACGACTTTGCTAACCTTGTCTTGCAACCTACGAATATCACGGTGTAGGATTGGTGTGTCATCAAGGCCCATTAACCTAATCTTAGCACTCTCAAGAAGTGAGCTGACTAAGGCTTCTTTCAACTTAGCATTCTTCTCCCATAGTTTATATAGCGATTTCTACATAGACAGTGGCCACTCCGGATCTACCATTTGACAACTCCGCAACTTTTGGTTGGCCATGCTTCACCCTGCCCTTGACACCCTAAAAACCTCATGCATGCGTTGCGTCCCTCGAATGCTACAAATTTAGCAGCCACAAGCTCATGTTTTAACAATGGGGAGGACTCTCTCCCTCCGCTAAACCATGATAATCAGAGTCATACAACACCACGATGGACTAGAACACCAGACGTACATGAGTAATCAGAGTAGATCAAGCTAAAAATAAAGAAATACCCATAAAATGTAAGGTATGAGACGACTCATATCACTTTCACTATCTATGTGATCTTAACGCGTTTCCTCGTTGTTTCCCCATGAAGCCATGATAAAAAGGAGGTGGAGGAGCAGGGTGGCGGCAGGAGAGGTCGTTGGTGTGTGTGTGTGGGGAGGGGCATCTGTTAGCAGCTAAGGGAGTATATTGGAGTGGAGTCAGGACAGTGGCTTCGAGGGGAAGGAAGAGAATTAAAGAACGCCAACCCTACCAACAAAATCCAACGGCTGGTATTATACGAACACATCTAACGTCTTTTGTACATGGCACACGAAAAGCTTGATACTAGCATGTGGGAGAACACACGATTATTAAGGAATATTATAGAACTGCGACTAGCATACATTAGTCCAACAAGTATGCTCTCCACACTGGACTAGTATTGCTTACGGCTTACATTTAAGCACAACATAAGTTCTACAACTCCCTGTCATTCTTCTCGATGCGAATGCAGAAATTGATCCGCTTGGCTGGTCCAACACTGACAAGGTTGGATGACACACAAAGGACAGGACTCAAGTCTGTAAACTCCAGGTCGCCCAGCGTCAGGAAGCTCGGCGCCATGGCTCTTACATGCATTGCATCAGACGACGGCGGCTGGCCGTGCGACCACATACGCACAGTGTACATCGGACATGCGCAAGAGACCAACCTGACGCATACCGCCGACACGAAGGTGGGCCCAGGGACGGTTCCTGGAACGCCAATGGTGATGGTGGGCCCAGCGATGGTTCCAGGAATGCCAGTGGTGATGGTCACGGCAAAAATAGAGCCGTCCCCCCTAAAAAAAGAGTCGGCGGCATATCGACTCAGGGAACGACACCTTCTCTTGGAGAAGAATGGCGTAGCCATAAGAGAGCCTAATCACTTCGATCGGATGATCCGTTGGAAGGTGGACCACGAGCTTTGCCAGCGGGCCGGTGTAGTTGCATCCAGGCTCTGTGCATCCGCACACACCGTGCTGACACGCGAGCTCATACCCTGGGAGCACGTAGTAGGGGTAACGGCAAGAGCATCCATGGTGGGAGGACACGATCGGTACATCTTTAGGATGTTGTGCTTGAGGATCTCCTCCAGATTCAAGGGCTGGTGATATGATTACTCCTTGCTGCGCCGCTCCTACATCTGAAGTTCGTCGAGAAATCAAAATAAAAGATGTGTAGTTAGTTAATCCGACAATAGGAATTTGTAAGATAAATTCAAACACTAGTCAAATGATTTCCTACCTTAAGGTTCAAGTCAGTTGCTGTCATCTGGGAACTGTGCACAAAAGCCGGTGGCCTCGTCCGGCGCAGCGAGTTCGGGTGGAGGAGGGGGTATGGCTATGAAAGAGACGTGCTCAGTCGCAAGCTCTATTGATATAGGGTAGAGGGAAGTGCAAATAGTAATATATTGGAATATTAAGCGCAGAGGATTATGTCGCAGAACAGCCTACTCGGGGATCGTCCATACAAGAAACATCCTAACGTCCATGCGACCCGATCGAACGGTCTATAACCATCCACACGCAGAACCAGCGTCCCAGGAAGGGGGAAGGTGCTGGGTTCTTCTAGAAGACACGATCTAAAGGCTGTCTTTGGACACTAGGTTTACAATCCAGCAGCTACTATTAGTCGTTAGGGTTAAGTCAGATTGTACCCTAGAAATTCAAGCCAGTCAATGGGTTATCCTGTGTTTGACCATATTTCAAATAACCATTACTCGTTTAAAAAATAGGAACCTCCCAGGTATGGAGGTCCATCACAATGTAACATCCGTGTAAATTGCCTCGAGGCCTAGGGCGCGCTCAGTTCTTGCACCTCCTTTGCAAAATATCTAGTTTTTCGGAGTCCGTAAATGGAAACTCTGGATTTTTTCACGGAACCCTAAAATCTCTAGTTGGAGAAGTTGCTTAGAATGCTGAGAGAGAGCAAGGTGTCGGGTTTGGGCTCAATCCGCGTAGTGGATCCCTGGTCTGGGCAATGAGGGGTAGGTCTAGGGATGAAATCCATATTAACTCCTACTCGATAGCCATCAGGGGGTGCACTGTATGCCAAAAGTCCTAGTTTGTCATGTTTATGATTTTATGATGGTAGTGGGTGACCTTCAAGGGATACTCGAGCTGGTCTCATTTTTTTAATAAATTTCCTAATGGCGGGGTTTGGGGTGGGAAAAATTGGCAAACCCATCGGCGCGCGCATGCAAGCAAGGTCCAGCGCAACCTTAAACCTAGGCACGTACCAAGCCTAGGTACCCCATGAGGAACCCCAAAACATTTTCCCGAAAATCGAGGGCCCTTTCTAGGATACCTATAGTTAGAAACTGCCATTACCGAGGCGTAACTCAGGAAAAATACAGTATATGCTTGCACCATGAGATAAGTGCCAACCTCCCGGAAATGGCGGTCCGTCATGACATAGCATGCATGTAAATTTTCTCGGGGCCTAGGGCACACTCAATTCATGCACCTCCTTTGCAAAATCATCAATTTTTTGGAGTCGGTAAATAGAAACTCTGGATTTATTCATGGAACCTTGAAATCTCTAGTTGGATAAGTTGCTTAGAATGCCAAGAGGGAGCTAGGTGTTGGGTTTGGGCTCAATCTGCATAGTGGATCCATGTTCTGGATAGTGAGGGGGAGGCCTAGCGTTGAAAACCATGTTAACTCCTACTCGATAGCCATCTAGGGGGTGCACCGTGTGCCAAAAGTCCTAGTTTGTCTTGTTTATGATTTTATAATGGTAATGGGTGACATACAAGGGCTACTCTAGCTAGTTTCATTTTTTTATTTTTGATGAATTTCCTATTGGTGAGGTTGGGGGGTGGGCAAAATCAACAAATCTACCGGCGCGCGCAAGCATGCGAGGTCCAGTGTAACATTGAACCTAGTCATGTCCCCAGCCTAGGTACCCCATGGGGAACGCCAAAATATTTTCCCCAAAAATTGAGGAGTCTTTCTAGGGTGCCTATAGTTAGAAACTGCCATTACCGGGGCGTAACTTAGGAAAAATATAGTATATTCTTGCACCACGAGATAAATACCAACCTCCCGGAAATGGCGGTCCGGCACGACGTAGCATGCATGTAAATTACCTTAGGTCCTAGGGCACGCTCAATTCTTGCACCTCCTTTGCAAAATCACCGTTTTTTGGAGTCGGTAAATGGATACTCTGGATTTCTTCACGGAATCCTAAAATCTCTATTTGGAGAAGTTGCTTAGAATGTCAAGAGGGAGCTATGTGCCGGGTTTGGGTTCAATCCGCATAGTGGATCCATGTTCTGTGCAGTGAGGGGGAGGTCTAGGTTTGAAAGCCATGTTAACTCCTACTCGATAGCCATCCGGGGGGTGCACCGTGTGCCAAAAGTCCTGGTTTATCTTGTTATGATTTTATAATGTAGTGGATGACCTACAAGGGCTACTCGAGCTGGTTTCATTTTTTTGGATTTTTGATGAATTTCCTATTGCCAGGGTTCGAGGGGTGGGAAAAATCGACAAACCCTCTGGCGCGCGCAGGCACGCGAGTTCCAGTTTAACCTTGAACCTAGGCACCCCAGCCTAGGTACCCCATGGGGCACCCCAAAACACTTTTTCCCACAAATTTACGGACCTTTCAAGGGTACCTACAGTTAGAAACCGCCATTACCGGGGCGTAACTCAGGAAAAATAAAGTATATGCTTGGACCACGAGATAAATAACAACCTCCCAGAAATGGCGGTCCTCCACGATGTAGGATGCGTGTAAATTACATAGGGGCCTAAGGAGCGCTCAATTCTTGCACCTCCTTTGCAAAATCTCTGGTTTTTTGGAGTTGGTAAATGAAAACTCTAGATTTTTCTCGGAACCCTGAAATATCTAGTTGGAAGATTCTTAGAATGCCTAGACGGAGCTAGGTGCCAGATTTGGGTGGTGAGCGGGAGGTCTAGAGTTGAAAGTCATGCTAGCTCCCACTCGATAGCCATCCGGGTGGTGCAACATGTGCCAAACGTCCCGTTTTGTCTTGTTTATGATTTTATTATGGTAGTGGGTGACATACAAGGGATACTCGAGATGGTTTCATATTTTTTTGATTTTTGTTTAATTTCCTATTGCAGTGGTTCAGGGGATGGGCAAAATCGACAAACCCTCCGGCGCGCGCATGCACGTGAGGTCCAGTGCAACCTTGACCCTAGGAACGTACCCATCCTAGGTACCCCATGGGGCACCCCAAAACATTTTCTCCCAAAAATTGAAGTCCCTTTCTAGGGTACCTACAGTTAGAAACCGTCATTACCGGGGTGTATCTCAGGAAAAATACAGTATTGCTTGCACCACGAGATAAATACCATCCTCCCGGGAATGGTGGTCTACCATGACGTAGCATGCGTGTAAATTGCCTCAGGGCCTAGGGCACGCTCAATTCTTGCAACTCGTTTGCAAAATCACTGGTTCTTTTGGAGTCGGTCAATGAAAACTCTGGATTTCGTCATAGAACCCTGAAATATCTAGTTTGCTTATTTTCTTAGAATGCCGAGAGCGAACTAGGTGCCGGTTTTGGGCTCAATCCTCCTGGTGGATCCATGTTCTGGGCAGTGAGGGGAAGGTCTAGGGTTGAAAGCCATGTTAACTCCTACTCGATAGCCATCTACGGGGGTGCACCGTGTGCCAAAAGTACTGGTTTGTCTTTTTTATGGTTTTATGATGGTAGTGGGTGACATACAAGGGCTACTCGAGGTCGTTTCATATTTTTTTGATTTTTATGAATCTCCTATTGTCGGAGTTGGGGGGGTGGGCAAAATCGGCAAACCCGCCGGCGCATGCAGGCACACAGGTCTAGTAAAACCTTGAACCTAGGCACGTACCTAGCCTAGGTAACCCATTGGGCACCCCAAAATATTTTTTCCCAAAAATTGAGGGCCCTTTCTAGGGTAGCTACAGTTAGAAACCGCCATTACAGGGGAGTTACTCAGGAAAAATAAAGTATATGATTGCACCACGAGATAAATACTAACCTCCTAGGAATGGCGGTCCTCCGGGATGTAGCATGCATGTAAATTTCGTTGGGGCCTAGGGAGCGCTCAATTCTTGCACCTCCTTTGCAAAATCATTGGTTTCTTAGAGTTGGTAAATGGAAACTCTGGATTTCTTCATGGAACCCTGAAATCTCTAGTTGGAGAAGTTACATAGAATGCCGAGAGGGATCTAGGTGCCGGGTTTGGGCTTAATCTGCATAGTGGATGCACATTCTGGGTAGTGAGGGGGAGGTCTAGGGTGTGTGTGTGTTGTGTCTAGGGTTGGTATGAAAATGTTAGTACTCGGTTTCCCCCCTCTCATGATATCTCGTCCTCACTTTGGTTGGTATACCATGATTGGTTGAGACGGTTGTCACGCAGATCGTGCCTAACCAATGTTGATCATCTGTGATCTAACGGGCAAGATAGCCCCCCGCCCCCCTCTCTCTCTGTGTGTGTGTGTGTGTGCCGGACCTCTCTATCTATGCAAAATAATGAGTTTTCCACTGATACTTTACTTCCATAGTCAAATAGAATGAAATTGTACAAAGGCGTATAATTTTCTTATATGTGTGTCTCTGCATTTCCTTTTATTCTCTGAAAAGTATAAACTATTTGGACTTTTATACATGAGGGTAAATAAAATATAAAAATGAGTGTGTTTTCTAGTGCAGCAAGGGGGACACGCGGCGGCATGCTCGTCTAACGGGTTGCAACACGTCCACCATGGCATATGTACGGTGCACCGTAATGTCGTGTCTGCCGGGGTCAAACGATGCATCCGCTGCACGCGTCGTGCCCTTCATAGTAGAGTGTGACAATGCATGGATCTGGCTAGCCATGCTTTAATCGTTGGATTTTTAGGCATCCCTCCTTTCTACCCTTCTATGAGAAGCAAACAATCGAGCCATAAATTAAAGAATCCTTCGAGTGGTCATGTCACGCCTAATTATGTCTGAAAAGTATACGAGCCTTATAGTAACGCGCCTGAAATATCACTTCTAGATGGGGCCCATCATACGAACCGTCCACACGTCAGCCAGCAGCCGAACAACTAGCTACTAGGGCACCAATTGAGCCTCGAGGCGGAGGGCCCCAAGAGGAGACTTAATAATGCCTCGTCTTTAAAACCTACTCCTCTGCATCGTCTCTCTCCCACGCATTGACCCATTCTCACCGATCTATAAAAACCCACAAACCATACCGTACAGATCGAGGCCGAACATCCACCTTCTACCTTCCAACACCATGAAGCGAGTGCTTGGAGGTGAGTATTTGGGTGTTACCGCTGGGCTGCCTACGGCTGCTGTGGGAGATGCGGTGCCTCCCGCCGTAGATCTAGAGGAGATGTATACAGCCCAGGGCGAGGATGACGTCCAGTTCGACCCTTATGAGGACTATGTGCTCATGGGTACATTCGACTTCGGATCCCCCGATGAGGGCGAGGAGTTCGACAAGCATGTTTGCTCGTGTACCCGGAGGTACATTTATTTCTCCATCTTTCTGGTTTACTGATCATATTTTTTGGTCAGGCTATAGATGTACTAGTACTGAATTTGTTCAAGTAAATTTATTTTGCTAATTTATTTTTCATTTTGCACATTACAGGTTGATTCAAGTGAAGTGGACTCAGACAAGGAGGACATGGACAACAAGAGCCGCCACATCTTGAAGAGTATCAAGAGCGGGGAGGTCCCTTTCCGCACTTTACATGGGGATCTCAGGTGCCCCTTCTATAAGAAACAAATCAACCCGAGGATTGAGAGCATCATTCCGCATGCGGTTGGCATCAGTAAAAGCTTGGCGAGTAGACACAAGCCAACGACCAAGGCTAAGAACGCTACATATGGCAACTTCCTGAGGGAGTACATCAGGACCGACCTTGTATCCCCATCTGTCGTCGGATTGTCGACAAGTGCGCCATAGGGGGTCCTAGTGGCGATGGAAGGATGGGGTGTGAGACGTCGGATGTTCCAGGAGCGGTGAGCACAAGTTTACCCAGGTTCAGATCCGACTGCGGTGATCGGATCCTACTCCTGCTAGCAACCCAGTAGTATATCGGCGTAAGCCGGATGTTATAATGGATTACAAGAGAGGTTCGCCTATGCGAGTTGGTTGTGGTTGTCTATTGAGTTGTTCCCCTAAAGGCTCCCATAAGGCCGGTTTATATAGTCACCGAGGCATAGGGATACAGGGAGAGACCTATCCAGCTACGTTACAGAGTCAGTAACTATGTACAGCTTGGACTACAAGTAGTACTACAGGCCTAAGTCGGTAAGTCTTATGGGCCTTGTCGTAGCCGAAACTGGCTCCTCCGCTTTCTCTTACTGGACCGCCCGTGAAGCAAAGCTCTAACCCGTTGGTGGGCCACCCTGGTCAGCGAGTCCTATGGGTATACCCGGAAAGTATATCCCCAACAGTAGCCCCCGAAAGTCTCCAAGATCTGAAGTCGGATAAATCATCTAGCTTGATGGTTTCTTCGTGTTGAGAATCTTGAAGGGTTCCCAAAAACTTCTTTCATTGATGTAGGATTCCGAGTCAATTGAGTCGGATATATTCTTCTCTGACCTTAATGTTTTTCCTGCTTGATTTGAAACATAAGCCGGATTTTACAGCGGTGTCCTGACTGGCAACTTTACAGGCCAGGTCCCATCACTGACAGGATTTCCATCAGCACGACCGTTCGTGGGTCCGTTCCTTACGGAACAGAACGCTGTTTCAATGACACCGCGAAAATCGAGGGGGCGGAAGAGTCGCAAGGAAGCTAACTCCCCCTCTCCTATACGCGTGGCGATAATCGCGTGTCTCACCGCACGAATCTTGACACATAAACAAATAAGAGGAGAGGAAACCCTTCTTCTCAGAATCATCTCTCTATCGATTCATTCATTGCTTCCTTGTACTCCTCGAGATCTCCGCACCAGTTCCAATCTGCACACCGTTGAGAAAAAAATCTATCCTTCCCCCCACCAGCCCTTCTTCCTCCAAGAACTATGGCTTCTGCCTCATCCTCAGGAGCAGCGGCGGCGGGTTCGTCAGCGGCGGACGAGAAGAATATGCGGGGTCTTTGGATCCCCAATGCCATGGATACTGCGGAGCTCCAAGTCATGGAGGATGAAGGGTTCATCGTTGCCGGCGCGTGGCGGAGCGCTTCGGGACATGCCCTTCCTGCGCCGAAAGACGGCGAGAGGGTGCTGTTCAGCATTCACGTCGACCATCCTTAGCCTACCACCGTCGGAACTCTTCGTCGACGTCCTCAACTATTACGGTGTGCAACTCCATAATCTTCCTCCCAACTCTCTGCTCGAGCTTAGTGCTCATGCATCTCCGTGCGAGGGATTTCTTGGTATTAGGCCAAGTCTCACCCTTTTCCGGTACTACTATGGTACTCGGAAAAATTCCATCAGTGCCGGTGTGTCTTATGTAACCGCCACTCTTAAGTTAGTCCTTAGGAGGAATCAGATTTATCCTAGGATTAACGCTAGTGAGTCCGTCAAATGCTGGGCCGGAACTTTCTTCTACCATAAGGATATTCCGGCTGCGGGTAAGGCGGAAGGTCTTCCAGCGTTCGTCAACGGCGCCACTCCCCACCAAGATTCATGGGATGCGGAGGCACCGGAGCTGTCGGATATTTTGATCCTTGCCAAAAGGCGGATCGAATATTTGATGAAGAATGAGGGGCTTCGTGGATCCGACTTGATCCACTACTGGCTGGAGCGTCGGATTCAGCCTCTTCAGTACCACGGATACCGCCTCATGCACCAAATCACCAGCGACAAGAAGGTCATCATGAAGATCAACCCGAACTATCTTTCGACGAAGGACTACAGGACCCGCATGCAATATTTGGTCAAGGAAAGAGTGGAACGGAAAGTTCTGGAAGTTTCCATGAAGATGTATAATCCAACCGTCCTCTGACTCCGGTAAATATTTTGACTCTACTTTCACGTTTCATTGTTTTCTTCGGTTCTTTCTCCGACTCTATTTTCATCGATGCTTTTTCAATTCCAGAGCACACCTAATATTTAGGATTTTCGTGTTCTAGAGTTAAATCATTGTTGAAGAGCAAGATAAATCCGGACAGCAAGCTGGGCAAGCAGATGCGTCAGCTGAAGCTTGTCATTTCTCCAGCCGTGCCGCCGTCGACCCCATCCACTACTCCGTCAGCGTAGGGAGCTTCTGCATCCCCTGATGCTGGCAAGATCTCGAAATCTATTGTCACCATTGATGACCAGGCAACTGACAAGGGTGAACCCGTAAAGGGTAATGATCCCATGGTAATGACCACAAGTACGGTGGCTAAAGTGGTCGACTCAGTTGTCCCTGGCCTCAAGAGGAAAGAAAAGGAAGAGATTCTTAGACTGGCTCAAACCAGTCTCGAGAAGCAAACCTTGACTCCAGAGGCAGCGAGCCAAGAGGAGGAAGTTGTCAAGCTGGTTAGTCTTCTAGACCAAATTTTGGTCCGGGACGCTAAAGTCACATCCGGTGAGCTTCTAGTGATGGATGTTCCGTCCCTCACCCTTACCAAGAAGGTGTTTCACAGCACCAAGCTCGGATTTGAAAAGTTGCACCTGGAACACATTGTAAGTTTCCGATTCTTATTTGCATTTATTATCATATCCTCTAGTCCCAAGCATAAAGTCGAATAAACATTTCTGGATCCGGGTTAATGCTTTTCGGTTGCAAAAGAACGATGTAGTGTAGCCCCCAAGGCTCATGCTGTAATTTTACTTAGTTAAATTTGCATCCCGAGTCTTAGTAGCCGTCTGATGGTATTCCATCTCTAAACTTACAGAAAATTGCATCTTCCAACCAGGAATTGCTCAAGAATATTTCCAATAAGCGCAAAGAAATCAAAGCTTTGCGCTTTGAGAATTCAAAGTTCAAAGTTGAAAGTTGAAAAAGATGAAGCAGAAGGTAAATTTTTCCGGCTTCCTCTTTGTTAGTTAAATGTTTTGTCATAGTCAAATTTGCTTTTTATCCGACTGATATTTTTGTCTTTACAGAATTGTTATGCCAATCCAGCAAGATGGTGGAGCAGGCCGAAAACTTCAAGGTCTTGCAGGCAGAAAATGCTGAACTCCGGGAAAATCTTGAGACGCTAACCGTCGAATCGGATAAATCTGTAGCCGCTGTCCTGGAGTCAAGCAACCACGAGACCATGAGGCTCGAGAAGCTCCTAGCCCTCCGAGATAAGGAACTTGCTGATCTTAGGAAGGATTTTGATATCCAGAAGGATCTTGCCCAAGCCTCTACAAGTGAAGTAGACAACCTCCGCAAGGAGCATGTTGAATGGAATCACTCCGTGCTTGGTAAGAATTCCGAATCTTTTCTTTGTGTTGTTCATTTTTCGACTTTCGTTTTTAGCCGGAATTTGAATTTTTGGTTCTTTCCTAGCCCTGCCTGAATCTTTCCAATTCTTACACTTCTGAACCTCTCCTCGAGTGCATTAAGCTCGTCGGAAATGTTTTGTTCGACTTCCGCCAAACTCTAGAAGATACTGGTGAAGCCGTCAAGCTTTCCGACTTGCACACAATGTCAGTGCATGAGGTGAGGGACAAAGTTAAGGAGGTTCCGAAGTTAATCGAGGACTGGAAGATCTCCTACGCTCGGACTGCTGCGCAAACAACTCTGACCATGGTGATGAGCCACAATAGTGAGATGGAAATCTGGCACGTCACCAAGGGAATTTCCGAGGATGATGATGAGGGTAACCCGCAAGATATCAAGGCCATCCAAGAATCTTGTGCAGGTTATGCTTGTCGGGTGGCGGAGATGACCAACTACATGACGCCATTCTTCGAATCTATCGCTGCGCCTCCTTCGCCTCAAGAACCAGAAATCAGCAACGCTTCCGAGTCTGAGAACGAGGGAAACACTGTTGTTGATTCCAGTGTTCCACCTACTTCATCACCACCGCCTGCAGGATAAACAATTTCTATGCATTATCTTAAACTTATGGCAATATAATGATGGCTACAATATTTATTTTGTGTTGGTCTGTAAAAACTGATGCTTTTACTATATTAGAACTTTTGTTTATATATTTTTATGATTTGTGCTTGAAAGTTTCTGAAGCACTCTCTTTTTTATGCCTATACTTATCTGTTTATCTGGCTCTCTGCCTCGTCCCTTTCATGGGTCGGCCAACCTTTAGCACGGAAACTTTGTCGAGCAACGGAGCGCAATTGCTAAACCAGTTTAAACTCGGAAACAAAGACGGCTTCCAGTACCAACAACTCATTACTCGGAAAGTACCTGTGTCTAAGCAATCAGATAAAGAATCAAAGTATAGACAATAATTTAAACTTTGTACCCTAAGGTAACATTTTTAGATTGTTCAAAAATTGTAACTAGAACGAACATGAGCATAAAGTACTTTTAAGCATTTTAAATTACGTGTTCTTTTGGAAATAAGATGGCAAAAACGTCTCAAAAATAACAATATGAGGTAATCAATACTTTATTTCCCTTTGAACATGTACATATATGATTACAAGGAAATATAACTAATAATAGAAGGGACGTAGCTCTGCAATATTCCATGGACGGTCTATTTCATCTGGGTCTGTGCTGCCACCAGCTCTCCTCCTTTTCTGAGTATTAGGTCTTTCCTTGACTGGTCTCATGTCGTTTAAATAATATGACCCATTATGCAGAACTCTGCTAACCATAAAAGTTCCTTTCCAAATTGGGGAAAGTTTGTGCTTTCTCTTTTGCACAAGTCAGAGAACTAAATCGGCTTTACTAAAAGAACGGTTTTGCACTCTCTGACTATGATATTTACGTAACTTCTGCTGATAGGCTATAGATCTGTGCTCAGCAATGACGCGTACTTCGTCGATTATATCGAGATCATCTTGCCGAGAAACTTCTGCATCTTCTTTGATATACGCTTTGACTTGTGGAGCCTGATGAATCAGATCACTTGGAAGAACTGCTTCTGCACCATAGACCAAGAAGAAAGGAGTATAGCCGGTTGACCTGTTAGGAGTTGTACATAAGCTCCATATCACAGACGGTAATTCTTCCGCCCAAGCCCCAGCGCCCCGACGAAGTGGTGCCTCAAGGCGAGGTTGGATTCTTTGTAGAATAAGTCCATTAGTTCTTTCGACTTGTCCATTGGCCTGTGGATGTGCGACTGATGCAATATCAAGTCGGATCCCTTGCTCTTCGCAGAATTCGGCAAGTTCTCCCATGGAAAAGTTGCTCCCGTTGTCAGTAATTATACTGTGCGGATAACCGAATCTGATGATTACGTCCTTGACGAATCTTCCGGTTGTGGATCCATCACAACTTGTTACAGGTTTAGCCTCAATCCATTTTGTGAATTTATCCACCGTCACTAGTAGGTGAGTAAATCCATATTTTGCCGTGCGAAACGGCCCTACCATATCAAGCCCCCAGACCACGAACGACCATGTAATAGGGATTGTTCACAGCTGTTCAGCCGAAACATATACCTGATGAGAGTACTCTTGGCAGCCCTTGTATGTTTTGACCAGTTTGTCGGCATCCGCCTTAGCTGTAAGCCACAAGAATCTGTGTCGAAAATCTTTTGCCACTAAGGATCTGGCTGCAGCATGGTGACCACACTCGCCTTCATAGATTTTTCTTAAGATTTCCACTCCTTCTTCCGAGGAAATACATCTCTGAAACACACCAGAAACACTCCGCTTATAGAGCTCACCATTTATTATAGTGTAGGGTTTTGCTCGTCGGACGATCTGTCGGCTCAAGACTTCGTCTTCGGGTAGTTTTTCGTCTATCAGGAAATTCAGATAGGGTTTTGTCCAATTGGGAATTACAGCCATAACTGCTATTAAAGGTGAGTAGGATTTCGTCGGATAGTCCTCATCAACTCCGACTATGGAGGGGACCCTTAAATGCTCTAAAAACCTCCATCTGGTACTTGTTTCCATGCAGAGCCTATCCTTGATAGTGCATCTGCTTACTTATTTTCTGCTTGAGGGATGTGTTGAACCTCAAAACCCTCAAATGATTTAGATAGTTCATCCACAATAGCTTTATATGCTGCCATGTGCTTGTTTGCGTTGCAGATATCGGATACTTGCTGAGCAACTAAATCCGAGTCTCCGTAACACATGAGTCTCGATATACCAATGTTCTTGGCCATGCGTATTCCATGTAGAAGTGCTTCGTACTTGTCAATATTATTGGTTGCCGTGAAGTGTATTTGCAACACATAGAACAGCTTATCTCCTTGGGGTGATTTGAGCACCACACTAGCCCCCGAGCCTCCTCGTGCTTTTGATCCGTCAAAGTGAAGGTCCAAAATTCCGAGTCTAGAGGGCCTGAGTTTTCTGCCGTTTCTGTCCAATCAACGACAAAGTCGGCGATAATTTGGGACTTGATAGATGTATGTGGTTTGTACTCAATGTCAAAAGCTGCAAGATCTATTCCCCATTTTGCGACACGTCCTCTAGCGTAGCGATTGTTGATTATATCTCGTAGAGGATCCATGCTCACTACTGTGATCTCGTGCTCTTGAAAATAGTGACGTAGCTTTCTGGATGCAAAGAACACTCCATAGGCTAGCTTTTGATGATGTGGATACCATTGCTTTGATTCTGTCAGGACCTCACTTAGATAATAACTTGGCCGCTGCACCTTATGTTTGTGGCCTTCTTCCTCGCGCTCAACTACTATAACCACGCTTATGACCTTGTTGGTTGCTGCGATGTAGAGTAACATAGGTTCCTGAGGTTCTGGCGCTACGAAAACTGGTGGGTTTGAAAGCAGATCTTTCAAACTTTGTAGGGCAGTTTCGGCTTCTGGGGTCCAGACAAATTTGTCGGTTTTCTTCAAGAGTTTGTATATAGGTGCGGCTCTTTCACCGAGCCGACTGACAAACCGACTCATTGCCTCAATGCAACTAGTGAGGCGCTGTATGTCCTTCAGGCGAGTCGGCCTGGTAATGTTTAAGATATCCTTGATTTTGTACCGGTTCACCTCGATGCCTCGCTCAGAGAAGATGAAACCAAACAATTTTCGGGCTGGAATTCCAAAGAATCACTTCTTTGGATGCATCGTGTTAAATTTTCGTAGACTAGCAAACATTTCATCCAAGTAGGAAATTAAAGTTTCCTTATTTTTGGACATAACTGAATCGTCATCAGTGTCAGCATACTAGCTTGTCGTCTCTATCATTTCTCCCAAATCTGTGACGTGGTCACGCTTCAGCCTGTGACGTAAAAGTCCGACTGGAAGTCCTGCAATAAAATCTTTTATCGCAGTTTGCTCGTTTTCTCCTTCGCAGGAGTTCTTCGTATCGATCCATCGTCCGAGGTAATCTTGGCAAGTTTCTGCGGGTCTTTGGGTGCAACGCTGCAAGTCTCCGACTATGCAGGGCCTCCTGTATGTTCCGTCGAAGTTTGAAAAGAACACACTTTGCATATCATTCCAGTTATGAATTGAATTCTCTAGCAGTTCATTGAGCAATGGTCGATCCGTCTTCTTCAGCATTAGTGGGAGATATCGAACTGTAACCAGGCTATTTCCTCCTTTGGCGACGCAGCAAGCCTGGAAAAAATCCTAGAACCAAGTATCTGGCTGATCTGCGTCGTCATAGGGCTGAATATGTTTGCCGATACCAAAGTCAACCGGAAATTTTGTCTGAAGTATACATGGACCAAAGCACTTGGGTCCCACGTACACATCTTCTTCCTCATACCTCCACGCTTCTATGTTTGACTCGATGCGATGGTGAGTGTCGTTTGGCGAGAGAGATCTGCGCCTTGGAGGCTCGCGGCTTCTGCGTGGTGGAGTCGGATTTCTGCTTCTTCTGTCACCATTTCCGCCTCCACCCCTGCGGCTTACGTTGCTACGACGTGATCCTTCATGGTCGCTGCTAGGAGGCGATGGTGGCCCTAGTGGGTTATTCCCGGCTAGGTTTCTTGGTGGTGGAGGTGGAGCCTCATTATGCTGACTCTGATGCCTGTTTCTTCGGGCATCGTCCCTACTAGATTCAGGATGATCCCGATCATCTCTTCGTCCGGCATTGCCAACCAGACGGCTCGGTGGTGGCATCCTTAGCCGATCTTGCTCCTCTCGCTGGCGCATGTTTCCAGGACTTCTCTATAGCGATTTTTTTGCCGACGATGGTCCTGATGGGGAACCATTGCCCTGATGGCGTATTCGGGCGCAGCAGGAATAACTCTTGCCCAGTCTCGTACCAGCCGGTGGGAGTGGTTGTTTGAGACGGTTGTTGAATTATCTTCTTCCTCTTGATGTGGACGATGGGGTTGAGTCGTATCCCTGCGGAGTCTTACATCAGCGCTTTAGTCAGCGCCGGTGTGGCAAAACTCGGATTTTGAGACCAGCTTGCCACTGAATGACGCGGCCGTCTTCTACTGCTTTAATCCTTTGTCCAGTAACACGACCCACTGCTGGACCTGCTGCAGAGATGGATTGTTGGCGAGGATGGCTCGAGCTGCAACAGCGTTTTCGATCGGCATGCTGTAGACTCGGATCTTCTCTCCATCTTTTCCGTTGAATAGATCTTTGTGGATATCCGGATTCTTGTTTGCAAGAAACGGACCTCCCCTTGTTTGTTTGGATGCCGCTTGAAATTTGACTGATATCTGGAAGGATCACTGTCTAACTGCTGTCTCATCTCGATGAGGCGCGTGGCCTCTTCAAGTAGAAACAGGTGGTGCTTTTCTAGGTCCTCGGCCCTTTTCTATAGTGCCTCCGGCATAAGATCCGAAGTTGTTGGGATTGGAATTGTGAGAGCATCTCCGTAAATTTCACGTGCACCTTTGGTGACAACGTGTCCATCCACAGGAGGATCGATCGGGGTGGGATTAATCGGATCTCCGTCCTGATTCTCCATCTCGATCTCTTCATCAACTTTTTCTTCGTTGGTTTCCTCGATGTCCGGCTCTGCCGGAGTCGGATTCTTGTTCTTCTTCTTCTTCCTTGACCGCCCAGTAGCCTTAACGTGCGTATCAGTGGCAAAGACGGCTTTTGGTCCGATACCGGGGGATAAACTTCCATCGGTACTTTCCGTCATGGTAGGTTTGTGGACCTCAGAGGAATGTCTGGTATCCATGTCATCCTGCGAGGTGTAGCTTTCATCCATGCTATCATATGGACAAGGAGGAGTTTCCGGCTCAGCTTGCGCTTGTCTAGAGACGTGCTCTTGCTCGTACTCCTCTATCTCCTTGTCGATGTCTCGAAGCTCCTGCAACGTGATTGACTCCGCTGGGGAGCCAGGTAAGTCGGCGTTTTCTTTGATTGCATCTAGGACCGAGTCGGTACCAGCTCCAGCATCGACTAAGTCGGATACAATGCTTATGTGGTACACAAAACAGTGCTTCTTCTTGTTCATGTTACTGAGGTACTTGTATAACTTGGTTTCCGCTTCGACGTCAGCAAAGCTGGATCCGTAGCGGATGTATTCCTTGTCTGTGTATCTGATCTTGCTGGAGAGATAAGATCTGTCTTCATCTTCCACCTCTTCTTCCACTACGGGAGTGGGCTGGGTGGGTTTGATTTTCTCCGAGACCCTGAACTCTTCTGCCTCTGTGGACAAAGTAGATTCGGATTTTTCTTCCGCCATGGTCATCACCTCTAGGGTGGGTTGCGCGGGTTCAGCGAAACCGAGATAAAAATCGATCTCGCTGATTGACATGATCGTGTAAGTTGTCACAGGTTTTGAAGCCGGAATCCAAGTCTCATCGAGGAGGATGAGAGGGACATCACTGGCGTAGACCACATGACCCATGACGATTTTTCGCCGATTCCTGCACGTTCAGATTCCGCCTGGAACTATGCTCCAAAGGTCACCTGCCCCACGGTGGGCGCCAACTGTCATCAGATTGTCGAAAAGTACGCCATAGGGGGTCCTAGTGGTGTTGGAAGGATGGGGTGTGAGACGTCGGATGTTCCAGGAGCGGTGAGCACAAGTTTACCCAAGTTCAGATCCGACTGCGGTGATCGGATCCTACTCCTGCTAGCAACCCAGTAATATATCGGCGTAAGCCAGATGTTACAATGGATTACAAGAGAGGTTCGCCTATGCGAGTTGGTTATGGTTGTCTATTGATTTGTTGCCCTAAAGTATCCCATAGGGCTGGTTTATATAGTCACCGGGGCCTAGGGTTACAGGGAGAGACCTATCCGGCTACGTTACAGAGTCGGTAACTATGTACAGCTTGGACTACAAGTAATACTATAGGCCTAAGTCGGTAACTCTTCTGGGCCTTGTCATAGCTGGAACTGGATCCTCCTCTTTCTCTGACTTGGCCGCCCGTGAAGCAAAGCTCTAACCCGTTGGTGAGCAACCCTAGTCAGCGAGTCCTGTGGGTATACCCGGAAAGTATATCCCCAACACCATCCTTTAGGATCAGGAACCGCCACTCCAAGCCAGCCAAGAAGTGACCTTGCTGCCTCCTACGACAAATAATAATTTTAATTTTAAGTTGTTTCTACCATTTCTAGAACATGAGACTATGTGGTTTGTTGAAACGGACGCAATTCCTTCGTTTGTGTGTGTGTTGCATCCTTATTTGATCATGCTTGCATAACGATCATGAATAAATTCCGCGGAGCATAATGATGATGAAAAATTAATGTACCTCTACATTCTATCAAGTCATAGTTACATCGCGTTAGCACTCAAACCCATTTAACATCGGCAACGGGAAGGGTGGACTTCGTGGCGTCACTACAAGAAATCTGGCAATATATGACCCTCCATTTTCGTCACAAAATCGTCATAGTAGTCCATTTATGACGATTCTATGACGATTTTGAGATCGTCGAAAGCTGCGCGTTGCAAATGAACTATAACGACGATTTTGATAAAATCGTCATAACCATCTATGACGATATTAGATCGTCATAGCCGTTATGACGATCCAATATCGTCATGGCCCATCTCGCCTGGACAGATCAGATCCTACGTGGCTGATCCGACGTGGCAAAATTATGACGAAATAAAATCGTCGTAGTGTGAAATCAGCCCGGTCCATTTTGGTGGTCTATATGGGCCAAGCCCAAAAAATTCAGCCTTTTATTGAATTGGGCGTGGCCTTCTCCGTGTCATTTTTCTTTTAGGGCTGGTGTTTTTATTATCCATTTCAATGTTGGGCTTTGGCCTTTTTGGTCCATTCAATCTTCCCTTTTCATAGTACAATACTTATTCTATTTTAACCTTTTTATTCTTTTATTCTGAATTGTAAACAGTTGTGAATCAGATTTTTTGTTGGATTGTGGCCTGCTTAGAGCCCAAATGTGATCCATATCACTGGTACAGCAACCAAGCAAAACAAATAATCCACAGATAAATCAAATTTCAATCTCAACATTTAACAAAACATCAAAGTCTCATCTGTTGATAATCAGAACACTTAAAATCTATTTCAAACACCAAGCACACATACAAAGTAGAACAGATAGCTCCTGACTAAGAAGCGACAAAGTCATTTCTCAAAAAGAGAATCCAGCTGATCAACTTCTGCCACCTTGGTCTTCAGAGCATCAGGTGAACCATAGTCTGGTCCATCTCAAGAAGCATTCCAGTAACCTTAGATGACTGATCATACTCCAGTTGATCGATAAATGGTACAAGATTTCACCAAGCATCTGCAAAAATTATAGAAGTTAGTTATGTCCTGGATTTGTACCAGGGGCACAACTATAAGAACCCACAGAAGAATGCACAAGCCACTAGCTATGCCACGAATATGAACAAGCCACTAGCTAGGGTTTGCTAGGGAGTACAACTTACTAGGGTTTGCTAGGGATTTTGGGGAGATGGGAGAGGAAGGGACTCACAGGTTGATGGCGTATCGGTTCTAGATCTGGACCTCTCACAAAGTCATAGACGCGACCAGACTTTCTAGCACCATTCGCCTTCCTCCGTTGTGACCAAGAAAGTCTTGAGATCCGCATCCGCCTATGGCGCTTCCCTTGGCCGGAGAACGAGGAGGAAGGATGGCGACGGCGCCACGACGGCATCCTCCTGCTAGCTGCGGGGATGTCGTGCCGGAGAGAGGGAGGATAGGGCCGCCCTGTGCTGAGCTCCCTCGTCGATGAAACCTAAAAAGAGGGGACACAGAGGGCAATGAGGGGGAGGGAATCAGCGAGACATGACAGTTGTTGGGGAGATTGGATCAGCGCAGAGGTGGGTTCTAGTACATAGTTCATACCTGCTCGCGGAGGAGGTGGACACGGAGGCGGATGAAGCGGGAGTAGCCACCGACCGTGGATCTGGGTCGACGAGCTCGACCTTGGTGTCCATGGGAAGAACTTCCGCTTCCTCGAAGTCGTTGGTGTCGCCAGCGTCCCAGATGGCGGTGATGTTCTAGTCGGTCACCGTGACAACCCACCACCACCCATCGACGTGGGGCAGCCTCCATGGATGGAATGGTCGAAATCCTACCTCCTACTATTCTCTGTAGATCCGGGTCTTGGCCTAGGGTTTCGATTGGAGGTAAGGATTGGTGGTTCCATGCAGTCGAATAGAGAGGGGACGAGGGGATTCGGGGGATGTGTTCGGCGGAGCAGGGGATGGATAGAAATGGCCGGGATTTTAGCCGGCGGCGGAGGTGGGGAGGGGAACCATGGAGGAGTAAAGGCGTTGGGAGTCCGGGAGGGTAGGGTTTGCTAACTTGGTTCATCTCACGCTCGCGCCTATTGGACCCAAAATTTTGCTGGGCCGCGCGCGATGGGTGGTGCCAGGTCATCGATCCATGGCAAGTTCCTAGGACACAGATCACATCTCAGCCGTCCATCCTATTGAGATCCAACGGCTGTTATTTCCCTCCGCTTATATTTTGTCCTTCCTAGCACTATGACGATTTTACCTAATAAAACTATGACGTTTTCGGACCAAATCGTCTTAATTTTCTGGGTTTTTACGCCTACAAACCACTTGAGTCCATCAGTTGTGAAATCAAAATGGATATATGACGATTTCTTCCATGGTCACTATCAAAAGGTCATAGATGAACACATTTCTTGTAGTGCGTGTTTTCACAGTATCCATGTCGCCGCCCTCTCGATCCCACATGCCATCGCCAAGTCGCATGCACACCCTTCCTTGCCAGCACGACCACGCAATCGTAGCCCTGCGATTTGGAAACCGGCTATGCTCGACCGGCCAAACTTTCTTCAGGGTAGGTAAAGACTATAGTGATGGTAAATGTGATTTACCATCCTCGGCCCTCCTCCCCTCCCTTTTTAATGAATGGTCTCCCGGCCCCTCAGCCCTACGCTGTGCAAAATCCCCAACGCCTTCCGCCGCCACAGCCACCACAAGAACAATCGAGGCAGTCGACGCCACGCCAAATAACCGCAATAAATCTCCCCACGCCACACCCTGATCCCAGCCACCTCCACCGCCGCTACGCCATAGATGCTAGGCCACCGCCGCCACAATAGCTATTGCCATGGAAGCAGATTACGACGTGTTCGGCGACGGGAGCGACTTCACCAACATGCATGTCGTCGATGCCCACGACACCACCCAGCTAATAGCCATCCACACCAATGCATCAGTGGAGGTGGCCAAAGTCATTGCAATGTACGAGCGGTGGAGCGAGGAGCCTACGGATACGTATAAGATTGTCAGCCTTGACCTGGAGTATACCAGTGATAGGAAGAGGGAAGCGCTCCTGCAACTGTCCATGTGCAACCACTGCCTCCTGTACTACGTATGCAGGGCCAAACGGGATTACCTGAAGCTTCGCCAGTTCCTCCGGAGCAGGGAGATCTACTTCGCCAGCATCAACATCACGAACGGCACTCTGAAGCTAGAGAGGGATCTAAAGGTTCATGTCACCAATCACGTCGATCTCTAGACTATGTGGAGGTACCCGGGCGATGATACAGGGTAGGAGGGCATGGCTAGCCTAGCTATCGACATCATCGACCATGAATACGCCCGGATCAAGGCCGACTTCCTGAAGCACCTGCACGATCGATGGGAGTGGAGGTACCTGGATCGTGTTGCCATACAGTACGCAGCCAGGGATGCGTATGTCTGCTACCATATGCTCAAAAGGATCTGGCGGACGAATGATGGTGTTATTGGTTAATACAACTAGCTTATCTCGTATGTATTTTGTAAGAATTCTATGTGAGAATGGCTCTGGTTTGTTCCTGTGCTGCCATATGAACCAGTATGAATGGCTCTACTTTGCTAATCAGTCGTACTTACAAATTCTGTCTATGCCCTTTGCATGCGGAAACATCCAGAACTGCCATGCAGCGCCTAGGTTTACTTTCTGTGGCTCGACTTTTCTAAAAGTTTGGTCAAACTTTCTGTGGCTCGACTTTTCAAAATAAAATATAGGTATTAAGCCTTGGGATGGAGGGAGTATTACTTAATATAGCTACCTAAGACTATGGTGGGATCCACACATCATATGTCGTTGTCCCCAAACGGGCACAATCTGAGGACACATTCATAATATAAGATTCTAACAAACTCGACACATCATGCTTGGATGTAGTGGCACAGACATATTCCTGTTATAATGATGGTTACAGTCATAAACACACCCAGATTGGAAGTGCTCACACATATATATCACACATTTTACTTGTGAAAGATGATGTTTTCATAAACATAACAAGCCCCATACAAACATAACAATCATGCACTAATACTGGGCATCCCAGCCTATTGGAATGATTGGCGGAGAAGGCGACCGATCCTAGGATGTCTTCGAGCGCTTGCCCCAGCTGTTAGTTTCCTCTCCATTCTGGCATCTAGGGCAAACCACTTGCCTTGGTGGTGGTTCAAGGGTGTGATGCCTGGAATGAAACAATTGGATCTAGCGGAACAGCTTGTGACTGACATACCCGTCAATTGCAGCGTACTTCAGGTTAGGTTCAAAAAGCGTTTTATCCTCCCAGTAATTTTGCCCTAAACGCCTCCACCAACACTTTGAGAATTTGTCCTTCATGTTAGCGTACCACAGGATGAGGTCAGCGGAAAGATCGGCCATCCCAGTCCTGCTGCCCTTCGTCCCTAGGATCCAGTAAATATCCTGGATATCCACTCTGTACTCCTCGAGGATGATAATTCCGATAGTCGGGATGGTAAGAAGGCGAGTGTCAGCCCTGGTGGCAACACTAGTAAATTGTATCTGGTAGTTCGCGAGAAAGTCACCAAAGAGCGACCTAATACTTTTGCCCACCTATATGAAAATGAATTCAGACAAATAATGTAGCAAGAACTTTTGCAAACAGACGGTTCAAGAACAAAATGATATCAACATGTACCTCTTCCCATCACCCCGTCCTCGCAAAAAAGGCTGGTATACGAGGACGCGCCTCCTCATGGAGAGTTGCACCACGGCGATCCTGCGCTGATCTCAGCTGTACTCAAGGTCGAGACCCACGAATCTATACCTTCTTTCTTTCGACCGCAGCCAATTCTTGTACTTGGCAATAGTGCGCTTCACCATCTTAGGGTAGGTGGTGTAGACGACACTGAGCTTCTTCCCCTTGTGGACTTGTATGTCGAGGTATGTAGTCCCTATCATGCTATCGTTTCGGATATCCCTCTGGTCCATGACTACAGGCAAGAGGGAAAGGACACGGAGGGAGAGGGTGATGCCGTGATGGAGGAAATGGATTAGGCCGCGGAGGAGGAAGGCTGAAAGGATCGTATGGGCACCTAGAGGGGGGGGTGAATAGGTGCTACTTCAAATTTTACTCTTTTTCAAATTAGGGTTTGACACAAAAAGGTAAATTCTCTAGATTCTGCAACTATGGTGAATTTACCTATATGTCAACCTAACACAACACTAAGCAAGAACAATATAAGTAAGTGCGATAAAGGATATAAGACACCAAAGGGGAGCATGCGGAGACACAAGCATTTGTTTCCCGTAGTTCCTTACTTTTGAGGGGAAGTATGTCTGTGTTAGGAGAGGGGGTGGTTTCAAACCACCAACTCTATGAGAGGCCTCTCTTGTTCTCCGATGAACCTCACCCCAACGGATTCGATTCACCTCTTCCACTATATCGGCAACCTTCGAGGTGGAAGCCGGAACCTTTACAACAAGTTTGAGGCACACATCCACAACTAAATTGGAGGCTCTCGAATACAAGCAAGCTATCAAAGAATCCAAGACAAGCTTGTAAGAACAAAATCAAGAGCTAGGGTTTCGAAAGAAACCCTAGAGCAATGGTCCCTTAAGTGAATGAGGGGGAAATGAAAATCTCTCTTGGTGAAGCTATAGATCAAGACCTCCTCCTTCGATTCTCCAAAGATCACTGACTTTCGATGGTTGGATGAAGATATCTTGGAGATTTGATGGCTCAAATGGAGGTGGTTTTCTTGATTTGGACGAGCATCTTCCCAAGGTAGAAGAAGGGGGTATTTATAGCCCCCCATAAAAATAGCTGTTGCAGAACTACTAACCCCGGGGACTCCGGTCTCCAGGGCCGGAGACTTCGGGGGGTGGGGGAGACTCCGGTGCTAACCATGGACTTCGGTCAACACTCCAGAGGGGTATCTAGTACCCTTTTCGACTGACCCCGAAGACAGGGCCAGAGACTCTGGTGCTGCGCAAGACTCCGGGCCCAACTCCGAGGAAGGATACAAAAGGTTTTCTGGGAGGGCAACCTAAAACTAGACAAAAGGAGAGAGATTGGCTCAGTTCAGTAGGAGGAATTTCTACCGATTATTGAGGGAGACAACCCCAAAGACAAGGTCAGAGTCTCCAGGCCTGTTAGACTGTATATACGTAGCGTGTTTGTATATAAATGTATATGACTTGTACTGTACCTCTTGGTACTTCTATATAATGAGACAGCCGCACCCACGTTTGGGGTGTCGAGCAGTTCTCCAAACACATTGTTTTACATGGTATCAGATTAGGTTACGATGTCGTCTTCCGTTGCCCTAACCCTAGCTGCCGCCGCCGCCTCATCCACTGCCGCGCCGGCCCTAGCTGCTGTGACCGCCTCCGTCCCTGCCTCGCCCTTCCTCGTCTCCACTCCCCTCGCGTGGTGGCAGTCTCGCTCCCCTGGGTCTGCTCCTCCGGTGCAGCCCTCGATGGGATCGATGCAGCCGCCGCCTGCCGTCTGGCCTGGTGCGGAGGGCGACCCGCCGCCGCCGGCCTCCTCCGGCGGCCCGTCTGCCTCGACCAACATGGCCGCGCCGCCACCCCTTGTTGGCCCTGCGCCCGCCCCCTACGGCGCTCACCCGACGCCGACCTATGGCGCCCCGCCCGCGCCGACTTGCGACGCGCCTCCCGCGTCGGCCTACGGCACCCCTCCTGCGCCGACCTACGGCACGCCTCCCGCGTCGGCCTACGACGCCCCGCCCGCATCGCACTATGGCCCTCCTGCCTATGGGGCCCTACCGATGCCGCTGTCCTCCTGGTTGGCGCCTCCCTATGGTGCGCCGCCTCTGCAGCCCTATGCCACGCCTACGGTGCCGCACTATGGGGCCCCACCTGCGTCGCCCTTTGGGGCCCCACCTGCACCGACCTACGGCGCCTACTCGTCGTCACCGTATGATGGTGCAGCGCCTGCTGCCCCTGCACCTCCGTGGAGACGGCGCCACTGATGGGCTACTACGCGCCTCAGCCATCCGCTCACGCTGATCATGCTGCGCCGCCATCGCCCTTCTACTTCTCGCACCTCATCCCGGTGAAGCCCACGCCCGACAATTACTTGTCTTGGCGTGCACAGGTGCTGCTGATCCTTCGGAGCCGCTACCTGGAGGGCTACGTCAACGTCACACTTCCGTGCCCGCCAGTGTATCATCCATCGTACCATACGTGGGTGGCCCAGGATCAGGCCATCCTCTCTGATATCCAGTCTTCGCTCACTCCGAGTGTCTCGTTGCTGGTCCTCTTCGCCTCTACGTCGCGAGATGCGTGGACTCTGCTCCACACCAGCTTTGCCTCTCAGTCTCATGCTCGTGCTCATGCTATCCGCACCGAACTGGGCGAGACGAAGCTCCGTGACAGCAGCATCACGGACTACTTCAACAAGATGACCGGCCTCTCCGACACGCTGGCCTCCATTGGCCAGCCGCTTCGTCCCGAGGACTTCACCACCTATGTCCTGAATGGCCTCGACGACGACTATGATAATCTCATTGAGAACATCAATGGTCGCGACGTTCCACTTCAGCCTCGTGAGCTCTACTCACGCATCCTCGGCCGCGAACAGCGTGTCCCCGAGCTTCTCCGCCGCCGCGCCGCCGCATCCCGACAAACCTCGAGTCGCGCTCTTTGGCGGCAAGCGGTGACCGCCCTCGGCGGCAGCCTGCGCGATCGCCTCCGTCCTTTGGCGGGGGTCGCTGCGCATGCTGCTGCCCACTATGGCTTAGCAGGCTTGTCAGCTTTGTGGTCTTGAGGGTCACATCGCCTCCCGCTGTCATCAACGCTTCAAGCAAGACTTCCTCGGCATTGGAAACAATGGCAAGGGTAATGACAAGCAGGCGGCCGCCTCTGTGGCGGGAAACGAGCACGGGCACACTCCGTCCTACTCCATTGATCCGGAATGGTACATGGATACGGGAGCTACCAATCACCTGATGAGTGAGATGGGAAAGCTCTCCACCCAGGAGCCATACCGCGGTCATGATCAGGTTCGCACCACCAACGGAGCATGTATGCGCATCTCACATCTTGGTCAGGCCGCCCTTCTTACACACAATTCAAGAAAACTGCACCTTTGTAATGTTCTTCGTGTTCCTTCTGCTACACGTAGTCTGTTATCTATTCCTCAGCTTACTCGTGATAATCCTATCTTCGCTGAATTCCACAGTTTCTTCTTTTTTATTAAGGATCGGGACACGAGAGCGTTCTGCTTAGAGGTCGTCTTCTCCATGGCCTTTATGCGCTTGATGCGCCACCTGCACCTCCTGCGCCGCATGCCCCCCAGGTGTTCACTGGTGTTTGAGTGTCGTCTTCACACTGGCATGCGCGCCTTGGTCATCCTGCTGCTCCCATAGTTCGTCATGTTCTGCATCGTCATGAACTTCTAGTTGTGTCCAATAAAATTGCTGAAACTGTCTGCGATGCCTGTCAGCAGGGCAAGAGTCGTCATCTTTCGTTTTCTGAGTCTAGTCGTGTCGTTAAACAGCCTCTTGAGCTAGTGTTTTCTGATGTATGGGGTCATGCCCAAACGTCTGTTAGTGGCCATAATTATTATGTCAATTTTATTGATGCTTACAGTCGGTTTACATGGCTTTATCTTATCAAGCGTAAATATGATGTGTTCGATGTTTTTATTCAGTTTCAAGCACATGTTGAGCGTCTCCTTAAGAATAAGATTCTTCATGCTCAGTCGGATTGGGGGGTGAATATCATCCTCTTAATTCGTTCTTTAACAAGCTTGGGATCTCGCACCTGTGTCTTGTCCTCATACACATCAGCAGAATGGCGCTGCTGAACGTAAGCATCGTCATCTTGTAGAAACTAGCCTTACTTTACTAGCTCATGCCTCCGTTTCATTTCGGTTTTGGAGTGATGCTTTCTCCACATCATGTTTTTTAATAAATAGGATTCCTTCATGACTCTTGCAAATGAAAACTCCTCTTGAACTCTTGCTCAATGAACTCCCAGACTACACATTTCTGAAGGTTTTTAGATGTGCATGTTGGCCTCACCTTCGTCCGTTCAATAAACATAAGCTAGAGTTTCGGTCTAAAAAGTGTGTTTTTCTTGGGTATAGTTCCCTTCATAATGGGTACAAGTGCCTTCACGTTCCCACCAATCGTGTTTATATATCTCGTGATGTCGTTTTTGATCAGAGCGTGTTCCCTTTTTCTGCACTTCCGAACAACTCTACTACTCCTACACCACCTGTGCACTCCACTTTACCTTCGCCTGATCAATTTGTAGATGTTGCATATGCTCCTGTGTTCCTTCCTAACCATGTTGCAGGTATTGGACGTGGTGCTCACCTTGAGCTTCTGGATGATCAAGCGACCGACGTCGATCACGCTGGCATCGTCGATCCCATGCATGGCGCATGCACACCGGGTCGCGCCCGCCAGCCCGCTGCTGTGTCGCCCGTGGCCTCCCCCCACAAGATGCACACTGGTCACGCCCGGCCTCCGCCTCCTGGCTCCGGCCCCCGGCCCAGCCCTTCGCCTGGCTGGGCCTCGCCCAGCCTCCCCGGCCAAGCCTCCTCGCCTCGCCTCCTCGGCCCTGCGTGGCCAGCTGCGCCGCCAGCGTCACCTCCTGCTGTGGCTCTTCACCCTCGTACACGCAGTCAGGCTGGTGTCTTTCGTCCAAAGGAGTGCATTGATGGGACTATTGCATGGATTGCTGCTTGTGTTGCCCATGCTGTTGCTGATCCCACTGCTGAGCCTTGACACTTTCAGGCTGCTCTCGGTATTCCTCACTGGCGCGCTGCTATGGAGGAGGAACTTCAGGCTCTCCTGAAGAATGATACTTGGCGACTCGTTCCTCCTGTTTCTGGGGTCAATATTATTGATTCCAAGTGGGTATTCAAGGTCAAGAAGCATGCTGATGGTTCCATTGAATGCTACAAGGCACGGTTAGTTGCTAAGGGCTTCAAACAGAGGTATAGTCTTGATTATGAAGACACGTTCAGTCCAGTTTTCAAGCCTACTACCATTCGTTTGCTGCTCTCTTTGGCCGTTACTCGAGGATGGTCTCTTCGTCAGCTTGATGTGCAGAACGCTTTTCTGCACGGAGTTCTGGAGGAGGAGGTTTATATGCGTCAACCACCTGGTTTTGTTGATCCTGCACGTCCTCAGCATCTCATGCTTTGGTGAAGGCTCTCTATGGACTGAAGCAGGCTCCTCGTGCATGGCATGCACACCTTGGCTCGGTTCTTCGGGCTCACGGTTTTGTTCCCTCCACGGCTGACATATCACTGTTCCTTCTGTAGCGTCCTGAGGTCACGATGTACATGCTGGTCTATGTGGATGATATCATCCTTATTAGCTCGTCTGATGCTGCTGCCCAGCGTCTTGTTTCTGCGCTGAGTGGAGATTTTGCTGTCAAGGATTTGGGTGCTCTGCACTACTTCCTTGGTCTGGAGGTCTCACGGTCTTCTGCTGGGTTGACTCTCACTCAGCATAAGTACTCTCTAGACTTGTTGCGCCGTGCTGGTATGTTGAAGTGCAAGCATGCTACCACTCCTATGTTTGCCACTGATTGGTTGTCTGTGCTTGATGGAGATCCTCTTTCGCCTGATGATGCTACTGAGTACCGCAGTCTTGTTGGTGGTCTGCAATACCTCACTATCACCAGACCGGATGTCTCTTATGCAGTCAACCGTGTATGCCAGTACCTTCATGCACCCAGGACGTCTGATTGGTCAGCTGTGAAGCGGATTCTGCGCTATGTCTGTCTGACCGCCTCGTATGGATTGCTCCTTCAGCCTGTTCCATCTTGTGAGCTTTCGGCCTTCTCAGATGCAGATTGGGCTGGTAGTCCTGATGACAGGCGATCCACGGGGGGCTATGCAGTATTCTTTGGTCCTAATTTGATCGCCTAGAATGCTCGCAAGCAGGCTACTGATATCTCATGATATCTTGAAGCTGAATACAAGGTGGTTGCTAATGCCACAGCTGAGCTCATATGGGTACAGTCTTTTTTGAGAGAGTTGGGAGTCTCTCAAGATCAGCCTCCAATACTTTGGTGTGACAACATCGGTGCTACATACCTCTCTTCGAATCCAGTATTTCATGCCCGAACGAAACACCTCAAAGTTGATTATCACTTTGTCAGGGAACGCGTTGCACAGAAGCTACTCCGTATCAAGTTCATCTCTTCCAAGGATCAACTTGCTGACATCTTCACGAAACCTCTTCCACAGCCTCAGTTTGTAGGATGTAGGCACAATCTTAACTTGCTTTGTACTTCAGGCCACAGTTAAGATTGAGGGAGGGTGTTAGACTGTATATACGTAGCGTGTCTGTATATAACTGTATATGACTTGTACTATACCTCTTGGTACTTCTATATAATGAGACAGCCTCACCCACGTTTAGGGTGTCGAGCAGTTCTCCAAACACATTGTTTTACAGGGCCTACACCCCGGAGTCTCCGGACTTAGGGAGGGAGTTGACATAAAAAACCCCAGCAGGCCCTTTTTTCTTGATAAGCTTCGGGCTTTTCATGATTGGAAAATAGAGCACCGTCTCTAGCTTTTTCACAGATGAACCTACAACACCTAGCACACTGTAAAAACTCACTTGTGTTTTCATCAAACATCAAAACATCATTAAGGCAGGGAATGCCCTTTCAATCTCCCCCTTTTCGGTGTTTCATGACAACACAAGGATTTGCAAAATAATATAATAGCACGGGGTACAAAAAAGTAGAGAGGCCGCCCTCGAAATGAGTACACTGAAATTTTCATATAAAAAAGGTGCAAAAAACAAAGTAAAAACACTCCCCCTAGATATTACAAACCTACCTGGAGGCAAGACGACAATATGGTTAAAGAGATACTCATACCTTTGACCCGAAACGTGTGGTGAAGTGATATATAGGGCGATATCCAATAATAGAGGTCTTCATCACACAATAAGATACGATATATTACCACATAGTCTTTACGTTACATAGACATTCACCACACATCCACAAATAAAACACAAATTGGTCCACAAGTAAAGCAAGACGAATAAAAACCAAAGAGAGCAAAGGAGACCCATGCAAATCCCACGGTCACCTAATAGAACCTTCTCCCACTTTAGAATCGAGACACAAAAAAGGGACAAGAGCTAGACTACACGCCCCAACCGGATCACTCATCATCCTCGTCTTCCTCGTCATCATCATATCTCTCCTCATAATCTTGATCTTCATCATCAGAAGGCCTTGGCGACAAAGAGAATAGGAGGCATAATCCTCAAACACATGCCAATCAACGGTTCCTTGCACCCACGAGCCATATGAGAGGGTGCGAGAGGGCTGAGGCTGAGTTGTACCTTCATCATCACTATTTGCGTCCCATTGATGAAACTTCTTCATGATCTGCTTGTCCCTCTTGTAAGCATCATATTGACCCTTGTGAATATCAGTGTTCATCATATAAGCATCCTTTCCCAAAAGGTGGCCTTCTTCATTTGCCCCTTAACATAGTCACGAGAAAGAGGGGGCATGCGGGCATTGCTGGCATTCTTCCTCCTGGCATGGACATGGCTGACAGCCGGATGGCTTTCCTCCTCATCATCTCTAATCTCGTCAACTGGCACGTGGGCAGAATACCCACGAGGATCCGTAGAGGTGGTAGGATCCTTACGATGCATCTAGAGAGGGGCATGGGTAACAATTGGCAGACCGACAAGAGCGGAAGGCAGCTGCATCTTCGCAAACATGGAGAGCACAAGCCTGATGACATAGGGAGCATATGTGGGAGTCTTCTTCTCAGAAATGTTGATGCCCAACATCATGAAGATAAAATACATAACATCAAGAGGAACGGCAGGAGCATCAGGACCATTGATGTAGATGGAGTGAGCCTAAACCATGAGAGGCACCAGGGCAGACCGTATAGTGTCAGTGTTGCCAGCTTAAGGATAAATGTTTTCATGGAAAATGCGGATCACAATGTGGAAAGGTGGCCTGAGGTTCTTTGGTTCTCCAGGGACACCATAATTAATTTAAAGAGGTGCAAGGTGCTTATTCTTGTACTCAAGCCCTGAAGTCTCATGAATGCGTTGACCAGCTAGGGTATGCATACCCTCAAAAGGATATTCCAAGAGTGCAACAAGCTCATTGATATTAGACTGACAATGAACATCGCCGGTCATCCAATTCATAGGAATCTCGTCCCCGTCTCCAAACACAAGAGTAGCAAAGAAGTGGTGCACAATCTGAACATAGTAATCCCGCTGAAATGCCATGAGCTGGTGCAATCCAAGCTTCTCGGTGATCCGGAGAGCCTCAGAGAAATATGTCTTGTTGTTCATGTAGTCAAAGTCCAAATGACGCCGCAGGCAGATAGGCTTCTTCTCAGACAGGTGGGCATAGATCTCAGTCATGTTCAAATACTGCTCACTCCTCCAGAAACGAGCATCCGGGCTGTTGTTTGCCATATCATAGGAAAGCTGCCTCCTCATGACCCGGAACTCATCATTGTTTATCCTAGAGAGAGTGGTGGGGTTGTCGTATTTCCTTTTCTTGGCCAGATCCTCATGATGAAGACGGTCTTCCTCTTGCCGCTGCAAAGACATGGCTTTCTTTCCCTTGATCTTCTCGGCATGCTCCTCACGACGGGTGCTAGCCAGAAATCTTGTGAGGATTGCCCCCATAGTACAGGGCCTTGGACTTGGTGCGATGAGGACGAGAGCTACCGGAACCACCTGCAGAAAAATGCAAGAAATTACGAAAACAGAGCAGGGAATGATGTTTGCATGTCCTGGAAGATATGGTGGAGGGAGGGTGAGAACCAAACCAAACGCAGGAGATAAACCCCAGAGTGTCCGTTCTCTTTCCCCGGAGTTTCTGGCCAGGGCTGGAGTCTCCGGTCATGGTGACCGAAGTCTCCGGCCTAGAAACTTGGTGAGTGTCTAGAACGATGGGGAAACTACTCCTAGCGTTAGATCGGGTTCTCAAACTTCTAAGGAGTAAGAAATTGCCGCAAATGCAGTGAAAACATGTAGAACTATATACCCAATCTACAAAAGATATCTAGGCATAACCCTAGAACTTGGAAAGAGAGAGAGGGAGAGGGCACCTTGCTCCATGGGGGGCGGCTCCTGGCAGAGGGGAAGGAGCCTAACACCTGGAGGAGGGGTTTTGCCGGTGGATCCGGGGCGGAGGAAGCCTACGCGGCGTCGGACGGTGGAGGGCGCGAGAGGGTGAGGAGAGAGGACGGTTAGGGTGGAGAGGAGTAACTGGGAGTTACCCCCACCCCAATCCTCTAATTAACCCCCTCAGGAAACTGCCAAGGCGAAGTCTCCAGGGCCAAGGGCCAGAGTCTTCGGACCACCAGAGTCTCTGGGGTTAGACCCTGGAGTCTCCGACCTCGACTACCAGAAAACACTAGTGATAATCAGGACATGCAAAATACATGGAAAGGACTGAAAATATCCAAGTGAAGAATAAGAGAACCAGTTGAAAAACCATTTAATCTAGTAGGGGAAATGACTCTATTTGGGTCATAGTCGCTGATTTCTTACCTGTCAAGACCACTTACGAGAGTTCGAAGCTAGTAGAGTTGTACATTGCTAGAATCGTTAGTTTGCATGGAGTCCCCAAGAACATTGTGTCGGATCAAGGAATTCAGTTGACCTCGAGATTTTGGAAGAAAGTCCATGAAGGATTAGGAACCCGACTGGATTTTAGCACAGCTTATCACCCTTAGACTAATGGACAAACGGAGCAAGTAAACCAAATACTCGAAGATATATTGAGAGCATATGGGTTAGAATATGGATTTAAATGGAAAGATTGTCTGCCTTTCACATAATTTTCATACAACAACAGTTATCAAGCCGGTTTGCAAATGGCCCCATTTGAATTCATGTATGGAAGAAAGTGTCGTACCCCTTTGAATTGGTCAGAAGTAGGAAAGAGTCAGATTTTCGGACACGACATCCTATGAGAATCTGAAGAGAAAGTTTACAAGATCCGTGAGAAGCTCAAGACTACCCAATCCAGACAGAGGAGTTATGACGACAAGAGACGTCGAGACCTAGCCTTCAATATCAGAGATTTATTGTATCTCAAATTGTCACCCTTGAAAGGAATGCAACGTTTCCAGCTCAAAGGAAAGTTAGCCCCCGGATATATCGGACCCTTCAAGATTTTGAATCATCGAGGAGAAGTATCGTATCTATTGGAACTGCTAGAGGAGACCAAAGTTAGCCGTGCATAATGTGTTTCATATCTCATTACTTCGCAAGTGCCTAGAAGTCCCGGAGAAAACCGAAGTTTTCAAGAATATTGATCACCGAACCATAGAGATCAACGATGACCTGACGTATCCCGAAGTACCCATCCGTATTTTGGAGGAAGCTTTCAGAACCACCAGGAACCAGAGTATCAAGTATCTCAAGATCGAGTGGAGTAACCACACTGAAGAAGAAGCTACCTGACAGCGTGAAGACCACATTAGGACAGAGTTTCTAGACCTCTTTAAATCCTAGTTTTCTTTTTCTCAAATCTCGGGACGAGATTTTGTTTAACGAGGGAAGGTTTGTAACATCCCAAAAATATTAATCAAGATTATCATGTTCTAATCACCCAAGTTTAGGGTTAACAATTTTTTTTGTTAATTAAATCCATATGAATGCATGTGTGTAAGTGATGAATGCATGAATGCTTGAATGGACTTGTGTGATTGTTGTGAATATCAAGGAATGGTTTAAAGATGAAAAAAACATCATCTAAATCATTTCCAAGAAGAATCAAATCACTAGAAACTCAAAAACAAACAAAATAAGCAAATGGTCATTTTTGCCAATCTTGCTCAATAGAGCTGTTTCTAGTCCAAGATTTCAAACAAAAACAAATCCATTTATTTTCAACCCTTGCTAGACCAAGTGAAAGTGAACCCAATCCCTCCTTGCAAACCCCCAGAAACAATTGGCAACCCTATTCAAATGACATTTGAAAATTGAATCTAGTTCATATTGTAAGATCACCATTTCTCAAAACCCAATCAAACCAGTGCACCTTGACAAATCCAATCAACCAGAGACTAACTAGTATGTGACCATTGCATCCACCAAGTTTCAACAAAAAAAATCAAATATGAAATTCTTTTCGCCATTTTCATCAAACACCTTCTGAGCACAAATCAAATTAAACAACAAACACTATTGTGAGCAGTGTTTGTGCAAAACTTGTTCCCTCTCTAGCTCTCACTACACCCCCAGTAGGTCATTAAACTTGCCTAAGCAGCTCTAGCTCACTGTGAACTCGACCATGCCATCAATGGCCACCATGGTCGAGCACACTTGCCACCCCCACCATCGACATCAAGCTAGAAGCATATCCAGCCTCTCTAACCTTGTCTACCATGCCGCCCGTGCCTCACTGCCCCCTCTAGACCAGCCTCGGCTCGAAGACAGAGAAGGGAACCGCTGAAAACGCCGTGCCCGCGCTGTTGTCGACCATGCCGACGCGCACCACAGTGCACGCGCCGTTCCCATTCAACCCGACCACCTCGAGCCTTCGCCACCCGTCTACACGATCGCCACCGTCCCATGAGACCACTAGACATGCTCGTTTCATCGACCGTGCCCCGTAGTCGCCGCACGTCGCGGAGTTCTCTGTCAGTACCGCTCATAGCAGCGCACGTTCCCGACCAAACCGCACCTCCCCACGCCTCTCCTTTAAGCTAGCAATAACCACCAGGAGACCACACACCATCCCCTAGCCTCAGCCACGCCTATAGCCGCCTGTATCATCGCCTCTGACAACCTCTGCCCACGCCGTGCTCCCTCCCTTGTCGCAGTATAAATAGAGGCCTCCCTCTCTCGATTTCTTCACACCATTCCACTCTCCACCTCTCACTGATCGTTGCCACTTCTTCCTAGAGCAAGGCGAGCGCAGCATCGCTGGACTTTTGCCGGAGCCTGCCGCTGCTGGAGGAGAAGGGCGTTGTTGATTGGAGCCACCCCAGAGGAGCCGTACGTACTAGGAGAACCGCCATCATCGACTTTGTCGTTCGCCCCCATCGCCTAAGCCCCGGTGAGCCTCCCCAGACCCCCACTGGCCATGTTAGGGTTAGTTCCTTGCCGGAGTAGCTCATCATCGACGACGACCCTCAGCCGTTGATCTTGCATCTAATCCTACGATCGTAATTCCCCCGTACCCCTTCGCACCCCCTGTCCCACTGACGTGTGGGGACAACCACTTAACCAGCCCCCGCGCGCGTTGTGTGTAGTGGGACAACCCAGTTATAATTCCCGTGCGACCCAGTTCGTTTGAATTTAGATTTATCTATTTAGTTTCAAAACTAGTTCTGGCAGTAGATTCAAAATTCATTTTAGGGAGATTCACTGAACCAAATTTCATGAAACAAATTTTGTTAGAAAGGTATGGAAATCCTTAATACAAGCCCGTTGGATTCAAACCATTTGAAATTATGGATCACCTATAGTAAAAATAACAAGGCAGAGACTTTTCTGCATTCTAACATTTTTCCAAATTCAACCATAAATGCTTTTTAGTTGATTCCAACTCTCAAAAATCACATTTGATAACACCTTTCTGAATGTATAAAATATCTAGCTTTACTTGCAGTAATAATGAACATGTAATGAAAGAATGCCCCATAGGAATTTCTAGTTACTTAAATTATTTAAAATAAAAATGTTAAACCTTATTAAATTGTGACACCGCTTTAAATCACATTCCCAAGTATTGAAATATGAGGTGATGACATGTGTCAACATGATCCCATGTTTTAATTGGAGAATATTAAATCGTAAGTAGTTTCTCAATGAGTAGAAATTACTTTTCTAAAATCAAATAAATAAAACTATTGCCTTAAATAGAAGTAGTTAAGTATTGTTTGGTGATTCTATACCTCGTATTTATTTATAGACGCTAGTACCGACCAAGGATACAAAGAGTAAGGAGACTACTACGAGGAAGAAACCGAGGAGAACTTCAACCACTGCACTGCACAAGGCAAGCCTAACACTACAAGTTAACTAGCAAGCTACCATTAGCAAACCATCCTAGCAAGCTAACACTTGCAACCTTAATTACCCCAAATCCTAGTTTTACTTGCCAGCTTTATTATTTTATTTCTTTATCAAAACTCCTTAGTTATGTTTACTTAGTGACTTGTTAATTTTGGAAAGATATTAAAGGTAGCATAAAGAGCATAAAACTTGGCCTAAGTTAGGTAGATCTTGATGTCATCCTGAGGCATGAGATTGGATTTAGATAAGTCACTGTAGAGGTCCCAACCTTTAATAAGGTAGAGATCCCTGTGTTTACAATGCTAGTCCCTAGATCAATAGCTAGCATCCACAGTTTAAGATGTAATATCAAGAAACAAAGGTCATAATACAACTTTATAACCAGGAATAAAATAATTCATTACATCTTACATAGCTCATTTGGCTATCTCACTACAATGCAGCAGAAATAACTATATAGCATGGAGTCCTTCACCTTCAAAGTGCCACAGGCAGTCATGTTGGTTGTAGACTTGTAATCCTATTCAACACACTTCACTAACATTAAACAAACCTACAACATAATAAGTTACAGCCACAAGGTTCAATACATTGGAATTGTATTGGCAAGTGATACTATGGTAGAATAGTGGTATCTAACATCTATATGCATTTGGCTAAGTGGAGCTTAGGCTTGCTTTGCTCAAAATAGATTTTCCTTATCATTTGAAAACACTAAGTTTTTGTTTGTCAGAAATCACCAAAGGAATCTACCAATAGAAATTGGTGATCCTTTAACCCTTGTTCAACCACAAGTTTTTTACTTAGAAATTGGGATGAGGAGATCCTTGATAGCTTCCATGTCTTGATGCTCAAATTGTCCATTGCCGGGGACATGGCTAAGTACTTAGATTTTACTCTCTCGAGAGGTGGTGCACTATCCCCATAAGACTCGACATGCATCGAGACAAGATCTTTCAAAAGCCTTCGCTTAGACCATAATGGACGCATTCCCAAACCTATCACCCCCTGCCACCAACTGTCCATCTGGCTAAGATATTGCAACCTATATGATCCAGTCAGAGCCCATAATGCCAAGTGGCTGCACTTGAAGCTTCTCAACATTTAACATATCAAATCTCTTTGTTCCTGGGTGGCTTTCCACAAGTGAGATACACTAGGGTAGGCCATAATATGGGCCCTGTGTAACCACTCAACACAAACCATTCTTTCCATTCCACCCATGTGATTCATTCACATATTTGTTTTATTAAACAAAACACAAGTCATACACTTAGAAATATCTCATATCATGATTATAATACACCCTTGTTTTCTACTAGCTAAGCTAAGAATGATATTAGTAGGGATCTTAACTTAGGAAAATTCTACTAAGGCATCATCTACTAGGATTTCCCATGGCATAGCATACTTAGTAAAAATTCCATGCAAGTCCTACTTAGAAATATCACTAATGCATAGTGAAAATAATAGGATAAAAGCATGAAGCATCACTTGCCTTTAGAGTAGAGAATATAGATTCACTCCTTGATCTTGCAATTGTCACACTCTTCAAATTTCTACAATTCAATCAATGCACAAATTCAATCTAGCATTCAAACAATTCATCACACATAAAATAATTAAAACAAAACAATGCATCCAAGCATGCAAAAGATTTTTTTATTTGGAAATTTGGTTTTTGATAGGCTATAAACATTTTAAAACACCTATTGGACATTTATAAAAATTGCAAGGTCATTTGAAAACAAGTTAGTGAAAATGGCCATTTAAATCCCTTTTGTTTTGATAGAAATGATTTTATTGAAATAATAATTTCTAGTGTTAGCCAAAAATGTTGTTTAAACACCAATATTAATGTTTATGGTCAAGGTGTTTTAAAACAACTCTATTTGCAAAAGGTTTCACCCAAAAACCATTTTTAGATCAAGCACCATTTTATTTTGTTAGAAATGCCTTTAAACAAAGTAATAATTTTCTAGGGTTCACCAAATATATTTTTAAATCCTAAAACTTGGTGTTTAGGGTCAGGGAGTTTATATCAAATCATTTTCCAAAGGTTTTACTCAAAAAGCATTTTTAAAGCATAATCAACATTTTTATTTAACTAGAAATGCTTCTATTCAAGGATTAATTCCTTAGTGTCAAAAAATATTCTTTTAAATCCATAAGTTGGTTTTTATGGTCAGTAGGTTCAAAACAATCCATTTACAAAAGATTTTACCCTCAAAACATTTTTAGAATAAATTTTATAACCAAAAATATGCCTACACATGTTTCTGCAAAAACAACCAATTTTACAGAAGAAATTCATTGAAAAAAGGGCATGGTTGGATAGTATTCTTTTTGATGATTCCATTGATATAAAGTTTGCAAAATTTGGACGTGTGGATCAAAAGGTATGGAATTTACAAATTCAAACATCTAATAGGATAGTTTCTATTTTTAAATCGAAACACAGGCCACGCGTCATGTTTCTACTGGCTGATACCGTTTCGTCTGGATCGGCTAACACAACGCGTTGGATATAATGTGCATCGTGTGGCTCTGATCTAATCATACATGTTTGCTTAAGTGATTCTATCTATGTCACAGGATCAAGATCCAACGGCTCTCGACCATGCGACCATATCCTGGCGGTGCTTGGCAGCAGCGCGCGGCGGGGACGCTCTGTCGGTGGCGTAACAGTGACTCTAGGAAGCGAGAGGAGGTGTGGGATGGCTCACCAGATTCACCGAAGCACGCAGATGCTCAACGTGTCCGTGGTTGGCGAAGGGGCGCACGGGGACGATGGTAATTCCTCGCCGGAGTTGCTCAGTGGCTCGGGTGCTCTCTGCTGAAGACAGAGGCGACGCTACGGTGCACACCAAGGCAAATAAAAGATGCAGTCAGATGCGCAAGATCGGGGCGAGTACACGGGTGTGAAAGAGAGGGAGAGGTTCGGTCGGAAATTACCACGGGAGCTTGTCGGAGAAATGGCAGACGGTGGCAACGCTCTAGCGAAGACCTTGCCGATGTTGTGGGGCACGCGCGTGTGAGCTGGTGCTACGGGAAGATGCGTAGGGAGGTGGGGAGTGTGCTCGTAGGTTTAAGGTAGCAAGGGGAGGCGAGGAGTGGCCGGAATCATCGCCGGAGTGTCGTCGGGCAGAGGGAGTTTGAGGTCGCAATTCGGGCAGCCTAGGGGCAGAGGGAGAGGGGCGAGCGAGGGGAAATGGAGAGGGGGACTAGGCGCTTAAATGTGCGTGTTCACTGGCGGAGTTACTCGTGGCATCAACGCAAATTAACGCGTGGAGTAAACAGCAGAAACAGCGACGAGGTTTGGGGGAGAATCAGTCGTGGGTGGGGAAGAATATGGCTGGCAGGTGGGGCAACGTTGTCAGCGAGTGAGGAGAGGTTTGGTGGGGCCTTGCTGTCAGGGACAGTGCGGGTGCGCGTTTGAGTGAAAGAAAACTTTTCGGGGAGAGAGGGAGTGGGCTGCGAGTTGGGCCAGATTGGGTTAGCTAGGCTGGGATGCTTCTTTTTATTTTTTTCGTCTTCTGTTTTATTTTTATTTTTCTGTTTCTTTTATTCTGTTTTGAATTTATTCAATTGATTCAAATACTTGTTTGAATTCAAACTTTCCCAAAATTTCAGTAAGTTTCTGTACTGTTTAAACATGTATTTTAAAGACCATTTTTGGAATAACTCATTTATTCATTAATGGTTTATTATTTATTTATAATAGGCACTTGCCTTTATTCAAATAAGTTTTAAATTATAATTTCAAACTCTTATTTGAATTCTATTTTTTACCAAACCTTATTTATTTGTTAGTGTAAAATATTCACTTTGAATTATTGTTCAAAATATTTTAATATGATTTAATGTTCATTTAAATTAGGCATTTGTCTTTATTCAAATGAAATCAAATATGGTTTTAAACCCTTATAAATTTTATTCAAAAAATTCTTTTATTTTTTTTAAGTTAATTAAATAACTTTTATATCCACCTTGGGAAATTTCTATTTATTATTTTCTCATGATTAAATTATTCATTTCCATTAGGGGTTTTGTCTTTATTCAAATATAATTAGAATATGGTTTAATCCAATATACTTTTATTTGATTATTATTTATCCCTTTATTTCATTTGGATTATGTTTATTTCATTTACTTATGGATTTAACTCAAGATTTAAATTATCTTCCAAATAATTTTCTAGGGATTTATTATTTAGGCAATTTGTCTTTATTTAAATAAAATTGGATATTATTTAATCCTTATGATTTTATTTTAAATAATCTTTTATTTCTTTTATCATTCAATAACTCTTCATTTTTTAAGGATTTGGCCAAGATTCAATTTGGATTTTAAATATTTCTTAGTTATTTATTTATTTTATTCCTTTGCGTTATAAAATCCATATTTTTTATTTATAGATCGAAAATTGGTGATTCCAATTTATTTAATTTTATTTAATATTTGTTTATCCTTTTAAATGTCTTTAGGATTATTTTGCTCACAATTTGGTATGGATTTTAGATAGGAGTTTTATTAGCTTTGAAATTCAATATCTTTATCTTATTAAATTCATAAGATTTTATCCATGACTCCAAATTAAATGAAACCAATTTATATGGTTTTATAATGTTTTTGAGTTTCTTCCATTAGGGTTTTTGAGTTTTGGTTTATTTTCCCAAGTTTAAATTTTAAGATACGTTCATTGATGAATGCATTTCACTTGATTGAAATTTGTTGGATTCCTTTTTATTCAAATTTTATTCAAGAAGGGTTTTGATGTTTCCAATTTGAAACAAAAAGTTTCTTTTCACCCTAAATTTCAACAATTATTTATTTTGTTTATTTATTTTTCACATTTCAAAAGTTGGAAAATTTTGGGATGTGACAGTCACACTTTATTATCACCCCTCATTAGTATTCACCCCCATTTGTAGTTGCTAGTGCTAAGCATAAAAATTGATCACTTAGATGGGAATACTTGGTGAAAATGATTATGAAAACCTTAGAATGATGAGTCATTCTAATGAAGTGTTTTGACACATGTTAGTGAACACAAGGTGACTTTGATGATGAAAATGTTGAGGCATGAGCCTTAGCCTTTATAAAACTGATGGTTGTGTCTGGATGCGATACCATTCCAATTTTACCGTACAACCACAATACCCGAAATTGGGTAGGGCTTGACTAGAAGTTTATACAGCTTAGTATGGGTTCCCTTGCAGCTGAGGTTTGAGCTGAGGCTACCTCGTGATGATTGTCCACCTATGTAGTTCCCAAGATGACAGATGGTCATGGTTGGGAGGCCAAACTAATAGGTTAGGTGCATATACTAGGGTGTGTAATTGAACGTTTATGATTGTTTATCCGCATATACTGAGTATGGTGAATTCAGGATTGTTCCTGTTGGATGCATCGAATATTGTGGAGAAAGTGTACCACCTCTACAGAGTGTCAAACTATTCGAATAGCCGTGTCCGTGGTTATGGACAGTTGGAGTGGCCATATTGTTCCATCGTCAGATGTTTTCAAAATAAATTGTGAAATTAATCATGACTTGACTTGACCACAACAGGGTTGTGAACATGAAAACTCAAGTTCCCACTTAGGTGTCATAAAACCTTAAACTAGTTTTCTTTGCTTCTAAACTCAGTTAGATATAAACCTAGATTTTTGCAAAAACAACTTAGAGCTTAGTATTCCTACTTGAAACCCCTTACTTGTTAGTGATAGTTTGCGAGTACTTAAAGATTACTCATGGATTTGTCCCTGGCGATTCCCGTGGCCAGACTATGAAGAGGACTATCAAGAGGATGGACCGCAGGAAGGTTATGACAACTAGGATCATCTCCCATCATCAGCATTGCCTGTGACTATGAAGATAGAGCTTCGCCCATGCTACCGTTATTATTCTATTCCGCTTCTTTGATTGTACTAAGACTGGATCATGAGATCCTTTATTTGTTGTAAGACCTTATTTATGGTTTGTAATGGATGATGAACTATGGTACCAATATGTTAAGTCTCGCAAAAATGGTAATCCTGGGATTGTGATGAATGGCATAACAGGCATCTGGGATTAAAAATCCGGGTGTTGACAATTCATGACAGATTAAACACAAAGGATATTATACATAGAAGGAACTGGAAAATCCCGGACACTCACGAATGTGAACCTTGTGCTGCAAAAGAGAGGGAGGACTGGAAACACTTATTCTTCACATGTTCTTTTAGTTCCAGAATTTGGAACTATTTACATATTCAGTGGAGAGATTAAGCTTTATTGGATAGTTTCAGTTCGGCTGCAAAATATTTTAATGGTCCTTTTTCACCAGAAATCACAATCTTGGCATGTTGGAATATATGAAAGCAAAGGAATGGATGGATTTTCAAAAGCATTAAGCCAACCTTTAGAGGCTGGAAGGCTGGGTTCTTGTATGATATCTCCCTATTGGCATATATGCTTAAGAAGGCAAAAAGGTCTCTCTGTCATTATGGATTGACAGGTTGTCCTCATTCTTGTAAATACCTTTCTACATATTTTTTATTTTTTATTTTGTTTTCCTTTGACTTGTTGGAGTATGTTTCTTTCCTTTTGATTCTTTAATAAAGGGCTATGGGGGGCTCACCTGCGGTAGAAAAGGTTTCAAAAAAAACTCCTCAATACTCTGTAATAACATTAGCAGCAAATTTAGTTTACATCCAAAATGCATCATTACTAGTACCAAAAGAGAACTTACATGTGAATACTACTAGTACTAGTAAATTGGAGAAGTAATATAGTACTAAGTACTACTAGTTACACCATCACAGTCTTGCTGGGATCATTAGCCGTATATTAAGATAATTTTTTCTTGTCGATGCAACCCTAGAAAGATATATAGCTGAAATCTCTACCTTTCAACAGGAACCGCGGCGGCACCCGAGGTACGTCGTGAGCTCGTCGGACAGGACGTTGGCCGGTGAAGAGCTACTCGACAACTTGATTACCGCACTAAGTGTCTCAACCATCGAGAAGTCCGTCGAGCTCGGCGGGGCAGGCACACACAGTTTCACCATGTACTGCGTCCACGAGCACCTGTCCTGCCTAATGCACACCAAAGACACGACGGCAGTCGGACCGAGCATGCTGATAGTCAGGCCGAACACGGTACCGTCATCCCCATAGAGGATGCGCGCGAATCCCCTCGTGCTTGCTGGTGGCAGAATCAGCATCACGCAAAAAAAGGCAAGTCCGTAGATGGCCCTGGTTACTATGATCTCATGGGCCTCATTCATGTGCGGAAGGAGCCCTTCTGGCAAGACGATGAAACGACAGGCGGGATATATGCAGGAGCACGGGCCGAGCGGGAACGTGACCTTGTACTCGACGATCTCGTTGAAGGCGACCAAGCTAAATCAGCCTTCATAGGGGCACTCAATCATCGCCGCAGACTCAACGACGTCCATAGCCACCGGCCCGCGGTACACACACTTGTGGAAATGGTTATAGAGGGAAGATAAGCTCGCCGACGTAGTGTCTGCCGGCCAGAAACCCGCGTTGCCTTTGTTGAGGACTATACTGATTGAGTTTGGTACTGTACTTACAGGAATACGCTAGGCACCTTGCCCTGCCTCTATGACTACTTCACACCATGCTTCATACTGCTTCATCAAAACAAAAAAAAGGCTATAGAAAGTTGTCAGGTGAGTAAAGTAGGTGTAACATCCCAAAAATATAAAACAATGATCATCAAACTCTAATCACTAAAAAATTTGAGTAATTAAAATTATATGAATGCATGTGTGTATGTGATTATTTGATAAATGCATGAATGAACTTGTGTGATTAACCTAAATAGAAATAAATGGTTTAAAGATGAATATAACATCATATAAAAAAATTCCATGCAGAAAAAAATCAAGAGAAAATAAAAAACAAATCAAATAAAGCAAATGGTCATTTTTGCCAATCTTGCTCACTAGGTCACTTTGAGTGTTTCTAGTCCAAGATTTCAAACAGAAACTTTTCCAATTCTTTTCACCCCTTGCTAGACCAAGTAAAATTGAATCAAAGACCACCTTTCAAACTTGCAGAAACAATTGGCATCCTCATTCAAATCACAAGTGAAAATTGAATCTTTATCATATGTGAAGATCACACCTTTTCAAAACCCAACCAAACCAGTGCCCCTTGACTAATCCAACTAACCAGATACTCCCTAGTATGTGCCTAGCAAACCCACCATGTTTGAATCCAAAATTCAAATTTGAATTTCTTTCGGCCATTTCATCAAACACCTTGTCATCAGCAAACAAAAAAACAACAAACACTATAGTTTGCAGTGATTTTGGCCAACCTTGTTCCCTCTCTAGCTCACTCTATACTCTTTGTAGATGAACTAGCCAAATTAACAAGCCTTAGCACCACTGTGAGCGTGGCATAGCCATTGATGGTGACCATGCCGAGCCCCTTTGCCACCCCCAATGTGGACAGCAAGCTACACGCCTCTCTAGCCTCGCCAACCTTGTCTCACAGACACAGCACCATCCACCACCACTCCCTGTCCCAGCCCCGAGCGCAGCCAGCCCCTGGACCACCCGCCAAGCACGCGCCCATTTTCTCTGCGGCCATGCCGAGAGCGCGCCAGAGCACCCCGCTCGACACGCTCGCACAGACCGCGCGCCGCCCTCGCCGCTTGGATGCGTGATCACCACCGCCCCAGCAACCCCGTAGACATGCCCATTCACCGCCGCGCGAACCACGCACGATGTGCGCCATTAAAATAGCCGTCGGACCAACCCAGAGCGTCGACGTGTTCCGACCGGTCAGCACCGCCCCATGCCTCGCCACCACACCGTTGAGCTTCGCCAGGGAGCACAGCACCGCCCCCTACCGCCGCCCATGCCATTAGCCCTCTGTGCCGTCGACCACGACGAGCTCAGCCCGCGCCCGTCGGTCCCCTTCAGCCACTATAAAAGGAGACCTCCCCTGCTCGTTTTCTTCACACCAGTTCACTCCCCACCTCTCACTCATCACACCCACTCACTCCCGGAGCAAGGCGAGCACCAGGTGGCCGGAATTTCACCGGAGTTCGCCGCTGCAGAGGAGGATCGCCGTCGTCGACTTCGTCATTCGCCCCTGTCGCCGACCATCGCCGGAGCCCCGGTGATCCTCCCACGACCCCCACTGACCGTGCTAGGGTTCGTGCTCGTCGTGTCCTGTTCAGGCGTGGCCGATGAACTCGAGCCGTTCGATTAGAATTAGATCCTATGGCCTAGATTACCCCGTACCGCTTTGCCCCTCACTGTCTCACTGACGCGTGAGGACGGACATTTAACCAGCCCGCGCGTGCGCTGTGCGTAGTAGGCCGGCCCAGTTAAACGTCCCGCGCGACCCAACAATTCAAATTTACTTTTGTTCTTTTATTTTCAAACACAGTTCTGTACCTAGATTCAAAAATCAACCCAGCTCGATTCACTGAACCAAAATGCATGAAACCAATTTTGTTAGAAAGGTACTGGAAAGATTAATCAAAGCCCATTGGATTCAAACCATTTAGATTTGTAGATCACCCATGGTAAAAATAACAAGGCATAAGCTTTTCTGGATACAAACAATTTTCAAAATTCAACCATAAGAGCTTTTGAGTTGATTCCAACTCTCAAAAATCACATTTGACCATACCTTTGACAATATATTAAAATATATAGGTTTACTTACAGAAATAATGTTCAAGTAACAAAAGAATGCCCCATAGGCATTTCTAGTCATTTTAATTAATTAAAATAAAAAGTTAAACCTTATTAAATTGTGACACCACTTTAAATCACAGTCCCATGTACTGAAATATGTGGTGATGACATGTGTCAACATGATCCCATGTTTGAGTTGGAGAATATTAAATTAGTAGAAATTACTTTTCTCAAAATAAAATAAATGAGACAAGTGTTTTAATCCTTGTAATGTTAGTGATGATGATATGATGGGGATATGCCTACCGGGGTATACCCAGCAGACGTTCCAATGGCCCGGATCTTTGGCGTGAGTGGGCCTCTGAGACGGCCCGGATCAAGGCCTGGCATGGATTCAAGCGACTGGAAGCTGAAGGCCCAGAAGCGTAGATAGGCCTAGTCGGATTAGGTTAAACGATTGCTGAAACCTTAACTGATTCGGTTGATATCTCTAAACCCTAGGGGGTGAGTCTATATAAACCTCCCTAGAGGGTGCGTAGAGGAGACGTTCCATCATACACCCAAGCGACTCGCTGCCTAGCCGCCGAGCTCGCCCCATTGTACTTCCACCATAATACAATCTAGCAGGAGTAGATATTTACCCTCCGGGGGGCCGAACCTGGGTAAATCCTTGTGTCTCCGCCCTCATCTCGCACCGCAGATGGCTGGCCGCCCTTGCCCCATGTTCTACTACTCGTTGCCGATTGCAGCATCTGCCGTGGTCATTCCCACGATAGTGGCGCCCACCGTGGAGCCTGGCCGGTGTTCTGCGGCGAGATCCAATCTACCCAACAACGAGTCAATCTCCACCGGCCGCATGATAGCGATCGGCGAGATGCTCCAAATCTTGCCTAGCAGCTACGTCCCGGCGGCGTGACCCGTCACGCATAGCATGATCCTGCCGGTCGGCACAATCAGTCTCTTCGTCGGCCTCACCGACGTCATCGTCTCGGAGGACTCGGCTCGCATCCGCGAGTCGCCGCCACGCGACCGGCTCTCTAAGATTTAGGTCTGCATGATCAACCGCCTCGCCTCCGAGTACGACTCAGCCCACAGCGACGTGGCTGAAACCACCACGGCCGTGGAAGACGCGGCCCTCAACGACGACGCCGACTCGGCGACCCTTGCGTCACTCGCCGGATCCATCATCGCCGCGTCGCCCGCGGGCTCCATCACACAGGTCTCCAATGGCGGAGACTTCGAGGATCCCTCCATCCTTGGGATCTTCGACTTCGACTCTAGGTCGGAGAATTCCGCCAATCTCCGCAATGGGACCGGCCGCCACGCCGCGACCTACATGGCGACTGGCGCCGACCCGCCGGAGGATCCATTCTCCACTCCGATCCCTCCCAACGGAACAGCAACGGAGGTCGAGTAACTCCGCCTGAAGCTGGCGGAAGCAGTCCGCATGGAGCAAGCCAAGCGCAAAAAATTTCTCCTCGAGCAGGTGAAAGCGCAGGAGCTGTCGCGCTACCACCAACAACGAATCAGGTCATGCCTGAACCCCACCGTCTAGTGGCGCGCCCTAAATTTCGACGATGAGAGCGACCCGGCCCGCTTGGCCGAGCGCGCGATCTGTGAAAATGCGCCACCGGGAGGAAGCGCCCGGCCCCTACCAGGGTCGACGGCGAATGGCGCCCCACCACCACCCAACCGCGCACCCCCCAGGGGTCATCTGCGGATCGTGGTCTCCTCACGGGAGCGAGACGCGAAAGGCCTACCACTGCTCTCCACCCCGATGGACAACGTCGTCGCGGGCCGAGCAGCAGTCGACAACATCACGGCCACCGGTGACGGCGCCCTACAGATCCAGTACATCAAGGACTTGCTCGCAAAGGCGTCGAGAAACAAAACGCAGGCGTCGACTCATAAGGTCGGATGTACTCGCGTTCATCGGGCAGCAGAGCGGCCTCAAGCGGCCGCCCCATGGCGGCAAACACCCTCAACTGCCCGCCATCCGAACCATGGCGCAGCTCCACCAACGCGTACTCTCCGCTGCCGGCGACCAACCGTCGCCGCCAGCGGTCACCGTCGGCGCCCGCACCCACATAGTCAACAACGAGCTGGCGCGCCGCCAGCCCGACGACTGCGGCATACCCTAACCAACCGCCGCGATGGCGAGCGAGGGGTCGCTAAGACTCGGGCGGTGCCGGACCAATGATCCGAGGCGAAAGATACCCGGTGAACTTCAAAGCGCCGAAGGAAATAGAGAAGTACGACCCCTCGTACGATCCCTCTGTGTGGCTGGATACTTACCTCATGGCAAATGGGATCACCGGCCACACCGATCTACTCGCCGCCCGCTACCTCCCCCTGATGATGGAGGGGGCGTGCAGGCAGTGGATCAACACTCTCCCCGCGGATAGCATCGACTCCTGGGAAGAGATGTGCGACGCCTTCGTCAGGCACTTCGAGGGTTCATACACCCGCACCACCACCATCGAGGACCTGGAACGATGCGTCCAGGGACCCCACGAGTCGACCCGAAGCTGGGTCCAACGGTGGCAAGAACTATGGTACAACGCGGTCGGTATCCACCCAGACACCGCAATCCACTTCTTCAAGACCTCGTGCCGCTACGAGCACCTGGTCGCCAAGCTCAAACGAGCATACCGCACACTCGACAACATACCGGATCTCCTAGAGATCGCCAAAAGATACGTGGAGGAAGACCCAAACCAAGAAACCGACGATGAGTCGGGAGGACAACGCCGCATGAGCTGCAACGACAACGGACGATGATCCGATCTATGCTACAGCACCACTCGCCTCACCGGCAAGCGCCGCAGTGACGGGCGAGTCGACTTCGTCGCCAACGCTGGGTACACGCAGCGCGAGCCCAAGAGCTTCCGCCGCGACGGAGGGCAACGTCGCGACAGCGGCAACTACAAGGCGAAGCCAACGTTCGACCCCGCGGCCCTCCTTAACCAACCATGTGTATTTCATAGCAGGGAAGGAAAGCCCGCTACGCACATGACCGCTGACTGACACTCTCTCAAGGAGATCGAGAAGGCACGGAGAGCGCGGGAAGACCCCGACAACAACCCGCCAAACGGCGGAAAATTCGGCAGCGTAGCCGGCTCGCTCCACACCTTCACAGGCTTCAACACGAAGCGCGATAAGAAGGTCATCGCCCGCGCCGTTGCCGTCAACGCGGTGGCCCAGGTGGACGTTCCCCAGTTCCTCAACTGGTCGGAGCAACCAATCACTTGGAGCCGCCAGGACCACTCGCCACGCATCGACTACCCAGGCCGAGTCGCCTTGGTGGTCAAGCCCAAGGTGGGAGACTACTGGCTCCCCAAGACATTGATGGACGGCGGCAGCTCCATCAACATCATGTACCTGGACACCTTCAGGCGACTGCGGCTCCCACAATCGATGGTTGAGATGACCTACACCACGTTCCACGACATCGTCCTCGGTCGGAAGGCGTACCCGATCAGCAAGGTCACGCTGCCAGTCACCTTTGGCACACCGGCAAACTTCTGCACCGAGCGGATCGTCTTTGAATTGGTGCCCTTCGACAGCCCCTACCACTGCGTCCTGGGGCGCCAGGCGTTCTCCAAGTTCATGGCGGCGCCCCACTACGCGTAAAACGCGATGAAGCTCCCCGGACCGCGTGGCGTCATCACCATCCACGGCGACCCCGACATGGCCGCCGAGTGCGAGGCCAAAGGATCCGAACTCGCCGACGTCGTCATCGCGGCAGAAGCCAACCACGCCGACGAGCTCGCCAAATACGCGAGCGGGGTCAACAACGACGACCCCACCATACTCAAGAATCCCAACTCGGAGGGCGGCAACACCTCCTCCTTCGAGGCAACGACGCATACCCGCACCGTCGAGCTGGTCCTAGGTGACTCCAGCCAGACGGTGACGATCGGGACGGGCATGAGCCCAGCATAGGAAGGCGCGCTCATCGAGTTCCTCCGTGAGAACAGGGACATCTTCGCATGGAAGCCCTCTGACATGCCTGGTGTCCCTAGGGAACTCGTTGAGCACAAACTCAATGCCGACCCCAAAGTGCGACCTGTCAAGCAGTGGCTGCGGCCCTTCAATGAAGAGGGCCACCGAGCAATCGCCGAGGAGGTGCAGCGTCTACTCGATGTAGGCTTCATCCGGCCAATCAAATACTCCAAGTGGCTGGCAAACCCAGTCCTGGTCGAGAAGAGACATGGGACCTAGAGGATGTGTATCGATTACACAAACTTAAACAGCACCTGCCCGAAGGAGCAATTCGTCCTCCCGCGGATCGACCAAATAATCGATTCCACCGCGGGCTCGGAGTCGCTATGCTTCCTCGACGCCTACTCTGGGTACAACCAGATCAAAATGGTTGTCAAAGACGAAGAGAAGACGGCATTCATCACGCCATTCGGAGCCTTCTGCTACACTACCATGACCTTCGGCCTCAAGAACGCCGGGGCGACCTACCAGCGGTGTATGCAGGAGTGCCTTGCGAGCCAAATTGGCCGCAATATCCACGTCTACATCGATGACGTGGTAGTGAAGTCCGCTCGCCAGAGAGACCTACTCGCCGACCTGGCGGAAATGTTCACCAACCTGCGGAAATATAAGATAAAGCAAAACCCAGGCAAATGCACCTTCGGTGGACCAGCAGGGCAGCTACTAGGATACGTCGTTTCCAAGCGCGGGATCGAGGCGAATCCCACCAAGATCGACACGATCGCTCGACTCGGCAAACCCGAGTGCCTGCGCGACGTCCAGAAGCTGGTCGGGCTAGTCGCAGATCTCAGTCGCTTCATCCCCCGATTGGGCGAAAAGGCGATGCCCCTATACCGCCTGATGCGCAAGAACCCCACCTTCTAGTGGGACAAGGAGGCGGATGATGCACTCCGCAACCTCAATAAGGTGCTACTCGCAGCACCGCTACTCGCTGCCCCCATCGACAAGGAACCCATGCTGGTCTACGTCGTGGCTTCTGAGCACGTCGTCAGCGCCGTCATGGTCGTCGAGCGACCAGAGGAAAGAAAGGAGCGCCCAGTGCAGCGACCAGTGTACTATATCAGCGAGGTCCTCACCGAGTCACGCCAGCGCTACCGGGCGAGTCGCCAAGTGGGCCGTCGAGATCGGCGTCCACAACATCAAGTACGAGCCGCGCAAAGCGATCAAGTCGCAGGCTCTCGCGGACTTCATCGCCGACTGGGAGGAGGCCCAGCAGCCAGAAAAGCTGCCATACCTCCACTACTGGAGTTTACACTTCGACGGCTCCAAGAATGCGGACGGTGCAGGAGCAGGGATCGTGCTAACCTCTCCGGAGGGCGACAAGCTACGCTACGTCCTCTGCCTCGACTTCACCCCCCTGCACCAACAACATGGCCGAGTACGAGGCACTACTCCACGACATGCGAGCTGACAAGGAGATGAATGTCAACCGCCTACGCTGCTACGGAGACTCCAACCTCGTCGCTGGGCAAGTCGCTGGCACCTGCGACGCCATCTCCCCCACCATGGCGGCATACCGCCAAGCAGTGGACAAGCTAGGCGGACACTTCGTAGGCTACTCCGTCGAGTGGATCGACAGGTGGAAGAACGTGGAGGCCGACGCACTCTCTCGTATCATCTCGGCTCGAATCGCACCACCCGCCGGCGTCTTCCTCGACACCATCACCAAGCCTTCCGTCTCTCCCCCAAGGGAGATCGACATCAGAGTCCCGCTGCAACCAGAGGCAGCCCTAGTCGCACTCATCGCCGAGCCAGAGGATTGGACTACGCCGTACATCGCCTACCTGGAGGAAGGAACCTTGCCAATAGACGAAACAGACGCCCGGATGATAGCACGCCGCTGCAAATCATTCGTCATCATCGACGGCGATCTCCACAAGCGCAGCATGACCGGCGTGTTCCAACGCTGCGTCCAACCCGCTGAAGGATGCAAAATCCTCCACGACATCCACTCCGGCGACTGCGACCATCACGCTAGCGCCCGCTCTCTGGTCGCAAAGGCTATGCGACATGGCTTCTACTGGCCCACCGCACGCGCAGACGCTGTCGACATTGTCCAGCGGTGCACCGGGTGCCAGAAATACGCCAACCAGACCCATATGCCGAGTTCGGCGCTCAAGACAATCCCCATCACATGGCCATTTGCCGTGTGGGGTATGGACATGGTAGGCCCCTTCAAGAAGGCCCCCTCCGGCTTCACCCACCTCCTGGTCGCAGTCGACAAATTCACAAAATGGGTGGAGGCCAAGCCAGTTCGGAAATGCGACGGGAAGATCGCCACCAAGTTCCTACGCGAGATCATCTATCGCTATGGGTTCCCAAACAGCATCATCACGGACAACGACACCAATTTCGCCAAAGGATCCATGGCTAAGTTCTACGAGGAACACCACATCCGACTCGACCTCGCCTCAGTCGCTCACCCGGAGTCCAACGGCCAAGCGGAACGAGCCAACCAGAGCATCCTCCATGGCCTGAAGCCACGGCTCCAAGTACCACTCAAGCGCACCGCCGGGTGCTGGGTCGAGGAGTTACCCTCCATCTTCTAGGGCATCCGCACCTCCATCAACAGGTCGATAGGGTTCACCCCCTTCTTCATGGTGTATGGTGTCGAGGCAGTCATGCCCACCGACCTAGAGCACGACTCGCCCAGGGTGGTCAACTACACGGAGGCCGCAAACGAACTCGCACACCAGGATGGATTCGACCAACTCGACGAGGCACACGACCTAGCTCGCTCCCGCACCGCCATCTACCAGCAAGGGCTACGCCTCATCCAGGAAGGCGATCTGGTGCTACGCCTCATCCAGGACAAGAAGGGCATGCACAAGCTCTACCCCCCTTGGGAGGGACCATTCGCCATCGGGCGAGTCCTTGGCAACGACGCTTACTACCTCACCGACGTCCGAGGAGACGGGAAACTCGACGTCAAGCGACCGTGGAATGTAAACCTCCTACAGAAATTCTACTTCTAGAACCCCATACATGTACTCTCCACCTGCTATGAAATAAAACAGATTGGTTACCGCAAATTGCGTCTACTCTCCGTGTCTTGTGCCACTCGCACTCGTAATAACAGCGCCAAGCTAACCGCAGAAGTCAACCTCTGGTACAGCGACCGGCACAGCCAAGTAGTGCGTTCCGAGGGCATGGGTTACCCCAGAACTCGTAACGTCCACGAAAAAGGCCAACCCGGAGCCCCATTGGAGTCCCCTAGCTCGACTAGCTTAATGAGCCAAGACAACTTCCCTCGCTCCTCACAGCGACCAAGGTCCTCCGCATCCTCGGCACGGCGACTCGAACGGCCAAGTACCACGCTCGGGGACTGACGATCAGTCGAGCACGAGCGACTAGGGAAAAACGCTAAGTATGAGAGCATGCCCAGGACTCTCCATGCAACTGGTCCTTCGGATCAGGCAGGAGTGACGCGCTTAATCTAACGCGCTCAGTCCTCACCTACCCTGGAGCTGCGACTAGAACCACCAAGTACCACGCTTGGGGACTCGGCCACCCGACCTCGTTTGCGCAAGGGAAAACGGCCAAGTAAAGAGCACCCACGGGAGTCGCCCTGCGACTGGCTCTCCGAGCTCGGGCGAGTCGACCTCAATAGCAAAACAATTGACAAAACATTCAAAACCACAAACACATAACAAACGAGGTAAACCCCATAAAAAGGGCGGACGCGCTCGGGGACTCGTCCAATCAGCATTCAAAATCACAAAACCATTCACAAAATAACACGAAGATTCATTACAGCAGAACAAAGTCGTTCCAAAATACAAGTTGAGTCCAATGGCCAATTCTTACTAACGCCCAAGGGCACAATGTTTCTACTCCGCAGGTTTCCACAGCGACTCGCCGCCACCCCTGCGATTGTGATTGAAGGGCGTGTACGGGTTCGACGGGTACGTCGTCAACTCACCCGCCATCGCCGCACGGAATGGCTACTCGACCTTGAAGTCCCGATGCGTCGGCTCAGGATCGTTAGGCGATGTCTCTCGATAGGGGAGGAGGTCGCCCATCGCCCAGACGCGATCGGAGTACACCGTGGCCCGGTCCGTCAGCTTCAGCACCTCGGCGATCTCCACAGAGCCTGTCAACGAGGGGTAGCCACTCGTCACGTCGTCAAGGTCGAAGTCCTCCGGGAAGTGGGCAAGCGCAAGGCTGAGAGCCGTCGCTGCCCCGCGCCGGAACGTCAACCGCGTCATGAACTCGACGACTGACGGCGCCTTCTCTAGATACCGCCATACTTCGACGAGGTCGCTGGGAATCACTTCCGTGGGCGATATCTCCTGAAGATATGCGCGAATGCAAGCCGCGGACAACGTGGGTGAGTCGACCAGAGTGGTCACACACTGCCGCGCGTCGTACGACTGCGTCTCCTCCGAGCTGTCAATAATCCGACCTGTGGACAGAGGTCGGCAGTGAGTACAACAACGACTTCACAATGCAGCTACTACAGGCAGAGGTAGAAAGTTTACCAATTAAAGGACGGCAGAGGCCCGTGATGAAGCTTTGAAGCGAGGAGAAGTCGTTCTGCAGCCCAACAACAAGGGCATCAGAGATCTTTCGCTCTTTAGCGGCAGCCGTAACAGCAGCTTTTTCTCGCCCATCCGTCGAGCCCGCCTCCGCCTTCGCTTCCTTGAGCTCGCGCTCCAGATCAGCGATCCGCTTCTCAGCCGTACTCAAAGCAGATTGAGCCGCCGTCAGCTCACCCGCCAGGACAAGTCCCTGGTGGACCTCCTCTGCCTTGGCAGCGATTGCTTGGAGTCCCTTGTTCGTTTCTTGGACGGCAACAAGTTCCTTCTCCACGCGACACTTTGCAGCAAGTCGATCGGCCGATTCACGCTGCAAGCCCTGCACACAAATCAAACTGTCAACAACAATAGAATCCTAAGTGCCCACCCGCTGAAATTCAGCGACTAGGCACTCGGGGACTGGAGGTCAAAAATCCTAAGTGCCCACCCGCTGAAATTCAGCGACTAGGCACTTGGGGACTGGAGGTCAAAAATCCTAAGTTCCCACCCGCTGAAATTCAGCGACTAGGCACTCGGGGACTGGAGGTCAAAAATCCTAAGTGCCCACCCGCTGAAATTCAGCGACTAGGCACTTGGGGACTGGAGGTCAAAAATCCTAAGTTCCCACCCGCTGAAATTCAGCGACTAGGCACTCGGGGACTGGAGGTCAAAAATCCTAAGTGCCCACCCGCTGAAATTCAGCGATTAGGCACTCGGGGACTGTACGCTACAAAAACACTAAAAGAATCCGACCACTAAAATTCAGTGGTCCGATCCTCGGGGACTGGACATACCTGGATGGCTGCGCCCAGCATGCCGTGGAGCTGTAGCGCGTCCACAAACGCAAGCAGAGCTGGAGTGTGTCATTGACGCTGCTCGACCTCCGTCTCGACGACCCCAGGCGTCTGGCTCGTTGGCATTGCGCCACTCGCTGTGGCCGCTTTGGCAATGAAACGGGGGAAGGTCGCAGCGGACGCCCCAGCGCCACTAGGAGTCGGCTCGGTCATTCCGGGCAAGGAAACAGCCTCCTTGTTCTTCAAAGCCACCTCCACCGCAGTCGGAGGATCGCTTGGAGCAACTGCCGTGTCGTCAGAGACCGTGACGACATCGTCGCCCTTCGCCATCTTAGCGTTGTCTGCAGGAGCAGCGACTTCATCAGCTTTCCTCTTCCACGAGGGGTCCTCCTCAGCAACGACTGGCGGAACCTTGGCCACGGAAGGGTGGCCGATCTTTTTAACTCCAGTCCTGTGAAACAACGATATGAGCAAAATTGTCCGATTACCACGGAAGGCAAGCAGACGAACAAGACTTACTTGGCGACTGGTATGAACCGCAGTCCCGTGCGGATGCTGGCCGGCTTCTCCAGCTCGGGGCCCAGTTTCCGACTGAGGCCCATCTCAAACACATCATGTGCCCAAGACACTGAGTGCCTCTTCAAAGACGAGGCCGCGGCAGGAGCCTCCGTGGTGACGTCTGCGGGAGCTCTCCTGGGAGGCGAAGCTGCTGCGGCTGGAATAGCCCCCAACCCAGAGACCGGGGCGAATGGGGGTGGAAGCGAGGCCAGAGTTACCTCATCCAAGAGGACGGCGGCTTCCGGTGCTGCTGTCGTATCCTCCGCTTCAACCTTAGCCGAGCTGCTGGCGTTAGAACTAGTCGCGGAACGAGGCGGAGATGCCTGCTTTGCCGGCTTCGTCTTCCTCCTTGGCCGAGCCTTCACCTCCTGTTTCTTCTTCTTCTTCTTTGACGGCATAGCCTCACGACGCGAGGTGTGTTCGGGGAGCTTGTCGTCATCGTCATCGTGACGTTCGAGGATCCTACTCACCTCAAGCTCGTGTTGATGTTGCCCGCAAGTTTTGCGAACCATCGGGGCGGCGTCTTCCACGGGCTCATCTTCGTCATCATCGTCGTCATCACCCGCGTCGCTCCCGATGTCACCTTTGGTGGGTGGCGACTCGCTCCTGTCCTGAACGGATGAGCTCGAGTTTTTGTCGTCTGCGGGTGGGAGCCATCCTACCACCACTTGGAACAGCTACAATAAAAATGAAACAACGTCAGCATAACCGCGACTACATCATCTGCCACTGCGAATGGTGACGAAAATGGTGACTTACCGTCGGAGTTGAGCGCCTTGTGGTATAGGGGGCGACCCCGACCTTCGCGTCCAGGTATGCCGCATGGGTGATCTTCTTCAGGGCCAGGATGTAGTCTTCGAGTTTCCACTCAACGAGGCAGGATTTTATCGGGTCGTCCCTACCCGCATACTCGTACATATAATGGTCGCGGCGGGCCAAAGGCACGAGCCGCCGCCCGAGCCAGCAGTTGTAAAGATTGATGGTTTGGAGGCCCTTCTTCTTCAAGCCGCAGATGGTTTGCAACATTTCGTCGACAACCATCCGCTGGTCCAGCGGGAGCTTGCCGATCTGGAGCCGACGCGGTTCGGGCCGGTTGGCAGAGTACCTTGGAAGCACCACCTCGCCATCTGGAGTCTCCTTGGTGACGTAGAACCAGGATTTCTTCCACTCGTTTGCCACCTTGGCCGGCAGCATCAGGTCGAAGAACGACGCCTTCGACTTCAGCTGAAATGTCAGGCCACCCGCAGCCAACATCGGGCCGCCTGATTCTTTGCGACTAATCCTCCCATGGAATAGATCTTGCCATGGGGGGAAGTAGGGCCTGCAGCCCAGATAGCACTCGCAGAACGCCATGAAAATGGCGAGCTGCTCGATGCTATGCGGGCCCAGGTCCGACGGCTGGATCCCGTAGAAGGCGCAGAAGCGTCGGAAGAAGAGAGAAGTGGGAAATCCCAGCCCCCGATCCAGGTGGCTAGTGAAGCAAATGAATTCTCCCTCGCGCGGGTCCGGAGTCACCTCTCCGACAGCGGGGATGCGCCATCTGCCGGCGCGCAGGATCCCGGCCTCCTCGAACGACGCCAGTAGCTCCCTGGTGCACTTGGATCGGCCCCATGGTTCGGTGGAGGGGGCCATTGGTTTGAAGATTTGTGGAGGTCGGGGCTCTCTGGATCGGTTGGATCGCGATGCGGAGTGGAAACAGAGATGGGCGAGATCGGAGGAAAGATGAAGGAGTGTTTCCCCGCTCGCCTGTCATTCTCCTTATATAGCGGTTGTTACCCGCCAATTTCGGGAGCCGTTACTACGCGGTGATTACGCCAAAAGTTACCATTGGATTACCCCAATGGCTAGTTTTGACCCCACTTGACGGTCCAACTTCATCCACTCGACTCGTCGTTCCGCGCGAATTGATTATTCGCCGACCCGATCACTACAACAGTGACTGAATATTCACCGAGCTGCGACCCAATAGGTCGCCGTTAGTGCGACTAGAATAACTGGTTTTTCCTTTATTCAGGAGTCCGCCACGATTCGACAAGGCTCGCATTAGAGCCAGATACACCGATCGCCGGCGACCACCGCGACCAATCAACGACGGCCTCGGGGACTCGATGGGGATATGCCTACCGGGTATACCCATGAGGCGTTTCCGATCGCCCGGCGTCATGGTGTGGGGGGTGATTTGCGATCGGATCAAGGCCCGGCGTGGATTCAAGCGACTCGAAGCTGAAGGCCCAGAAGCATAGATAGGCCAGTCGGATTAGGTTAAACGATTGCTGAAACCTTAACTGATTCGGTTGAGATCTGTAAACCCTAGGGGGTGAGTCTATATAAACCTCCCTAGAGGGTGTGTAGAGGAGACGTTCCATCATACACCCAAGCGACTCGCTGCCCAGCCGCCGAGCTCGCCCCATTGTACTTCCACCATAATACAATCTAGCAGGAGTAGGTCTTTACCCTCCGGGGCCAACTCAGGTAAATCCTTGTGTCTCCGCCTCATCTACTTACCGCATGGCTGGCCGCCTTGCCCCATGTTCTACTACTACGCCGACATGCAGATTCGCCGTGGTCATTCCCACGACATGATAGATCACCTAGTGTGAACCTTTGTGTGATGATTAGCAATAGTTAAGTATTGTTTGGTGATTGTAGATTCTAGAAATATAATTGAAGGGAGCATAAAGAGCATAAAACTTGGCCTAAGTTAGATAATCTTAATGCCATCCCGAGGGATGAGATTTACTTAGATAAGATACACTTGTTATTACCCACCATTAGTATTTACCCCCAATTGTAGATGCTAGTGCTAAGCATAAAACTTGATCAACTTTAGATGGGAATACTTGGTGAAAATGGTTATGAAAACCTTAGAATGATGAGTCATTCTACTGAAATGTTTTCACATGTGTTTCTCAACACCAGATGATTTTGATGATGCAAATGTTGAGGCATGAGCCTTAGCCCTTTATAAAACTGATGGTTGTCTGGATGCGATACCATTCCAATTTTACCGTATAACCATAATACCCGAAAATTGGGTAGGGCTTGACTAGAAATTTTTATACCTTAGTATGGGTTCCCTTGCGGCCAAGGTCTAAGCTGAGGCTACATTGTGAAGAATGTCCACCTATACAGTACCCAAGATGACAGTTGGTCATGGTTGGGAGGCCAAACTCACAGGAGAGGTGCCTATACTAGGGAGTGTAATTGAAATGTTAGGATTGATTATCCGCATACTGAGTATGGTGAATTCAGGATTGTTCCTGACGAATGTATTGAATGTTGTGGTGAAAGTGTACAATCTCTGCAAAGTGTCAAACTATTCGAATAGCCGCGTCATGATTATGGACAGTTAGATGGCCATACTTCCCCGTCAGATGTTTTCAAAACAACTTGTGAAATGATTTGTGACTTTGACTTGACTACAACAGAGTTGTGATATGAAATTCAAGTTCCCACTTAGGTGTTATAAAACTTTCAACTAGTTTTCTTTGCTTCTGAACTTAGCAGAGGTAAATCTGGCTTTTTGTAAAACAACCCTAGAGCTTAGTATCCTACTACAAAAAACCCCCTTAACTTGTTAGTATTAGTTTGTGAGTACTTAAAGAGTACTCATGGCTTTATCCCTGGATATTCCCGTGGCCAGACTATGAAGAGGAGTATCAGGATGACGGACCGCAGGAAGGTTACAACAACTAGGATCATCTCCATCATCCGCATTGCCTGTGACCCTGAAGATGGAGCTTCGCCTACGCTATCATTACTATTATGTTATTCCGCTGCTTGAATTGTATTAAGAACTGGATCATGAGATCCTTGTTTGTGTAAGACCTTATGTATGGTTTGTAATGGATGATGTACTGTGATATCAAATATGTTATGTCTCGCAAAAATGGTAATTCTGGGGTTGCGATGTATGGCATAACATGCATCTGTGATAAAAAATCCGGGTGTTAACATTTTTGCTTATGTTCGTCGAATAGAATAGCGTTACCCAAATTAAAAAAGTTTGTGAAAATTTAGGGTTTAGGGGTATAGGGGTTTAGGGATATATAATTTGATCTATAAGTGCATGATACCGGCTACTTTTGGTTAGGGTTAGGGGTTGAGGTTTTAGGGTTTAGAGGTATAGGTGTTAGGGTTTAGGTTGTAGGGGGTTAGGGTTAGGTGAATTTTCCGTAATGCTCAAGCTTTCATGAATTAGAATGGCATTAGGGCAATTTAATGAAATTATATCAAATTTTTATCTATAAGTGCATGATAACTACTTTCTTGGTTAGGGTTGTTTATGGGTCGAGGGTTCAGGGTTTTAGTATTGAGGGTTTAGGGTTTTGGTTTTTTAGGGGTAGTTTAGGGTTTAAGAATTTTTCAATAATATATATGGTCGAGTTTAGAGTTAGGGGTCGAGGGGTTTATGTTTTTTGGGGTATAGAGATTAGGGTTAAGGCTTTAGGGGGTTATGGTTTAGGGTATTTTAAGTAATGTTTGAGCTTTTGTGAATTAGAATGGCGTTGGCGCAATTTAATGAAAGTATGTAAAATTTTGATCTATGATGAGTGCATGATACCAGCTTGCTTGGTTAGGGTTGTTTATGGGTCGAGGGTTTAGGTTATAGTATTGAGGGTTTAGAGTTTTGGTTTTTTTAGGGAAGTTTAGGGTTTAGGAACTTTTCAATAATATGTCTGAGGTTAGTGTGAGGGGGTTGATGGTTTAGGGTTTTTAGGGGTATAGGGCTTACGGTTTAGGTTTAGGGAATTTTCAATAATGCTCGAGCTTACGTGAATTAGAATGGCGTTAGCGCAATTTAATGAAAGTATATTAAATTTTGATCTATTACATGATACCTGCTTGCTTGGTTAGGGTTGTTTATGGGCGAAGGGTTTAGGGGTTTAGTATTGAAGGTTTAGGGTTTTGTTATTTAGTGGTAGTTTAGGGTTTAGGATTTTTTCAATAATATGACCGAGATTAGGGTAAGGGGTTGAGGGTACGCTTAGGGTTTAGGGTTTAGGGTTTTAGGGTATAGGGTTTAGGGGGTTAGGGTTTAGGGAATTTTCAATAATAATGTTCTTGATGTATTCCTATATTCGTCGAATAGAATGGTGTTACCGAATTAATAGAAGTATCTGAAAATTTGATCTATAATGTGCATGATAGCTGCTTAGTCAATATTTAGGGGTATAGCGTTTCAGGTTTTAGGGTTAGGGGTTTAGTGTTTAGGTTTTAGGGTTTAGGGTTTGCGTATTTAGGGGTTTAATTTAGGGTTTAGGGTTTCGGGAATTTTCAATAAAGTTCGAGCTTTATGCATATATTCATGGAATAGAATAACTTAGCAACAATTTAATAATGAAAGCATCTCAAATTTTGAGGGTTTTTTATGGGCCGAGGGTTCAGGGTTTTAGTATTGAGGGTTTAGGGTTTTGTTTCTAGGGGTAGTTTAGGGTTTAGCTTTTAGGAATTTTTCAATAATATGTACGATCTTAGGGTCAGGGTTGAGTGTTTAGGATTTTTAGGGTTTAGGGTTCAATAATGTGTAATAGCCTTAAAGGCTTATAAGCTATAATTCTTTCAATCTAGTAATAAATTTTTTGACAACAGTAGGGAATTCCCTACTGTAACGTGTCAAAAAAAGGGGGTATAGGGCTTAGATTTTAGGCTTTAGGGGGGTTAGGGTTTAGGGAATTTTCAATAATGTTCGAGCTTTCGTGAATTAGAATGGCGTTAGTGCAATTTAATGAAAGTATCTTACATTTTGATCTGTAAGTGCATGATACCTGCCTGGTTAGGATTGTTTATGGCTCGAGGGTTCAAGGTTTTAGTATTGACGGTTTAGTGTTTTGGTTTTTGGAGTAGTTTAGGGTTTATGGTTTATGAATTTTTCAATAATATGTCCGAGCTTAGGGTCAGGGGTTGAGGGTTTATGGTTTTTAGGGGTATAGGGCTTAGGGTTTAGGCTTTAGGGAATTTTTAATAATGCCCTATCTTTCGTGAATTAGAATGGCATTAGCACAATTTAATGAAAATATATCAAATTTTGTTCTATTAGTGCATGATACGTGCTTGCTTGGTTAGGGTAGTTTATGGGTCGAGGTTTTAGGGTTTTGTCCTTTCAGGGGTAGTTTATGGTTTAGGATTTTTTCAATAAAAAGTTCGAGTTTAGGGTAAGGGGTTAATGGTATGTTTAGGGTTTTTAGGGTTTTAGGGATTACAGTTTAGGGTTTAGGGGGTTATGGGGTTAGGGTTTAGGGAATTTTCAATAATGTTCAAGCTTTCGTGAATTAGAATGGCGTTAGAGCTATTTAACGAAACTATCACAAATTTCGATCTATAAGTGCATGATATCCGCTTTGTCAGGGTTTAGGGTCGTGGGGTTTATGTTTTGGGTTTTAGGGAATTTTCAATAATGTTCAATCTTTATGCTCAGATTCGTTGAATGGAATGACGATAGCATAATTTAATCAATGTATATCTCAAATATTGATCTATAAGTCGATGATATATCTGCTTAGTCAGGGTCATTTGGTTTATGGTTCAAGGAATTTTTAATAATGTTCAAGCTTTATTCTTATATTTGTGCAACAGAATGGCGTTGCCGCAATTTAATGGAAGTATCTCAAATTTGGATCTATAAGTGCATGATACCTTTTTTAGGTGTGCATGATATCTACTTGGTTATAGTTTAATGATGGGTTGAGGAGTTTAGGGTTTATTTTTTTAGTATTTAGGAGTTGAGGGTTTAGGTTTCAAGGGTTGTTTAGGGTTTAGGTTTTTAGTGGTAGCCATTGTATTTGACGAGTTTCCAAAGAAACAGCTTCGTAGTATTGTCCTCCCATGTATGGACATTATTGTATTTCAACCCGAACGACCAAGGTCATCAAGTCAATATCGATCGACATCATAGTTTATGACCCCATAGAGTTCCCACACTAGATGGGTGCATATTGGGGTAGCAAGCATTGTTGACCATGGGAGTTTTCACACATATAGTGGATCATGTGTCCTATCTAACTACACCAGTTAAATGAATTTCGCAAAAAAATAAAGTCTAGCGCGGTGGAGACGGGAGTATAAGGCACACATGTATAAGGTCATCCGAAATGTTGGACCCACCCGACTTATGGAAATTACCATTTGCCACAAGGTGGGACCCATATAGCTTGTCATATTGCTCCATGGAAGGGGAAATGATTTTTCCATACTCTATGTGAAACCCACAAGCTTGAGGTAACTTTATTTTCTCCACAATGTACTACTATATGCCTTAAGGTGTGATTTTTTTACACATTGAGATGCCCTAAGGAAAAAAGCAAATAATGGGCCCACTTGGCAGTGTATGACCAAGCTATAAAACTTCTATGCACACGTCTTCAATTTAGTGGGTCCCATGAATCGTCTTGTTTGGAAACTGTCTAAACGGTGGAGCTTAGTACTACTACTAGTAGTATATTTCTTTTGCTTGGACATATGCTCACCTCTATCCACGCATTGTACATGCTGAGAGAATAAAATGTAGGCAGGGGAAGTGGGCAGCAGCGAAGAGAGAAGAGGAGTTGAAGGTGGTTCAATGTCAGAGCAAAGTTTATTATGATATGTTCCTAACACGAGGTACTCTTACCACCTTTATAGTGTAGTACACTCTACTAGTAAATTTCAGGACCTAAGCACGCAAAAAAATTGGAAGTGTGTTTTCTCTCTCCTTCGATGCCTCTCTCCACCCCTCTCCCCTCATGCACCAGCCCGACTGATCTCTCCCTCTCCACAGCGTGGCACGATGCACGTGTACCTCCGTACGGTGGCTCTGTTTCTTTTTTAGGGGTGGATCTGTTTCTCTGGCGTGTTCGGCAGCCACGTTGGTGTGGACTAGGAGTAGTATTGTACTATATAGGAAGGAAACCACTTTGATCCTTGGCAGCAAAAAAAATTCAAACTTTTCCGGTTTAGAAATTTTCACTTGCTTCCCAAACATCGGGAGGGAAGGTTATTCAAAAGATCTGTCATTCACATTAGTACTTCTTATCTTGTCTTATCTCTTACATTACCATACCACTACAAGTGGATGATACCCCTGTCTGGCCAGGGTCGTTTAGGGTTTAAGGTTTAGCAAACTTTCAATAATGTTCAAGCTTTAAGCTTATAATCGTGGAACATAATGGTGGTACCATAATTTATTGAAAGTATCTCAAATTTGGATCTATGAGTTCATGATACCCTGCTTGGTTAGGGTTTAATTATGGGTTGAAGGATTTAGCGTTTTAGTATTTAGGGATTTAGGGTTTAGGGGTTTTTAATTAGGGTTTAGGGAATTTTCAATAATGTTCAAGCTTTATGCTTATATTTGTCTAAGAGAATGGTGTTGCCTGTTTTAATGTAAGTATCTCAATTTTGATCTACTAGTGCATGATACTTGCTTGGTCAGGGTTTAGGGGTTTAGTGTTTAGGGTTTTATGGTTTCAGGATTTTTTAATTATGTTCAAGCCGATTTATGCTTTTAATCGTGGAATAGAATGGTGTTACCGTAATTTAATAAAAGTATCTCAAATTTAGGGGTTTAGTGTTCAGGTTTTAGGGTTTAGGGGTTTAGGGGTTTAATTTAGGGTTTAGGGTTTAGGGAATTTTCAATAAAGTTCGAGCTTTATGCATATAATCATGGAATAGAATGACTTAGCAACAATTTAATAATGAAAGTAACTCAAATTTTGATCTGTATATAAGTGCATGACACCTGCTTGGTTAGGGTTATTTATGGGACGAGGGTTCAGGGTTTTAGTATTGAGGGTTTAGGGTTTTGGGTTTTTGTAACATCCCAAAAATATTGAACTTGGATCATCAAACTCTAAGCATCAAAATTAGGGTTAACAAAAACTTTTCTAAATAAAGTTATGAATGCATGCATATGAGTATGCATTGAATATGAAATTCTTTTGAATCACCTTGTTTGTGTGTTTCTTTGCTTGTTAAATGTTTCTTAGGTGAAATAAACATCATCTAAACATTTCCCAAACTTTTCCCAAAGACAAAAAAATCAAAACAAAGCTAAATGAGTGAATGGTCATTTTGACCAATTTAACTCCCATGCCTACTTTGGCTGTCTCAAACTTTCAGAACCTAACAGAAAATTTTCTGGATCTTTGCACCCCTTGAATGTACTCATAACAAAGTATCAAGGCCCACTTTGTAATCATCCAGAAACTTCCAAATGCATAGTTTAAATGGAAATTCAAAATTGAATCTTTATCATATGAGAAGATCCCACTTTTTCAAAAACCACTCAAACAAGCTCAACTTTCAAAACCCAAGCATCTGTAGACTCCCTAGCATCAACCTAGCACACCCACCAAAAATCTTTTCAAAATTCAAAACTTGAATTCTTGCGGCCATTTCATCAAACAGGTTGCAGACACAAATCATCAAAATCCTAAACACTATAGTGAGCAGTGATTGAAGCCTAACTTGTTCCCTCTTTAGCTCACAAACATCTCAGTAGATCATCTAGTAAGTTAAACCAAGCACTAGCCTCACTGTAAGCTTGGCATTGCCATCAATGGTGAACAGCCGAGCACACCCGTGCCACCCCAGTGGAGACAGCAAGCTAGGAGGAGAAAATGCCTAGCCAGCATGTCTGGGAGGCAACCCACCGTCCATCGCCACTCCCTGTCCCAGCCGCGAGCGTTGCCAACCCCTGGACCACACGCACGGACCACGCCCAGACCGCCAGCGACCATGCCGAGCATGCGCCATAGTGCCACCCTCGACTAAAGCCCACAGACCGCGCGCCGCCCTCACCGCGTGCATATACGATCACCACCGACCCAGGAGACCGCCAGACATCCCCGTTCGCCGCCCCGTGACACACAGCCACCGCTCGCCATCGAAGACGCCGCCTCTGCCGCGCAGAGCGTCGCAAGTTCCAGACCAAGCCGCACCGCCCCTACACGCGCATTTAAGTCGTAGAGCATCGCTAGGAGACCACCAAGCGATCGCCACCTTCGGCCATGCCTCTAGCAGCCCGTAGCCATGTCTCCACCGTCGCCTGCCCATCCCGTCTGGTCTCGCCGTCGAGCCTATAAAAGGAGGACTCCCCCGCTCGAATTCTTCACACCATTCCACTCCTCTCTCACCCAGAACCACCCCACCTCAGTCCCAGAGCAAGGCAAGCAGCGCATCGCCAGAATTGCGCCGGAGCAGGCCGCCTCTGGAGAAGAAGGGCGCCATCGATTTCGTCCACCCCAGGAGCTGCCGCGACCACCCATGAGTTTGCCGTCATCGACTTCGTCGTTCGCCCGCCTCGCCGACCCTCGCCTGCACCCCGGTGAGCCCCCAGCAACCCCCACTGACCGTGCTAGGTTTCTGTCTCGCCGACGTTGCTCAACGTCGACGATGACTCTTAGCCGTTGGATTAGAACCCGATCGAACGCACCATATCACCCCATACCGCTTCGCACCCCCTGTGTCACTGACGCGTGGGGACACCCACTTAAACAGCCATGGCAGCGCCAAGCAGCAGAAGCCGGCCAAAGATCGTTTCTCACAGCCTTCCTTATTTGAATTAAACCTTTTCCAATTTAATTCAAACACACTTTTATACCCAGTTTCAAAAATCAACCCAGGTCGATTCAGTGCACCAAATGGAATGAAACCAATTTTGTTAGAAAGGTCTGGAAATGCTGAATCCAAGCCCGTTGGATTCAAGTCATTTGGATCTGTAGATCATCCTTGGCAAAAATAACAAGGCAGAAGCTTTTCTGCATTCAAACATTTTTTAAATTAAAACCATGTTAGCTTTTGAGTTGATTCCAACTCTCAAAAATCACATTTAACCATACCTTTCAGAATATATAAAAATATATATGTTTACTTACAAAAAGAATGTTCAAGTAATAAAAGAATGCCCCATAGGCATTTCTAGTCACTTTATTTAATTAAAATAAAAGGGTAAAACCTTATTAAATTGTGACACCACTTTAAATCACATTCCCATGGACTAAAATATGTGGTGATGACATGTGTCAACATGATCCCATGTTTGGTTTGGAGAATATTAAATCTTAAGTAGTTTTTCAATGAGTAGAAATTACTTTTCTAAAAATAAAAAGAATTAAACCAAGCCTTAATCTTGTAATGTTAGTGATGATGCTAGATCATCTATAGGACCCTTTGGTGTGATGATTGCAAGTAGTTAAGTATTGTTTGGTGATTGTGTAGATCGTATTTATTTATAGACGCTAGTACCGACCAAGGATACGAGGTGGAAGGAGGATACTACGAAGAAGAAGCCGAGGAGCACTTCAACCACTTCTCTGCACAAGGCAAGCTTATACTGATATTGTGCAAGCCTAATACTACTAGTGAATGTGCAAGCTAACACTTGCAAGATACTCTACTGATGCAAGCAAACCCTTACTTACTACCATGCCTACTATATGCCTTAAGCATATGTGATCATACCCACTTGATACCCCAATCCTAGTTTATTTGCAAGTTTCTACTTTATTTCTTTTATCAACGCTTTAACTTAGAGATTTACTTAAGTGACTTGTAGATTCTAGAAAGATGTAGCTGAAGGTTGCATAAAGAGCATAAAATTTGGCCTAAGTTAGCAACCTTGGTGTCATCCTAAGATATACGGTTGAACTTAGCTGAAACTCCACTAGACTACCATCCCTCATTAGTACTTATCCCCACTTGTAGATGCTAGTGCTAAGCCTAAAACTTGATCAATCTTAGATGGGAATACTTGGTGAAAATGGTTATGAAAACCTTGGAATGATGGATCATTCTATTGAAATGTTTTGACATGTGTTTCCCAAAACACTAGATGATTTTGGTGAGGAAAATGTTGAGGCATGAGCCTTAGCCCTTTATAAAACTAATGGTTGTCTGGATGCGATACCATTCCAATTTTATCGTACAACCACAATACCCAAAGATTGGGTAGGGCTTGACTAGAAAGTTATATACCTTAGTATTAGTTCCCTCACGGCCAAGGTCTGAGCTGAGGCTACCTTGTGAAGATTGTCCACCTGTGTAGTACCCAAGATGATAGTTGGTCATGGTTGGGAGGCCAAACTCACAGGAGATGTGCTTATACTAGGGCGTGTAATTGAAAGGTTAGGATTGATTATCCGCATACTGAGTATGGTGAATTCAGGATTTGTTCCTGATGGATGTATCGAATGTTGTGGTGAAAGTGTACAATCTCTGCAAAGTGTCAGACTATTCGAATAGCCGCGTCCGCGGTTATGGACAGTTGGAGTGGCCATACTGTTCCCCCGTCAGACTTTTCAAAATGACTTGTGAAATGAATTGAAACTTTGACTTGACCACAACAGGGTTGTGAGATGAAATACAAATCCCCATTTAGGTGTTATAAAACTTCAACTAGCATTTGTTGCTTCTGAACTTACTAGAGATAAATCTGGCTTTTGCAAAACAACCCTAGAGCCTAGTGTCCTATTATCAAAAACCCCTTTTAGTTGTTAGTATTAGTTTGCGAGTACTTAAAGAGTACTCATGGCTTTGTCCCTGGCTATTCCCATGGCCAGACTATGAAGAGGAGTACTTGGAGGATGGACCCCAGGAAGGTTACGACAACTAGGATTATCTCCCATCGTCAGCATTGCCTGTGACCCAGAAGATGGAGCTTCGCCCACGCTATCGTTATTATTACGTGTTCCGCTGCTTGATGTTGTATTAAGAACTGGATCATGAGATCCCTATTTGTGTAAGAACTTATGTACGGTTTGTAATGGATGATGTACTATGGTATCCAATTCTGTTATGTCTCTCAAAAATGGTAATCCTGGGATTGCAATGTATGACATAACAGGCATCTGGGATTCAAAATCCGGGTGTTGACAAGTTGGTATCAGAGCCATCCTGACCATAGGAGACCCTAGTTAGATTGGACGTTTGAATCAAAAAACTTAGTTTCCAAAACCAAAGAAAACAAATATTTACAAAAACTTATTCTCATTCTTATCCCTTTGATTCTTTCATGAAAATTCATGTTCTTCAAAAACCCGTACAAAATACATAAAATTTTGACACACTTGATCACTCTGCTAACCTACTCACCCTCTATTCTTATAGATGGACGTGAAGTACAACAAGTTTTATCAGTTGGGAATGGAGGAGACCTTATCTTTGAGAGGGATTTGGACCAGCTTTCGGAGCTTATGGAGCGTCCGCACCCCGAGTTCTTCAGAGCTCAGCTCAATGATCAAGGAGGAGAAGACCTGCAGTGGCTAATTGTTGCAAGTCTCCGAGGAAAGATTGAACCTCCCACTGTGGAGGGAATTCAGTTTACCTTGTAGGGAAGACAACAGGCTCGATGGACTTGCCAGGGCCATGCAGGAAGCTCTTTCCCGTCTGTGTGGGCAGAGTATTAATCAGATCAAGGGTACTCGCTTTGAGTTTTGCCCAAGGCATGATGCTAATGGACAACCCCTGGAAGCCCCATACCACCCCGAGATGAAGACTCAATTGGACCACCTTAGCTTAATGATGTACGGCCGTCAGCAGGAGTTGGATAACTGCCGTGACTACTCTAACCACAAGCCTGCCATCATCAAGACGAAGGATCATACCATCGCCATGCTAGCGAAGGATCGCAAGTCTCGTCTTCGTCAGCTCGACAAGAAGGAGCGCATCATTGCCCGTCTTCGTCACCGTATCTCGTCTTTGGAGGAGACCATCCACGAGAGAGACATGCAGTTGGAGGAAAGGGAGAATGCTGGAGAGGATCTTCGTGGAGACCCCTAATCCTATATCAGCGATGATGATGATTTTCTGGAGGATCAGGCTATGGATTTCTTCACCGATGAGGACGATTTCGCCTTCATCGATGATGATGAAGATGACGAAGCCACAGACTCTGAGGAGTAGTAGCACTTGAGCACTAGCGTAGTGAGTAGTATTCGGTCCCACTGTATCGTAGTTCTCAGAATGGTTCTTAAAACCATCTTTTTTTCTTTGTTGTGGTGTGTTGTACTGTGTGCTATGAATGCATGAAAAAGCAAGTTGCTAGAAAATCTGAGTCAAACTTTAAAAAAAATTCAAAGACCCAAAACTTTAGAAATTTCCCTCTTTTCTCATGATCTATCTCAATCTTCAGATGCCACGCGGAGGAAGTGGTTCATCCCCGGACCCGATGTTGCAGATTCTGCAACTATTGACTTCTGACCACGAAGCTGAAAGAGCGGAACGTCAAGCCAACCTAGCCACTCTGCAACAGATAGCTCATCTTGCCCACAATAACCAAGGCCACAGAAATCAGGACAACCATGAATCTAAGCTCAAGAATTTCTAGAATACCAACCCACCCATTTTCACTAAGTCAGAAGAGCCCCTAGACGCCGATGATTGGTTGCAAACCATGGAAAATAACTTAGAAGTCGCTGGAGTGGAAGCCAACGAGAAAGTTCTGTTCGCCACCCATTATCTATCCGGAGATGTCAGGGCATGGTGGAACAGTGTTCTCGCAATGACCGGAGGCCAGATGATGACCTGGGAGGAATTCAAGGTCAAGTTTAGCAGAACCCATGTGCCACCAGGTTTGATCAAGAGAATGAGAGACAAGTTCAGAGAGATGAAGCAAGGAAGGATGACTGTAGTGGAATACCGTGACAAATTTTTGTCATTAGCTAGGTATGCCCCGGATGAGATCGACACCGAAGCCAAGAAGAAAGAAATATTCCTGAATGGTCTGCATGATGAGATGCAGACAGTGTTAGTCAATATCCCCTTTGCCGATATTGAAGCCCTTGTAGACTCTGCTATCCAGATGGAAGGAAAGATCAACCAAGCCAATGAGAACCGCAAGCATCGCATGATGCATCAGCTAGGACCCCATCCGACCCCAAAGTATCGCCCCAACCCATCTCCAGGATTTGCCCCAAGAACCAACAGACCCCCGATGAACCGTCCGACCTATCCCAACCGTGGAAACCCTAGACCCGGAGGAAATCACAACAACCCCGGCAACTCTAGCAATTTCAACCGTGCCCCACCCAAGTTCAACAACAACAATGCTGCCACCAATACCAACACTGGCCCGAGGACTGGAAGCAATGTTGTGCCTGTCGCAGCCAAGGACAAGTCGCAAGTGACTTGTTATGACTGTGGAAATAAAGGCCACTATTCCAACGAGTGCCCCAACAAGAAGAATGCTACAGCCCCCAATGTCAATGTCCCAGCTCGGCGGACAGCGTGTTCATCCAGAAGAAGGTTTGCTCTAGGAATTCACTCAACGCAATGGCCGTCTTTTTCTCATGCATCTTTGAAGAAGCTCGAAGCGCCAGCGTCGTCTTTGGGTATGTTTTCTGTTAATTCAGTACTTGCACGAGTGTTGTTTGATTCTGGTGCATCGCATTCATTTGTCACCGAAGAATTTGCATGCACTAGTAAAATTCAACCAACCAAACTGAAGCATGTTATGATTGTTCAAATTCCCGGATCAACCACTAAGGCTAGGCAAATTTGCAAAGTCGTCCCTATCCGAATCCATGGCATAGATTTTTATGCTAATCTGATAGTACTCGGAACTAAAGGTTTGGATGTAGTACTAGGAATGGATTGGATGTCCAAACATAAAGGATTGATTGACTGTGCCAAGAAAGCCATCACCATGACCAAGATACGGAATATCGATTGAGCATTTATCTGAAACCTTACCTCGCCAATTCAAATGCAACAAGAGTATAGCCCAACCTTCCATTGACCAAGTCCGGATAGTCTGTGAATACCCCGATGTATTTCCAGATGTTTTGCCCGGTATGCCCCCAGATCGGGATATCGAGTTTATCATCGGACTAATCCCCGGAACAGGACCCATAGCCCAGAGACCCTATAGTATGAACCCGTCGGAACTAGAAGAACTGAAGAAGCAACTGGATTCCATGCTGGAAATTGGATTGATTCAACCAAGTGCGTCACCTTGGAGATCACATGTCTTATTTGTCGACAAGAAAGATGGAGGTAACCGTTTGTGTACGGATTATCGGAAATTGAATGATGTCACTATCAAGAACAAGTACCCGTTGCCCAAGATAGAAGATTTCTTTGATCAGTTGACCGGTGCCAAAGTGTTTTCTAAGATAGATCTTAGAACTGGCTATCATCAACTCAAAATTTGCACAGAGAATATTCCGAAGACCGCCTTTACCACCAGATATGGATTGTATGAGTATACAGTCATGTCTTTCGGACTAACCAATGCCCCCGCTTATTTCATGAATCTCATGAATAAGATTTTTATGGACTTCCTGGATAAATTTGTCGTTGTTTTCATCGATTACATTCTAATTTATTCCAAATCAGAAGAAGAACATGAGCTACACCTAAGGACCATTCTTGGAACCCTTAGAGGGCATCAGCTGTATGCAAAGTTTAGCAAATGTGAATTCTGGTTACAGGAGGTAGGATTCCTCGGTCACATTGTATCAGCCGGAGGAATTGCCGTCGACCCCGCCAAAGTGAAAGATGTAGAAGATTGGCAAGCCCCAACCACTCAAACCCAAGTTTGTGCATTTCTCGGATTGGTGGGATATTACCGCAAGTTCGTAGAAGGATTCTCGAGTATCGCCCGACCCATGACCCAATTGCTAAAGAAGGAAAAGAAGTTTGAATGGACTGACAAATGTGAAGCGAGTTTTCAAGAACTCAAGAGGAGATTGATTTCAGCCCCAATCTTGATCATGACGGATATCACGAAGCCCTTCGATGTGTATTGTGACGCATCCAATATTGGTCTCGGATGTGTGCTAATGCAAGAAGGAAAAGTTATATCTTATCTATCTCGACAACTGAAGCAACATGAGCAAAATTACCCAACCCATGACCTCGAACTTGTAGCCGTAGTTCTAGCCCTGAAGACATGGAGACATTACCTGATGGGAAACCGTTGTGAGATTTATACGGATCACAAGAGTCTGAAGTATATATTCACTCAGAAGGAGTTGAATATGAGGCAGAGAAGATGGATTGAGCTAATCAAGGATTACGACCTGGACATTCACTATCACCCTGGTAAAGCCAATGTGGTAGCAGATGCCCTTAGCAGATTGCCGTGCCGCTTGAACTCCATGATCTTGAAGGAGCAACCAAGCCTGCACAAAGAAATGGAAGATTTTCGAATGGAATTAGTGAGTGAAGGATTTTTGGCTAGTATAGAACTTCAGCCCACTTTGATCAGCCCGATCAAAGAGGCACAGAAGGGAAATGCTAGTATCGACGGAATCAAGCATCGTATTGGTATAGGCAAAGTACCTGGATTCACCAAGGACGAAGAAGGAGTTTTGTGGTACAAAGGACGCCTTTGTGTACCAGCAGATTCTGAGTTGAAAGAAGTTATTTTGAAGGAGGCTCATGATACTCTTTATTCTATCCATCCCGGAGGAACTAAGATGTATCAAGATTTGAAAGAGCAATTTTGGTGGCATAAGATGAAGAGAGAAATCGGAAGCTATAACGCCAAGTGTGATATTTGTCAGCGAGTCAAGGCAGGACATCAAAGTCCCACTGGATTGTTGCAACCATTGCAGATTCTGGAATGGAAATGGGATTCTGTAGGAATGGACTTTATCACTGGACTGCCTACTTCTAGTAGGGGAAATGACTCTATCTAGGTCATAGTGGACAGATTGTCCAAAGTCGCCCATTTCTTGCCCGTCAAGACCACATATCAGAGTTCGAAGCTAGCGGAGTTGTACATCGCTAGAATGGTTAGTTTGCACGGAGTCCCCAAGAACATCGTATCGGATCGAGGAACTCAGTTTACCTCGAGATTATGGAAGAAAGTCCAAGAAGGTTTAGGAACCCGCCTAGATTTCAGCACCACGTATCACCCTCAGACTGATGGACAAACGGAGCAAGTAAACCAAATACTCGAAGATATGCTGAGAGCAGGTGTGTTAGAATATGGAGCCAAGTGGGAAGACTGTCTGCCGTTTGCAGAATTTTCATACAACAACAGTTATCAAGCCAGTTTGCAAATGGCCCCATTTGAAATCATGTACGGAAGGAAGTGCCTCACCCCTTTGAACTGGTCGGAAGTAGGAGAGAGTGAGATTTTCGGACCCGACATCCTACGAGAAGCAGAAGAGAAGGTTCACAAGATTCGTGAGCACCTCAAGACCGCCCAGTCCAGACAGAAGAGTTACGCCAACAAGAGACGCTGAGACCTCGCCTTCAACATAGGAGATTTTGTTTATCTGAAAGTGTCGCCATTGAAGGGAATGCAGCGTTTCCAACTCAAAGGAAAGTTAGCCCCCAGATATATCGGACCTTTCAAGATTTTGAACCGTCGAGGAGAAGTATCATATCAATTGGAACTACCCGAAGAGATGTCAGCCGTGCACAATGTGTTCCATATCTCATTACTTCGCAAGTGTCTCGAAGTCCCCGAGAAGACCGAAGTGTTCAAAAATATCGATCACCAGACCATAGAGATCAATAATGACCTGACCTATCCCGAAGTACCCATCCGTATTTTGGAAGAAGCTT